>CAWUFW010001259.1:0-1200000 GCA_963921515.1 Calotriton arnoldi
TAATTATGTTTTGTTTGCCTCAAATTAGTGCTTCTAAAGTATAACCGAGTGGCGATATAAAATGGCCGCCAGTGGGAAGATGTGCGCAGGCGCAAGGGGACACGTGGTACGGGATGAAATTGGAGAAATCCGGAACCTCGTGATGTCTCTGAGAGGCTAGGATGCAAGAAATGGTCAAGGCTGGTGTGACCTAATTGAACTGATAGTGTGCCATGATGATCAGCAGAGAGCCCGTGGGAAACAAGTCTAAGAGAAAGGACAATGACTGCGGAGTTCTCGAATGTGTCGAAAGAAGTTACAAATGAACTGATCGAATCGGATGGAAATGTTTAAGCGTATGGGAAAGGAAATGATCCAAGGACCCTTGAATCCAAGAGAACTTGATTAAAGAATGAATAAGCTGACATGCATGGACCAATGAAAGAAAAGCGTGATATTAATGTTGCAACAGTTAGTTAGCAAAGTTAGAATTAGGGTATAAGAGGGCCTACTCTTAGTGGGAGGGAGTCAGAATTGATGTCAGTCGTGGTTGCAGTCACAGTCAGGAGAGGAGTTGAAGAGTCGTGTAGGTGGCTTCCAGTGCTGGGTGGTCCTGATCGATCCCTTACTGAGCGGGAGATGCTGAAAGACTGTTAGAGGAGACGGGTTGCAGGTAGCTGATGCTGACGAGCTGAAGTTGCTGTTGCTGTCTTAATTTTACAGTTGAGTATGAGAATCAGGCTATTTCTAATTCCTAACTTAGGTTAGAAATCATTAGGCTAAATTAGGAAGCTAGGCAGGTAATTAGGGTTTTGGCTTCATGACAAAAATTTCCTTTCTGCAATAAATTGATTATGTTTAATAAAATTGTGAATTTAAGAATGAATAATTGAATAAAGTATTAAAATTCTTTTCATGCTTTTAAAATTATATAAAATTTAAGATTCTTTAAACCCAAAATGACTCAGTGGTTATTTTCCTAAATGATTGTGACATAAGTAATTGTTTATTGTGATTCAGCTGGTCTTAATCACTATGAACTAATTTCTTAAATGAATGATTCATCGACAAACAATAAGCAGGAATATCTTAAGAAATAACTAAAATAAAGGGACAAAATAAGGTAATAAGATATCCTGGCTCTTCCAGCGGTACATAAAATGGTGTTCTCCATTTAGTTCTCATGCTTCTCCTAGGAGTACAGAATTTCACAAAGGTGTAAAGGAAATCCAGGAGTGTGCGTGTGTGTTAGACGATGTTTATGGGCCCCATCGTCATGTGGATATGAGAAATATAGTTTGCCCCTGGATGACCTATAAGTAACCTAGGAGGAGAATAGTTTTTATTGTACGCGCTGCATCACTGGCACTAAAACACAGCCTGAAAAGAAATAGATTTAGAATAGCTAAGTGTTGCTGACACAGAGGGGAGGCTCACACTAAAACCAGAAAACTGACACAGGGGTACCAGCAATGACACCAGGCCCCTGACAAGGGGGCACTGACACTGCCGATTGCTCAGTACCACAGGAACAGAATTAGAGTCCAGTACCATGTCATATTTTGCTTAGAAACTGCTTGTTTCATCTTAAGTAAATTTCAAAGCACCAGGGGGAGGGAGGTGAATAAAGATGGAAAGTTCTGGTGACCTCATAAATGGTACAGGGGTGATGAATATTTTATGAAGGATAGCTAGAAAAAAGTTGTGAAATATTTACTTAAAAAGCATGCTGCTGCTTTCTTCTCCTGCACTAGTGCACAAACAGGCTGTCTAGTGCCACACGCACACCTTTCCACCATAAAGGTGATTGTATGATGTCTAGCATAAGTTTTTACTGGAGTACAAAATCCTATGCCTAGGTAATTTTTATAATATCCCACACATTGAACGTGTGCTCAACAATGGGGCACAATTCACTTTGTGAAATGTTAAGAGAGTTGGTGTTTTTTATGTAAAGCGCAGGCCGAATATCTTTGTAGATCGGATTTTGAATCAAATATCATGTGTGCTTTAACTGTAACGCCCGTCGACCGGCCATTAACGCCACCTTGATGCAAACTGCCGCAAAGCGTAATTTATGCCAAGAAAAGAGCAACTTTCCAGTGCAGAATGCCTTTTGTACTAGAGAATAAATCTCCTTCCTAGAGTTTGTGCCACCTTTCCACAATGCAAGGTGTTGGTAAAGAGAGAGAGGGAGAGAGAGAGAGCTCCACTGCAAAAAGGAAGCGTTGACAAGCATAAAATGCATTTCGCTAATGTATACACTAGCTTGTGCAGCATTATGATTATCCCTACATGCAGGAACAGTTTCACTTATCGTTTGAAAAATTAAATAAAGTTTTTTCATTTGCTTCACAATGCTGTGCAGGTCTTTAACTTGCAGGATAAACATATCCAGAGGTGAAGGGAGTGCGAATTTGAGCTAAGGTTTTGTTGAAATCTCTCTTCACCTTAACCTGTGAGCCCTGCCTGCTGCCACTTGCATGGGGGGGGCAAACATTATTATTGTGGTGCCAGGCCCGTTCCAGGTCCCCTGTGACTATGGCCCCAGAGAGAAGAGAGGAGACAGACAGAGAATGGATGGATGGAAAAAGAGAGAGATGGAGCAAGAGTTGGAAGGAAGTGGCCTGGTTTGAGCATTTTCTCCGAGGCTCCTTTAGGTTCCAAGTCTGGGCCTGGTGGGACCCTTCAAGGGATGAATTTTACTCCCGTTTATACTCACCACTCCTGGGGTTGATGTAGAATAGGGGAGGGTCGTTGGAGCCACCTCCGGATATCATATACTGAACATTGTTGAACTTGTAGTCTTTGTCTGTGGCATTCACACTCCCAATGACAGTGTCAAACGGTGCATCCTCGTTGACCTTGAAAGACCTCAAGGTGCCACATACAGGAGGGTACTGGTTCACAGGTGTCACCGTTACAAAAATTGGAATCCTGGCTAAAGCGGGGTTTAAAAAAAAGAAATGAATGAAAAATGTTTTTTTTATAAACAAGTGACTGTTTTATATCAATCTATATATACATAATCAATGTAGCAATGTTATTTAGAAAACTAATATTAAGGAGCAGATGATTGGGAATGGGTATATTTTTATTGACGATTTGAGGAGAATGAGTGATGTACTGTTCACTTCAGGGGATTTTTACACTTCTCTTGTTAGGTAGGGGTTTGAGCAAATTGAAAAATTGCCTTCTGTAAAACAGAGATTCTATTTCGAGCACTTCTGCACCCCATTATGGCTGCTGTGTGCTTCTGTGGGCTTTTGGTCAACCAAGATGTAAGAATGTGATGAAGATGAAAGGTAATTTTTGTTTTAGGATTGTTTTGTGAACGATGTTGATTTGTTATACTCATGCCTCAGCCTCCTTACTCTCTGAAAGGCTGTCGTCTTGCAGTGTTTGAGGGGACTCAGCGTTTGATTGGTGAGTGTGCCTGACATTGACTTTTATGCCTTACTCAGTGATTCGGAAGAATATGTGGCTCTAACTGTGAGGTTTGTGGTTGAGGTCGAACTGAGAGTTCTGCCGACACACCTTTCAGGGGCACTGCTGAAGAAATTCAGGTGTTGGAGTTTTTGTCTCATTTTTCCCAATCGGAGAGAATCTGCACTTTATTTTCCACAGGTCCGAGCTGTGAGATTTTGGATTAAGACAGCCATTTAATAATACAATATCTTGCTTGGTCAATACACAGGTTCAGTAAGATAATGTGGGCTTAAACCCCAATGCTAATTAAAGCAGAACCCGAAAAATCTTAATGTCAGTAAACCAAACAATAAAATTCACAAACCAATTTAATTAAAAAAAGGATGATTGTGTGAAGCATTTAATAAACAAAACGACACAACAATAGGCAAAAAGAGAATAAGGGAACCACAGATATGAATTTTTATGTTTTAAGGAAAATACTGCCAAGAAGCTGGCCAAAGAAGCCATATCTTACCAGCACTCCCCCATAACCGAGCGATCACAACTTACACGGTACCTCAGTCGCTCCAAAATGTGTGTTACAGTCTTTGACAGTACGGTGAAGCCACAACCCAAACACCAACAGTGTCAGTGCAGCCTTAGCAGATCATGACATGGCGTGGTGCTGGGCTGGGGGGATTGCCTGAAGGATGCCTGGCAAGCACAGTGATGTACGCAGGCTGCCATAGGGTGAATGTATCACTCGTCAGTGGGTCAGAGTGATGACTCCGATCAAAGGCAGACCCCAAAATGTATCTATCACGTAGCCGCAGAGAACAAGAACCTGTTGGAGACGGCAACAAAGGAGGCCGTCTGTCCTAATGAGACCCCAGGATACGATTCCAGAACTGGAGCACGAGGAGCGCATGAATCCAGCAAATATTTAAAGCTTTGGAGGCACACACGTCTCAGGTGGCACGGTATCGTTTACGTGATAGGGAAAATTGTCTCTTAAACACCCTAGAGCTTTAGACAAAGCCCCGCCCAACCAACAAAAGGGAGATCTGATAAACATTCATGATATTAAAACATTCATAGCCCCACAAACTAGGTGATCCTATGATTTCTTATAATAGCCTGAGGATCTCAGACAGTGCTTTGCTGGAGCCAGCTTCTCATCCTACATGGCTCCATGATACCGAGTAAATGATCAGAGGAGCGAATATTAAAGATTTAACCGGGATTCGTGAAAATCTGGAAAAGGGGAGCCAACTGAGAGAGATGAAATTTGCCTAGGGTGCGCCTACACCCCCAGACAAAACTGCAATTAACACAGGGATGGCAAGCAGTAGGGACAAATGAGAACCATATGTGAAAGACATGGTAACCCAAAATCAGAACAGAATTGACAAGTAGTTTCACAACCGGGCATTACAGAGTACCACACCGGATAAACAACCACTATCACTGGAAAAAATTTATATTACTAGAGAATTAATGTACCAATTCTTCAACGAGATTAAAAGCTTTAACAGCTGACTTTAAGACATTGTCTAAAGAACTGAAAGGAGATTTGGGTACTTTGGGGCTACAGTAGATGATCTGGAAAAAATATGGTTTTTCTGTTTGGATGAGCAAGATGTATTTATTGTTTGGCATTTCTAATAAACTTTTGATTAGAAGGCATTTTCTGATTAAGTAAAATTTCCAATGAGAATTAATGATTTGATTGTGAATTATTACCACAGGTTATAATTGATTCTTGCTAAGGGCCATTTTTCTTGTCGTTTTATGTAGTTCAGGTTATGAGGGGTGATATGGGCAAAACCCCTTTGTTTGTAACAGGAAAGTGACATAATAATTAGAGGTGACTTTAATATCGTGATTTATAAATCTACACTGAACACAGGCCTAGTAAAAGTCTCACTATCGATGCCTTCTAGTTGACCTTTCAGTCAGTGAGGATGTGACCAAATGCATTCTAAACTATATGAATGAAAATGATAGGAGATGTGTAGGTAACAGACCCTAAGGGACTCCTTAAAAGCTGTTTAGTGGGGCTGCTTGATTCTTACCTCTTCCAGATTAAATAGAAATTCAGTGGAAATATGTATGTCTCAAATTCCAACAGACATCCGCAATCTCATCGACCGAGGTGAAACCGCAGCCCTCATCCTCCTGGACCTCTCTGCGGCTTTCAACACCGTCTCCCACCACACCCTCTACACAAGACTCCATGACGCCAGCAACCGCGGCAAAACCTTAAAGTGGATCCTCTCCTTCCTCACCAGTTGTACCCAGAGAGCCAGGCTCCCACCGTTCTCCTCAGAACCTACAGAGCCCAGCTGCTGAGTCCCTCAGGGCTCCTCCCTGAACCCCACCCTCAACATCTACATGGCCCTGCTGGCAGCCATCCTCAGAAACCACGGACTCAACATCGTCTCCTACACCGATGACACCCAGCCGATTCTCTCCCTCACTGACGAACCTACAGCCGCAAGAACAACTTCCACAACGGGATGAAGGCAGTCACCACCTGGATGAAGGGCAGCTGCCTCATTCTCAACTCCAACAAAACCAAAGTCCTCATCCTGGGAACCACCCCCTCCACCTGGGACAACTCCTGGTGGCCTGCAGCGCTCAAAGCTCCCCCCACACCCACTGACCACTCACGTAACCTCAGCATCATCCTTGACTCCTCACTCTCAATGAACCACCAAATCAATGCCGTCTCATCCTCCTGCTTCCAAACGCTCTGCCTACTTCGAAAAATCTTTAAGTGGATTCCCACCCAGTCCAGAAGAACAGTCACCCAGGCGCTCGTCAGCAGCAAACTCGACTACGGCAACACACTCTACGCCGGCACCACCCAGAAGCTCCAAAAGAAATTGCAAAGAATCCAGAACGTCACTGCCAGACTCATCCTGGACATCCTCCGCCGCAGCCACATCGCCGGTCACCTGAGAAACCTCCACTGGCTCCCAATCAACAAAATAATCACCTTCAAGCTCCTCACACATGCCTACAAGGTCCTCTACAACATTGGACCTGTATACTTTAACCACCGCCTCTCCTTCTACTCTCCCATCAGACACCTCCGCTCTGTCAACCTGGCCCTGGCCGCTATCCCACGGATCTGCAAGACCTCGGTCAGAGGAAGATCCTTCTCCTACCTCGCCGCAAAGACCTGGAACTCTCTTCAGCTACATCTCAGGCAATCACCCTCACTGCCACAATTCAGAAAGGACCTCAAGACCTGGCTCTTTGACTGAACTGGCTCTTCGACTGAACTACAGAACCCCCACCACCTCCCCCCCAGTGCTTGAGACCCTAACGGGTGATTAGCTGCGCTCTATAAGAAGCCAGATTGATTGAGGCAAGTGGAAGAGACACATAAGAGGTCAGGTTTGCCTAAAATTAGGTATTACAAGCCCAAGTCTGAACTTTGGATGTGGATAAAATAGAATATGCTTTGCTCCACCTGAAACAACATCACTATAGAGTAACAAAGCAGAATGCTTGCTGGAATGCAAACTCAGGGAAAAATGGGTGAAAGAAAGAATAGTAGAGGTGTCAAACCCAGAAGTGACACAAATGTGAGGTGCCTTCAGCGCTTTTATTCTAACCTATATAGCAAAGAAGAGGTTGTACCAGAACAATTCTAGCATGCTTATCAGTCTCAGATACATAAAACTAACATTTGATCAAGCCCAACAATTAGAACGCCCCATTGAGGTGGAGAACTTGATATCCAATATTGCATGCCTAAAGACCAGCAAAGCGTTAGGTCCATGCGGCTATACCTCTATATTCTATGATACTTCTGCTTGCCATTCACTTCAACCCTATGGGGACTGTTGATCTCTTTTCAAGTGATACTATGAAAGAGGTAGTGAACTCGATAATCCCTAAACAAGGAAAAGACCTGGGTCTCCATCAGTGGCATAACGTTAGCCCCCACAGCCCCAAGGTGTGGGGGGCCCCCACTGTGCATGGGTGGCGGGCCCCTGGCCTGAGAGCTCCTGACTGGTTCAAGGGAGGGAGGGGGTCTATGTACTTTGCAGGGGGCCCCCTCAAGTTTTGCTAAGCCACTGGTCTCCAGTGCTCATATATGCCTATCTTACTTCTCAACCTCACTGCAAAACTATTAACAAATATAAGGGCAACTAGATCATGCCATATTCTACCTGGCTTAATTGAACCGCATCAATCTAGCTTCATATACGGGAAGTCCCATAACAACAACACAAAAGAGACTTTGCATAAACTGAAGAATGTGCAGAGAACACACAAAGAGTCAACACTCATTAGACGCTGAAAAAACATTCATCCAGTTGAATAGGCTTTTCCTTGGTGGCATGCTTAAAGACTGTATGTAACTTTGTGCCCAGGGTCCAAGATTGGGTTATAGTAGGCTACAGAAGGCCATCCACATATGTTAGCATCAATGGAGGCCTTTCTCCCCCGTCAATATAAACAGAGGGACTAGGCAGGACCATTCCTTCTCTTCACTGTTGTTTGCCCTCACTATGGAACTCTTTGCCAATTGAACAAAAATATTGAAGGGTTCCCTCCCCTCTACCGGGTAAGGAAGGCACCTGAACAGCCACCCATTTTTAATGTCCCAGTATCAAATCCTGTTTTACCACTGGAACCATAGGATTTAATGGATTGAAATATACTAACTGACTGTGTTACTGTGAGAAAGGAGAGGGTACAGCCTCCAAGTGATAAAATGGGCACACAGATGGCTTGCAACTTGACCCGATAATAAGTGTGGGAGCTCGAGCTGCACCTCCACAAGATAATTCTGTTCTAAAGCATACCTTGCCCAATATTTTTAGCTTTTTATGTTAGAACGTAGCACAAATCCACTCTAAACTAGATTACTCAGATTGGGTATTAGTTATAAAGAAATTTGATGTTATAGGCCTGATGGACACTTGGTTTGTAGAACCCTTCTTTATTGAAGGTTATGTCACTTTGTGTAATCCAGCAGGTCCAACAAGGGCGGGACATGCAAAGAGTGGCCTCTGTACACTTATCCCTGTGAGTTTCCCTGGGAAAATATTATGTATCTGGTTGGTTTCTCCTTACTATCAATTAATAGCTCTGAAATGTAATGAGCCATGGAATGTCCCACTGATTCAATTTTTAATATATGGAATTAATTATGTTATGTTATTTTCTATACTGATCTCACCCGTGAGGATATCCTGGTGCTATGCGGGTCTGTGGGGCTTGCCTCAAGGCCTTTACTGGAAGAGCCAGGTGTAGTAAGGAAACAAGTCTCAGGTTGAAACTAACGTTTTTTGTGGGTTTCCAAATGTATTGAGAGAGGATCAGACACATTTCGAGCATAACATCATGGGGAAGCCATTTAATAGTCTGCTCTTGAAACACAATTTCTTTTTTGCCTCTGATTTGTCTTCTCCAACGAATTTACCCACTTTGATAGGCAGGAGAGCCACATCCACTATAGATTCTTTCTGCAGACGTTTGTGAAGCCCATCTAGATTTTCATATAATTCCACATTATAGTAGTGATCATAATCCTATATCCTATGTCTGTTTTGCTGGAGATGGAAGATTTACAATGTAATGAAATACAATCTTTCCTAGATTTTGTTAAAAATAAGGGTCTGGTACATAAATTGCTAAATATGGTAGGGATAGACCTAACCATGATCTAGTGGAAGCAGTTAATGGAGAGATTTCTCTGTGTCTCGAAGAGAAATCACATCCAAATCCAACTTCTTGGCCTTTGAAAAAAATCACACAGGCTACCAAGAAGCTGCCAATGGCCTAAATTCGTTCCATAAAGGCCAAAACATTTTAGTGGTTTAATTTAGGCGCTCAGCAGCACATAAGGGTTCCAAACTGAAAAGATACAAGGTGACTGACCAATTTGATAGCGCCTCACTATGACTGCTAATACATTTTTTTAAATCGTCCACACTGCTCCAGCACCTGTCACCTTTTGGTGCCACTGAGTATAGATTATAATACGAGTCAAACAAAAGGAGGTGCACCGAAAAAGTATGTCAGTTAGCTATGTCAGTATCTACGCTATAAGTGTGTAAATTATTAGTCATGTCCGTCGGTCCTTTCTTGCATCTTATATGTGTTTTATGTTATTTGTTACAGCCCTGATGAAGTTCCTAAAGTCTCTCAGTTTGGGAACGAAACGAGTTGGCTGTTTTTATGATTGAATATGAACTTTGGAATAAAGAAATGATTTGAAGAGATTATTATGGACTAGATTTGCTTTCTTCGAAGCACATAAGGGTTTAATGCTAGTCTTAAAAAGGAGGCAATGAGTTTCATCTAAGGTACAGGTCTGCAAAACAAATTATTAAAGTGTGGTAAAAGATAGGAAAAGATCCATCCATGAAGTGGCGTGGGGCACCTTGAAAACGGCGAGCGCCTTGCGTGACTCTAGCCTATTCTGGAAAGTGACTAATGCATCATATTTTAAAGAGGTCTGAGCCCATTTGATATTTGTTGTGATATCCCTTTACCAATGGGAAGACCACGTTAGTAAGATCTGTCTGTACCCTAAAAGGGAGCAGTCCTGCGGCTAACATCACTCAAATGGATTATAACCCTAATAACTTATTGCCGGTAAAGTTTGACATAGGTGAGGTAAAATTGGCAATCAGTAGCTGTGCAAATCGGAAGGCGTGTAGCTTAGAAGGTATCCCCCGTGATACGTATAAAGATAACATTGATGTGTGGGCCCCCTGATTGATAATGTGTTAAGGGCTGCAGCTGAGAGCAAACCACCACCATCTTGGTTGCTTTTTATAATTGTTCCCATATTTAAGAATGGTATCAAAGCAGGCCCCATCTGTTACAGGCTGATTTCTTTATTGGACTCAGTTGTTAAAGTTGCAGGTAGTGTCCTATTGTCCGAATTTGAAACCTGGGAAGAGGAGAAAGAAAAAAAGTTACTTACCTGTAACTGTGGTTCTCCAGTATTGGCATCTTTCATAGATTCATATGCTTGAATCATTACCTGTCATCAAACTGGGAGTCCCACAGTAAAACTATAAAAGCAGTACACTGCTAAACATAGCCTGTAAGGGCTATATAACTCTCACTTCGGTAACATATCCTTATCCTTTCAAAGAAACCAAACTCCAACCAATCAGATCGCAGCACCCTCTAGAACATTCCCCACAGAGGCTTCCCTCTCTCAGATTTTTGAGCACAAGTGTGAATATGAAACAGTATCAAGAGAAAGGTGAGCCTCTCAGTGGAGGAAGGTGGGTATCATGTAAATCTATGAAAGATGGCAATACTGAATAACCATAATTACAGGTAATTTATTTTCTTTCATAGATTCACATGCTCGAATCAGAATAAATAGCTGTTTAAGAGTACGGTATACATAAATATATATATATATATATATATATATATATATATGTGCACACACACAATATATATAAGATATAATAGATATATACATATATCAACATATGTATTTGTAAACAGGCACAAGATAGCAGTGGTTGGCGGGGTAGAAATTGCAATGAGAGCTCACCTTACTTGTCGTAACACCACCTGCCCCACTGCTGCATCTTGTACTGTGGAATCCAAGCAGTAGTGCGGCGTAAATGTATGTCTGCTCTTCCATGTTGCTGCTCTGCAAATGTCCTGGATAGACAAACTGGCAAACAAGGATGTGAAAGTTGATACACTTCTCGCAGAATATGCTCTCACTTTAGTCTGTAAAGGTCTGCCAGCTTTATGATGACAGAAATGTATAGCAGCTTCTATCCAACGTGCTATACCTTGCTTGGAAAGTGGAAAACCTTTCCCAAGAGCACTGTATGCCACCAGTAGCTGATCTGATTTACAAAGTCTTTTAGTCCTGTGAAGATAAAAACTTCAAACATCTTTTGACATCTAACTCTCTTGACACTCTTCTTGCCGATGTTCATGCCAATAAAAGTACCATTTTCCAGGAAAGAAACTTAATGTCTGCCTTGTGGATAGGCTCAAATGAACTCTTCATTAACTGAGAGAGTACTTTATTCAATTGCCAGAGTGGAGGAGGATGCTTAACTCGGGGATATACCCGAAAAAGTCCTTTGAGAAACTCTTTGATGAGCCTGCCAGACCATAACGATTGTGACGTCGAAGACCTTCTGAATCAAGATATGGCTGCCAAGTGTTCCTAACTGAGGCATGAGCAAGACCTGACTGTGCCAGATGTAATAAGTACGGAAGAATCTCCTCCGGTGTAGAAGCTATAGGGTGTATTTTTGACATTTGACACCAGCTTCCATTTAAGACTGTAACTCTTGTTTGTACTATCTGCTGTAGCTCTGGCTAAATTTTCTTTGTATTCTCTTGAGATGTTCAAGTGTGCAAATTCATTGTGTTTTGGAGCCAACCTGACAAGTCTAAGGATTGTGGGACCGGAAGAAGTACTTGGCCCTGGTTCATCATTAGTAGGTAAGGAAGAGGTTGTAATTGGATGCGCTGTTTCTCTGATAGGAGAAGTATCTCTGTGAACCAATGTTGCCTTGGCCATTTCGGAGCTATAAGAATTATCCTGCAATGTTCCAACTTCATCTTTCTGAGAAGCCCTGGTAGCAGAGGTATCAGAGGAAAAGCATATGTAAAGCTTCCTGACCTGCTATCGAAAACTCACTCCCCCCACAACCCTGGTTGTGGATGCCAGCTTGCGTAGAATTGACATTTCCGATTTTGGGGAGTCACAAACAGGTTTAGATTTGGTTTGCCCCATTGAAGAAAAAGTTCTGCCTGAACTTCTTGGTTGGTTTCCTATTCATGGCAGTTGTTTTTTATCCTGCTTTGTGTATCTGCTAGGACATTGGGGTTTCCAGGCACATGTTCTGCTTTCAGCATTATCTGATGTCTGATTGACCACTCCCATATTTTCTGTGCCTCTTGAGACAGTGCTTGGGATCTTGTGCCCCCTTGATATAATGCATAGTTGTGGCGTTGTCTGTGCGGATGAGCACTCCTGAGCCTTTTATACTTGGAAAGAATGCTTGTAAAGCTAGGTTTACTGCTTTGAGTTCCAGAAGATTGATATGCAGACTTAACTTGTGATGATTCCCATTTGCAGCTGATTTGCAAATCTTGAAGATGAGCTCCCCAACCTTCCAAGGAAGCATCTGTTGCAATTACCAAATGCAGAATTTGAGGTATGAAAGTGAGGCCTGTGCACAGATTTCTCTCTTGAATCCACTAAGAGAGGGTTGTTCGTATCCCTGGAGTGGTGCGAATTGTATTGTCGAAGGATCCTTGTATTTGTATCAATTGCTTGTCTAATTCTTCTTGTAATTGCCTCATTTGAAGGTGGTAGAACGGTATTAAAGGAATGCACAAGGACATCATTCCCTGTAGTGATTTTAGTAGGCGAACTGAAAGTGACTCTTTTCTTTGAACTGCACTTGCCAAAAGCATTAAATTTGTTCGTCGCTCTGCCGTAGGATATGCCTTATCTTCCACTGTATCCAGAATAGTCCTCAGAAACGTTATCTTTTGTGGATGGATGAAGGGCTGATTTTTGTGGGTTCAACGTAAGGCCTAATTTGTTGAAAAGACGTAGACATGCTTTGGTTGATTTTTTTGCAGCTTGATGAGAAGGCCCTTTGATCAACCAATCGTCTAGGTAGGGTAAGATTTGGTGTTCTTTTGGAATGCAGCTACTGGAGCTAGGCACTTTGTGAAAATACTAGGAGCTGATTTTAGACCAAATGGGAGAATTTTTAACTGATAATGGCTACCAGCTACTACGAACCTTAAGAATTTGTGTGGATGAATTAGAACATGGAAATAAGTATCTAGAAATTCTAATGTTGTCATATAGTCTCCATGGTTTAGGTTCCTAGAAGACCCATGGTGAGTCATTTTTGAAGCCTTTTTGGGAGGTTCCTGAGGTAGCTGACCTTCTGACCTTTCTCTCTTAGGAACACCCTTTGCAGATGAAGCAGAGTCCTCCTTATCCCCTCAGAAACTGGGTTGTCATTGGCTTTTAGCTTTTGAAGCCATATTCTGGCACCGTGCCCCCCAGAACCACGCGAAAAGACTGGAAAAAGGTATCAGAAGACCAGTGGCACAACACAACACTCTCTGCTCCCACCTCCAAGACTTAACAAACAACCCTGTGCAAGCAGCAAATAACTTCTCCCAGTGAATCACGGAATGTGCCGACACCATCGCCCCCGCCAAAGCAGCCAAGGTCAAAGAACAAAGCAAAAGAGCAAGCTGGTTTACCGAGGCACTGCACTCCACCAAATGCAACTGTTGACAACATAAAAGAAAGTGGCGCATCAGCAAAAAAACAGAAGACCACACAGCCTTCAGGACCGCTCTTAACCAGTACCACTGCCTCCTTAAAGAAACCAAGAAGAATGTCCTAGCAGACAGCATCAAAAACCAGCACGAACCACCACAAATAACTTCGCCATCGTGGAGGAGTTCACCAATCCTGCAGCCACAGAGAACTACATCACTCCCTCCCAGGAACTGTGCTACAACCTTGTGGACTTCTTCCACAACAAGATCTCGGCCATCTACGAAAACTTTGAACGCCAACCCTCCGCCTCAGACAGCATCAACCAGATCACACCCACGAACACAAACCTCGAACATCTTCTCACCCACTGGGAACTCCTCTCCATGCAAGACACTATCTCCATCATGAACTCCGTGCACTCTGGAGCATCCACGGACCCATGCCCCCACCACGTCTTCAATCTCGGAAGCAAGAAAATTGGTGACAAGCTCAGGAAGGTCCTGAACACCTCCATCATCGCAGGCTCCTTACCTGAGGACTATAAACACGCTGAAGTGAGGCCCCTCCTGGAAAAAACATCCGCCAACCCAGCCGAATTGAAGATCTACCGGCCCATCTCTCTGCTCCCCTATCCAGCTGGACATACGCTGGATGGAATCTTTTCCAATTCCTCCAGCCTCTCTGTCCTGGATATACTGCCACTTCCTTGGACAGATCACACGGCCATTATTTTTTCTGTCACTCTGTTCCCCCTTAAAACACCCAAACCGAAGCCCAGGGAAAAAATAGTTACACGGGCCTGGAAGAACATTAATAGGTGCAGCTTTGATAAAACCCTGATAGATTCGGTTCCTAATATTTCCAATAATATAGAGGATGCCACAGCGGCCTATACGAATTGGATTAATGCCGCCTGTCACAGATTGGCCCCTGTCAAATGGTGTACCCCCAGACGTGGGCTCCCCTCTGCCCCCTGGTTTACTCAGAACCTACAGAAGCACAAATCAGACTGTAAGAGACTGGAGCGGCTCTGGAGAAAAGGGTACAATTTGGCCAATAAGGAAGACTATAAATCCAGCCTTACAATATACAAAAAATCACTTCAGGAAGCAAAAAAGGCTTACTTTTCCGAACAGATCACCGGTGCCAAATCCTCTGCGAAGGAACTTTTTAGAACAGTCACCACTCTTATGAACCCCCTTAAACCGATTATTCATTGTAGTACAGATTTCTGTGACGTTTTAGCCTCTTTTTTCTTGAATAAAGTCGAGGTCATCTTTTCCTCCTTCAGCAATCTACAGGGTGAGGCCAGTGATCTGGCAGCCGGGAAAATGGTAATCGACAATTCTCCCATGTTTAATAGATTCACCCCTTTGGTGAACAAAGAGGTTACCAATCTGTTGATGGGTTGCAGATCAGGTTCCCCCATGGACCCCTGTCCAGCTACAGTAATCAAAATTTCTCCGGAAGTTATTTCTGACACTCTAACCTCCCTATTGAATCTCATAATGAGGGCAGGGCACTACCCTATAGCATGGAAAACTACTTCAATTCTGCCACTAATCAAGAAACCCAACCTAGATCCTAGTGATCCTAATAGCTACCGTCCCATCTCCCGTCAACCCTTACCAGCTAAAATACTCGAGAAGGCTATGAACATGCAACTGAGTCTGTTCATTGAGAAAAATAATATGCTGGATCCTTCTCAATACAGTTTCCGAGCGGGACACAGTACGGAGTCAGCGCTGATCAAGGCCACGGAGGAGGTGCGTGAGGCTGTGGACCAGGGAGGCTCCGCCATTTTGATCATGCTGGATCTGTCGGCAGCTTTCGATATGGTCCATCATGAAGTACTGATGGGCCGTTTATCGGAGGCTGGGGTCCAGGGTACGGCCTGGAACCTACTAAAATCATTTTTGGCCGATAGAATACAAACGGTAGAACTAGGTGGGGACAGATCGAAACCTTTTTCCATCCCCTGTGGAGTCCCACAGGGGTCATCCCTTAGTCCGACGCTTTTTAACATTTATGTGAGACCGCTGGCTGCCCTTATAAGATCTTTCGGGCTACTCCTAACCTCTTACGCTGATGACACCCAAATCGTGTTATCTCTGCAGAGAGGTAAGGAAGCAGAAAAGGCCCCTAGCTGCCACGACTGCATGCTAGCAATAACTGGCTGGATGTCTGCTAATTGCTTGAAGTTGAATGCAGGCAAAACAGAGGTGATTATCTTTGGGAACAACCCTAACCTCTGGACTCCAGCATGGTGGCCCAGCGCTATGGGCCCGCCCCCAACCCCCTCACGGAAAGTTAAGAACTTGGGGGTGATTATGGATAACACCCTCACATTTGGGGACCAGGTTAGCGGGACGGTGTCGACAAGCTTTTTTATTCTGAGGACCTTGAGGAAAATAAAACCTTTCCTCACAGAAGAAAGTTTTAGAACAGTCGTCTCAGCCCTCATTCTGTCCCGTCTGGACTACTGTAACAGTCTGTACCTGACCATTAACAAAAAACACTTCAATAGATTGCAGATGGTGCAGAACGCGGCAGCTAGGTTGCTGACAGGCACTCCTAGGTTTATGTCGGTCAGAAATGACCTACGTCACCTTCACTGGCTCCCAATCTTACAGCGAGTTCAATTCAAGGCTCTCTGCACGGTCTTTAAGTCCCTGACTGGAACGGGCCCTGAAGACTTACAAAAGCGCATTCAATGGTATGTTCCCGGGAGAACATTGCGCTCAATGGAAGTAAAGCGGGCGGTCGTTCCTAGAATGAGAAAGGCTAACTGGGGTGGGAAGAGCTTTGTCCTTAGAGCCACCAATGCCTGGAACGGTCTTCCGTTATATCTAAGGACCGGGACTGATTTCCTTTCGTTTAGGAAAGGTCTGAAAACCTGGTTGTTTTCAGCTTAGTCTCAGCTGGGCTCAGGGGGGGAGGTCACCAGGTATTTACTGCCCCAGGCATACAGTGCTCAGCGCCAGGACACCCTTGGGTAACAGCGTGCTTTACAAACCCATATAACATAACATAACATAACAGCAAGAATCCTTGAGAAAGTGATCAACCAGCAACTCACCCAACACCTAGAATACCACAACCTCCTGGACCCCTCCCAGTCTGGATTTCAAGCTAACCACAGCACCGAGACAGCCCTGATCGCAACCACAGATAACATCAGAGTCCTCCTGGACCGTGGGGAAACAGCAGCCCTCCTGGACCTGTCCACCGCGTTTGACACCGTCTCCCACCACATCCTTTTCAACAGACTCCACCACATCAGGATTCAAGGAAATGACCTCAAATGGATTGCTGCTTACCTCACTGGCAGAATCCAAGGTTCCGCCTCCTACTGTTTCCCTCTGAGCCCAAGAAGATCATCTGCGGAGTCCCTCCAGGATCGTCCCTCAGTCCGATCTTCTTCAATACCTACATGACCCCCTAGGCCGTCACCATCAGATCACACGGATTCAACATCATCTCCAGTGCCAATGACACACAGCTCATCCTCTCACTGTCTGAAGATTCCTCCACCACAAAAGCTAACTTCCACAGATGCATGATGAACGTCGCGGACTGGATGAAGGACAACTGTCTCAAACTCAACACCGAAAAAAACTCATCTTTGGGTACAACACCTCACCATGGACCAACACTTGGTGGCCCGTGGAGCTCAGCACACTCCCCGCCCCAACAGACCACGCCTGCAACCTCTGCATCATCCTGGATAGCAAGCTATCCATGAAGAAACAAGTCAATGCAGTCTTATCCCCCTGCTTCCATATCCTTTGCATGCTATGCAAGATCTTCAGGTGGCTCCCGGCAAACACCAGAAGGACCTTAACGCAGGCCTTCATCATCAGCAGACTGGACTAAGAAAACGCGCTCTATGTAGGAATCACTGCACACCTCTTGAAGAGACTCCGACAATATTGAACTCAGTGGCAAGACTCATACTCGACCACCCCAGAAGGACCCACATCACACCTCATCTCAAGAAACTACACTGGCTCCAGATTCAGAAGAGTTGCCAGTTCAAGATGCTGACCCACGCCTACAAGGCCCTGCACAATGAAGGATCAGCATACATCAACAAACGCCTGACCTTTCACTAACCAATCAGACACCTTCGATCAGCTTCCCTATCCCTCTCAGACACCCCATGGATCCGTTGAGCCAACAGCGGAGGACGCTTCTTCTCGCACCTGGCAGCTAAGGCTTGGAACAACCTTCCCCTACACCTCAAGACTGCACCGTTGCTTCAGCAATTCAGAAGAGAACTAAAGACCTGGATGTTTGAATGATCAAACCTCCACGCAGCAGCAAACCGCTCCAGCGCCTCGAGACCCTCACAGGTGATTTGCCACGCTCTATAAATGTTTTATTGATTGATTGATAGTAATAATACTCTCTCTCTATCTTTCAATGTTTTTGAAGAAAAGAACAGCAGATTTTGCAATCTTTTACCTTCTAGGATGTGGAGAAGCAGTATATACAGTCTTTGTGCTGGTCTGCAGAATGCAGTCTCGTCTTCCCACAGGTTCCACATGGCCTGAAAAGGCCTTTTTTAGTCAGGTATGACATTGTAGGCAGTCAGATTTGTCCAGCAGGTGTTAGCTGTTGTTAAAATAAACTGCAGTAATGATAATCTGTCTGAATTCAGTGAGAAGTATAGTTCAACTGAGCAGAGCTCAGGGTAGACTCCCTTCACATGGCGTGCGGTAGACAATCAGAGAGGATAGCCTCTGTGGGAGAGTGTTCTAGAGGGTGCTGCGACCTGATTGGTTGGAGTTTGGTTTCTTTTAAAGGATTGGGGTATGTTACTAAAGTGAGAGCTTTATAGCCTTTATAGACAATGTTTAGCATTGTACTTCTTTTATAGTTTTACCTTGGGACTCACAGTTCGACAACTGGGAATACTTCAAGCATGTGAATCTATGAAAGATCCAATAGTTAAGAATCAATATTATCTGATGTTCGATATGGCTTTTGCCATGGTTTAGGTACGGTTGAAGAATCTATTAAGCTCTACCTACTTGCATCTAAATACAAATGTACTAAACGAGGCAGCATATACCTGACTTTTGTGGATCTGTTGAGCACTTTTGACCTAGTCAATCCTTCAAAATTATGGTCTATAATGATTTCCTTGGGTGTAGACATCTCCATAGTGCACCTACATAGACAGCTTCATTCAGATACCCCTGTGTGTGTTAGATATGGCGCCGGTGGGGAATGCACTAACCACTTTAAAATTGAAAGGGGAGTGTGACAGGGTTGTGTTCCTGCCCTTTTTAGGTCTCGCTTAGACAGAGCATGCGCTGTCTCTTGAGGGATTTTGTTTTATTATCAGTGAGCTTGGAGGAGCCATTTACTTACCATTGGCTGGCTTCAAAGTCACTCTCAATTGCTTCCTGCTGGTCAGTGTTGCTATTGCAATTCCCTCTTCTTTTTTTTATCAAAAATGTTTTTATTGGTTTTCAAAGGTAAGATAGTACACCAAACAAACCAGACTGCAGAAGGAGACAACAATGCTTCATATATGCAGAGAGCTACAGAAAGCTAAAGCATCATATACAGTTTGTGAACTAGGACTCGGTGAGCCCTTAAAAAAAAAGCTCAGCGTGACCCTCCCAGGTCTCCCACGGAACCTTCACATTGCATAAGTCAACAAGGTCTCATGAAAGTTCAACAAAGTTAATGGCAGTCATCCCTTCCTTCACCCCTCCCCCTCCCCCCCCTAACTCCCAGATAATAAACACAAAAATACAAACAAAAAATACAAACTATGGTGTCACGGTCAAGCAAAGATCACATGTGGTTGCAGGTGAGGGCTGGATTATGGAGAAGGGGGGACCTCTCGTCCCTCATGAACCACTCCGGCAGTTCAGGGGAGCTTACGATCTTTCTAGATGTGAAAGAGATGGAGAGCTCACAGCCGTGGCCCACATGCAAACAGAGGTAGTCCCTCCGATAGATATTCCACCAAGGGAGCCCACACATACTCAAACCCCTTCCTAAAGTCCTCCACAATGTCTGCCATTCTTTCCATTGCCAATGCAAGCCACAACCTGGCATGCCACTGGGTGAGTGAGGGGCCTCCACTTTCTTCCATGCAGCCGCCACAGCCATCTTAGCGGCCCTAGGCACAGCCACATCACAGAGCGATGGCCCTGTATCTGGCGCTTCAAGTTGGGATCCCTGATTCCCAGGAGAGTGTGTTCTAGTGTGTCTGGAATCGGATAGCCTAGGATTAGTTTGATTTGGGAGAGAACCTCCTTCCAGAAGGGCCTGATGCACGGACAATCCCACCAGATATGCTTGAAGTCTCCCAGAAGCCCACTTTCCCTCCAACACCTATCGGAGGAGTTCGGGAAGATAGTGTGCAGCCTCTGAGGGTGCAAATACCAATCGTACATAATTTTGTAATGGGCCTCCCTTAAAAACATGGAGCGGTTATACTTGGGAATGTCCCTATACAGGGAGGTCCATTGTTTCCTCTCCAGAGGGGTGGCTAAAATTGAGTCCCAGAACCTTTGGTGTCTAGGGGTGTGGTGTGAGCCCAGAGACCGTATGAGTGAGTAAAGGAAAGAGATGGTCCCCCTCGAAGAGGCTCCTGATTGAGCAAATTTTTCGATCGGAAGTAGATCCCTAGTGGCGGCCTGCCTTATCTGCGGGTGGAAAGCCCAATGTTTAAGTTGCAATGTAGTGATACTCTTCCGAGGGCTGAAGGTGAAAGGCTTTAACACATTCCGCAAAGGTCAGCAATTTCCCCTTTTCAAACAGGTGAGAGAGCATGAGACAAACACCCTCCCGCCAAGCCTCAAATGACCCTTCCCGCAGCGCCGGAGGAAACTCAGGGTTGAAGTGGATGGGCGTGTAGGGAGAAGGGAAGGTGCTAACAGGCGAAGATCTAGCTAGTTCATCCCAGACTCTTAAAGTGGTAGCAGTAGGGGTGCTAATATATGCATTACGTGGTCGATTGTGTTTCTGCTTCCACAGGAGATCCCAGATCGTCCTACCTGCTATTTGTTGGTCCATGTGAAGCCACAGTTTATCTGATTCTCGAAGGGACCATTCCGTAATCACTCGAAGTTGAGCTGCTCTATAATACCCCAGGAAGTCCGGCAGGGCCAACCCCCCCTCCTCTCTCGACCTAGTTAGCACTCGATTAGAGAGTCGCGCTCTCTGACCTTGCCAAATAAACTTGGTCATCATTGTCTTCAACTCAGAAAAAGCGCCCGATCCACTGGGATAGGAAGGCCTTGAAAGAGATACAGTAGGCGCGGGAGGATGTTCATTTTGATGGCATTGACACGTCCAATCCATGAGAGATAGGCAGTCCTCCATCTAGTCAAATCTGCTTTAAGCTGGCGCAGCAAGGGCGGGTAATTAGCTCCGTAGAGATGTTCCAGCTTGGGGGTGAGTTTGATGCCAAGATATGTAATGGTCTTGTGCGCGGTCTGGAAGGGTGACGGACTTTCGATAACCCGCAGGGACTCCTTAGGTACAGTTAGATTGAGAAGGAAAGATTTCGAGAGGTTCACCTTAAATCCTGAGGCCCTTTCGTAGGAGGTCAGCTCAGATTGAATCGCCGGCAGAGAGGACTGCGGCTTTGTGACAGGGAGTAGCACATCATCCACAAAGAGAGAGATCTTATGTTCATCCGTGCCAAATGGTACCCCCCCTATGTCTGGATTGGATCGAATGCGTTCCGCCAGAGGTTCAATGCTGAGCGCAAATAGTAAGGGGGACAACGGGCACCCCTGCCTGGTTCCCCGGGAAAGGTTAAAAGGTTCCAAAGCAACCCCATTCACTAAGACCCTGGATCTCGGAGCGGATTAATTCGCCCGGATCATTCCAATGAAGGACTCATTAAAACCAAATCGTCGTAGTGTACGGGTCAGAAAGTCCCAGTCAACCCGGTCAAAGGCCTTCTCCGCATCTAGCGAGAGAAGTACCGTAGGTATGGCCTTCCGCTGGGCTTTCTCAATAATGTGGACCACCCTCCGAAGATTATCGTGAGTTTGCCTCCCCTTGATGAAGCCCGCCTGGTCTGGCTGCACGAGCGTCGGCATAACCTGTTCCAGGCGCGAAGCCAGTATTTTAGAGTATAACTTGGCATCCAAGTTTAGGAGCGCTATAGGCCTATAGGAGGCGCAGCTAGTGGGGTCTTTCCCCGGTTTGGGAATGACGGAGATCAAAGCCTCTCCCATAGAAGGGGTAACCTCTTGCCTGTCGGCTATATCGTTGAAGAGTGGCACGAGGCGGCAAACTAATTCTGGTGCAAAGGTACGATAGAAGTGGGCATTGAGGCCATCAGGGCCAGGCGCTTTTTGGAGCTTGAGGGAGTCAATTTCTTTTTGGACCTCCTCCGTAGATACGGGTCTACTTAAGTCCTCATTTGTAGAGGGCGGGACCTGGGGTAGGTCCAGAGTCTCTAGGTATTGGTCCTGAACCTGTGGATCTAACGAGTCTGCAGTATACAAGGAGCGGTAGAAGTCCCCAAAGGCCCTGGCTTTCCCTGTTTCGCTCTGATGGGAGATCCCCTTCCCATCTATTATGTGTTTAATGTAGTCCTTTTCCTGTCTCACTCGTATTTGGCGTGCTAAAAGGGACCCAATCTTGTTCCCTCCCTCGTAGCTGCGGGCTTGCAAGCGTAGAAGGGTCTTCTCAGCCCGGTTAGTGTAAATAGCCTGGAGCTTCCCCTTAACCTGGGTAACCTTACGAAGTGTTTGGATCGAGGGGTTAGATTTGTGGTCAGATTTAGCCTGTCGGAGCTCCCCCTCGAGGAGAAGACGTTCCCCCATATGTTGTGTTTTGAGGGTGGCGTCTAATTCGATGCACTTCCCCCGAATAACTGCTTTGAAGGCGTCCCAGTTGTTCGCTAAGGAGGTTTGCGCCGGGTCGTTAAGATCAAAAACCTCTGTGATTGCCTTTCGAAGTTCATCTCTAAGAAGCCGGTCCCTACACAGGAAATTGGGAAAATACCATCGGACAAGTCTAGAGCGCGGTGCGGGCCAATCAAGGACAAGCTCTAGGGGAGCGTGGTCCGAAAGGCAATTCGGGTGAAACTGGGATCCTGCTATCGTGTGAAGAAGGGACTGACTAATGAATACGTGATCAATTCTGGAGTATGTCCTATGGGAATGTGAAAAAAAAGAGTAATCTCACGTCGTGGGATGGGCATCCCTCCAAGCATCCACCAGCCCCATTCTCTGCAAAGTTGCCTTAAGTGATTTGCTAAATACCCCCCCCCGCTGCTCTATGAGAATGTGTAGTGTCCAGAGCCGGATCCCATATCAGATTGAAGTCTCCAAGTAATAAGATGTCGCCTCTGGCGAATCCCTCCAGTAAGGTTAAAAAGGAGCTCAGGAAATCATGTTGCCCTGCGTTGAGAGCATAGATCGTGGCAATAGTGCATAACCTACCCCGTATTTCACCCCTAACCATCAGGAACCTCCCCTCTTTGTCCATTTTCGTGTCGTGATGGAGAAACGGGATGGAAGTGTGAAAAAGAAGTGCCACCCCAATATGTTTAGTGTGTGCTGAAGAGCGGAAAATCTGTGGGTAGGCCCTATGTTTTAATCGTTGTTCCTCTTTGCGCGGGAGGTGTGTCTCTTGCAGGGCCGCTATTTTAATCTGGTGGTCATTCAGAAATTTCCAAATACATTGCGTCTTGTTAGGGGAGTTAAGACCCTTTACATTCCACGTTAAACAATTAACCCCCATCAGTCATCATAAAAAAGATGTCCGCTTGTCCCCCCAGCCCCGCTCCCGGGGTCAACAACCACGAAGAACTTCTCCTACCCCTCCCGCCCCACCCCAGCCACGTTACAGAAATGCAAAACACCAAAACAAAATGAACAGTAACATAGAAGGATCCGAACTTTGAGCTCGGAGGATCTCAAACACAGAGGAGAACCTCATTTCGAGCAGTACCTAGGGCGGACCGAATTCCGCCACCAGGGCCCATAGCGCAGCTTCGTAGGCACTGAAAAAAGTGATAAGAGCTAACAATATCTTTGAGTGCTGTGGATGGCGTGATTACTTCGAGCGTTTCCCCCGCTCCGTCCCCGCTTGAAAGTCAGAATGTCCGAGGGCAGACCAGCAGGCTCCCCTGACAGCTACCTAGGACCGTGGACTGCTAATCAGACTAGATACCGCAGGAGAGACAAAGTCTCTGAACAACAAAGAACCTGGACCTCATCATCTCTGTGTGTTCTTGCTTGTTCTCCGCTGTTGAAGCCAGAGCCCCCCGCCTCTTCGAGCCTGCCATCGTCTCTCCACTGCTCGACTCCGCCACCTGCGACATGGCTGGCATCTCAAGCCCCAGGATAGCCAACGCCTCCTCGAGATCCGTGCAGTGATAGTTCTTGTTGTCTAGTGTGAAAGCTAGGCCAAAGAGGTAAGTCCAGCAGTATTTCACCTTGCGTTCTCTCAAGGCTGCAGTGACGGGTCGGAACTGCTGGCGTCGAGTAAGTGTGGCCTGTGCAACATCCTGGTAGAGCGAACACGTGGCGTTCTGGAATGACACTCTGTCGAGGGCACGCGCCTTCTGAAGGACCAACTCCTTGGTTTTAAAAGAGCTAAATTTTGCCAACACGTCCCTGGGTTTTCTGGAATCTCCCGGAGCCCGTGGCCCCACCCTGTGGACTCGCTCCAGACGAATCTCTGGTTCAGAGTCTCCAAGCACCGTGGAGAAAAGCCACACCATAAAGGCCTCCAGGTCCGGTCCTTCGCATCCTTCTTCCAGGCCTCTCACCCGAATGTTATCTCGACGGGAGCGATTCTCCAGATCCTCGCATCTGAGCACCGTGGTTTTCAGCTGAGCACGCAGGTCATCAGACTGGGCCTCCAAGGGCCGCACCCGGTCTTCCAGCTCCTGATATTTTGCCTCAAGATCAAGAGCACAGGCCCCGATTGAATCAGATTGTAGGGTCACCAACCTGCCCCCCATTTCGGCTTTGAACGCATCGAAAGATGCCCCCATGTTGGCCTTAATATCGTCTCTGAGTTCTTGTTTGAATTCTCGGAGCGAGGCCATCAGGTCTTCCCTTGTGAGCGCCATATTGGCGTCCGTCCCCGCAGTCGCTTCACCGATTGCCCCCTTGGCGGCGTGGGAGAAGCTGGAGACTTTTGTGGGCTGTACCTTTTTGGGTGGCATAGGGACGCGCACCCACCGCTTGTTTGGGGCCAACCCTCAGTAGAAAATTGCAGGACAGACCGGAGACTGTCGTGGCACCCCGACTCTGCCCATTTAATTTGACCTTTCTGTGTCAGATGATAGGGGCTCAGGGATGCTGAAGCAATGCACCGTAGGGCCCCGGGATCGCCAGATTGTAAGAGCGGGGGTTTAGGTTGGGTAGCCCACCACCCTTTGGGCTCATCAGCTAGAGATCTTCACCGAGGACGGTGGGGGTAGGTCCGGGATGCTTAACCTTGGATACGGGCCTCACGTGGCCCGGGGACCCCAGCCAGTCTCTCAGGGGCGCCGTGCTATTCGTCTGGATCTAGAAGTCCCTCGTCGTCCAAAACCTCTGGTCGATACTATGACTAGTCAGCAGCTCGTGGTCACCCTCAGCAAGGTCGCGCCGGTTCCCAGGGGCTCATGGGAATCCCGCTGATCGGCTCTGCAGCCCCTCCTGATGAAGAGGTTAGAGTGACACCTCAGAGAGCAATTGCGGGGAGGGTTATGATTAGGATCAGGGCCCCTCCAGGGGTAATGACAGGTCGCTGAGAAGGAGGACAACCATCAGGGAAAGGGAGACTCCAGCCGGGGCCTCCTCACTAGGCCATGGAAAGGTGCCTGACCTCCACCATCTTAGGGTCAGGCCCTGCTCAGTCAGGATTAATTTTGGCAATGTGCTGTGTTGTAGGGGGGGACCCCTCGCTCCTCACCGCGTCCGGCGTTAGCACCGGTGAAGGCTCCCCTGTGTCTCCGCCCGGCCGGGGGACCCCACTCCACAATCCGGGGCACAGCTGGGGGTTTGCGTCCCCCGACGTGGGTACCGGTGGAGGCAGGTGCTGCCAATTTGTGGCTGGTGGCGGCCTCCGGGGCCAAGCAAGCGGGGTCGCCGGGCTCCCAACTAGCGTGCAAGTAGTGTGGACCCCCACAAGTCCCGGTGCAGCGGTGAGCGCTTCAGCAGGACATCCCGGTGGGAGCCGCCATCTTGTTCCGCACCGCGGGCTCCACAGCTAGGGATGGTATCACCCTGCTGCCCTCATCAGGGGACCCAAGTTCGCTGTTCACAAGCTCCCACACCTCCGGGCGCCCCTCACGGGCCGACGATCCAGGACTGCAGGTCACGGTGCAGCGGCGATCGCCTCAGCAACAGAGCGCCATCTTGCCCCGCACTGCGGATTCTGAAGGTAGGGATGTTCTCGCCCTGCAGTTCACATCAGCCGCCCGCACGCCTCCTCACCTCCGGGCATCTCAGACGAGCAGGCGACCCCGGATCACATGCCCCGGTGCAGCGGTGAGGGCCTCCTCAGCAAAGCGCAGCGGGAGCCGCCATCTTACTTCGTGCCGCGGGGGTCCGACGGTAGAACTATTTTCACCCTGCAGAACTCATCAGTGGGGTCCAAGTGCGCCGTCCGCAAGCCTCCACATCCCTGGGCGCCTCCGACGAGCAGGCGACCCAGCTTTGGGGTAGCCAGTGCCTCGCAAGCTACCAAATCATTAGGGCCTGGCGCGGAGCCGATCGGAGTTGCGTCCGGTCGGCCATGATGGTTGGCCACGCCCCCCTACCTCTTCTTTTTATGTGACCCTCTCCTGGATCATGGGGCAAGTACTTGTGTCCTTTCAATGTTCAGTCTTTTGGAGCTATTTTTTTCTTTTCGTTGAGCCACTCTACAGAGTGCATATTTTGTAGCTGGCTCCATCCTGTATTTCTCCCCTGTGTGTTTGCCATCTCCCACCCTCCCTTAGAAGCATTGGTGGCTCCCTTGAATGTTTGTAGTTAAAGTATGTGTTCTGTGGAGAGGCCCATGCCACAGTAGAATTCATTTATTAAATATTAAATGTGCCTTTCCACAGATTTATGGATTGTAATCTTTCAAATAAAAGTATTTCATTTAGAAATGCATTTGCCAGCACCCATGCCTCTCAAGAAGCTGTTTTCCAACCCTTGTCTTCCTGGTTGTATGATCCGTGGTTAGTGAAGTCTGCAGCACACAGTGCCACATGAGAGATGGTAACATAACACTTAATAAACAATTAACAGAGAGGCAAAATAAATTAGCCAAAGTCCAGATGACAATGCTTTGTTGTAAAATCGTCTGGCCTGCTTGCAAGGATCATATGGGCTAATAGATAGATTGCAGATAAACCCATTTTGACACTGCTGAATGGAGCCCTGCACTAGAGCCATCTATTATCATGCCGTCTACTCCCATGCTGGCTCTTCATTGGGGATGGCTCCCTTGTTTAACCCTGGGTTTCTGCATTCTTGTTTGGACAGCTGATTCCCTTGAATTTAATGGAAACATTATTTATTTTTTGCAGTGGGAAGCTTGAATGGGAATGCACCCCCCTTCTGCCCCATCTCTCTTTCTTCTCCTCCCACCAGCCACGCTGTCCCTGGTTCGTCTGCCTCCCCCACCATTTGTCACTGTTTCTTCTCCCTCCCCTCCCGCCCCCTCTGTCTCCTCTCCCCCTCAACAGACAGAAGAAAAAAAAGCTCTATGAAGCGGCCAGCGCTGGCTGCTTCAAACCGCTTTTTTTAATGGTCCTGTTATTCACCGCTATCCGCTCTCCTGTTCACCACTCCACCCGCCCTCCCCTGTTCTCCACCCCCACTTGCCCTCTCCCATTCTCCACCCCCTCCCGTTCACCACCCCCACCCATCATCCCGTTCACCACCCTTACCCAACTGCCAAACCAACAGCCCGCCCATAGGAGAGACCTATTGGCTTTGCCAATGCTTGTTCTTTTTCCCCTTTACCTTAATCATGTGGAAAACTACTTAAGGATGAGGGACAGGGACATGCCCATCCAGGACTCACGCCTGATTCCCATACTCATCTATGCCTATGATGCGGTTTTAATAGCCAGAACAGAGAATGGACTTCAGAGGCCTCTGGACGCTTTTGAAAATTTTATGAGGGACTTAGACCTAAAAATAAAGCTTGCAAAATTATATGTAATGATCTGTGGTCCTCGCTCTACAAAAATACGTTATCATTTCGTGGATAAAACACTCATTCAGAAAGTTGGTAGTTTCTAATACTTGTGGGTACCGTTTGATTTTGGGCTTAAAGGGGTTCAAGTCACAACAATTTTCAAGATTAATTGATGGTGTGTTCACGTTTTCCAACAAACTGGGCTCAAAGCCTCTCAAAGAAATGCACAAGATTTATGACACTCAATGTATACCAACTGTGATATATGGGGCGAGGCCATGGGGCTTTGTACATCTTAAGGAAATTCAAGCTATAGAGAACATGTTCTTGACATTGGCTGTCCCAAAGAGCACCCATGCTCATATCTGCCATTTAGAGTTAGGAATCCAGTATCTAATAAAATTGTACAATGTTCCACTCATTGGCCCTTTGGTGCTCTTTATAAACAAAGCCTGAAACAGGGTTTAATTGGTCAATCATAAAGGACATAGAGCCAGGGCAGAAGATTCCTTGATTAAAATTTGCAAACACATGGACGAAGCGATTAGGGATGCCGGGGTTATTCCATAACCCTAAAGGTAACACTGATCTCAAATAATTTGACAAAAACTATTTCCTATGAAAAACGTTCAGAGGAAAGACATTTAAGAGAACCCAAAAAGCTTTCAGTAAGTGCATTTGTTCACACTATGTCACTTAACAACTGGTCCATTAAGCCATATTTATTATCTATCCATTAAGCCATATTTATTATCTGTAAGTAATATCAGTCACAGGTTTCTTTTAACGCCTTTTAGATTAGATATCGTTCACCGATTGTTTACATTTCTGAAGAAAGGCCTGTGGAATCATATCATAATTTACCTTTATGCCCATGTGATAACCAATCAAAGCAGGCCACAGCTCATTTAATGTTGTTTTATCATTTTGATATGTACCAAGGAAACGGAGTTTGTTGGAAAAAAAAACCTAATGACACCCCACACCCTCAGAGTTTTATCCCAGGGTGTTGGGAGCTTTTGGGTTTTCCTGTCGCTCGCCACCAGATTTTCCTGGTGGTGTTAGACAGCAGAAAAAAAGGCATTACACCGTCCAACCCATGCACCTGGGCTGATTGAGGGGAATAAACCCTTAGTTAGACACGACCTTCTAAGGTAGCCCAGTGCCTAGGATAAGAGGGTAATAAAATATATTGATTTTTCCACGATGCCTAAATCACTGATGCTACTGTAGCTGAAAAACCTCTGCCCATCGACCCATTCATCTCAACTTCCATGCCACCAAACTCAATTTTCAGAGGACCTTCAGTTGAAGACTGGGAAATGCAAAGGGAGAGGGAATAATTGGCTGAGACCATTCCCTGTTGCTGTTCATTGCTACTATCAGAGAGTACCAGATGAAGCAAGGCCAAGGTAGAGTAATCAGAATTATTTCGGCGCTTATGTCATCAGCATGACTAAAAACATCACAAGAAGAGGGAAGACAGGAAAGGCATTTAAAAAGCCGCTTGGCCAACTGGATGTTAAAACATCCTCACCTCAAGCTTTCTTGTTCGTCCCATTTGAACAGAAACAAGAAAATGTGTTCTCCCGGTTGGCAAAAAGATCCATCACTGGGCGGCCCCACCTCTGACAAATCTGGGGGAAAACATTTGAGGGAAATTCTCTGGAGGATGGTAATTCTTTGCTCGGAATGTCTGTAACAAGGTTCCTCTTGCCCTCGATATATATAGCTGTCAACTATAGGATGTTCACTTGAGCCCTCTAGAAGATCTGAACAGTTATGGAGGACAGGGAATGAGATTTTGTTCCTCCCTGTTTATGTACACTTTGGCAACATTGTTGTCGGTCCTAATAAGGCCACTCTGTTCGAGACCAGATGAGCAAAGGCAGTGAGGACCAGGAAAGTAGCTTCCTGTTCCAACTGGAGAATTTGTTTCTTTGAACCAATGACCAAAGCCCCTAGACTTGATGAGACTTGGTCCATGCCCCCCAACCTATTTGCACTGACGTCCGTTGTTATAATGACTAGTCTCATCCCAACTAACTGAATATCTCTCAGAATGTTGGTTGGCAACAACCATGAGGTCAGGTTTTGTCTGACGTTCTGTGACATTGGAATCCTCTGGGAGAAGTCGGGGACGAAAATTGAAGAATGTGTCAGACTAGCCTGTTCAGCTGAAACCTTGCCCACGGAACCAGGAATATAGTCGCAGCCAGCTCCCTTTGCACCTGAAGCCACTTTGCCACCACTGGATTATCCTGTTCCAAGAAGCTGGAAAGATGGCTTTAAATTTTTAGCAATCTTTTTTCAGTAAAGTGTCTATACCGTTGACTTGTTTAGAATTTGGCTCCTATGTAAACCTGATCCTGTGCTGGCACAAGGTGTGATTTTGACCAGTTGATCAGAAAGCCATGGTGCCGAAGACCTGGCAGTACAACCTCTGCGTGCTTCTTGGTAGTCTGACATGACTGTGATGCTACCAAACAATTGTCTAGATATAGGATGACTGTAATCCATTGGTGATGTAGAATCACCACTAATGAAGCCAACATTTTTGTGAACACTCGAGGTGACGACTTGAGGCTGAATGCTAGCACTCTGAATTGGAAATGTTGAGACTCCACTTCAAACCTCAGAAAGTTCTGAAGGGATAGATGTATTGGCACGTGCAGGTAGCCTCCTGTAGATCAATAGTTGTTAAAAGTCCCCTTGAGATATTAGAGGATTCACTTGTTGTAATAAAGCCATTCTGAAGTAAATAGTCTTGAGCCCCATATTCACTCCTCTCAGATCGACTACTGGCCTGTTGTTACCTGAAACCTTTCTCACTAGAAACAAAATAGAATAAACTCCTTGCCTCTTTGTTCTAGTGTAACCCGATGTGAGGGGGAAGTCCGGAGCGAGGACGGAAACTCACTGCGTTTCATCTATGGCGGCCCGGGTTTCCAGGAAGAATGGAAAGGGTTAACCACAATGACTCCCTCCTCCTCACAGGAAGACGGAAGTCCCGGGAACGAATGGAGAGGCGGAAGAAGCTGGAAGAGGAGGGACAAGGACGACGTACGAAGGAGGATTCCAAGGAGGTCTCTCTCTCGGAAAAAGCGGATGCAAGAAGGAGCCCGGAGGAGAGGAGCCTTGCGGAGGACCCGCCGAAGGACTGGGAGAGCCGAAGAATTGCAGTGGAAGAGGACGAGACTGGCGAGGAGGCGGAGGACTGGTGTGAAGACTGGTGGACGCCTCCTTCTTTTCCCCCGGAGGTTGCTGTGAAGCCGCCGCAACTCAGGAGAGTTGCGGCAGACACGGTGAGTGGACCGGGCATGAGGGAGGAGAGTGAGGGGTGGGCTGAAAGAGGTAAAGAAGGGCCCGGAGGGAGGGGAATGCCCTGCATATATGCCGAGGCCCCCTCTAATGCCACCCAGTGAACACTTGCCTAACCCCATATTAATGAACTGTTTAAAAGGTGCACTTTCTTTCCTGCACTTGGACAGTTAAAAAGTATATCGTTTTGTCGTTTTGCCACGCATATGACGTTTGGTAGGACTTAAGAGGAATTTTCCCACATCTTTGGTTCTGCGCGTGCATGTTCACATTCTGTTGATAAATTTATACACCGCTTTGGTGAAGAACCATCCTATATTCTCTTTACTAGACAACATATTCAAATATATTGGATAACATCAGAGGAAATAGTATTATTTTTTTCTCAGGATACTTGATTTGGTTTCTTCTTTATTTTTGCGTTCCCTTTGGGATAAGGCTGTTATATGTAAAGGAGATTCATGGAATCCTAAAAGGGAAATGTAGAGTCTCCAACATAGTTTCTGCACGAGTACAGTTTAATTCTTTCCCCTTCCCTTGACCTTCACTCCGGGTGTGGTGACGGTAAACCAGACTTAAGATAGGGACCTTCCACTTACCGCTGTTTTCTTCTCTTTGAGTGACTCCGGGGGTATTCCATCCTGACCTGATTGAGTGGACATTCATACGGAGAGAGAAGAGTGACGGTGAGAACATCATCAGGAGAGCCCTTATCCTTCAAGTTCTATGGACTTTAATACATTCCATATCTGTTCAATCAAATTTCATCAAAATTGAGCCACATAGTAAGCCTCCTAGAGTCTGTTTCCGCCCAACCCTCCGACACCCGAATAATTGCCTTTTTCTGTATTAATGCCTGAATCCCAGAGTGTAGGTAAAACTCTTTTAGATGTAGGCGGATAGTCAGGAACGATGATTGGACATAGACCCCTGGCTCACCGAGTCCCGGTCCTTAGTCGCTTTCTGAGGTTGAAATCATCTTCTGGAATCTTTGCTCCATGCTCTAGTAGACCTAGAGACTGAGGTCTTGTATGGGAGAGTATATTTCCTGCCCTTGTGGGACAGGAAACATACTCTAGAATAATGAAATCCAATTGATCTCCAAACAGTTTATTGCCTTTAAAGGGTATCTTTGGGAATGCAGACTTCTCTGCGAAGTCTGACTTCTAATCTCCCATTCATAAGATGTGGTGGGCTAACAGAAACTGCTGCAGAAACCAAAGCTGTTGATCTGATGACATCAGAAGAAATATCAGCTAGATACTTAGGTTGTTGCTCCATGTGCCAGAGAACATTAGATAAATCTGCCCCTTCTTGAATTGCTCTGGACAAATTTGCAAAGACTTGGGCTAAATATTGAGATGTATAAGCTACGTAAGTGCCTAATAGAAGTGCCAATATCAACTACACTTTCACACTAGCTGAAAGCATATCTTCCACACCAGCCAGAGTATACATTCTCTGTCAAAATCTGTAGAGGCTCAACTTATTTCTAGTTTCTGAAAATCAAATCTTTAATTGTCTTGAGCAATGGCAGCGAGACAGACACAGGCTTTTTATATTGTGGGAACATTCCTTTATCCACCTCCTGTGCAGGTACTCGAGCAAATCCTAAATTCGCTCTAATGTAGTCCAATATTTAAGTTACCTCCTCTTTGACTATATATTTACCAGCTGATGTCCCCTTCTGTGCAGATTCAGAGTGTGTTCCCGGAGAAATATCTCTTACCGCTGATCGTCTCCTTCTCTTCTCTTTAGACCTAGCTAATACTCTGGAAACCACTTCCTCAATCATTCATTGAACTTGGGAAGCAGAGAGAAAAGCAGGTGATTCAGGAGAGCAAGAACTTGCTCTGCACCTCAGGGGTCTTACTTCGCTCATTCTCAGATGAAGAGGATTCAGCATTCTTCCTCTTTTGGCTTCTTCTCCCCTCAACCCGTAACTTACCCCCTAAAGATAGATGGTTCTCAAATCAGAGGGCTATCCTGTCTCCCCTTGATTCCTACTGTGCTACGTTATCTTCAGAGTCAGGCTCACCGTACGCTGACCCGGAAGAAGATCTGTTACGTATCCACCAACCTGTCTGATGGAGTCAGATAAGGAAGCCGAACACGCCGAGAGAGACAATCTCCAATGACCTCCATTACGAACGTGCTCGGAGCGGTCAGGGAAAAGCTGCGGGTTCACCTGCTCCTCTCAATAAACCTTTGTTACAGGTCCTGCTCCGCAGCATCCTCCGGGTGTGCCTACCTGAGACACAACAAAACACGGAGCTGAGGAGGGTGAGAGGGCTGTTTATGCAGGATTCAAAGTTAGAGAGGTGTGTCTATGGAAGTGCAATGCTTCTCACTCAGTAGTTGATTGTGGCAAAATAAGTTCCGAAAGGGTAATGGGCGTTCTTTTATTGTAGTGATTTTATGGTCTGCCACTGGGATGGCAGCAATCATTTTCCAATCGCTGTTTGTTTAAAACTTGTTACTTCACATCCTCAGTTGCTAGGGCATAGTGCAAATCAGGAACGTATTTACAGAAAACAGAACATAAAATGCGATGGAAACTCAGTAGGCAATTGAGAGGTGGCTTTAAGTAAGCTAGGAGAAGAAGGAGGAAAGGCCATACTCTGACTTCAATGTATCGGCAGGATGGGAGTCGGCATCAACGGAGAAGATGATCATGGTTGAGATGACCAACCCCCACATCCCAGACAAGGACATCGCATCACTCCTCCTACGATACGGCACCATCAAGACAGGACCCACCAAAGTCTGAGACAGCAGAGGGATCTGGAACTCGACCTGGCAAGCGATTGTCAGCCTCCACAAGAACCCAGCATCAAGGGACGGCCTGAGATGCCCACCAACGAGCTTCTACCTAGGAGCCGACCATGGCAAGATCAATTATCCAGGACAACCCTTCAAATGCCGGAAGTGCCAGGCCGTGGGACACATGGGAAAAGACTGCCCGGAGAAGTTCTGCAGAATATGCAAACAGGCTGGACACGAGGCAAGCGGATGCAGCGGAATCAAGAAGTGCAACTTCTGTGGAGGAGAAGGTCACACCTACTACCGATGCCCCAAGTCCGACATGCCAACGCCTACGCAGTGGCAGCAGAAGGAAACCCACCCTGGAGAATCACCAGACCGATGGTGTCCCCAGCAGCCAACGCCATGGTGAACACCCCCCTGAAGGATGCAAGGCACAGACGGCCAAGAAACCAGAAGCCCCCAGGAAGGACAACCAGAAGGGCCCAGCCCCGAAGACCCAATACCCCCAGGACCGGACCCAAAGAACACAGAGGACTCCAAGTCAGGACCGTCCACAGTGGAGGAATCAACACCCCCGACTGAGATGGAACAAGCCAAGGAAGTCCCCCAACCCAAGGGAGCCACCAAGGAAGGAGCACCACAAGTAGCCCCACCAACGGAAACCCCAAGGGAGACCGACCCGACGCCAAAAGTGGAGACAAAGGAGGAGGAGGCAGAGGATCCAGCTAAGGGAATGAAGAAGAAAAAGAAGATGAAGGGGAAACAACCCAAGATGGAGAAAGGGAGCAGCAGCAAAGAAGACACCGAGGTGATCAAGAAGGCATGGAGCGAGGTTAAGTCCCAGACGCTGTGGCAGAAGTCCGCAAAGGACAAAGAAGTGGCGGACGAACGGAGGAGGGCCAATGTCAGGGGCCAACAGGCACCCCCACCAGAAGCACCACCGCCCAAACCCAAGCAGGGAAAAGAGGAGGGGGACGCAGCAGCAGCCACAGCCCCCCCACAGAGAAGTGGTAGGAAGCGACAGATGGCAAGGAAAGAGGACTTCCTTGCCAGTAAGAAGATCAATAAAGCCGAATCAGAAGATGAAGACGTTATCATCGTCGAAGATGAAGACAACAAAGAGATGGAGGATGAAGAAGAGGACCAGGCGGCGGACCCCATCCAGTACGCGCTCCAAGAACTCCACCTGCAACTGAACATGATGGAACCCACCGGAGCCACAGCAGAGGGAGCACAGTGGATCCCAGAAGTGGGAACAGAAGTCCTCATCGGAGGCATGGAAGACAGCACAGGAGAGGGAGAGCAGGACCAGCGGACAGCTCAGCACCCCAAGTAGAGCAGCCCAGGGCCTTCAACCCCAGTAGAGGTTTCAAACAAGACACCGACAGCTAGCTCTGAGACAAAAATGCTGTATCATTGTTCACCCTAAATGTCAGAAGTGTGAAGGACCATGTCAGGCGGGTTGGCACGTTGCGCTTCCTGGCCGCCCAGAACTGAGATATCTGTTTTCTGCAGGAATGCGGGATTCCGTACGCCCAGTCGTACAGCCAGCTCGAACGGCAGTAGACGCACTGGCCATCGTTTTGGTCCAGAGGGAACAATTGCAAATCATCTGGAGACGCCATTCTGATCAAGGGGAGGCATTTCACCACCGATAAGGTCCCGAGCAGGTCAATGTCAGAGTGCAGGTCGTGGACGGCTCGTGGGCTGGTGAGCCCGTTAGGCTTATCAACGCCTATGCTCCCCCAGAGAAGAATGAGCGGCTTGAGATGTTCAGGGTGCTTTGGATGCAACTCGCGACCTCCAGGACCATCCTGATGGTTGGTGATTTCAACTGCACAGTAGAGATGGATGGACGCACTGAGTCAGACTCTATGGAGATGGACGTGGCGTTCAGGCTGTTGGTGGAGATGATAGGTGAGGCGTCCCTCCGGGATGTCATCGGTAGCATGGGGCCTAACGCCAGGAATTTTTCCTGGAGTAGGCGAGACGGATCGGTACGTTCATGGATCGACTTCCTATTCACCTCCCCAACGGTAAAGCCTGGGCGAAGCTCCATGGTCGCCGTCCTCTTTTCTCTGACCACAGAGCAGTTAGTTCCGAGTGGGAACTTACAGGGAAGTTCCCCGCTGGCCCAGGATCGTGGAAGCTGAACTGCTCGTTGCTGGAAAACGAGGAGTTAGTGGCGAACCTCAGAGATGCGTATGTAGAGTGGACGGACATGAAGGACCTCTTTCACTCTGCCAGTGAGTGGTGGGTGAAGGACCGGTTCCGGAGCTTTTTCCAGGATGCAAGCAGAGCTGCTGCACGGGAAAAGAAGAGGTCGTTCAGAAAGCTTCAGAGCAAGCTGCAGCAACTGTACGACCTCGGGGGATGGGACGTGGATGACAAACTGGAGGAAACCTGAAAAGGGCTTACAGAGCACTTTAGGGATGAATCCAAGAAAATCATCTTCCAGAACCGAGAACCTCGAGAAGGATGAGAAATGCAACTCGTTCTTCAAGAAACTTCACTCTGCCCACACACCGCTGGTAGAGCTTCGGGACTCGGAGGGCAACCTCCAAAGTGAGAAAGGAAGAAAAGAGAAAGAGAAGGGAGAGGAGTTGGCCTAACGGCTAGGGCGTCCGACCTCGAATCTGGGAAACTGGGTTCGAGTCTCGGCAATGACGCTGAACATCCTGTGATTCTGAGCAAATCACTTAATCTCCCCGTGCCTAACAAAAATGAATGTGTGTCCTAATGTAACGTAACTGGTGCTATGTAAAGCGCTCTGATACCCGATTCGGGTCAAGTTCGCGCTATATAAAACTCTGCAAAAAAAAAAAAGAGCAAGTCATGATAGTCGTAACAGACTTTTATGGCGAGCTCTACTCACTGAAGGCGTCAGAGAGATCCCAGGCGGATAGTTTCCTGGAGGGCATCTCGAAGACACTGGGTCTGGAAGAGAGAGAGGACCTGAATGTGCCCTTTACCCTGGAAGAGCTGCACTTAGCCGCCCGAACTCCAAGAGGGGCAAGACGCCTGGAAATGATGGTCTCCCAGTGGAACTTTATGTTGAACTGTGGGACCTGATCGGGCCGGACTTGCTAGCCCTCTACGAGGAAATGGTGGGCAAGGGCAGTATGCAGCAATCCCTGTGTGAAGGCATGATAACACTTTTGTACAAGCAGAAGGGAGAGAGAGAAGACCTCAAGAACTGGAGGCCCATCTCGCTCCTTAATATGGACTACAAATTTCTTGCCAGAGTGATGTCCAACAGCCTAAAGAAAGTGATAGCGAAGATAGTTCACCCTGACCAGTCTTTGGGATACCGGGTCGACAAATCACGGGCAGTCTGGCCATGGTCCGGGACATGATTAAGTACGCTAAGAGCTGCAAGGTTCCGACGGCCTTAGACAGCCTGGATCAGGAAAAGGCGTTCAACCGCGTTTCTCAAGAGTTCTTGGACCAGACACTCGGAGCACTGGGACTGGGAGACTTCATCTGCGACGTGGTGACCACAATGTATACAGATATCTCTAGCACGGCGTTCTTTAAGGGCTGGAAAACCGGCCCCTTCCCCGTCCTGTCAGGTGTTAGGCAGGGCTGTCTGCTCTCCCCTCTTCTGTTCATCTGCGTGATAGAGGGCCTCGTCAAACGCATCAGACGGAACAGGAACACCAGAGGAGGGATCGTACAAGGAAGCAATGGAAAGGGCAAAGTGAAGTGCTCCCTCTAAATGGATGATGTCTCGGTGTTCTGTGCGGACCGACAATCTGTGAAAGAGCTGGAGAGAACGTGTATCAAGTTTGGAAAGGCGTAAGGAGCAAAGATAAACATCGGCAAGTCTTAAACTCTACTCTTCGGCCACTGGACCCCCACCCGAGACCCACTGTCATTGCCCATCAAGCAGGATTTCCTGAAAATCCTTGGAGTTTGGTTCGGCAGAGAAGGTGCTGCAGTGAAGACATGGGAAGAAAGACTGGCAAAGAGGAAGCAGAAGCTGGGACTCTGGAGCCTCCGGAAGCTGACGATCGAAGGGAAGCCTTTGGTCCTGCGGAATGAGACCCTGCCAGTGCTCCAGTACGTCACTCAAGTGTGGACATTGCAGACCTGTACGGCCAAGGCCATCACGAGAATGATCTTCTACTTCATCTGGAGCTCGAAGATGGACAGAATGAAGAGGGAGGTGATGTTCAAGACCCACGACAAGGGAGACAAGGGAGTGCCGGATATCGCCACGATCCTGAGGGGAATATTCGTGTGCCACTGTGTGAGGAGCACCCTGAGGACCGAAGCTGAGAGCCATGCCGGCTTTCTGATTGCACGCTTCTTCCTGTTGCCGACATGGCGGCGCCCCGGATGGGTAGAGTGGGTGAGCGCCGTCCCCTACAACTGGGACACCCCGTGGTTCTACAAGGAAGTTGAGAAGTTCTTCAAGGAGTTCGGACTGGAGGCTGCCGCCCCAGCCACGTGGACTCCGAAGATCGTCCAACGGCCAAATAGGTGCAAGGGACGTCAGCGAACCGGTCGGCGCCCTCCCTCTGCCACAGCATGGGCGAATGTCACCTCCAAGCGTCTGACCAACCAGCACAAAGACATCGCCTGGATGGCCATCAAAGGAGGACTGCCAGTGAGAGCCTTCATGCACACAAGAGGACTCAACTGATACAAGTCCTGCTCGAGAGGGTGCACCGCGGACGAGACGACATACCATCTCTTCTGGGAGTGCGCGTACGCACAGGACCTGGTGAAGGCCCTAGGCACGGAACTTAGTGTTAGGATACCTACATCATGCATCACTGCAGATTCAGTGATGTATGGTCTGTTCCCAGGGACACATGCACTAGGGGAACTCCAGGACTGCTGGAGGCTCCTATGCTGTTTTAAAGATGTTCTTCTGTTTTGTAGAAACCGCCTGGTAGTAGGGAAGAAGGAGGCATTAACCCTGGTGTGCCGAAAGATGAAACACAGCCTCTTGCGTGACTACGCTGCACTGGACGGATCAAATGAAGACAGCGACGACGAAACCTGAGGACCCAAATGTGTCCCCTTGTACCCTTACACGGGGGGCCCGGAAGGCTCCGGCAACGAAGAAGACGATGACGACACCTGAGGACCCAAAGGGGTCCCCTTGCCCTTACCTGGGGGAGGTGCCCCGGAGGGACCACTAACCTCTTCGTCCTTTTTCTCGTTAACCCAGGAACCGGATGGCGACAGGGTTAGAGGAGAATGCAGATGAAGACAGGTGGATTAAATGTAGTTATTTACTGTATGTATTTGACTAACGTGACCTTTTCCCTTCACAGGTGAAAGGTCAATGTGATAGCTTGTGCACTTGGTGTCAAGTTTGTTACCAACGACTTACGAATAATAGGGTTTTGTGGAAGGTGACGATTGATGTATCCGAACCAAAACGAGGCCCTGACAAGGGGAAAAAATGCATATAATCCTGTTAATGATGATGAAATTGCTAATTATTTAGATACGGTGGAAATTGTACTATCAATCATAAGTGTAGTGTAGTAGATCTAGAATTAAGGATAGCTCATAGTTTGGTTGTGGGTCAGGGCAATTAGTGTCCTCAAATTACATCATCGCGCTATTAGTTCATACAAACAAGTTTGTACATATGTTTATAATAAAAACCAAGACAAATTATGCAAAGAGCCATGCTTGGTCTCCAATGGAAGCAACCACTGGAGCCAGAAAATCATGTGCCTTTCATCATTAGTGCAAAAGGGACAGCTGTGTATGAAAGTAACCTTGATGTGCTTATAACAGAAACAAAAACTGGAAAGAGTATTTGCATACATTATATAATGCATCACAGCCTATACTGCGGAAATTATGAGCCAGACGAAACATTTGTTAGCAAATTGACTTTGAAAAACTTGATTAACGTGATCAATTCCATCAACGCTAGTGGAGTTGTATTGTACCAGAATATTTTGACACACATCTAAATATCGCAAACGTATTGTGTCCTGGATTTTGTCTAGCAAAATACTTTCCCATTGCAGGTAATAATAGAAAATCTGTAAACAATTGAGTGATACTGAAAAAAGGGAGGCAGGTATAGTGTAGCCTCTTCATTTAACATTAATATTAGATATATCCGCCAGGATATTTTCTTGAGTTTTATTGAAGGAGCTTGGAGAATGGGCTCAGGTCTAAAACCTAACATCAGGTGAACAGGCAGGATTTAGATCCATCATTAGGGGAATGTGCCAGATATTTTTACTATGCTACACTGTGCTCCAAACTATAGGGAACCTTCATGCTTGCCTTTGGGACTTCCCTGCAGCGGTGGATTCAGTAGAATACAAGAGAGGGGAAAGGATGAATTCCTGCTGAACTCCCCAGAGAATGAGGGATTTCTGAGAGATGAATTTCTGCATCATCACTGATTGAGATTTTCTGTTTAGGAAGGAAGTTGAGAATCCTGGCTCCGATGGACATGTTTTTTAATCTTTATTTTAGTATTGAGTGGTAACTAGTGTTGTAGGCGGCAAAGAGACCGAGGTGAACCAGGACTTCCTCGTCGCCCTTGTCCACAGATGTGAGCGAGTCGTCCGCTGCTGAGTGAACCACCAACTCTGTACTTATACCTGGCCCGAAACCATCCCACAATCCCTCCTGATGCTCTTCCACAGGATGCTAGGCACCGGATGGCAGCCTTGGATGTTGTCCCACTGCACATTCCTGTGCCACTCTGCTGCACCATGGTGGTCACCCACTATTGACTTTGCCAGTGCCAGAAGCTATACAATGTGCCCCATTGGCAAAACGATTAGCAGTGATTAGCCATGTTAAAAGTATAGAAAACATTGCTTTTCTAAATTTTCCAGATGGCTACCTTGTAACTTGAGGCAGAAAATGATGTTTTCTTAATGCGGTCTATGGCAGTGTATACTCTGTGTAGGAAACTACTAGTGAAGGTTGCCATAGACCACATTAAGACTGCAAGTTGACTTAACTCAAACCCCAGGTTATGCTTCACACTTTTTCCTTCTTAACAAGACGACTTTCTCCATACCTGTGAGTAAAGCAGATGCTATATAGTAGTTGTGCCAAAATTACTGGTGTGTGTGTTGTTGTTACAGCTGTAAAAAAATGAGCACCTCAGAATTCTCAATCATTAGTAAATATGTAGTGTAGGGAAAAGTGTGGCTAAGTTAAGGGACAATAATTTTTAATATATTTAGTGGACATTATTTTCCTGCCTCACACACAGGTACAACCTCTGTTCTGTCACATCAGTGCATCTCTTAAAAATCCTCTTTTGGCCATGGTCAGAGTTTGTCCGTGTACAGATCATGTGGCTACCTTGCCAGAGGAAGTGTGATTTGGGCCTACACCTTGAGGGTATTATTTGTGGGAGTGCCGCAATTTAGGAGTACAGGATTCCACAGTACCAAACAATGGCAATACTTATTAATGGTATTGAGCTTAAAATATAGGCATGGAGTATATTCATACTTGGGATAAAGTACATTTTATAGATCTTAGAACTTCATTATGAAATTCCCGGTAATTAGAGAGTCAGATACTAGGACCAGAGATAATGATTCCAGATGGTATTTCCTCCCCAGCTCCCGCGCATCATGAATTTCGGCAGCCAGAATCAGAGAAGACATGCAGACCCTGATTGACTCGACTCAAATCCGCAAGATTTCCTTGATTCTGGGTCCGTTTCACCACATATTTTCCTCTTGCTTTCAGCCCAAAGAAAATGTGTGTGCAAACTCAATAGGTTTTACCTGATGCATTCCTACACACAGTGAAGCTTGTATTCTGGTGGACTGTATTACCAGGGTGTACTGCACTGCCCAATTTGTAATTCAAGAATTGAATGGATTTAGATAGAGATGTGGTTTAGGAGGTGTAACTCATACTGCTGCTCTCAAAAGGCTAAAAGTAATTAAATTGGTCTTTATCACTTAAAATATGTCTACTCAGCCACATAATAAGGAAATGGGATGCTTCACACTTACTGGTCAGAGGAGGGGTTCCGGCATCTGTCACCTCCAAGATGGCTGAATACTGGAAATTCAAACTTGCAATTTCTGCTGAATCATAAGTCAAGGTGCTGTTCACCTGTCAGATTTAGAAATGCACATGCATAAGATTATAGATTCTTGGAAATTAGGCTTACCTAGGACCCAGTCTTTTAGGTTCCCTCAAAAAAACCATAATATGTGTTGCACTATGCCCACAATATTCTGCGCCTTCACAACATAGCATAAATTTACACAAGCAAGACACTCCAGTAGACCAATTCCAGGGCCTTTGACAAATGGCAGTAACACAGAATCTAGTACTTTTTCACACCGATTTCATGAAAGGAAATGCCCCTAAAATGCTAGCTGTGTTTCTTTGTCCATGCTACACACTCCTAGGAACCTTCACTACTGCACAAGACTCGTGGTTCACATGTCTGCAATAGATTGGTATCTAATTTTTAAGTCTGCTCAAAAAACAAACTGCATCGATTCTTAAATAGCGTACTGTAGTGTTATTGTAACAGTAGTATAGCGCTTCATGCCAATGGCTCCAAAGCGCGGTCTGGTGGTATAGCAAAAAAGGCTACCAAATTTTGTATGCGCTGGTGGGAGAGTATATGCTTATGGGATGGTCTATGTGGAAAACATTGGGTGTCCTGTGCGAGGGCTAGAACATGTTCCTGTTGTGTTGCTGCAGTTATATATGTCAGTGACGCAGCCGCCCAATCTAGCAGTCGAGGAGGCCCAAGCGGTTAGAGACAAATCAACAAAAAGACCTGAGAAACTCACAGCCTTTTCTTAAAAATTGTAAATGCACAGATTGAAATAAGAGCGCTGAAATGGCAGCAGCTCATGTGTAACTAGTTTAGAGCCTTTAGTAGAAGTGTGCAAAGTGTTTTCCTTACAAAGTACTTTTAATGTAATTTCCTCCCTTCTCATCAGTAACTCTCAGAAGAAACTCTTGAAAGGTCCTACCATGAGGAATGGGCTAGGCCCAAAAATAGTCCTGACATGCAATGTAAACTCTTACAGGCACATGCATCAAAGTAGGCTTTTGCGAGTCCTTAATTGCGATAATTAAGGACTCGCAATTATGGACTCGCAAAAGCCTATGCATGTAGGAATCGCTATTAAATTAGCGATTCCTACATATTCTTATTTGCGACTCGCAAATTGCGAGTCACAAATAAGGAATGGCTTCCCATTCATTCCTATGGGCCTACAGGCCCATAGGAATGAATGGGAAATTGCATGCGCAATTTGCGAGTACTAATTGGTACTCGCATATTGCGCATGCAATTTAAGGTGCAAGGGTGTCAAAAGGACACTCTGTTGCACCCCTGAAATTGATCTGTGCACAAATGTTGCGCACACACATGTCCCAAGGACATGTGTGTGTGTAATCTCACAACTTTGAAAAATGCAATTTAGTGCATTTTCAAAGTATTTGCAAATTACCATGAAGTTCAACTTCATGTTAATTTGCGCCCCCTAGTAGCGAAATCGCTACTTCAAAGTGGTTCTTGCATTGCATTTAAGGAATCGCATTTTGCGATTCCTTAAATGCAATTGCAATTTGAGAACTCGCAATTAATTGCGAATTCTCAAATTGCGAGTGCTTTGACCCTTGATGCATCGCAAATGCCCTTTTTGCGGGCGCAAACGGCCGATTTTTGCGATTCGCACCGTTTGCGCTCGCAAAAATGGTTGATGCATGTGCCTGTTAGTGATGTAAATGATGAAACTACTTGAAGAGATTAGGTGTTTTACTAAACTTCGACAAACACACTTGAACTTCACATTATACCTTTAACTGCTAGACTTCATGATGTAAATACTTTGTACCTTATAGAGATATAATGTTGCATGAGTCATTTTTAGTACAAAACTTATATTCTCATCAGGTATCTACCAAACCTAAATCTTTCTGAAACGCCCTCCCACCACTTAGGCCAGGTATGGCTATGCAAAACTACATACATAAATTAAAAATGAATAAAGCTCATGTAAGGCACATAAAATGGTTTGAAAACACACCAAGTACCAGTATTTGGACCCAAGGGGTACTTATGTTTGCAAATCTTGACTTTTTAGGAGAAGTTTATTTGTTGTAAGACAATCCTAAGGAAAAGGTAAGAAAGGAATGCACTCACATACGAAATGCTTCTGAATTACCAACGCCAACTAACAATCAAGATAGAAAATTACACGAGAGTGTAGGCATAGAAAAAGCAAGACACTACCGCAAAGCCAATCAACTGGAAATCTGCAAGACTATAGTTGCATAATAAAAACTTCGTTCAGTCCGAGTTTTTAGCTAAACTTGTACAATCTTTGGTAACTCTGTAAGTATTGCAATTTCGATGTCAACTTCTGAAATTCAATTTGGACTGACTTGTAGTGCATTCACCATAATGCATTGTCTGAGGTGGAAAGGAACAGTCCTGTGAACAGTATGTGCCACCCCACCTTTAGATATTGTTTGAAAAACTCCTGCCCCCGATTTTTGAAAAATGATACATCTGCGCAAGAAGTTTTCTACTGCGCGTCTGAACTATTGTTTCTTTTCTCTCCCTGAGTCTGGCACGTTGGAAGCTGTTCCAGGTAATCCACAGCTTGTTCCCTTCTTCCTGCATAACCTCCATGCTTCGTCTCTGACAAGATGTTTGCTGAGAATTCAAACAAATTCTTTCTCACTTTGGACACAACAGGCCAAGGAGACAGTGAACATGGATAGCGTGGAAGATGGGACAGTAGAGAATAGGGAATTATAGCAACTCCCAGACTCACACACTACCCCCAGTCACAGGTGGGATTTTCCCCACAGGTACACTTCTGGCTTGTTTGTGGCAGACAGTATATAAAACCTTATAGTGCAAGGGCAAGTCGTCTAGAAACATTGGTTGGTTTGAATCTCAACACTTCACTATAGTTTGTACCCTACTATTAGTAGTTACAGTTGATCTCCTGCTTGCACCAGGTAAGTTCATATCTGTATTCTCTCGGAATAGCTTATCTGTATCCTTTAGCATGAACCCAGGACTGATGAGTGTCGGCTCACACTTCGATGAATACTTAGTCCCCTTGCATTAAGATCCAAGGCTTTGTGCTATGTGTCATCCCGTCAGGATAATTTGATAACCACCTGCAAGAGCGTGTCTCTCCTCTCTCTCCTAATCCACTTTCACCCTAAGCCTGGTTGAAGACATAAAACTTGGGTTCAAAACACTGATGTCAAATACAATTTTACGCAGACTTTCCTCAGAGCTAACAATAATTAGACATACAGGAATGAATTAATGAGTTGCCCGACGGAATACAGACACTACTCCTATTGGCATGATGTATCATGACACTCTGTGGCATCATCCTCAATAGTGTCTGGTTCTGTTCCTCATATCCAAACTTAGAGCCTGATTATGATATTGGCGAATGGGATACTCCGTCACAAACGTGACGAATATTCTGTCCGCCGTATTACAAGTTGCATAGGATATAATTAAATTGTAATTTGGTGGACAAGATATCCGTCACGTTTGTGACGGAGTAACCCTGTCCGCCAAGCTCGTAAACAGACCCCCAGTGTTTAGACCATTTGTTGTGCATTTGTGAATCCTACTTTCCGGTGTTTTGACCTATGCTTTCATTAGGTAGTCTGATCACTGGACAAAAATAAACAAAATAATATCTGATTCCTACTAGAGAGGATTTTTATAAGAAATTCTGCTACCATGTGAGGATTTAGAGTTGTTGGGAGTAAAGTTACGTGCTCCACTACATTATTAGCACAGTAATTCAGTTCTGCCAGAGCACAGTCAAGCACCTCATGCTGACAGTGAACAGTCCCTTCATTCACACCTTTCAAAATACAGAAGTTGGGTCTAGACCTGTATTTGTGTAAGTGACAAATAATGGAAACCCATTCGAAATGATCAATGTTTTCAGTTTCTTTAAGCGTTCATGGCCCTGTCTTTAGGGTGATGTAGGACTGAATTGGCAGAAGCCAGTCTCAATTGACATGCAGCACTGCAGCAATCATGGAGATTAGACACAACCATCCCCACTCAAGGATACTCAAGCTTAACTTTGTGTTGCCTGGCTTTAAATGTTCTGTAAAGGCAAACGTGATGATCTATACAGGTGTCGTAAAGAGGCAATCTATTTTGTGGAGTCTGACTTATAAATTGTAAATAAAATATGTTTTTAATGTCAATGTCATTTCAATACTCTTTTGGTGAGCAAAAAATGCAGGAGAAACGTGCTGCTCTGGCTGGCATTACCCTTTGGTCAGTGAACGTTGAGGTAAACTGGTGCACGCTTGGATTCCACTGGGTATCGCCCTGGTGCCTGAATCTGCGATGATTTAAAACAATATCAGGAATCATGCACACCATCAATGCATTTGATTATGAATAACATTCCAAACAATTTCAAAAAGTTCAGAGCAACCATTTCCATATAGTTCCAAGAAACAATGGCAGAGGTGTTTTGCTCTAGAATCAGAAGTCTTCAAACTGTGTGATGCACCCCCCCCCCCCCCCGAGCGGCACCGTAGCTGTATTCCCAGGGGGGCGCCAATGCCTCAGCATGTACTTGTAAAGTACGTTTAAAAAATGCGCTATTAAAATAAACAACAATAGTGCATTTTTAAAACCCAATCTAACAAAAATCTAACTTCCAATAAAAACAAATGGAAACATATGCTCACCTGCAATCTTTCTCTTTATAATTGTATTAAGGAGCAGTACCTTATGTGGCTAATAGAGGTCCCTTTACAACTCCCCACAGGGACACCTAGTAACAGCCTTTGGTTCTGCAATTGTTTCTTGTTTCGTGGATTTTATTTTATTACTTATGCTACTGCTGGGATATTTCTTGACAACAACAAAAAAAAGGTAACAAACATTATTTGCAACGCAAATAGCTCAAACGTTCAGTAATGCGAGACCTATTGCATTGCAAATGCTTGTTCTTGCTAGTATTAAGGCCCAGGTCACCCTTGTTGCGCAGGGAAACAGGGCTTAATTGATGGTGAGGAGATGGGGGGCAGACAGCCTACTTTGGGCCTCAAGCCTAGAAGTGATGGTCCTGTGTAGTGGGCAGCGAAGCAAACCTGCCTTGTTGGGTTGTAGCTATCATTGGTGTTGCAGGTTAAGAGGCACAAAGCCCAGAGTTGTGAGAGGCCAACTGAACATGAATTATGGCTGTTTTACTATGTTGTTTACTGCCAGTGTTGCTTTGGGCCTTGTACCAATGGCCCATGGGAGGGGAATATTGAAGCAGAGGAGACTCTTTTCTTTAGTAGCTATCGTTGGTGAAGCAATTAAAGTGGCACTGGGGCCCAGGGGTGTGAGGGGCCCACTGCATCATAATCATGTCTATCTTACTTTTCAAAGGAGGGATGGAGCCTTGCAAGTATTAAATCAGGGGAAACCCTTGCTGTAAAATGGTGGTGGGGGAGCTCATTTTTGATAGAGAGTCTGTTTCAAGATTGGTGTGATGGCCAGGCATAATGGGGATGGTGTGACTTAAGACAGCTTGCTACTCAAGGCGGCAACTATCATTGGTGCAGCAGGTGCAGTTGCATTGGAACCCGAAAGTGTGAGGGGCTCATAACACTCCAATTAGGATGGGGTAGTGTTTTTGTTTGACATATTTTCACTGTTATAATTCTCACTTTTTGTGCCAATTTTGACATACAGAAAAGTAACCCTGAAATTATCTCATAAGCGCGACCCCTGAGCACAGTCCTGCTACTCCCTCTTCCCCCAAGTCTTGCCATGAAGTTTTGGAGGGGAGCCCGACTTTAAAACATCTTGCTTAGGGGGACTCAGAGCAAAAACCTTTGAAGTCCTCTGCTCTAGATGTATATGCTGATGCGTTTTATCAAGACCTTTTTGCTAATGATGCAAGTAGTGATTTCCCCACAAAGAGTTTAGGAATGACTGTCAATGGTATCTGTCATGTCATTCATTTTGCATTGTTGTATTAGTCGCCTGTCACAGGATTTGTTTCCAGAATATCTGGTGAAGGTTTGTGCTGTTCCGCATTAAAGTTTGTCTAGATCCAAAAACAGCATCCACCCTTTTCTGGGATAGGTCACCTACCACCCTCACAGATTTAATGAAAAAATATCCACATTTCCTAAACCTCAGTTTAACGAAGACTGAGCCAAGGTTGCAAAAAGCATCAGTCAGAACAACTTAGTGGATGAACCTAACTTATATTAGTTCTCATAGCTTCTCTTCTTTTACGGGAGAGACAGACAGTAACGCCTCGGCGAGAGCCTCTGTTTCACATATTTTTGGCAGCTTTACTCCTCTGCTTAACCTTATGGCAATGTTGTCCACTCAGCTTGCTTGATCTTTTTTTGTTTGTGCTTGTTTCTTTGCTTTTACACTGCCCCTTGCAACCTTATTCTCCTGTCTTTTTTAATATTGACATTCTCTCACCTGCAGTGATGAGCCTGACATCTTGAAGTTGTACATGGAACTGCTGTTGGGCACTATCTTGTAGGTTAAGGTTGTCGCGCTGAAATCTGGATCAATGCATGTAAAACCAACCAGGGTTGTACCAGTGGGTGTGGTTTCTGGAACCTCTTTCCTGTTTAAATAAGAAAGTGATCAGCCAACAAGCATAAAAAAAGAACAATTAGCATCATATTTAAATATTCTATTGTACATTTTGAGATAAAATTGAATTTTTGATGAGGTATACAAATTTCAGAAAATTTTGCGTAGTTTTTTAATGAAAAATACAATAAAATGTCAAAATGCTCCTCTGATTTAGCATTCCCTATCTGTTCAAGTTTTACTAACACCAGATGTGGCTATTTTGCTCATCAGCACAGGAAAGTATATGTCACCAGGCTGCAAAGGGAGCGGCAGTCTCAGGAGACCTTCAGTGCATCAGGCAACATGCATAAAGCAGTGGTTCACCTCAGAGTTTCTTGAGCTCTTATTGTGCACCATACAGAGATAGTTCAACCATACAGGGTCGCTCTATCTCTGGAATATAAAGAGGTTGCAGCGGCCATGTTGACCTTCCAGGATCAGGCTGGGAAGCGGTACAATGACTTGTGGCTTGACTGCAGTTCTTGAAAGAGTTACGCCTTAGCAACAGTGCAGGTTCCCAGTTCATTGAGTCATTCTTCTCGTCAAGCCAGCTTTTAAGCTTAAGAAGTAACTGTTGGGGCCAAAGCAACTGTACACCCAAACTCAAGGTTACACTAAAACGTTTGGAGGAATTCTAACAGCAATGAGAGCATATTATTGTAGATGTTGACAACTTCATGGAAACCTGTATCCCAAAAGGCGCACAGTCTCTCTGGTCCCCTTGGTAATGTCAGGCATCCCATAATATCTGCTCACCCAGTTTGTGTACATGGTTCAGATCTTCTGTCTAGAGTTTTGTAGAGGATGCAGGTGTTATAAAGCAGCCCATACCTCCCATCCCTCAGGGGTTCTGGAATGCTGACAATATTAACTTATGGACAATCTGCTTCTGCTTGGTGTTCAGTGTGAACTCAATCTGGACCTGTGCTGTCTTGTGTGCGACCATGTCAGCCTGATGACTTCACTATATTTCTGACAGTGTAGATCTCCTGTCAATTATTCTTACAGGTGTCTACTTTTGATTTTTTTGCGTTTTTTTATTTGATATTTACATACTTTCATTTGTTTCCCCATAATTGTATAATTTGTCCTACTTGTTAGTTTTTCTCATTTCTGGTGTTATTTGGTATTTATCATTATATTTTCCATTGACCGTGCTTTTCTTATCCCATGGAACTTGTGATTTACTATTTTCTAAGTCTATGTAGTATTCTCCCGAATAAAATACTGGACTTTATTGTTCATCTCACAGCTGAGGTTTTCAGGGCCTTGTGAGCAAGGAATTTCAATATCTGAGCTGGGATCCATCTGTAGACCACCTTTTGTAGGCCCTCCACAATAGTGGAAACCTTGCTCTCCTGTCTGCCACATGTTCCAAAAATAAGACTTGCGAGGCAAAGTCTTCACCCACAACTACGAGTTGGTAATAGTGGGGGTACACAACACATCAAAATGTAGATAAATTAGCTGTCAGTAATGGGGAGTTTTGCAGATTGAGTTTCCAGCTGACATTCATTTTTTTTGCCTAGAACTAATTTTCGATCTCTAGGTTAAAACAGGCTCGTTATTTAAAGCTACCCTTCTATAAATTGTATATGTTAGATATGGCACCTGTTTGGTCTTTATAAATAATTCTCTTTGCCCCCATATGGCCATTATAAATAATTCCTTTTCCTCTATCCAATTATTCACTGCTCTGATGTCATACCAGGGAAAATAATTTTTTAATGCATCATCATCATAATAGTACAAAAGAAAAAGTCTTGGAGGGATCTGAAAAGTAAAGGAGGGTTCACGCTGTCTTTGAAAAAGACATGGTTTCATATACAACCTGAAATAAAGACAAAACAAATGATTCACAAAGAAAACTCAAAATATTGCATATAAAACACAACTTTAAACTGTACACAAAAAAATGATACAAAAATGTTGGCATGAAATATTTAACAGCTAACAGAAAGACTGCAATCCATAACAATTAAAGGAAAAATACCTCACTTCGTGAAATACATTATGCGATAAAGTATGCTGGTAGCTACCAAGGCGTTCTAACTGACATCATAGATGTCACAAGCTTAGCTCTCATTGGTTTACAAGGTCACTCATAAGCTCTCGTGAAAAACATCCATCTTGTTGACAGTTATCTATCTACAATTCTAAATGTCTCAAACACTCAATATAGCTGGACTTCCCTTTTTACAACAGATGAGAATAGTAAAGGACAAAAACAGACAATGCCTCCCACATAACTACAGAATTAGCAGAACGTTTCTAGGTCAGTTCTCACAGTAGATGTATGATAACAGAGAGAAAGGACCTGGAGCTCTGTCAAGGATCAGAAAACATATCTAGAACTCCTCTATTATATATTTATACAGTGCATCCCTTTATTAGTCACATACCACAACCATAAGGGTTTTATATAGGTGTGATTCAGATAGATGTTTTAAAAAACTTCAAGTGTTCAATTACAATACCTCAATTGGAACAATGAAACCTAATCAATGGTCTTTATCAATGTAACTTATTCATGGCCTTCTCAAAATAAATGCTGAAGCTGAAAGTAGAATTGATTCTCTCAACTTCAAGGTAGAACTGCAGTCACCGCTCACACGTCTATACATTATAAGGTTAGTAAATGTCACTTTTAAACTATGATTTCACTCTGCTATCCCTCCCTTGGTACCTACCCAAACTTGTGTGTGACACAAACCTCAAAAGTGGGAACAAGCATTCTAATAGAGGACAATGTGTACAGAATCAATGGTGACTTCATTTGGTCACCCTGTCTAAGACTTACACAAAGACAGCCGGCGTGCACGTCGGTGGCAGTTCATTTACATCTGTTACTGTGACTGTGACTGTAATGGTGGCACTGTTGCTGTGGTTGTATTTATCGTAGGCTTTGATAGTCAGGATGGTGTTGGCAAGCTCAGTATTCTGTTCCAGGTCAAGGTTGCTGGTGGTACTTACCACGCCAGTCTCTGTATGGGAACCACAAAATGTTGAAATATGTATGTCCATGATTACCTGTTCCTACTGCACTTTTCTGCATAAATTACATATTCAGAGAGTTAAGTATAAACTACAATGCAGTGTCGAAGTCATTCATTACAGCTTGCACTGATTATTTTTATCTTGCCTCCTCCTTCACTCTATACTGAGCATAGTACACTGAAGTGATTAATTTACTTTGATGACAGTCCCACTCATCCTCACAATCTACACAAATATCTACTCCAGAATATCAACTACCAAACTTCTACAATATTGTGAAGCTAAATATATATACATATACGTAGAAATACATTTACTGTTCTTAACTCCCGACCTACATACTTTGACAAAACGCATATTCATGGTTACCAAATGTGGAGCTAAGAATGTTAAAGATATACTTACCTTTATATACTTACCTTCATGATAGTGAATATTCTGGATATTATATTTCTGTATCACAATATTTAAAACTCCATATTCTGGCAGTGCACGTTTTAAATTAACTATAATGAACAGAAGTGCTCCCCACGGTTAACTGAAACAGCAGTACCCAATAGATTCTGAAACTCCTCACTATGGAATTAACACACGGGTTGCTCTGAAAATGGAAATTTGTTCTTATAGGTTTAAAATTACATTTGGAGTATATTCTGATGCTCCTTTGATTAAAAGAGAATCTCAGGAGTGTAATTAAGCATATTGAAATGTGAAGTAAATTGTACCCATTTAACTTTTTTTGTTTCTTCATAGTGAAATTGTTTTTGACCATGAAGAAATTAATGCCCTTAGTCCTCATCAAATATGGTTGCGTTGTGCGTTCCCTACCAATTCCTACCCTAGAAGCACATGTATTAATCCTGACAGGGGCAAATCTGCATTTCTTTCAGGGTAGTGCACTACCTATGAAGTGTTGGCTAATACGCCCACATATTCTACTTTGCCAGCTTCAAGCAACATTTAGAGGTATATTCAACAAACAAAAAAAACAACCACCACCCCCATTAAATTTGAGAATACTGAAATTCCATTTGCAAGTCAAGGCTAGAATTATGGGCTTTTTGAGTTTTTTTGCTCAACCAAGTTGAATTTGAGAGTGCAAACACTTTTAAGAATCAGATACATTATGAGTTCCATAAACTTTTACAACCACCCCATGCTGTTGATAGACTAGACTTTATAGATGTATGGGCAACCTCCAGTTTAACATGATATAGTGTGCATCTTCTTTGTTTAATTTTTCTCACAAACACGAAACCTACCCTATTTTGTATGACAACTGATTGCATCCATCCTCGCTGTATCCCAAACTAAGGGCCTGATTAGAGTTTGGCAGATGGTTTACTACATCACAAAGTGACGCATATTCTGTCTGCCTTATTACAAGTGCATTCTATGGTATGTCATTTGAAATTAAGCGGGAGGGATATCTGCTGCATTTGAGACGGGCGATCCTGCCAGACAAACTTTAAATCAGACCCTTTGTCTGCTTACCTTTTGCAACAGAAAAGAACGAAGTCAGGGTTATCATCTCATAGAGCACGTTGTTCCCTGATGCAGAAACTGTAGTCACCTTGTACAGTGGCCCCTTATTCTCAGCAATGGCGGCAGGTGTGGTGATGGGCCTTGAGTCAATAAAAAAACTGAATTATATAGGTGCTGAAAATTTTAACAGCCTATTACTTATTTTTGATTGTTTTTATGAAACAAACTAAAACTCATGCTCTAATCCAATGAAAAGTCTGTCACCTCAGCCATTGCTGCTTTGTAGAAGATGATGTGTGGAGAGGGGGCTGGACAGAGATGGTTTACAGCCTTGATCCTTCCCAACCTCTAGACTTAATCCAACATTTTGGCACTTAAACCATCAGACATGGTAACTCTCACCTTTGGTGGGATCTGGATATAATACTTACGTGTGTGTTTAAAATAAGGTGCAAACACAATTGCAAAAGTTAGAATTGTTTTTAAAGACAGCTTTTATTTATGACCATATTTAGAGCAGGTATCATCTTGTTGTGTGTGTCTTTTTTCCTCCCTAGGACTCCTGTGTGTAGCGTCTTCCAAATGGAGATAAACACCCCCATAGGACAACTAGGAGATAGGCTGTTTAGGAGCCTATCTCCTAAACAGAGACACCTGTCGCTGTTTAGGAGACAGGCTCCTAAACAGCGACAGGTTACTTTAATCAATTATTTACAAGCTGTAGCTGCAACCTGTGGAACATGAGGAGGGACACTGTGTAGAGCTTAGGAGCCAAATCATCTGCTACCTATTCTGTCCGCTCAAGATTGCTCCAGCCCCATCCTCTCATTCAGACCCGCACCATGTGGAGCGCGCACCATTCTGCGTGTGCCTCATCTAAAGCATTGTGCTCATAGCTTCTGTCCCTTCCAGCTTCTCTTCGCTTGTTTAAGACTTAGCCCTCCACCTTCCCTCTAAAATCACCAGACAAGGCCCACCTTCCACTTAATCCATCCTCTCACCTGCTTTGATCCAGTAAGCAGATTTTGCCCAATGTTTTGCCATCTGTGCCACCTGACACACACTCAGAGAGATGAACATTCACTTTTGACAACTCCAGCGTGATTTGGGTATTTTACAGGTGTCTGTTTATAATCAAGGTACAAACATGATTGCAAATGTTAGGATTCCATTAACAGGCAGGTTTAGCCTTGGCCCAGGACCCCTGCATATTTCACCCTTATATGATCCATGTACTTCCCCCCCTACTTCTCCATCTCTTCCTCTATAACCTAACTGCATTCCTTCCACAGCACACCTGAGGGAAATGAAGCACTCCTGATGGAAACACGCCACACTGGCTGAAACCCTCCATCACGCCATCTGGTGGCCATCAGCCACCCATGTTTGGTGGGAGGGGTAGGGGCAGACCTGCACCATGAGTGCAGACTCCTTTCTGCAACAGGAATCAGTGAGACATGGCCGAACTCTATGAAGTGAACACTCATCTACATCCATGAGTCTATGTAGACTTTTCCTAATAAGACCAAATTGTCCCATATCAATCCACAACAGCAGCAATAATATATGGAGGATCTCAGGCCTGCCACCAACATATGGCAAAGGTATCTTGTGGAGCCACTCGCAACCCCTACAGCAGACAAGCTGACATCTGCAGCAAGAGTTGACATTCTAGCCCCTCAAACGTCTGTGCCATATGGTGAAGATCCTACAGATATCATCTCACAACATCACCCAAGCCACTAGTTTATGATGCACATGTCCTATGGGGCAATAAAGCAAACACAAGGAAATGATGGACGGAGTACTGAAACTTTTCAAACACTCACCCCCAGTCACAGATCTGGGTTGAATCCATCATCATTCTTTAGCTCACTTTGCCACCCCAGTTCAGACACAGCTATATGCAAATCAGTCTTGACCCTGTGCCTCATGGGAACAGTCCAGACCGAACTGCCAAGCCATGTCTTCCCTGGACCGGAATCAAGCATCCTGGGACCGGTTTCGGGCTAACAGCCCTCATCAGCCAGGCTAGCTTGAATCCAGTGGCAAAGTGAGCAAGGGACCCTCGTCTGGGCATACCCTGCCAACTTAGGGCGAACAAAGCAAACACAAGGAGATGATAGACGGAGTGCTGAAACTTTTCAAACACTCACCCCCAGTCACAGATCTGGGTTGAATCCATCATCATTCTTTAGCTCACTTTGCCACTCCAGTTCAGACCTAGCTATATGCAAATCAGTCTTGACCCTGTGCCTCATGGGAACAGTCCAGACCGAACTGCCAAGCCATGTCTTTCCTGGACCAGAATCAAGCATCCTGGGACCGGTTTTGGGCTAACAGCCCTCATCAGCCCTCATCAGCCCTCATCAGCCAGGCTAGCTTGAATCCAGTGGCAATAAAGCCACTCAGTGACACCAGCCACCTAAACTAATGTACACATCACATTTCACCATGTATTGCAAGGTTTTACAGCAACCCTCAGGAAGTAACCTATCAAAAAGACTAGGTATGTCACTGTGAGGAACTAATACATAATATTCTGTACACATGAGGTGGTTACTCATCAATCCCGCAAGAAGTATGGCAGGGCATAGACTAATGGGCTAATATTAGTCTAATAGCTGAGAATCCACACTCAATCACATCAGTGACATAATATTTACAGTTGAGGTTTGTAACTCAATATATAGCAGAACAAACTCATCCTCTTTCAATTTTTATTATCTTTAATTTGTCTTATAAAAATTGAAATTTGCTATTTTTGCCACAAATTAGTATACATTAATGATTCTCTTAGTCTTCTGAGTATTCCTGTATTTGTTTATGCAAATCAAATTAATATTTTTATATATCCATGTATGGGATACTCTATCTTCTCTGGTCTCGTCTTACTATTTATCAAAATCCTATACTGCATCTAGTGACTTCAGTGACAAGTGTGGGATTCCTACTGATACAGAACTAAATGTTGTGCATGGTATCCTTCTAGTAACAACAAGTCTTGGTGACTGTGTTGTCTTAGCCTTCAGGGGTAGTGTAGTTTCTGGATGTTTCTATGCTTCGCTGAACAGTGTGAAAGAATCAGAAATATTAGCAAATATTGGAAACAAGTCTTCTATTTGTGAAGAATCTTTTTTATATTTAAGAAAAATTAAGATGAAAAAGTGGATGTAAAACAAATAATGACCGAGAAAATGTGAGACAAGTTGATGCTGAATTAAAAAAAGAAGTATTTATAGTCCATAAAGACCAAAATAGGAACCATTGCTCCCTCCATCCACATGGCCACAGTTGTGGTCCTACCTAAACTGGGCAAGGATCCGACAAAATGTGCCTCTTATCGCCCCATCTCCTTGCTAAACGTCGACTTGAAAATATTCACTAGCATCTTGGCGGCTCGTTTGGCACCCTATATGCAAGGGCTGGTGGATCCAGACCAGTCCGGCTTTATACCGGAACGTAGTTGTAGTGACGGGACCAGGCGACTGTGCCACCTTCTCAATAAGACTCAGCGCTCCCAGAACCCAGCTTTACTTTAATCGGTGGACGCCGAGAAGGCATTAATCGGGTCCACTGGTCCTATCTACGATTGCCATTGGCCAGGTTCGGCCTGGGTGCGCGTTTTTTGAATTGGGTAAGCAGTACCTACAATCGACCGGAGGCAAGAATCAGTGTGAACTGCGTTCGTTCCCGACCCTTTAAGATCCTTAGAGGTACCCGACAAGGGTGCCCCCTGTCACCCTTGTTATTCGCTCTATACATGGAGCCCTTTGCAGAACGTATTCGCCAACACAGCGCAATCACTAGGATTTATATGGGCGATAGGGAACATAAACTCTCTCAATGCCAACGATGTGTGCTCTTCCTCACTCAGCCGCTCACTTCTCTGCCTCACCTCCTGCAAGAGATGGAGGAATTTGGCCTAGTATCTGGCTTTAAGATTAATATCCAAAAAACGCAAGCTCTCAGCCTAACTATCCCCCAAACTGAACTGGGGCGCTTAAAGGCGGAGTTCCCCTTTGGCTGGGCGTTACCTATCTGGGTCTACAGATATTCCCTACAGTTGAACGTACGGAATGCGAGAACTATGATGCCCTCTTGACCAACATTCGGTCAGAGCTCCAGAATTGGAGAAGGCTCACTCTATCTTGGCTAGGCAGGCTGGCCGAAATCAAGATGACATTACTCCCCCGCATCCTGTATGTAATGCTGACCCTGCCGCTGCAACCTCCCCCCCCCCAAGCACTGGCTAAAATGCAACACTTGTTGGTGGACTTTGTCTGGGGTGGAAGGAGGGCCCGGATGGCGGTCCTCTAAGCATACTTGAAACAGGAAGGTGGAGGGCTAGGGGTTCCACGCTTAGAGCGGTATTACCAAGCGGCCCAGCTGCGCTACATGATCGAATGGAATAAGCTTACGTCGGAAAAACACTGGTGCTTTATCGATCGTGCGATAGCGGGCATACACGTGTGGAAAGTACTATGGCTCCCCAAACGACACCGCCCAGCCGGGGTCTACATTTCACTGGTCTGCGAACTACGATGAACGTATGGGACAGGGTTCAGGTGCCAGCGGTCAATCCACTCCTATGACCCTCCTGACACCCTTTATAGGTCATCCGGAATTCCCTCCTGCTCAGACAGGGCAGGATTACCTCAAATGGCAGGAAGCCAACTGTAAAAGGGTGGGCGATCTCTTCAACGTAGAGGGGATAATGGATTTTCCCCAATTATCTGCCAACAATGGCTTACCTAAAACAACTTATTGGCAATACCTGGCCTTACGACACTGTTACACGCAGCCACACATCTGCCCACATGCAAGCCGCCCGTTATCAAAATTTGAAAAATGGTTTATAACCCGACAATCGGACAAATGCCTGCTTTCCGATATATCTCCTTTCTTCTTGCACCCACACAGTCCACAATTTGTAAATAAAATAAAACTCATGCCAGAAGGTCATCTGTGGATTCAGGCCCCTCAGATGGCTCCAGATGTTGGTGATAGTTACAGCCTTCTTGTCTTATACCACAGGTGTAATGGTAAGGGTTCAGGGTCCTTTCACCTGGGATTAGGAATGGGGGTTAGGCCTCAATGCGTAGGTCTGATTACATTGGCTAAGGATAGACGATTTTGGCTGAGGAAAGCGCAGATGTCGAGGAGGACGCCGGGTATTTTCTGGGAAGCAAGCTGTTCCTTAAGACTACTTAGAACTTCGGAATAGTCTCCTTTCCAGCAAAGAATTGGCTCACAAGCCCTTTAAATGCCCCAAGCAGGCAAGTAGGTGAGGAGGTGCAAAGGGATAAAGGAAAAAAACTAACATCATCGGAACTCAGTGTGGGCAGGTGACGAGAGCAAAGGAGGGACTCAAAGGATGGACATTGTGTGATTCAATGTAATTGCCAACTGTAAGAACCACAATCACTAACATTATGAGCAAGTAGTTAGAGGTCAGCAATGTTTTGATTGTTTTTTGGTTATTTGAGTAAATATTTGTGTCTGCCTTCTGGGAAAAAGAATGTATTATTATTTTACCTGTTGTTACTGGCTAGGCAACAAATTTGCAGAAACTGGATTAAAAAAGTTCCTCCCATGGCTAGAAAGTGGGTTCAGGCTGTTGAATATACCTACATTTTATATACAAATTTGAGGAGGAGGATAGCACTGACATTTTGGCAGCCTTCCTTAGAATGGCTAGAAAACGATTAAGGTTGTTTATGAATAAGATTATGCACTCCTTCAACCTCCTTCTTCCCATCTCGAGGATATCTGGGGGCCACTGCGCGATTACCTCCACACATTAGACCCAAACATCCCACCTTAGCGTCCTTCCCCTCTTTCTACTAGCAGTACGACCTTTTCCTTGTCTTTTATATCTTTGTTCCTTCATAAATTGGCCTATTGGCATGGCTGCCCCCCGTTTTCTCCACTTATGTTTTATGTATCTTTGCTAATTATATTGTAGGCATCAACATGATTATTGGTATCTTGGAGACGTGTTTGCAAGCAGTGTATCATTGTTGATTTGTTTTGATTTTCTTTGAAAAAGCAATAAAGAAATTTCCCCCCCAAAAAAGGTTGTTTATGAATGGCCTCCAGGGGTTATGCCTCCTCTTATGCTATGTCCAAGAACAGTTTTTCACCCAAAGAAAAAGCTCAGATGATCTTTGGATGGACTTTAGGTTTAGATTTGATGCATCTCAGGGTAATATGATAAAAAGCGGGAAGAAAAGGATCACACCTTCATCTTTAACTTGGTTGACCTCCTTAGCATGTCTAGTGTCTTTAGACGTGGCTACGGCGAGGGACCGTCTCAGCACTTCCTGACATTCCAGCCCTTCTTAGTGAAAATACTCAGAGCAGAGCATCTCTACTTAATGTCCTTCCATATTGTTGTTTTGGCATAACTGCCCAGGTGCTCAACCAGCTTTGCTTATAGCTGAGCAAATATGCCTCTGACAATCTCTTCTTCCTCCAGGATGAAGTTGGGGGTTCCATCACTTCTCTCCTCAGCCATTATCTAAACCAGATGAGGAAACAGTAGCAGAGTGGAGGCGGACTGAGTTATCTTGTCAGCAAATGGCTCATCAGTGTCAGTTATACACTTCGGCCTACCTGATATCCCACCATATCACATACATTCATGCAAAGAAAATGTATGCTTAGGTTTCGTAACCTTGGAAATAGTGTTTAATATTTAATGATGTAGTTTGTCTGTGAGGTCATGCCTGAATCACTTTTATTGTTGGTTTATAAATGTTCTACCAACAACAGATACACAATCATGCTTTTTTACACAATCTTGAACATTGCACAATGTACGTATAAATACATTTCTGACAGGTAGGTTTGTTTTGGATAATGCTATAGCATCACCAGAAAAGATCACTAGAAAGGAAATGGGAATAATTACATATTTGTCTGAAAAGGTTCAGGTCAAAAATGGATATTAAATAGATCTGTGTCTTGGACTATGCATGCACGTATGTATGTGATATATGTGCAGCATGTTTGCAGACATTCTGTCATTTGTCAGTGCATTCTACATATCCACTTGGTCCAGGAAAGATTGTGGATGACAAGGTTACCTAACTCAGCTCCGAATGATCTGATTTACATCATTTTCTGGGATTATAGCAGCACCTTATGTATGTAACTTTGTTGGGCCTGTCTATGCTACATAATATCCACTGCAAACATACATGATATTGTGTAGAACATTTATACATTGTATTTTGCTGCATGCTTATAGTCTAGATATGGCTTTATTCATGACTCCAACTATTATATAAGGAGCAGGTATTGCATGGTATTGATGGTAAAAATCCTGTTATTTCTATGACATGCGATAATTGGGCAATGGTTAGGAGTCATTACTCCTCATTATCACACTTTTGCTCTTCGGTTTTGGCATACATCAGTCATTGGCAACTCAGATAAAATAGAAAGCAGCTTGACATTTTGTGGCCTGGGTTTAGACATCCCAATGTTGTGGAACACACAACAAACCAATGCAATCCTGCACACTACTCCAGGGGAGAAGAGGAATGTACTTCAAGTGTAATCTATGCATCACAAGTGGGCATCTGGAGACTGAATGTCTACATAATGATTCCTCATGTCAGTATGTATGCTCTGTTGTCCCTCTGGTGAGTTACATATAGGGAACTGTGGAAGAGAGTCAGGAGAATTTGAAAGGAAGGATGGGCATAATCACATGTGTGCAAAAATGGATGCAATGACCATACGTGTTATAAATTAAGTTTAGATTGAGAATAAGATATAATATGTGACAAGCAGTGGAAAGTATTTACCAATTAAAGGAAAATGAAATAGAGCTGGATAACCTTGAGGATTCTAACTCTTTTACTTGGTATACTCAGTATTCTGAGAGTAGGTAATTTTCTTGTGTCTTGATACATAGTGAAAAAAGGTGTTGGGATGGTCACAAGATCAGACAGGGAAATCATTCATATGGAATGCCTCAGGTTTAAAAAATAATGCAAAATGTGTTTATTTAAGTATATGACAAATTAACCGTGTTTAATGGTTTATGAAATTCAAAAGGCAAATTATAGAGGCCTTATAAAGATTGTAAAAAGATTTGTCAAGTTGCAAATTGCCTAAAAATGTATAAGATGTTTAAAGGTAGGAACATACAGAAATGTTGGCAATTGGTAAATAATGTGAGCTTGCGGGAGGCACCCAATGAAATTAATGATGCCTGGAGTGTAATGGGTTTCAGATTCTGCATACATTTATGAAAGTCCCTTATTAGTAGATCCAGGTCTATCCAATTTTGGCGGTTGTGGAATTTTTGAATTCCGTTACTGAAAGGAATATTGTGAGGATAACAGGAACTATTAAGGTGCCACAGGCCACCAATCCAGATAATAAAAGAGCATGTGTATTAGATTTAAACACTTCTAAAGTTGGATATTGATGAAGGGATCAGTGCCTGGATCCTGGAGGGGAATAATAATCAAACTGAGTTTTAACAAAGGATCTCAGACTAGTTCCGCTTTTTACAGTTATGAGTTACTATTAGACCGAATTGACAAACGATTTGCTATTATCACTCTGCTTAAACTGCTGGCCTAGTTTTCCTCACAGTCATCAATTCCAAAGGAGCAAGGGGGTTCCAGGAGAGATGCTCTATAATTAATCATTGTGTTGTAGTATGGGAGGTTTCCCAGCCAGAGGTCCACAGTGCAGATCGGTTCACAGTTTTGTTGTTTTGTGGATTTCAGGAAAGCCTTTGACTCAGGGTATAAGGCTACCCTCTGGAAGACATTACTGGAACATCTAATTGGGATTACTATCACTCATGTTACCATTTATTCAAGCTTAGGACCAATATAACTGGACCCAGGTGGAGGTTTCCAGAGGCATGTAAACTAGCAAAAAATAATTATTAAAAAGAAATTGAAACAAGGCTGCTTGAAACCCCAGTGTTTATTACCTTTTTGTTGCTGATCATCCATTCTTGGTTACTGTTTAAGAGCCTGTTTACCAAATAACCATGTGGAGTGACGTCCATTTGCAGATGGCCATGAAAATTCTAGATTTAATCCAAATTAGACTGTAGAGAAAGATCTGTACAATTATTGCATGATATATAAATTTACAATTGACCCTGATAACACAAAAGTGTTAATTTTTGAGGATAAAAAATCTACATACGCCTACTAGCTAGATGGTACTAAAATGGAAATGATAGATCATTATTAGTATTTGGAGTTCTGGTTTACAGGATCTTTGGCATGGGAAAGACATGTTGTAAAAAAAAGGATTCAATCAAACACATTGTTATCTGAGATCAGAATGTTTAATAGTTTATTTGCACTTTTAGAATGAAATCTCTTTCTGCCACCAGTCTCATATGGCAACGAGTGATGGTTTTGGAGGACCATGAGTGGTATTCAAGGCTGGAATCAAACGCTTTGAAGGTCTTCCGTAATAAAAGCAGCTTGATTGGAGCAGCCAGAAAGGAACTGGGGGTCTGCTCACGGGAAGTGCAAGAAGTGAAGCATTTGATACATTTTATGCAATGTGTGAAGGTGTCCAAGACGGAAACGTTCATGAGCATTAGTTTTTGTGCAGTGTTCTCCAGCACTTGTAAGTTCTTGCTGCCTTTTAAAATGAAAATTGTTGGATATTTAAATATGGCAATTATATCTTTTATATGAATTGTAGACATTTGGAAAGCGCTAATACTATCAGAGATTCAAGAGAAATCTCATAACTGGTTGTGATTATATTTCTAAAATTAAATCAATGAGCTTGATAGGGGCTTCACAGGACTAAGTAAATTTTTTTTTAGATATTTAGAAGAATTTTCATGCCCATGATGAGAAATAAATCTTCAAATGAAGAATTGGAATTAAACTTGGGTGGGGGTAGATTGGTTTTATTTAGAGGATGACTGCTAAAGAAGGCGTTTGTGCATGTGCGATGTCATAAGTTTTCTCTCCTGTATTTGTTATTGAATTGTCCTGTTTTTGTTTGTTATGTGTGCTGTTTATATTTAAAACCTGTATTTGGTAAGTATTCTATAAGAAGTTGTTCACAAGCAATGATATTTTATGTTCGAATTATTAATCTTGATGCACATTTGCACGATGGAAATTTTCAGTCACGTTTTAATTAAGAAAGAAATTTAATTAAATATATTTAATGCAATTTTGACTTTTAAAATTGTTCTTTTTAATATGTTTTAGGGCTTTGGCCTAAAAAACAATAAAACCAAAACCAAAAAAAAAGAAAAGGAAAAATTTACTTTGTCATGTTACAATACACTTGCCTTTAAAAGTGTGCACGCCTATGTGAGTAGGTGAGCTTGTTTTCCTTAAGTGATGTGAGTGTGTGTGTGCAGACCTGCTGCTTCATACATATTCACCAAGCACCCACATGCTTACTAGGTGTGAGCAAAATTTGCATAATGTTATTCCTGTTGACTGGAACATTTGATTGTGTCCCCAATGTGTGCCTCGATTTTGAGTCAATCAATCAATTGTTTGTTTTGGGAACTAGCCCATAAAACATGGCAATCATCGTAAAATACCACATAAATAAAGGTATTGGACAATAAATATTTCTGCTTAAAATGTCCAACAGTGAAATCTGCATTTCAGTGATCTGATAAAAAGACAATTTTTAAAATAGTAGTGTAGAGGCGGGCCACAAGGGTTCGAGATGGCGCCTGCGAGAGGGCCTGTTGCAGTCACCGAATACGGTGAAGGCGATCCGGGCAAAAATAGTAGAATACATACAACATAATGATAGGGAGGACACCTCGCTGGCGGCGATATGGGAGGCCCTGAAATTAGTAACGAGGGGGGAATTTATGGCTGTCTCTGCCGCCGACAATAGAAAGCGTCGGGGGATCCGCCGGAACATAGAACAAGAGGTGAGAGAGCTGGAAAGTATACATAAGCGCACAGGTGCGCCACGGGTATGGAGAGAACTGGAGAATAAACGTCTCCTCCTAAAGCGCCTAGACCTAGATAGGGCGGAGTACGCCCTACTCCGCCTTTGCCATAAGTTCCACCTGAGCAGTGACAAATGCGGGAGGCTGCTAGCTCAGAGGCTCAGAGCTAAGACTCTGGCGGCGGCCATACCGTCGATTAAGAAACCCTCAGGCGAGGAAGTGCAGTCGGACGCTCAGATAGCGGCGACCTTTAGTCAATTCTACGAGTCTTTGTATACCGAGGGGGACGCAGGGCAGCCGGGAGCCTGTGCGTATTTAGAGACAAGTAATTTAACGCGACTCCCCGAGACCCTGGCGAGTCAACTCGATGAGCCCATACGCCCAGAAGAAGTTATCTCAGCCATTGCGAGGCTGAAATTACATAAAGCCCCAGGACCCAACGGGTTCCCCGCGCAGTTATATAAAACCTTCAGCGTGGAGCTGGCCCCTCTGTTGACGCGACTTTTCAACTCCTTTTTGGGGAGTGGTGCGGTTACTAACTCCATGGCAGAAGCGGCGATCTCAGTAATCCTCAAACCTCACAAGGACCCCAGTGAATGCGGCTCCAACCGGTCAATTTCATTGCTTAACTTGGACGCAAAACTCTTCGCAGGCATACTGGCGGCCCGCCTAAACCCGTTGATGGCGGGTCTGATCGACCCAGACCAGGCGGGGTTTATCCCCACAAGACAGGGGGGTGATAATACGAAGCGACTCCTACACCTGCTGGATAGTATACATAGATCCCGTAAGGAAGCTGTACTTCTGTCAATAGATGCGGAGAAAGCGTTTGACAGAGTACAATGGACATACCTGTTTGACACACTCCATTACTTTGGCTTCGGCGAGCGCTTTATAAAATGGGTTTGATGTATCTATCAGGCCCCCCGGGCATTCGTTGGGTGAATGGGGTGTCTTCGGTACCCTTCCCAATAGCAAGGGGTACAAGGCAGGGGTGTCCACTTTCACCCCTCCTCTTCGCTCTGTACATGGAGCCCCTGGCCCAACGAATATGAGATCATCCGCAGATACAGGGACTACGATTTGGAGGCAATGTCCATAAGATAAGCCTTTACGCGGACGACGTAATCCTATCCCTGGCTGAGCCACTTACATCTCTGCCCGCCCTCTGGCCGAGCTGGAGGCCTTTGGGAAAGTGTTGGGATTTAAAGTGAACCTAAACAAGTCACAGATTCTTAACCTTTCCTCCCCCCGGGCGCACGAAGAGACCTTAAGGGAGAGATTCCCCCTACAATGGGTCAAGCAGCCGATAACCTACCTGGGCATCCTCCTGGCTCCAACAATAGCAAAAACCCTGGGATGAATTACTCCGCTCTGGTCGAACAGACGACGCAGGCCCTAGACAGGTGGTCGCGACTAAAATTAGCCTGGTTTGGGCGTATAGCAGCGGTAAAGATGACGGTGCTACCGCGGATCCTATATGTCTTCCAGACTCTACCCCTGGCCCTTCCCCCTCCAAAAGCGATACGCGCTCTGCAACTAGCCATTAACAAATTCGTCTGGGGAGGGAAGAAGGCTCGATTATCCAGTGCCCAAATGACACAACCTAAGCAGGACGGAGGGGTGGGCCTGCCGCTGGTGCATAGATACCTACAGGCATCCCACCTCACGTATATTCTGCAGTGGAATCGCCAGCTATCTGAAAAGCACTGGACCTTTATGGACCAGGCGGTAGCTGGAATAAATATATGGAGGGAATCGTGGCTACCGCGTAATTTAAGGGCCTGGGGTCTCTACTCTTCCCTGTCACTGCAGCGACGCTAAAGGTATGGGATGCTGTGGCGCTAAGGAGAGGCCTGTCGACATTCCACTCGCCGATGTCCCCAATAGTGGACAACCCAGACTTCCCACCAGGCTGCAAATCTGAGGTCTTTCAGAGGTGGAGAGAAGCGGGGTGCAAAAGGGTGGGCTCGCTGTTTGACGTAGAGGGCATACTCTCATTTGAACAACTGCGATTGGATTACGATCTGCCCAAGTCGGATGATTTCCACTACCTACAACTTAGGCACAGGGTCACTTCACCGACATATCTAGCGAAGGCCTCTCGGCCGCTTACTACTTTCGAGAAGTGGCTAGTGTGCAAAAAGGATGATAAGCATATGATCTCAGAACTGTATACAATGCTTGTCACTGTTCAGAAAGGGGAGCGTTCAAAGGGTCAACTCCGATGAGAGGAGGAGCTGGGGAGGGCCCTCTCGGACAAACAATGGGAGAACATCCATTACAGGGCGCATCACACAGCCTATAAAACCGCAGGGACTGAATCAGCATACAAAGTTACATCCTACTGGTATCTCACTCCAGACCACATTCATAGCTGGGACAAAAATCATACTGAGAAATGCTGGAGGGGATGTGGCCTGTCCGGCTCTTTGGTGCACTTACTCTGGCATTGCCCAAGGCTGGAGCGCTTCTGGGAGGGGGTGTTAAACGATATCGACAAAGCTTTTGATACTGAGATCCCACGCTTCCCGGTCTACACGCTACTGGGGCTATCAAATGCGCTGACATTCCCCCTTCGCTCACTGAGGGGTAGGCAGATGGCACTGGCATTGCTAGCAGCGCGCCAAACGATCCTTGCGCTATGGGGCTCCACGAACGTCCCTGACCACACGGCCTGGCTGCATAGACTTTGGCTGACTCTCGCCATGGAACGCCTCTCACTAGTCCAAGATCACAAGGGCGAGACCTATGCCACATTATGGGCCCCATTTATTCAGATACTGTCGAAAGAGTTTAGGGAGGTAACATGCCCCAAATATCTCCAAATGTTGCATTTGATTCCTGAAGTACAAGGGGGGATCGACGTCCCACATGTAGAGGGGCAGACCTTAGAAGAACTCTAGGAGCTTATAGCGTGCAGCATCACCGCGAACGAATCCGCGACCGGTGCAGGTCCTTTTTCTTTTCCTTTGGGGGTGGAAGGGTGGGACCTTTGCTTATCTCTTCATTCAGTCCGTTTTTTTTTTATTATTGTAGTTAGATTTTCTGCACAATCCAGACATCGCTGCCAGCCCTTGGGTTGTAGGCAATGAAGCTGTGTAAATTTAACTCGCTCTTTGACTCAATGCTGCCGGCCAATATGGTTGTAGGCACTCCGCTGTGTATTGCCGCAGGATTGTTGTTTAATACTAATAAAAAGATTGGTTCCATAAAAATAGTAGTGTAACAACTACAGTTGAGGCTTAAAACAAGACTTAAAATCTCTGTGAAACTGCCACCTTGCCCAGGACTACTGCTCCAGACACCCTAGCGGCAGGAGAGGCTGCCACGCCCAAACTCCGCGCTCTCAACCCGCAGCAGGGGATGTGCCATGGGGCATCCCTGGGCAAAGACCGGGCCAAGAGTGGGCTTGTCTGCCCCATCATCACCTGGAAGAAGCTGGGCTGACCCGGGCTACCCCTCTTGGCTTCCCAACCATCCATTACACTGTGGAGAGTGGTCTCCATTTGGGGTCTGGGTTCTGTTTTTGTCGTGGCAGGGCCCTTACTGTGCAATAATGGTCAAACGCAAACAGTTATTACATTCAAAACTCCAGGTGGCACCACCCATGACTCATTTCTGGTGCGAGCTGTGGGGGTCATTGACAAAGAAATTGTCCTTGCGGAACGGCGCTTGTCGCGAGAGATGTGGGGTGACCGCAGGGATGCTTGGGGCCACAAACGGGTATTGGGAAAGAGGCTTGCCGGGTATTATGCAGCTCCCAGTCTGACGTGATCGTTCAACAACCAGTCACCAATACTTCCATCCAGCATGTCTGTCAACCCCGACCCCTTGGATATTAGAGAAGTTGGTCCCTCAGCTAAGAGGAAAAGGAAACCTAAGCAAGTAGGTACAACTAGGGCCACCAGGACGCCCAGAGACCATAAGGCTGCCATAACGGATAGCACGCCTACTTCACTTCTGATTATCTCAGTCACATTCTCTAACACAGGTGGTTTAGAAGTTGCAACTAACCTTGACTGGGATCATGTCTTCAGCAAATTTCAGCTTATAGTGACTGCGAGTATGTCTCATATGATTTTGCTAAAAGAGCGACCCACAGACATTTCGAGCACCCTATCACTGTCATTTCTTTTTTTTTTTTTATCTAAGCAAGGTTAAAGCGTCCTTACGTAAATTTGATCACATTGTTGTAAACTGGTAGTACAACCACGTTGAGGGTCCCACTGCAGGTTCTTCCATTGTTGTCTGTCACGGTTATTGATAGCTTGAAATTCTAAGGAAAAACAAACCAAGAGTTGGATATCTAAATCTGATTGGAGGCAGGAGGTAATATATTATTGAAACAATGTATTTTACCACAGTTTCTTGTAAGTATGCTTAAGCCTGATGCACAGTAGCACACAATGACTGACAAAGGAATGTGTAATTTTGCTCATGTGGACTCCATAGTCTTACCATTAGGGGTAGCCTGGTGTGCAGGTACTATTCCTGACTTGCCCTTTTTATCCAAGGCATTGCCCTTGCTACCTTTGGTGTGTAAGTGAGAGACAAATGAATACTATGGATGTTAAAACTAATTAAAAATGTTTCTATCTCTTTAAAGGTACTCTCTCCATTATAAGGTCTCTGATGCAGAGATAGAAGCTAAGCTAATAAGTCAGAGAATACTTGTATACTCAGAATGTTGAAATGGGTTCATTATGTTCAGTTTTCAATGTTCAACTCCTTTCTAGGGAACACAAAATGCTATACACAACCTTTGCAAATTAAAAAAATATTTAAAGGATAAAGTACCCCCTGCCATACATTATACGGATATTGCAAGTCACTGATGAGTTCCATTCAAATATAGAGGAACGAGGCCGAAGTCGAGTTCCTTTATAAGGTTATGGAACTCCAAGGTGACTTTTAATATCCTTATCATGTAATGCAGTGGGTACTTTATCCCATATAATGCATGGTCACACAATCACCTTTCCCACAAACCACTTAAAACCTTGGTGCGTAGCTCTTTCATATGAAAAAAAGAGCATAATTGCAAACATGAAGAATAAAAATAGAACCTCTAGTTCAAAATTAAAGAAATCAAAACTTGTTACATATTTGTTGCAAACTGATATTAAAAACAATTCAATACAAGCCAGTTTAAAAAAAAAAGCTGCAGTAGTTCAGAATGTGTAGAAACATGCAGAAAGAATTTAACTTTTCTATAGTTATCTAAGGAATGCAAAAATAAATATGTTCTTTCTGCTAGTCACTGTGAGCTGGAAAAATATAGCAGAAGAAAGAAAAGCAACATTTTATTTTCGTTGCTTTAAACAGCTGCTCCATGACCTAAACTGCCTTTCATAGACTCTTGAGCCATTATTTCATATGCTGTCCTTAAACCGGGCTACTTCTGAGGTCTGATACTGGATCACAAAATGTGCTTTTGTCTTTCCATACATGGAACCCTAAAGGTCAGATCCCAGTCTTGATTTGTTGTTTTCCATCTTAGTATCTTGGAACATTCAATATGATCATGAGCATCAGAACATGCTGCATTGTCACTACCTATTAGGGCTCCATTTAACTCAATTTAATGTTTTTGAATACTCAGTCACATTTGGAATGAAACAGAGAGCTCTGGCAGTTAGAAACGATGATAAGGGCTACAAAATATTTATTTGGGGCATATATTCCACCAAAGAGGTCCGGAGACTCAGTGGTATCTTATGTACCTGTGGTAAAAGACAATGGTCTTGTCTAGTTCAAGCTTCAAAGGAATACTGCATGCTTTTTGGCCATGGCAATTTGTCACTTGCCTTAAACAAAGATATTCAGGCTAGGCCCACCAGAACACAAGAACACAACTAATGCCTATTTGTTGTTAGAGGAAATGAATGTCTATAGTAGTCATGGGGACTGGAATAGTCCACAATGTATTCAGGAATTCAAAAAATGAATGGTGTTAGTAGCTCTGCTGGGACTGGCCCGTCTACACAGTAAGTTGATCTAATATGAACAGTGTAAGCGCTGATTGCACTCTCAATGGTTATTGGGTTAAAATACTACAACATGGGTTGAAAGTTTCATTCATGGAATTTATTGGCTATATTCTTTTTAACAAGGAGAGCAAATTTCATCAAAGACCTCAATGCTCAAAAAGTGATCAGCCAACGTGTGTTTCACATGGCAACATACGAACATATGATCTATAGCATTCTGAGGGCGGTTTGGAAAAAAAGGTTGAAGATATTTTATGAGGTTAGGAATGTATACTGTGGAGTAGTACACATGTGTGGTTGAGGTGGTAACATAACATATTGAGAACATTTTAGGGTGCTTTGCATGAGTGGATGTGGTATTAATTTGAGGAGAATACAAATATGCCCGTATGAATACTGTGGGAAATTTGGTCCTTGGTTGACTGCGGCGTGAGCCCTGGTCAAGCAACAGCCACAAACCCTTGCAGGGTAAAGCACAAAAAAGTCAGCATTTTGAAATTTGTAATGAAAAATCCGACCTTACCATTAAAGAGTGTTTATCATTACAATTTCATAGGTTCCAAACATGAGATATCTACTTAATCCCAATTAGGAATTACAGATTATTAAATGTAATAAGGAATACCCAATGTTATCCTATCGGAGGGGTAGACCTCACAGTAGTGAAAAACTAATTAGGGGGTTTTTCACTCCCGAGAAATGTAAAACTTAACAGTACATGTCCAACCTTTTACTTATACAACACCCTGCCGTATGGGCTACCTAGGGCCTATCTTAGGGGTGACAAATATATAATTAAAGGGGAGTTTAAAGCTTGGCAAGGGTAGTTAAATGCTGGCTGCACTGTGAAACATGTAGTGGCTTGTAAGTAGCCATTCCATATTTCACTGAATGTGCGGCCCCCAGGGCAGCTGCGAGTTTGCAGCTGCCCTGGGAGCAATGCATAATGGGGCACACTATCTTGGTCTCTGCCAGGTGCACTTTTTTAAAAGTGAGCCATGGCACAAACAGGGACAGTGCACCCTATTTATGAAACGAGCCCACAGATATGTTTGTTAATGAAGAGATGTGTTATTGACATCAAGGCAAGGCAGTGCAGAAAGGTTAGCTGTTTATGTAATCAATTCCTCATTATGTTGTCTGAGTTAGTACTTACTAGCTACTATTCAATGATTTGAGTCCTATGTTAGACAATGTGATTTCTTATGCTGTCATAACAAAGCCATGCAAAATGTACTATCATTTCAATTGTCATCTTCATTATGCTAATTAGTGATCTTGAAGCATGAAAAATCCTACTTATTTTTGGACCCAGACGTTGGCAAGTATGGAGCAATAACTTATTAATACTGTGCTCCTCCCAGTCTATTCTGGCTCTCTGCCTAATGAACCATGTTTATGAGCCAGGAGAGAGACACAAAGGGAGCGAGAAAGACAGAACAAGAGAAGGAAAAGAGAGAGAAGGAGAAAGATAGAATGAGAAAAATGAAAGAAGAGAGAAAGGAACAAAAGTCTGACAGAGTGAAGCACAAGTAAAAGATAAAGAGGAAAAGAGTGACAGGAAAAGAGACATAGATAGACTCTTAGGTCCTTACTTAGAGTTTGACGAATGGAGGGTTTTTTCCTGTACATCACCAGAAGGTTGTTTATGACGGTGACAAACAGAAAAAAAGCATTACACTGTCCACCCTAAATAGGGTGGATGGTTAATGTCCTCCCTCCCACGGCCCCTACTCCATCGGTCTATCGGAGAAGTATTCTATTGACAAAGCCCATGGGGTCTCCGTCGATGAAATACTAAAGATCAGCTCATCTCTAAATGAGACATGCAGACCTATTGTGTTTGCGACAAAGTACCCTGTCTGCCAAACTCTAAACCAGGCCCGTAGACTGGTGGTCTTTTCTGGGGCTCCACAATAACCGTTATCCGCCTCCTCTCCTGCACTTTCTTCCTCTCACAAGAGACAGGAGTGAAGAAATCCCTTTGCCTGACATATGAAAGGAGGGCATAGTTCAGAGAGTCAGGAATTAAAAAACAATTTTATGACCACTATACACCAATGGACAGTAAACATTACAACCTGGGCTTGACTGGGAGCCAACAACAGACCTAAAAATGTTTTTCATATTAGCCCCAGATTGCACAGAGTGAGCAGACATGGCTGACCCTCTCCCTACCTCTAAGGATTCTTTTTCGAATTAAGCCAAATAGTGCACATTAGAGCACAATTTCAAACTATATAGCCACAGATTGTAAGGGCAATTGTAAAGAAAAACTAATATAATTTGAAATATTTATAGTTCTGGCACAGTGGCCATGAAGCAAATCATGTACGCCCCAGTGGATGCCATTTGGCCAGCTAAATAACTTACAAAATGTGGCAAGACATTACGCCGATAATTGTTCCTGTGCCAGTTGATAGCCCATCAATTTATTTTTGTCCTAGAAAAAAAAGAACGGTCAAAAGTTGCTCAAGCATTCCAAACTTATGGATGGTGTTGATATTGTTTTGTGCTGCAAATAGTGTGATGCTCACTGTAAAATCTTTCCAGGGGTGATCACTGGTGCCTATTGTACCAATGGATTGACCATGGTACCATGGGTTGTCTAGGTGAGGGCTGTTGCCACTGCTGCTAGGACTGCCGCAGTTTAATTTCTAGCCTACAGTTATCGATCTTGCAGTATCAGGTATAAAACAGGAGAGGGAAAGAAGAAACAAATCGATGGGAAGTCTTATCTAGCATTACTATACAAGTTGAATCAACTTCATGCATCATGGCCCTTCAGCCTGCTTGCCCGCTCGCTTCCTTGTTCCTTTGGAGGGATGCAGGTAGAAACGATCAAGGAGCCTAGTACAACATTGCACCTGAACTGATTAACCTCTGATCTGAAAGAAGGGTTCAGTATTTTTACTAAATTAACCATCGGTCCGTCCTTACAGATTTCACCAGAGTGGGAGGGGAGTACTGCCTTCGTGCCAGTTGAGTCCTTGTTTTTTTACTTTTTGCCGTCCTGGAGCCAGAACTGGTAAATCACTGGTCAGGACCTCTAAAATGAAGCTAGTGCTAAGGCTCTGGGTGAGCATAATTCAAAGTTGTACAAAGTTCACAAGTGCGTGACTTTTTGAATTTGCACAGATTGGCAATTAAGTAAAATCTCTCCTGTACGTTAATTTTCCTGCCAAAAATACAAAATAGGTTTTGCATGCAATTTCTCCTGCAAATGTAGGTGTTTAGTAAAGCTACTGAACTCAGTCTCATTTTAGACAGGTGCCTGACTTCAGTAGGCCAGTTTAGAACTAACTTATGGGTTTAGAAACACATGCTGCAGAGTTCCTTGTGTGTCTAGCAGTTTTCACGCAACATTAAAAATGTCAAGATAACTCAAGTGGTTAATGTAAATGCTGGAGTTTTGTCTAGTGGCAGTTTTGACTCATAAAGTGGTGCAGATTGTTAATATTCCTGCTGCAAATAATGTGTACCATGCAGAGCACAGGACTATATTTTATGTGAATAACTCATTGGGTTGCAGCTTTTGTCACAGACATCCTTTTGTTAATTGCAGTTCATAAGTTACAATCATAATATAGCACAGTGACCTATGAACTGTCAACAACGAGCATCATGCAAAATGCATGGTATAGTCATTCATCATCCAAATGTTACTAAAAAGGGTTTCGTTTGAGTAGGAATAAATTCTTAATAGTAAAGCCAACCCCAACCACTGTGGAACGTTTTAAATCCTGAGTTTGAGTTTCTCCAGACCAAACAATCTTAACATATACTGCCTACTAGCATGAATGAAATGTGATGCCTACACCTTGTAATCCCCGTAGTCTTATGCAACGTTTTCTATAGACTGATTTACACACGTATGCTTCATTGTCTCTGTATGATGTGTGTGTGTGATGTAAAGTGCTCTGACACCCTACTCTGGTATGAGCAGCGCTGTAAAACAAATTAAATGCATGTGAGAGAGGGGCTATGGAGAGATGAGGGGCACTTTTAGAGAATTATAGTGAGGGAATCCAAGGAGAAGGAGGCCATGGGGGGGCAGCAAAAAAGAGTTTTGCTCCAGGTAGCACCAGCGCTAAAGCTGGTCATGTAAGCGAAGATCTGTAGCAGAGTTAGTTACGTCAGGCCAGTGCTACTGTTGGGGAGGAAATGAAACGTGAAGAAATTACGCTACAGCAGACATCAGTAGAAAGCGATATAAAATTATACATGGTGAAAGAGAAGTGCAGGCCCAAATCCCATGCTGATGCAAGAGACGTGGAGAGTTCACTAGAAAATAGAGTGCATGACCAGCAAGGTCTTAGTTAAAGGAAAATCTATGTTTGTAAGCATTAAGAAATTTATGGTCTCAGCACACAAGCACGTATTCTGTTGTCCCAGTAAATTGAAAACACGATTGAAGAATAGGAGCAGGAGACTGAATTAGCCAAGAGTATACAGAATCTGATAAAAACTCTTGGGAGCAGAACCATAAAATACACACGCAAATACACATGCATTCAAAAGAAGTAAATAAATGGTTTGTTAGACATAGTTAAACATAGTTAGAATTACAATAAAGAATGTGTAGAGAAAAAGGTTAGGAGTTTAGGGACACAGGTGACGTGATGTTTTGTAACGAATATGTAACTGCAAAGTAACCTTCTATTTGACCTTTTGCAATAAGCACTGTTCATGTTGCTTTTTAAGTGGCTGCCTGTGAAGCAGCAAATTGAGACCAGCTGGTTACCTGTGTGGAGATAGCTACTCTCCCTGCCGCAATAGTGAACCTGCTTTTGCCTTGCCCAGGGGAGTCTTGTCTTTTTGTTTATCTTAAGTTACCCCGCAACACTTCTAAAAGTAATTTTTGTCTATTGAGGTCATTTACATGTCAAGAAGATCAGGCAGGTGCCTCTGGAAAATTATTAGGGCTTGGGCAATGACAGTCAAAGTCCATTTAGGGACTCAGAAAGGCAAGTTAGGCAGGCACACTGTTAGCCACATATGTGGTAGATCTGTCAGTACTCAGACAAATACAGTCAGACTGAGGCTTGAGGTGGAATCAAGACTACGCAGCCTTGGTATATGGTAATCCTGAATTTCATCAAAGCCAGCTGCAACCTTCTGAAAAAAACTTTGGGCACTGCCATTTATAATTTTATAAATTAAGCACTGGACATACATACCCATTTCTTAAACTGTGCTATTTTTCTCTTATTAAGTGTAAAAGGTCACAATGGCCATGTCTACAAAGGCCTTACGACTGAACCTGCACACACTCACAGCCAGCTCTTGTTTCCCTTCGCCTTCCTGTTTTTTAGCTCTTTGCATCTCCACTTTGTGCTTGCAGAGTATATTATCTTTACAGAGAGGGTGGGAGTATTGTCTCCTTCAGCTTGAAAGGATCATGGTGCAATACCATACTTGCCTGCTGCTTGATTTCCATTGTCTTATGAACATATTTAGAACTCTGGAACGCTCCTGATAATGTGGTCTTAAAGCTACAATCTCCACACTTTGAAAGAGACAGTGGCTGTCAAATAGCTGGAATTCTGGCTTTTAATAACATTTTGTTTGTAGGGAATCTTGAGCTGAAACCCCCAATGGTAAAACCAAAACTACAAGTCCCAAAATCCAACATTCTTTTGGCTGCAATGCTATGACTCTAATGGTGTCACACATGCATACAGCCAGTTGCCAGCTATGAATGGAACACCAAGTAAGTCGCCTATTTAAAATTTCTGTCTTTTGCTTTCTAACTCATGAGCAGGAAATCAGATAACATGGAAACTGAAGAGCATGAAACAAGCATTTACTGAGTATTCCCTTTGTTAAGAAAAAACAGGCCACATATAATGAAATGCAAGTTGTAAAACAAAAGACTACTTGTTATTCTGAGCAGTGCCCTCTTACTTAAGGATTTGTGCCTGTTAGTCCTGGTGCAAAGTTTCAGGGGAGATGAGCAGGCATTGAGCCCCCCTAAGCTTAGCACTTGGTGGATATAGAAAACAAGACTGACCGTGTCCAGTGCAACTCGGACTCCGGTACAAGCACAGAACACAGAACAGAATGTATAAACCCACAAAAAGATCCTATCCCACAAATCCATCCACCATTGGAGGAATTGAACTGGAGGGCCCCACTGCAGTTACATTTCAGTACAGATTAGTCTAAAAAACATAAAAGACAAAAACCACCTAAGGGGAGGCAATACTTCTCTCCCACCATGTCACCCTCCCCTCTTCTTCCTGCTCCCTTATCAGATGACTGTGGCCCAAGCAGGACCTTTCAGAGAAGACAAAACACACTTCTTCAAACAGGTTTCCAAGTGTGTATCTAGTAAGCTTAGGCAAGTACAGGAATGATCACAGCAGAATTATTTGGTGAATGGCAAACAAACGTATGGGCTGGTCAGGCCCCTGAGTGTCAATGGCTGGTCTTCTGACTTAGAAAGGCCGTCCAATTCCTTCCACTACTCTTAGTTCAAGATAGAAGGCCACAGCAAAAGGTTAGTGTTAGAAACAGAGAGGAAACTCAGACCTCAAGAAGGAACACCTGGAATTACAAAAAAATCTTCAAGCGCATCAAAGAGGAGGAGATGGTCCAACAGAGGACTTTGAATTAAGGACAAATAAGATATAACAGAAGAAAAGAAATGTAATAGCACTGAAGAAAGCACAATTCTTAGTGAGTGAGCAACAAGCTGAGGCAAGCAGTGCTGTGATTCATGGAAGGATAGTCCAACACCCATATATAGTAATTTTGAGGAAAAAATTGAGAAACTTGGACGGTCTAATCAGCTGTATTGGATTGGGATGGTTACATAGAAATCATTTGAATTAAGTTTCCACAAAGAAGAATCCAGCCTAGACTTCTTATACCAAAACACCCATAAACTCAAGATAGTACCTACAGACTAATTGCAAGTGCAAGGAGACCCAGACTCAATTAATGTGGCCGTGCTGGAACTCCAGATGCTCAGCATGGATGCACTCTTTCCCACTGCTCAGCCGAGAAGGGTGTGCTCACATTGGCCCACTCTGTTTGCCAGAAGCGACTGGCAGTCAGGCCTCCCTAAAGCCGATCTTACTGAGCCGGCCACTAAAATGGGCATACTGGCAGGACCCGAGCTGATGCTGAGATATGACCATCACAACAAAAACTGGCACAACCACACAGCTTCAGCCAAGCCAATTGACGACCCTGGGGAGTTCTAATAGTCTGGCCGCTAAATGTGACTATGTCTCTGTCTCAGGAATTATTTGAACTTTCCTCAATGCCTATAAACTGATTTTTTTTTGTATTTTCTTAGAATTTGAGGTTGCTTGATCATCTAACTTTTATGCAAGTGAATTCTATGTTTTTATATACAGTTTGAAGTCTACATTTGAGTTTTGTAATTAAGAAGCCTTTAGTTCCTTTTCAACCTTCCAAATGCATTAACAAATGTATGATTCATTTTATCTCGTGGTGCAATTGTGAAAATGTTCTTTCTTGTGGGAGGTTGCAGGTGCAATGTATATTAATTATAATTATTAGCTCCTGGAAGCACCTGCCTCTAGGCATGGACACCCATTCATCAAATGCCATGGTTAGGAAGTGATGTCAAGCATGCTTTAAACTCAATGGCGTGAGTTCACCTCCTGTCCCACTCTTTGATTCTCAACAGCCTACTATTTGGTTCTAAGGGAATACGACAAGGGCAAAGAGTGGAAATTACAGAAAGTAAACATGACTCTAAGAGCTCTGCTTACTTTGTTTCACCTGACCTTTGTAATGTCTGTGTTAAGTTGTAACAAGGGAATGCCATTGGTACCAAGTGACAAGTCAGGGGTAGGAAAGTCTACCCCAGGCTATCACTATTTGAAATCCTTGCCTGTGGAGAATAATGGTCTGTGGCTTGAAAAAGACCCAGAACAATTATTTAATAATCGTTTACAAAGACGTACAGTTTTATAAATAACAAAACATTCAACAAGATCACCTCATATTAATTTTCCATATTTTGGAATGAAAACAGACACACTCACGTTTCTAGTGTTGTAGTTGAAGCCTGTTGATGGTGGCATGACTTGCCCAAGGTTATTTATGCTGAATGTGGTTGGATTTGGCTGTGTGATCGTGTACTGTGGAAAGAAGGATGAAAACATCAGAATCAGTATAATATACTTGATAGCAAGGTTCCTTTACAAATGAACACAAAATAAGGAATATCTATCTGTCTGTCTGTCCATCTATGGTCAGTTGTCTATAAGTCAATTGTTGATCAATTAATCAGACTATCAGTGAATTGATCTGTCAGTCGTTCTGTCTGTAGGCTGATTTGTATGCCAGACAACTGGTCTGTCTGTCGGTTGGTCTGTCTGTCAATTTTTTTTATCCTTCGATCAGTCTGTCCGTCCATTTATCTATCTATGTGTCTAGCAGGCATTGACAAACTTATTTGTCTGCAGTCATTAGCTACTTGAATTTTCTGCTGTTTTAGGGATTTGTACACCCTTTGAACTTCGGCAAACCAAGTTAACCAGGACTTGTTTTTTTACCAAAAAACTATACATGATTACTTTTTTTTAAATGTGCTATAGAGAATGCCAGATCCTCATAGGGCAGTGCGAGAGATATACTATGCCCGCTCAGGCATGAAGCTTCCTTCCAAGTTAAGTATTATCTATCCCAGCTGGTCCCTAGTGACTGCTGTTGGAGCATAGCCCAGTCACCCACCATAGCCCTCACCACCATACATAACATAGGACTATATTTTGCAGTGCAGTAGCCTTTCTATTATGCTAACAATGCTATGGACATAATCGATGCACTCTTCTTTGCATTGCCCTTCTGTTATGTCTATAACCCTATAAATGGTAGCCAGCAAGACTAAGCTGATACAAAGCCCTGCTGGGGTCAGCACTCTTCCCAAGGTTATATATATGTATCAAAATCATAATTTGAGGGAAATTTGTTGTAGATCGAGGGCCCTCCAAAATATTCGAGTTATTTGATTGGTATCTGACCGAATATGGCACGTTAGTCTGCATGCGTTTACAACGCATGCCATTACAACGCGGTCGTTACAACGACCGCGTTGTTACATCGCATACCTTTACAACGCAAGTCGGTACAACGACTTGCTGTAGGTTGCGCTGGATGTTGGAATAGTATAATTTACTATTCCAACTCCAGTCTGTGCAACAGTAGGGAAGGTGTTGGATTTTAAACCCAACACCTTCTGCCCCCTACAGCAAGTCGTTGTTCCGACTTGCGTTGTAAAGGTATGCGAAGTAACAACGCGTTCGTTGTAACAAACGCGTTGTAATGGCATGCGTTGTCTCGCATGCGTGGTAAACACTGTTTCCCATCTGACCCTCAGGGGTGATTTTCAAAGTCAAACAACCCGTACTAACGAGAAAAACAATTCATTGGATTAGGAAGGTAGGAGGCTGTTATTTTGTCGACGTGGAATACTTTCTCATTGTAGAAACAGTGATCAGCCCTGAGATTTAGCTTGTAATAGCATGCCCATCACGTCAAGTACTGCCTCATTGGTGGCCATGTCTATTCTGTATGAACTTGAGTGGCTCCATCCCTGGATTTCAAAACCACAACTTAAGTACGAAAAATTCTTTAAACTCATGAAATGTCAACAGGATCTGGAACTTACAGACAGAATGTTTTCAAACTGAGATTTACTCCATTCATCTGACTTTTTTGCCTATTTGTGGTGGCTCCAAGAATTGAGGTCCAATGACAAAAATCAGCAACCCAAAAGTGTCATAATGAAACAGGAACACAATTTACAATCTATCGAACCACTCACTGGTGGTCCCGGGTTATGAGTATTGTTTGTTACTTCAGCCAGGGAATTATGATCTGCAATTAAGTGATTCCTTTGACTTAGTTGTAATCCTTTGTGAATAATAACGAGAACTAAATATGTTCTGTGGGCCAATCATTGTTGCTGACCTGCTCATTGTGGTGTCATCAAAACATGTGGTCCTTTGCCCAGGGATGGTTGCTTTATTATCTTTGACTAACAATTAGTGCACCAGCTAAATACTTATGTTCAGCCGTTTCTGAGTTCAATTATATACAGTAAAAATCACTTCTTCTCAAATTCTTGTTAGTGACAAATTATTCCATCTTTGCTTGTGACTTCATATCCAGCTATCTATGGAGATGTAAACAAGTGTATCGTAAAAGCACGATCATGGTAATCTCACTTTTAAACTGCATTTGTTAGAATTAATTCAAATTAATGCAAACACTGGCATGTTAAACGTTCTCTGATGGATACCAAGCTCCTATCTGTAATAATGATCCCCTTGACACCAGTGTTAGTTGGCCAAAGTACAGCTCATTGGTGTCTGCTAAATGTCTATGGTTAAACAGTGGGTGACACAATTCCTCATTTGAAAAATGCAAACGACCAAAGACTGCCCATAATATACAATGCAGGGAAGTCAGGAGACGGCTACTATACATATTAAACAATTCTACATGAAGATCATTTACATACTCGTGGTTATACTGCAAAAGGGATATACCCAATATTGTGAAAGAATTAATAGAAAACCACTTCTGATAATCACTCAATGGAAATAGTTTTTGGAAAACATTTCTAAAGTTGCATACATAATTGGCTAGAAGAAACAGATCTGTCCTTGTCCAAAAAGACTTCAGGTCCCATACGTAAAGACCTGAGACTGTGCACAGTGATACTAAATTATGTTCTATTGAAAGGGCAGCAGCGGCTCCTCCACAATGGCAGAGGAGCGTCGCTTCACTGGCTCAGCCAGCAGCTGGAAAATAAAACAATATTGTTTTATTTTCCAGCTGCTGGCTGAGCCAGAGTGTGTGGGAATGGGCGGGGCCGGGCCAGGCGATGGGAGGCAGGCGGAGTGATCTCCACTGCTAACTGTGCATGTCTGTTTGCCCGGCCGTCTTAGGCCAGCCAAACAGACATGCACAGTTAGGTGTCTCCAACCCAGCTGCATTGCACAGAGAAACAGACAGACTCCCTGTGCCTAAGCGAGCGTTAACCAAGCCCCCTCAGGCCAATCCCCGCGCTGCTCTCATGCAGCATGACAGCAGCGCGGGGATTGCACAGGGAGTCTATGATGTTGTCCTAGGGGCTACTGGGACCAGGAAGCAGAGGAGGTCTAAGCCGTGAGGCAGCAGAAGCAGCATGAGGAAAGTTTTCTGTTTCTCTTTTTATTATTCCACCACCCCCGTGCTGCCCCACACTCCCTCGCCTCACAACTGTTTATATTCATCGGCTGCCACTGTGAAAGAGATCTTGTACCTAGCCCTTTTCAGTCTACAAAAAGCTTATATAATATGAATAGTACTAAACTATGAAACATCCTTTCCCAGACAGGCACAGACCACGATCTGACTCGTAGCAAGAAATAATTACTTACATTTTTGTAGCATAACATTTTGACCTAGGTGTGTGCATAAACCTATTTTCCTGTCTCCATGGGGTATTTCAGGACTGCACTAATTTTCATTAATGATATTCTCATTGTTTTTTCTAAGTTCTGGTTAAATGTTCCACTTACCTTTCAGGTAACTATTCCTATTTTGTTACGGAAAATGCATTGCTCATGTGACCTACCGCTATAGCTTTTCTGCTTTTTTAAAACTTTTTTTTAATATTGTTATACCAATATCTTATTGTACATACAATAAAGACAAAGATATCAATAAACCTCCGGACTAAAAAAGCTGAAATTGAGATAGTTAAATTGTTTGACTATCTGGGATAATTTTCACATCTAATAAAAGGAGGGTCGAGTGAGAGGGAGGACAACCATGGTGATGTGACCACCCAACCTCTCAGAAAGGTGTTGAGCATAAGAGGAACATATAATGTAACCACTCTGAAACATTTATCACTTGAGTGATGGATCTGGCCCAGTGAGTCAGCTGTCACGCACAATTAAGTTAATTGTAATTGCTCATTTTTCCCTTAATGGGGAGAGTAGACTTCCCTTGTGTTTGTAAAATATTTATTATTGATATCCCCTGGGTTATGGATAACCCATATGTAAGAAATTGGGTTTCTGGTTGCCAGAGGTATGTCCAAGCAGGAACCACAATCCTAGTCAGGGTAAGTCAGATACACACCCTAAATTAACCTGTGCTCACCCTCTTGTAGCTTGCCACAGAGCAGTCAGGCTTAACTTAAAAGGCAATGTGTAAAGTATTTGTGCAACACTTAAAACAGTGAACACACCACACAAAAAGATACCACACCTGGTTAGAAACATAGAGCCTAAATTATTGAACAACACAAGACTAAAATGACAAAACTCCAATAAGCAGAACTAGAGTTATGAATTGTTAAAGAGTATCTTGAAATATAGTGCTTGAAAGCATAAAGCGGGGCTATCTGGTCGCGCTTGACGGGGACAAATCCAAAAGTTCAGGCCGACCACAATGGTGCGCAAGTTGGATACAGGAACTAGCCTTGGTCTGCTGAAAACAATACCTTGGTTCAGGGTTACATAGAGAGAGAGATGCGAGGAGCAGTCAGAGGCGATGTGTCGACGTTGATCCTCAGGATGTAGGCAATGTGTCGGTTCCGAGCCGCGCAAGTCAGGAATGCATCATCGTCGGACCCCTCTGATGTAGGTGATGCGTCATTGTGGAGCCGTGCAGACGGTGATGAGATGTCCTTGATCCTGGCAGCAGCAGAGATGCGTCGGCGTCAAGGGAGATGCGCCGGTTCCAAGCCGCGCAACAACGGCGATGCACAGGTTTTTGCAGTTGCAGCAGTTTATACCCACCTCCAAGGGCTCAATACTGGATTGCCACCACTTGGCAGGGCAAGACTCTCAGATGGCAGGGTCCACGTGGTGTTGGTTAGTGGAGTGAAGTCTTTGATGTCCTTGAGACTTCCAACAGGAGGCAAGCAGACAAGCCCTTGGAGCAACTCTGGGTTGAAGTGATGCAGGTCCAGTATTCTCACCCAGGCAAGGAGGGCAGCAGGCAGGGCAGCAGAGCAGAAAAGCAGTTCTTCCAGAGCAGCAGTCCAGCAGAGCGGCAGTCCTTCAGCAGCACAGCAGTCCTTCTTCCTGGCAGAGAGTCCACAGGTCCAGAATTGTACTGAAGTGGTAGGGCCAGACTTCCAGTTCTTATGCCCCGTGGTGCCTTTGAAGTGGGGGAGACTTCAAAGACAGACATTTGAGGTGCACAGAGTCCCTGCCCTCCCTGTCCTGGTTCCAGGCTCACTACAGGAGGTTAAGCAGTCTTTTATGTGGGGACAGGACACAGCCTATTCATGTGTAGGTATAAGCCTGTGCCCAGCTTCTCCCTCCCATCCTGGCCAGGATGGCCCATCAGGATGTGGATGGCCCATCAGTCACACCTAAGCTCCCTTTGTTTGTGGATGTCTAGAGGGAATGCATAAAGTTCAGCTGTCACCCACCTGAAACGTGTATTGGAGACAGGCAGCAGGCGCACAGGGTTTAAGAGCAGAATAATTCCAACTTTCTAAAAGTGGCATTTTTAAAGTTGGAATAATAAATCTAACTTTAACATTAAAGAGGATTTATCATTACAAGCCAATAGGTACCAAACATGACAGATCTACTCTCTCTCAATTAGCAATTACAACTTATTAGATTAGATGTAATAAGAAATCCCCAATGTTAGCCTATGGGAGTGGTGGGCCTCACAGCAGTGAAAAATGAATTTGGAAGTGTTTCACTACCAGGACATGTAAAACTTAAAAGTACATGTCCTACCTTTTAATTACACATCACCCTGCCCTATGGGCTACCTGGTCCTACTTTAGGGGTGATGTATATGTAATAAAATCGGGGTTTAAGGCTTGGCAAGGGGTTTTAAATGCTAAGTCGACATGGCAGTGTACACTGCACATACAGGCTCTGCAGTGGCAGGCCTGAGACATGGTTAAAGGGCTGCTTAAGTGGCTGGCACAAGCAGCATGTAATTTACAGGCCCTGAGCACAAGTAGTGCACTTTACTAGGGACTTACAAGTAAATTAAATATGCCAAACAGGTGTAAACCAGTTATACCATGTTTTAGGGAGAGAGCACAAGCACTTTAGCACTGGTTAGCAGTGGTAAAGTGCCCAGAATCGTAAAGCCAACAAAAACGAATGCAGCAAAAAGGGGAGGAGGAAGGCTAAAGGGCCATCTCCAACACCATAGCAATAGGAAAGGTTTGTTGTGGGATTTTACAGTTGATACCACATTGCCCCATGGCAAATTTCAGTTTCTTCTAGTTTTTTCTTTCCTATAAACATTGGATCCCACCAACTGTGTTGTCTCTATGGAACCCTCCAGGATGATTTGTCACAAGCGTTCAATCATAGCTGAAAGGGGGCTAGGTAGGAGCTATGCTTTATGGGGTGCAGTGGTATACAGTATTAGGAACCTTATAATTGCAAATATGTTGGTGGATACAATGAGACACAATTACGCATCTTTGCAACAGATAACTACATGTGAATGAAAACAGCTCAGGAGTTGTAACTCAGACAAGTTGGAGTCAGGTCAGAATACAGGATACAACTCTATTTCGGTATTAATCAACTCTTCTATCTCCTGGATTGGATTAACAATGAGAATTTTGCTTAAAAAGACATGGCTTCTGGTGTTTTCTGGGGAGTTCATCTTTCCTAAGGCAGGGCTGCGATGGTCCCAGAACTTAGGGCCTTTTATTTATCAGGATGTATCCCATTGTTTCAGTCCATTAAACTTTAGTTTCATGATTGTATGCAAATGCACAATTTGGGTTTTCTAGTCAACCCTCAGTGCTGAACCAACATTTGCTGGTAGCCCATTCATCTAATCCAAAATACATTGAACATTTTGCAGAATATCTTGAATTTCATCCTGATCTCCACTAGGAACATTAATGAGCTCTTAGTATTTTATTCCTAAATTCTATCTGACGAACAGGCGTTACACTTATTGAACACCATCAGGAAGTTGACAGTGGATCCCAGAGGAATCTATGTTACAATAGTCCAGCCATGCCAAGACTATAGATTGGGTCAGCTCCAATTAGGGATTAGTTTATAAGGCTAGTGTAGTCTTTCAGATAATATAAAACTGGAAATTGGTGCATTCACAGTTGGGTTTATGTAGGGTAAAAAAGGTCAGAAATTAAAATTACACCCAAACTCTTTACTTTATATGTGAGAGCTAGGACTAATTGAAAGGTTACAAACCAGAAAAATGGTTCCAATCATTATGTCAGTGGAAGACATTATCCAGCCAATTAGTGATGTTAGTTTGGACCTGGCAAAGTTCACAGTAGAAAGATGGATCATGGCATTGTTTGTATATGAGCGATTCCAACTGGTATGACTCAAACACCTATGATGCAATAAATATTGAACAGGCATGGTGATAGGAATGAGGCTTGGGACACGTCACAACATCCTTTACATGGCAGGTTTGGAAACAATTCTGATTTATTGCGTATAGTATTACTGGATTGTTTGACTCCACTCTTGTGCAGTCTTTGAGTGTCGCATTCACCACATGAGGCGTAGCATTATATATAGGTTCAGTGGCTGCAGAGAGGTCAAAGAGTATAATAATGAAGCTGTTGGGCAGATTTTGAAGGGGTATAACAGGTTTAAATATGTTATTTGGCAGGTACTTTGCTGTCTGTGGTGACTTTTATCAGTAGGGTGTGATGCTTACATGATTAAAGGATTTAGGGATTGCACTTTTACTTCAAGATCATAATGACAATAATGAGTGACGTAAATAATTCCTTTGATCTAAATATGCTTTTTTAATCATTTAACTTAATTCAATTGAACAACAAGACTGAAAACTCCTATTAACACTTTGTAAACTAAGGGGCTGATTACGATGGCGGTGGGACCACCAGCGTCAAGCCATTGGTGGCGGTCCCACCGCCATCGACCCATGCAGGACTGCCCGCTGCATTAGGATGGCGGGCGGATGGTGGGCGGGCGGAGAGACCATCTGCCATGCATCTGACAGGCTCAAGGAGCCCGTTGGACCGTCGGGCGAACTGAAATTCCTACAATTCTGGCAGTGCCTACTCAGGCACCGCCGTAGGGGTTACAAAGTCCCTTTCCGACGGCCGTTTCTTGGCGGTTAACCCGCCATGAAAAGGCTGGCGGAAAGTGATTTTGGGGTACCTAGTGGGCCCCCCTCACCCCTGGCCCTACGCCATGGACCCTGGGGGGCACCTATGGTGCCCCCTAAACATCCCTGCACCATTTGCCTGCCACATAGTGCAGAGATGTTTACAAACATGCCTCATAGCATTGAGGCTTGTGCTGCAGCCCTTTCTTGGACCGCAGCACAAGCCTCAATGCTACGAGGCATGTTTCTGACCGCCTCCACCGCACCAGCAGCTCCTCCGCTATGGCGAGGAGCATTGCCCCACTGCTTTCTCGCAGTGCGAGAAGCAAAAACATAAAATGGTAATAACTTTTAGTTATTACCATTTTATGTTTGCGTTGCAGATGGGCAGGTGGGCGGGGCTGCTCTGCCCTACGAGCAGGGCAGGGGAGGAGTGGTGTGCCCACTCCTGAGTGCCCAAAGACTGTTTGGTTGGCCCTCTCGGGCCGCCCAAAACAGTCATGCGCACTTTTCCCTTCTCCATGCAGGCTGCAATGCAGCCTGCATGGAGAACATTCCCACCCCTCTAGCCCCTGGCTGAGCGCCATGCTACGGCGCTCCAGACCAATCACAACTCTGCTTGCAGCTCTGTGATTGGCTTAGGGGAGGGAGCCTGGCTGCCTCCTTCCTGTTCCTGTCGGAGGCAGGAGAGCAGGAGCCGAGAAGACGATGTACCCGGCATCTAGGTAAGCATTAAATTATTATTTTTTTTTAAATTATGACCCCCCGCGCGTCCTCCCTTGTGACCCTTCCTCCCCGCATGACTCCCCCGCGCCCGCCCACCACCCGCGAGCCATGCCAGCTGCGACTGCTCCACGGCGGTCGGATCGTAATCTGTCTGGTGGGACCACCGACTCCCTGTCGGCCGGTCCCGTTCCCGCCAGGATGGCGATTGGACGCTTGTCCGACCGCCATCATAATTGGGCCCATTGTGCTTGAGTCTAGGTTAACAAATTCAAACCTTAAGTTCAAATTGCATTTACTTTACAACATTTAGTGAGAAACATATAGTATGATATTGTTAGCTTCCTATTATTTTCCCTTTATTTAGAAAGATAAAGTTTGAAAAATAAAGATTAAAAGCTTTTTGTTACTGTTTGTTTTTCGACTTAATATTTCAAACGAAAAGATTTGAATTATTTCAATTGATTAGCCAAACAGCACATTCCTGTAACAAGGATTTGTTTACGAAAGATGTGTCATATTATAGATAGAGGTATATTAATGCCATAACAAAAGGTTTTTAGTATTTGAAGAAAGGTCTTGTGAGGTTTCATAAGTTCATACCGAGAAAGTGAATTCACCCGCATATGTGCCATCATGCTTACATGCTTATTATGAAAATGCAGATGCTGCTCTGTGCTTTAATGTGCATTATTACATTTAATTAATCAATTGAGATTTAGTTTTTCTACGTGACGGATGACCACTAAAGCTTTAGTATTATTGCACACTTACACACATTTTAAATGAATTCTCGTTTTGATATTACATGTTGTACACTGCACATTTCTGCTGAACTATTCTACCAAAGTCTAGCCTCATTCTGAAGTTGGCACAACAACGCAAGGATTTTAGAAAATAGTAGTCCGCTCTTGTTCATGTTGGTTTGTATCAGTTTGCCAAGGTTTTATCAAATTCTTCCCATGAGAAAATCCTGGCATCTGCTCATAAGATCTTTTCTACAAGTTTAATTTCTATTAAATGTTCTCACTCCCATTCACTTACATCGAGAAAAAGTATATAAATGTAGCACTAAAATGCTTGAAAGTGAGGGAGGGGTGCTGGGTTAATGGAGGTTATGTGTTATCAAACTCAGTACGCATCTGCCCTGTGGCAACAACACCTGTATTTCCCTGCTACTCTCAGTGCCTCTTTTCTTGCAGGTGGTTTACCCCTGAATAACAGGAAAGCCAATGGCTGGTCATCTGGTCCACATGCCAGCTTCCCCTGCTGCTGACTAGCTCTGCCTGTCTGCGTCTGGTTGTGCCTGTTGTCAGCTTGATCTGCCTATTCTTGCCTTGTTTACTGCTTGCCTATTTTGCTTGTTGGCCTGATTTGTTTAATTTTTTGCCCTTGTTCGCCTCGTGTCTACTTCTGTTTGTTGGCCTGATTTGTTAATTTTTTACCCCTGCTGCCACTTGTCTACTCTTGTCTTCTTTTGCTCTCGTGGCTTGATTTGTTCATTTTTTGCCTGTGTTTACTTTTTGGCTGTTTCTCTGCTTTTGCTTCCCCCTTCCTGTGTCATTTTTCCCGGTTCACCACTCCTTCCCGCTGTTTTTCCTCCCGCTTCCCGCCTGCCCGGCCCAGCGCCCCCCCCTCCTCCCACAACCTACTTAATGGAGGCCGCAGCACGACCCCATTGAGCAGGTTTCCATGCCAGCTCCCCCTGCTGCTGACTATCTCTGCCTTGTCTGCGCCTGGTTGTGCCTGTTGTCAGCTTTATCTGCCTATTCTTGCCTTGTTTGCGGCCTGTCTACTTTGTTTGTTGGCCTTATTTGTTTCATTTTTCCCCTTGTTTGCTGCATGTCTACTTCTGCTTTTGACCTGATTTGTTAATTTATTACCCTTGTTGCCGCTTGTCTACTTTTGTCTTCTTTTGCTCTTGTGGCTTGATTTGTTCATTTTTGCCTGTGTTTACTGTTTGCCTGTTTCTCTGCTTTTGCTTCCCCCTCCCTGTACCGTTTTTCCTGCTTTTCAGCTCCTTCCCGTTGTTTTACCTCCCGCTTCCCGCCTGCCCCACCCTCTGCCCAGCGCCCCTTTCTCTTCTTGTGACTTAGTTAATGGATGCCTCAGTTTAGCCTCGCAGCTAGTGCACCGTCGGTGCACCGAAGGCTCGCAAAAGGCAAGCCTATCTGTGCCTGTCCGCACCTGGACTGCGCCCAGCACCAAGAACCCTGGCTCTCCTACTACCCGACGATACACCGCCACTGAGCTCTGAACCCTGGACTTCCGATGCCGCAACAACAACTGCTGCCTCTCCTCAATCTACGATTGGACTGTTCCCCTGCCTGCACTGACTCTTCTCCTGTAACACTGGAGCACACACACGTATGTCAACCAGCACCACCACGATAACCACTATGGTGCCAGACCAACTCCACTGCCTCCTGCTCAACGCCCAATCACTCTGTAAGCATGCCACTGAGATCTGGTACACCATCACCTCCCTCACCCCAGACGTCATCTTCCTCACTGAGACCTGGCTTTACCCTGCTTCTGCACCCGACATTGCCACAGCAACACCTGACGGATACATGATAGCACACCAAGACCGCATCAACAAACATGGAGCTGGAATTGCCATCATCCACAAAGAAAACATCCACTGCACCACCACTGTAGAAGACACTATCTCGATCATGGAACACCTCAACTTCCAGCTCCACAGCGACAGCAAAACCACCATCAGAGGCACCCTTGCCTACAGACCTCCCAGACCTCACCCAACTGTCTGCGATGCCATCCCCGAATTCATCACCCCACTCGCCATTGACTCCAAACACTACATCTTACTCGGAGACCTCAACTTTCACCTAGAAGACCGCAAAAACGCAAACACCGCCAATCTCCTCGAAAGCATGAACAACATTGGCCTAACCCAACTAGTCACCGGCCCCACAGAGTGCGCAGGACACACACTTGACCCAATTTTCATGGCCCACAAAAGAGTCAAGTGCAGCCATGTCACCGAGCTCACATGGACACACCACGCCGTCGTCCACTTCACCATCACAGGATCCCCAAGCTCTGCGTCCAAGCCTCCCAGCACCTCACACCACAGCTAGAACAAGGTTTCAGAGAGCCAGCGGACCAATGCCCTCAACACATCCCACCCTGACACCGCAATCAACCTAGTACAAGCTGTCAAACACTCCTGCCCCAAGCGATCGACCAAGCAAGCCAGCTGGTACTCCACAGAACTGAGAGCCGCAAAACGCAACTGCAAGCGACTAGAAAGCACATGATGCACCAGCAAGAAGCCCGCAGACCGAGCCACCTACAAGACTTCCCTCAACCAATACCACCAGCTTCTGAAAATGACCAAAAGAAGCACCCTAGCCGACCACATTGACGCCAGTGATAACCACAGCAAAGAACTTTTCAACATCATCCAAGAGTTCTCCAACCTGCAGCAACAGATAACATACTTACCCCTTCCCAGGAACTCTGCAACACCCTGACAGGCTTCCTCAACACAAGATTTCCAACATCTACAAGAACTTTGAACCCCAACCCACTGCCACTGACACCCTCAGCCACCTCTCATCACCAGAGACAAACCCTGACCACATGTTCACCACCAGGGACCAGCTCACCACACAACACACCACAGCCATCATGAAATCCGTCCACTCTGGAGCCCAACGGACGCCTGCCCCACCACATTTTCAACCTCAGGAGCAAGATAATTAACAAGGGAGTTCACCTCCTTCCTCAAGGCATCCATCTCCTCAGCCACCTTCCCCGATGACTGGAACTACTCAGAAGTCAAACCTCTTTTCAAGAAACCCTCCGCTGACCCCAGCAAACTCAAGAACTACCATTCCATCTCTATGCTCCCCTTCCCCGCCAAAGTCATCAAGAAAGCCATCAACTGCTAAATCACGGAATACCTAGAGAACAACAATATTCTACACTCCTCCCAATCCGGATTCCGTACCAACCACAGAATCGAAACCGCCCTGCTCACTGCCACAACAACATCAGAACCCTCCTGGACTGGGGAGAAACAGCGGCCTTGATCCTCCTTGACCTTTCAGCAGCATTCAACACAGTATCCCTCCACACCCTCATCAAGAAGCTCCAGCACGTTGGAATCCAAGGAGACGCCCTCAAATGGATAGCCTCTTTCCTCACCGGAAGAACTCACAGAATCCTCCTGCCACCTTTTTCCTCGGAAGCCAAGAACATCACCTGCGGTGTTCATCAAGGCTCATCCCTCAGCCCCACTCTGTTCAACTCCTACATGACCCCCTTGGTCAACATCATCAGAACCCACTGACTAAACATCACATTGTACGCAGACGACACCCAGCACATCCTCTCACTATCTGAAGATGCTCCCACCTCAAAGGCCAATTTCCACAGGTGCATGATGAGTATCGCCGATTGGACGAAGCACAACTGTCTAAAACTCAAAACGGCCAAAACAGAGGTACTGCTCTTCGGGAACAACATCTTCCTGTGGAATGACTCCTGGTGGCCTCCCGAACTTGGGCCCTCTCCCACGCCGACAGACCATGCCCGCAACCCTGGCATTATCTTGGTCAACAAGCTCACCATGAAGAATCAGATCACCATGGTCTCCACTGCCTGCTTCCTCACTCTTCGTATTCTCCGTAAGATCTTTAAATGACTCCCCGTCAACTCCAGACGAACTTTCACTTAAGCCCTAACCACCAGCTGCCTGGACTATGGAAACGCTCTATACGCAGGAATCACCATGCACCTCTTAAAGAGAATGCAGACCACTTCCACCAGCCCTCCAGAATCCTGAGCTCCGCCTCCCTCTCCCTCACAAACCCCTCCTGCAACCAAGGAAGCTACAGTGGAGGACACTCCTTCTCTCACCTCACTGCAAAGTCCTGGAACAACTTCCCCCTGCACCTCAGGATGGGTAGGGACTCAAGACCTGGATGTCCCCCCCCGATGCAGCATAGCTCTCACCGCCTGGATACCCTCAAGAGTGATTAGCCGCGCTTTACGAATCCAGATGGATTGATTGATTGATAACTTCAGCAAATAGATTAGTCTTTTTTGGGCTAGATGGATATTGATAATTTCTGATTTTATAAATGGGGAATTCAGAGGTGGGTTTCTGAAAGTAGCACCCTTATCTTTCCTAAGCTCGTCATCCACATCCTATCTCCCTGCTAGAAGGTCTCAGCTTTTGGCAAAAATAGCCAGTTTGGTGGAGAAACTATTGCTGCCTCTACAGAAATATCTAAGTGTGGTAGCCTGTCTACTGCCAGAATGTTACAGGATCTAAACCCATCACACTGGTGAAGGCAATTCTGTCATCAAATCTCTAATTCAAGCCTGCAAGATTCTTGGCAAGATGGTAAACACATGCATACAGAGGGTGATCCTTTGATAAATCTATATGAAAGAAGGATTGTGAGTAGGCTAAGGAAAATATTTCACATAACGAAGGAAATTCTTGACTGGGGGAAGAACTGACTGTTCTGTGGATGACACTAATAAAGCCTTTGACTCCACTGGGTGGGATGACTCATTTAATAATTTAGAACCAATTAATTTCAGTGCAGGCATACTGAGGTGGATGAGACTGTTTTCTATAGAAGTGCTGGCCAAAATACAAAAGGAGAAGGTCATATCAGATTCCTTACTGCTGGAGAGGGACAAACAGAAGGGATGATTAGGGTGGACAGGGATCGGTAAATGCTGACACTCTTACGTGGTCGGATACTAATGGTCTCCATTGCTTCAAAGATAGTTTTTGCAAGTTCACTTGTTCACTGGTTGTTGGAGGGTTTTATGGCTCTGTAGTGCAGTTGCGTCACATCTCTCTTCTGAGGTGGTAGAAAAAGAGGGTAGACAAAGAGAATGTTTTCATAGTGCAGTTGTGTCTTTGTTTGGTAGAGACTGATCGTGGAGTTTTGCTGAGTAGGTGAGCCTCACTCCTTGATTGGTGCTCGCCTTATAAATTGTGTTGAGTTTATAGCTTGTCAACAATGCTTGTAGAGGTCCACAGAGTCCACATCTGTTAGAATTATGAACCAGGATATGCTCATCAAACCGCCATATATGTGCATGCCTCTATATGCAATGAAGAAATGCAATTGAATTGCAACTTAAAGTAAATGCACTAATAACTCTAATGGCACATAACGAACAACATGAACCTCCACTACTCATATTGTCAAATCAAATCACATCTTTAATGACGGTTATTAAACAAGCAATTTCAATGCAACAGGTCTCGCTTTTGGGAGAGTTTAAGCAATTGGCATTGTAAATGACAATGCCTTTTATTTATGTGTTTTAAACCCAACACATATATAAAAGGCATTGTTATTTTTAATGCCAATAGCTCAAACTCTTGCAAATGCGAGAGCACTTTAATGTTGGCGCCCTCTTTCTTTAGATGCTGCTCGCTGTATTCAGGTTACAGTGAGCAGCGTCTAAACAAAGGGACACGGACAATATTAAAGTGAAAGCGCATATGGTGCGCTTTCACACAAAGCAAAAACAAAATAATTAATTTAGAAATGCTCTTCGGCGCAGCCGCTGAAGTGAAAACGGCCCGCGCTATTAATTAATAAAATACATTAGCGCAGCTGCTAATGTGAAACCGTCTGCATGTAAATTAAATAATTAAATAAGCGTGGCAGCTAAACTGAAAGCCGACCGCGCCATTAATTAAATAATTGAATAATCGCAGCTGCTTTAGTTAAAGTGGACCACGTAGTAATTTAAATAAATACAGTAGTCAAAGCGTGCGGTGTGCTGCAAGTCGTGGGTGAAATAGGGAAAGAGCATTAAAGAAAATAGTGCTCACCAACTTATACAGCAGACTGTGTAACAACACCAGTAAAAGGTCCAGTTGTTATGGGAGGTAACAAATGCAGACAAGGCGGTACCAAAGAGGCACAAACAAGCCTACTAACGACTCGGAAGCCAGCGTTTACGAAGGACAATGACAAGCCAATAACAAATATGGGCAGAGAGTGGGCATGGCTTCAAAGCCATACTCCACTACTGCAAGCCTCGGCAGCGCATGCGCTGCCGAGGCTTGTCCTAAAAATGGTGAAGGGAAAAGACTTTCTCAAGGACAGATGGTGGCAATTTTGGGGGTTCCCGGTCGGATCACCAAAACAGCAGTGACTAGTTCACAGGAGTTGAGCGGGAGACGCTTCTATTCATATATGGGTACAGACGTGTTAACAGCACTGAGCAAAAGCCCATAATTACTGTGTAGAAGCGCTGGCCCAACAGACAGCATCCCACAAGGGAAGAAAAAAGAAACTCATTGGAGGATTCGAATAAAGCTTGGTGAAAAACGCTCAGCTGATCTCTGCAACCAGCCCAAACAATTGTCGCAGATCTTTGAGGTACACATTTCCCCAGGTGGCAAAAGGATCACCCCTGGTGCAGGGTTAGGGTTCAGGAGGATGTCTGGAAGATATCCACTGCGCCTCGGAGGTAGCAATCAGGTATAGTGAGATAATAGAGCAATAGCTGATCTCACTTTTGACCTTCTTCTGTCTCACTTTTAGACTTCCAGCTCCTAAGACTCCGATGCACAATAGTGACTCAGAACTGCATTCCATCCATCCTTCCTTCCCTCCCTCTGTCACTCCATCCCTTCCTCCTTTCCTTCGTTACTTCTTTCTTGCCTTCCTTCCTCAAGTCCATCCGTTCATGCCCCACAGTGTATGCCACAACTGATGATCAAAAAAGCAGCTCCTGGAAGAACCTAATATCAGCTTTAGGTGTTGACAAAAGGGAGATTTTACGTTTTTTTCCTGAACAAGGGAAGAGAAGAGGTTTTCCTCTTTTCAAGTGGAAAATAATTCCAGAGGGAGGGATTTAAGGAAAAACAGGGACCAAGTCTTCGCTGTGCAGAGCCATTGTCCCTGGGTGCGGCCAGGCCAACATCGTTGGACTGAGGGCAATTGCCACTCCCACCTACGACCTGTCGCTGCCTGATTAGCTTCTAGGATCCTATGGCCCACCAGAGACCCCAAAACACCACCTCAACTACTGATTCCCCACTGTATGTGGCCCGAATTCGATTTTTCACCTGAGACCTGCAGAAGTCTAGCTAAATCGGGAAACTCACTTTGCTTAATACGAATCAAAATAAATAATTAATAAACAAAGATGAGCTTTGCTGTAGGGATGGGGTTTCAAAGTTAAGGATATCCACAGAATTGTTATCCTCAGCTTCCAGGATCCGTATTGAGCACCTTGCTTGGTGTAATTCAGGGGTTATATAAGGAATTCATGCGCTGGATGATTCAGCTAGTCCCTCTGCGCATCACTGCTGAATTACACAATACATAAGCAGCAGCAGTGAGTGTAATATTCTGTTTATTTCTATTGTTGATGGTGGGGGTCACGACTCAAATGGCTCAGTATAAAAAAGAATTACCGGAGGACAAGGAGTTAAATCTATCTAGTGAATTTGAATCTTTAAACAGGAATTGTGAGCTTGGGGTTAGTTAGAAAGCTTCCGACATAAAGTGATGGTAACACGGATTTCTCAAACTAACTATATTGTAATGGCATGATCTATACCATTTGCACTGCAGTGTTAAACAATTACTTTTCATTTACATCAGTCGGTGAAATCTGGCTTCACCACATTGTTAATACGGAACTCTGAGCTGGACTTGTGTTATTTTTTTACATGAAATTCGGTGATGCGCGGGCATCTCTTTGGAATACTGCGAAAATAGGTTTAAGTGCTTCGAAGGATTCCCTATTTACTGCAACGCACACAACTTCGTCTTGGCGCGTTAGTAATTGTCTCAGAGTATAGAGAGAGAGAGAGAGAGAATTGCAACATAACCGAAAGCTAATTTGTGCCGGTTTCTTTACAACCTTGCGAAATACATTACCAAATACGCACACGGAGCTGGACAGAGATGCCACCATAAGTAAACATGAAACGCCATGTTAACGAAAGAACTGGTATGTGTGAAGCTTGACGCGGTATAATTGTGAACAACATCGTAAGAGATACATTAATTCTCCAAAGAGGCACAGCCCTGGCTTTAAGAAAAACAGCCGTCAACAAGAGCTGCAGTCAGTCACCAACATGATAGGGTGACTGCTAAACAACTGTTATTTTAAAGAGGGATCGGTAAAGTATTGTGCATGGCTTAAAGAGTGACATTTTACTTTTTGATCAAAGACCTGCTGTTATTCGGCGCAGCACTAGCAAACTGAAGACCAGAAAACATTGTAACATTTGACATGTGACGCGATTATATTGGTGCGTGTTAGTGCCTAGGGGCAAATTTACAAGAAAGTGACGCATCTGTATAGATGCGTCACTTTCCCTGCGCCACCCTTAGAAACCCTTGCGCCACCATAGATGCGCCGTATTTACAATACGGCGCACTATGGCGCAAGGATTGACAGATGCGTCAGAAATTCTGACACATCTGTTGGCGGAAAAGTCACACATTGCTGGAGTCGTGTAGCAAGCACGACGCAATTCCAGCAATGCGTGTTGAGGCCTATTCCCACTACACTGCGTCACTACTTACGCCTGCTTCAAGCAGGCGTAAGGTTTTGACGCAGTGGCGTCCTAAAAGTGGCGCAGTGAAATCTTGTAGATTTCACTGCGTCACTTTTACGAGGCCTTCCTGCGTGGGAACGCCCATCCTGCATACATTATACCTGATGCAGGTATAATGTGACGCAGGGCTATACAACGTGACACATCTCCCTAGATGAGTCACGTTGTAAATAGGCCGCATTTTTTGCACCGCCGTTGCGTCAAAAAAAGTGACGCAATGGCGGCGCAAGGGGCTTGTAAATCTGCCCCCTAGTTTTTTTGTTTTCGTACAACCCATTAGCCCCCAGTTTATCAGGGTAAATAAGAATTTCAAATAGACGTTCGAGCTGGCAACAACTGGGAAAACAAGCATCTGCAATGCAATAGATCTCCCAATTTAAGAGAGTTTAAACTATTGTCATTTACAATGGCAATAGCTCAAACTCTTGTAAATGCGAGACCTATTTCACTTCAAAGAAGCGGCCGCCATTGTCCGGGGCTGCTTGAAAGTGAAAGCGGGCATGGCGGGGAAAGCACATCATGCCTGCAGTAGGAGAAACCCATTAAAGAAAAGAGTGCTTACAGACTAAATAAGGCATACCGTGTCGCATCCGAAGTAAAAGGGCCAGTCGCCATGGGAGGTAACAAATGCAGACACGGCGGTAATAAGGAGGTGCTAAAAACCCTAATAACGACTGGCAAGCCAGCGTTTACGAAGGACAATGACACAAGCCAATGACAAATATGGGCGGAGAGTGGGTGGGGCTTCTCTTCCATACTCCACCACAACAAGTCTCGCAGAGTAACGCATGCGCGCTGACTCAGGCTCGACCTAAAAAGTATCTCAGTATTACATTAAAACATACACAAATATCACAGCATTAAAAGTAAGTATTTCCAGAGGCAACTTGGACCAATCTTCACAACAAATATGCACATTGCAGCATAGATTTCAATGAACAAAAATTAACACTTTGGCTTCAAGTGTCTGCAAGGTCGTCCCCTCCTCTAAAAACCTTTTTACAAAGTTTGAGGGCAACAGCTGATCTTCAAAAAACTTGAAGCTTGAAATAAGTAATTATGCTTGATGGCAGCTTTTATAAAGAATCTAAAACATTAGAGAACCAAGAACTGGTGAAATAAACAATACAAAACCAAGCTTACTTATCTCAGTGCTAGGGCTACACTGTATAAGTTTTCCAAATTCTATGTTAACTGAAAGTCCTTTACACATACAGAAGACACATTGTTATACAATTTGCTGCTGACAGAGTCCACTGCTACTTTGCTCAGTGTCCCTCATTTAGAGCGACACCTTTGGTATGGTGATGGTTGTTTCCAGAGCAATTTTGGTTTAATTAGAATGCAGCCAATCCGCCTTTCAATCGTTGGTCCCCAAGTGTTTCGTACAGATGTATACCAAAATATCAAGGTCAAAAATGTCAACCTGAAAAAATATATAGCGTGGTGAATATTAACAACTACAATATAGTCAGGGTAAGTATATATAGGTACAGGTTTACTATTCTGAACTCCAAATCAATGTGCCTTTTGTGTATATATGTGTGTATATATATATATATATATATATGTGTGTGTGTGTGTGTGTGTGTGTGTGTGTATATATATATATATATATATATATATATATATATATATATACGCACACACCACCAAGGTACATAGATGTGGAGTTAGGAAGTAGAAATGTATATTTACCTCCATATATTTACTTTGGTAGTTGTAGTTGAGATTCTGGGGTCAATAGTAGGTAGATGTTAAAACCTCGATGCATTAGTTGTACACTACTCTTAATTGGCTTTCGCTGTTCGGTGACCAGCAAAGATTGTTTCCGCAATATCTGATAGTCCTTATTCTTATTTCCACTGCGTTATTTATGTCCAGTTGCTGTCATCCACGTATGCTGTCCTTCATGACCTAGTATCCTTAGGAATGTGCAAACTAACTTGCAAACGTTTTCTCCTTCATACTTTGTGATGTATTTTCCAAACAATGCAAGCTTATTGCAATACATGAAGGTTGCATTTAAATAAATGAGTAGTCATTCGCAAGGAACGTTTTGTGGGCAAATTCCTTTTCAAAATGTTATATATTGGAACTTTTGCCGACAAGCACCGTTTAGCAAGTTAACATCATCTGCAAATTTCACAAAATTACAATATGTGTACATTTTGCAACACTGTGTGGACAAAATGATAATGTCACAAATCTGTAGTTACTACTGGGTCCTTGCTTTAAAATAGAGTATGACATTTTTTTGCAGATCTGATTTCCATTGCAATATATATCCTGTGTGCTCTGAAGTTGATGTAAGGCATGCAAATATGGTACTCGAAGAAATTAAATAAATATGTATCATACTTTATACTCACAGTCAGGATTCCAGACACTGGGCCTTGTATAACCACATTGTAAATCGGAATCAAAGGTGATACATTTTCAAGAACCTGCACCGTCTCACCAACTAGGTTAAAAACAATGTGAATGGAAATTAAAGCGATAGACCACACAAAATCTCTCTATCTCTCAAACAAAACATATGAATCCCAACCTCCCCCCCAAAAAAACATGTGTAAACATGCATAATGGAATGTGCAGCCTTCTGAACAACTCAAAATAAACCTCCTAGTATCACAGTTCTCCTGCAGAGCAGGATGTATGGGTAATTGTTGCCCCATAGTGAACAGGATTGAAAGTCATTCCAAAATGGAAACATGTGACCTTTAACACACCAAAGGTGACGTAAAGAATGCTTGCAAATATTACCCAGGTTTCTCTAAAGAGTAGCTCCTGAGTTTCTGGTAGCTCTCTGGCTAACTGTCAGTAGCTTTCCCGTGTGCAGCCCAGCCTGATAAAGTAGAGGCTTTTGCTACATGTATACCAAAACAGAAAAACAAATATTTGAGATGAAAATGTGAGTATTTTCAGAACTCATAAGCTGACCTTTACAGAAAATATCTGAATCTCCAAAGTATATTTAAAGCTGATATTTGAGTGATAGATCATGCAGCGCTGTGGAGACATTATTCTTATTACCTTGGTGCCAGGGGTATTGCAGGTATAGCTGTTATGCATTACCCATGCAGAGGCATTCCAAATTGATAAAGCCTTTTTTAGCACAACAACTGGCAATCCTGCCTGATGCACTGAGGTGATCACTACTGGCGTGCTCTGGGTAGCATTCAAATCTATTGTTTTTCACCCGCTGTGCCACTTTAGACAGGGGCCTGCTTTATGCAAATTAGCACTGGTCCTGCTCCTCAGGTGAACTACCTATCCTAAACTGCCAGGTGAAGCCCTTTCCAAAAGGGAACAAAAGCAACCACTGACAGGTTACAGCCTAGTTATGGGACTTTTAGGGCATGTTCACACTTGAGCAAGATCACGCACCCAACTCTCTAGGGCAGCACACCGCGCATGTCAGGGTTTACCTTTTCACAGGAGTCACGCTCTTACCTCACTTGTTTTTAATAGTTCTGCCTTTTACCCAGTCCGCGTCAGCGTTTATTTTGTAAAAATTTGTTTGCAGTTTTATATAGCAAGAACTCGACCCGAAGGTATTGGAGGGCTTTACGTGAGCACCAGTTTCGTTACAGATGGACACATTCATTTTTGGTAGGCACGGGGAGATTGTCGCCCCCCTGGGAAAGTAGGGTCGCAGACCAGTCTTCCCCCGTGATGCTTCGTGCAGGCGGAAGGACAAGCTGGGAGGGGGTCAAGGGGTGGGATAAGGGGAGGGTTTAGGGTAGGGTGTAAGGGTGCAGGGGAGGAGGGCTCTTCCTGCACCTGGCACCATCGGGGTAGGTTAAGGTTTTCTGTTAGTCCACCCACCCTACAAATCTGGGGGTAAAGGCGATGGGTTGGTTGAGCGTGCCAGTTTAGGACAGGTAGTAGGTTTAAGTTTGGCAGTTCTTTAGAGGGGTGGGGAGTCACAGACGGGCACATCCACCCCTCGGGGGGGAACAGAGGAAGGATGGGGGTGCAGGATGCAAAAGAGCGACGGCTGGAGATCCAAGAGAGGAGGTTGAAAGATAAGTGGAGTCGAGAATGGACAGAGGGAGGAGGTTGCAGAGTGAAACGTGATGAGAGCAACAGGTGTGAGGGTTGAGTATGGATGGAGTGATTGAAGGGATTGCTGATGGAAATGTTAAAGTTATATTGATGTTTTGGTTAAGTAGTTTGTTAACAACCTTGTCCTAATAAATGGCCTTTTACGCTTCAAGTTCAGCGTGGAGTGTATTTATTGCGCGATAACTGATTCGCCCAGAATCACAGGATGTTTGAGCCGACCACGAAATTCAAACCTGCTTCCCTAGCTCCAAAGTCCAAAGTCGACAGTTCTGGCCATTAGGCCACATGAAGCATGTCATTCGCTGACCATGAGATAGTGAAGACGTTCGGGGAGAGTCATCGATCAGAAAACGTTTACCCAATGCAGCTGGACTATGTACTGTTTTATTTCAAGATATAAGCAGACTGGTATATTGATGAGTTTATGGAGCGCTGTGGCTGCGCGCTGTATTCAGGGAAAGGTGCCAGGTAGTGCCACTTTGAATATGAGTCCTTAATTCTTTATTTTATAGTGGTGTTCATATTTCTCCTCAGTTTACAGGAGGTAATTCTGTTGTACTGATGTATTTAAACGTAACAGCGCCACCTTCTGGAACTTATGCTTAAGAGAATTTAATTTATCTTTCTGCATGCATTTTTTAAAATTTGGACACGGAAGGAATTTGTTTATATGCGCTGGCTGAAGTGCAGGATTATATATTTCTATATAGATTCAGCATAAACGTAACCATATAATGAAGAGGAACGCTTAAAAGCACACAGCTCAAAGAAAAACTCTGTATTGTTTTCCTTATTAAATATTGGTTTTCTCACCCACATGAGGCTACTATTTGAAGTTATATTTTAATCACTGACTGCCTATGTTTCCCTTATGAAACCGCATTATCATTGTGTTAAATGGTATAACATCTTGTTACATCATTCTGTATTTATCGTGGGACTTTAACTTTCCTATTAGGAACCAACATTTTACTCAAATATACCTTCAAAGAGGACAGGCAAAATCTGTTGAAACATATATCTATATATACATTTATATGCAAAATAGGAAGCAGAGAACCCTGGGTAGTTCCCAAATTTAGGTGGAGAGCAGCTTCTATATAGAGCACCCTGTAACACCAGCAACACTCTGAATCTGCTCACCTCAAACGTCTGTTTTTCTAGCAAAGTTTTTAAGCACAGGATATATATATATATATGTCTGTGTGTGTGTGTGTTGCCAATTGCATCTCATATACTGACAATGTGATGGCACAATAAATTCAGGCATAGAAAGATAATGCTGCGAGTAATCTTATCTCAATTCATGATCACCGACATGGTAGGAAACCCTCAAATAATAATGACCTTTTAGAAGTATGCTGTAGGCATTACTGCGGTCATGCTACATAAACCGGACGTTATAAAGGCCCCTCTTAGATACATATTGCTGCATCTTCTGAACATACTGGCTGGTAGTGAAGTAATGATGCCTACTGATGATATATTGTACATACTCCTAGAACTACATTGGCTGACATGACATAATGCCCATTAGTGAATATTGTAGGTATTTCTGGGAACATGCTGGTGGACCATTACAGAATAGTGTCAGATTGGCGACATACTGTTGGCATTTCAGAGGACATGCTGGCTAACCCTGACATAATAGTGACCCATTAGTGAATTGACCAGTTCCAGTTTGGAAGAATTATTGATGAAATGTAAATGAAAATATTGGTAGTCATGGTACAATGTATGTATTTTCAGAAACTAGCAAACTGATGTTTTGAATAAAGTGACTACACTTGCAAAATAAATTTAAAGCTGATGTTTGAGCTAGTTCATGCTGAGTTCGGGAGACATAGTTGAGATGTCGGTGCCATAGGACCAGAGAGCTATTCCTGCCATTGTTGTTATTTCATGTAAGGTTTGATATCACTACTGCTTACGACCTGCAATTGTGAGATTTACATGGCTATTGATGTGTTATAAGTGAGTTTTTTTATGTATGGTTTTGTATTTAGAATGATGGGGCTCTCCTATTGGCATGTCTCTATGTCATCTTTTGGTGGAGGTTCTAGAATTCTGCTTCGGAGTCAGCAGTGTGTGCTGTGCAGCCGGAGACATGAGTCGTGGGTCTGTACTGCAAATAAACACCTCTAAAACTTCTTCCAGTGTGGAGTCTATTTTGTCTGGGTCACAGATACTGCAGCACCTTCCATGTACAGTCTCAGCCAATAAAAATCAACTTGGAAAGGATGGATGGGAAAATGAAGAAAAGAAAGATACTAGATGCATCTGATTTTTTAATTTTTTAAAAGAACCTCCTAAGCTCTCCGAAAAGAGTTCAGGCTCACTCGTATTGCCCCCCCCCCACACACACAGCACCTTGAGACCCTAGTGAGTAAGTAGTTGTGCTTTACAAGAAACCTGATTATCGGAAGATAGGATCTGCTTTTATGCTTACCCCCACTTTTTGCCTGGTGCTATGCTGTTTCTGACTAGTCTGACTGGGATCCTGCTAATCAGGACCCCAGTCTCTGTGCTTTCTCCCCTAAATTGGTCATCGTAAGTACTTTGGGACATCCCAGATTGGATACTGGTGTACCCTTATAAGTCCCTAGTATATGGTACTGAGGTACCCAGGGCATAGGTGCACCAGGGGTCCCCCATGGGCTGAAGCATGTATTATGCTACCCATGGGAGACCACTCAAACTGTAACTACAGGCCTGCCATTGCAGCCTGTGTAAGCTGGTGCCAGCACCACATACAACAGATATAGGTTTCCCTATATCTAAAGTCAATGCAACAAAAACCTATGTCGCCCATAAAGCAGGCCTTTCAATCCTGAAGGCAGGGTGCTCGGTTCTTAGTGTGAGGGTGCTCCTGCATGAGCAGGACACCCCTACAACCTCCGGAGTCCTTTCTCCCGGGTTGTAAGTGCATCAGCCATTATGATACTTAGAGTGACCATGTGTCATTATGCGATGACCATCTCTAAACTGGCTGTAACGCACCCTGTCATGTTTTGTATCAAACATGTTGGAATCATACCTCCACACCGTAGTGGGAGGTATGATTCCATGCACTGTAAAGCTCCTCCGGGAGGCCCTCAATGCTCCCAGTACTCTAGACCCGGGCAGCACAACATGGCTGCTGCCGACCAGAGACATGATTCTGCCCTCCTGCTGCTGAGCCAAGCTTGAGCAGGGGAAGGCAGAACAATAGCTATCCTGTCACAGGGAGGTGTGACCAACTCCCAGACAGGGTTTAGTGTATTGGGGCTGGGTGGGAGCGATTGCCAGCGCCACTCAGTCTGCTTGAGGGGAACATTTGGTGCCCTCCTTGCATAGTCCAGTTCAAACCAGCTCAGGGAGCCGTTGTCTCCCGCTCTGGCGGGAAACTGGACAAAGGACATGGGAGTATCCTGCCCACTGTCCAACCCCTACCCTGGGAGGGAACCCAGAATCGTCCCAACCCTTTCCTTAGGGTACTTAAGGACTTACCTGTAGGTGGGTCCCTAGATTCGTCGTGAGACAAGATTCATATCAAGACACCACTTCTTCTTCGACCGTCTGGGCACTCTGGACTTCGCTGGACTTGGCTCTGGGTATTTAGACTGCAACTGGGAAGACTTCTGCTGCTCCTGGTCTCATCGCCCTGCTCGTCTGCTGCAACGTCCATGCTTGTGCTCCATACAGGAACCTTCCAAGGCCTGTGGACATCGAAGACACCTGAAGGAATCTCCCTTGAAGGGAAGGAGTCACTTCCCTGCATCTGCAGGCACCTCAACAAAGCTGACTGGTCTGCTGATCCTGGGCTCCCACAGACTCCGAAAGGCTCAGCAACACAGGTGGTGGGTCTTCACATCCCTTGAGGTCTGCCCTGTCCTCTCACCAAGTTTAAGGCCAGTATCCCTCGTCGGAGCCGCAGGAACTGAACCCCTGTACACCGCGCTGACTTGCCATTGCAAAGGCTTGTTGGCTTCCTTACACCAAGATCTTCAGGCTCCAAGTAGCCCCAACCTCAAGCATCTCCTGTGACCAAGATCTTTGTCCTAACTGCATCATTGCATCGTGGGCCTGCATCTTTGGTGAGCTGCTCGAGGTCCTCTTGCAACTCTAGTGCCTCCAGCCTGTGGGTCCTCTTGAGGGTCTTCTTCAAAATCAGTGGCCTCCAGTGATTGCTCGGGGCCTGCTCTGACTCCCCTGCTTGTGGCGAGTCACCTGGACCTTGCTGGTCCCGACCCTGCACCTTTTTTGCTTTCTCTGTTGGTTGCAGTTGCCAAGGCTTGTTGGTGCTCCCGACGGACACCGACCCCTCAACTCTTTACATCCGACATGGGACAGCTCGTGAATGGCTCCTGGTCTTCCACAGCGCCACCTGGTCTGCACAGCTGCAGCTTCAAGGTCACCGTCAGTTCTCCTCCAACACCCGACATCGGTGGGCATTCGTTTTCGGTGCCTCCTGGTCACTACTGAGAGGCATAGACTCTGTACCCTCTGCTTGCAGGTACTTCTCATCTTGAATCCACCTTTGGGTTCCACCGGACACTTTCACCTTCTCCAGCAGCGGCATCTTCCTGAAGTCCTCCATTGAGTATGACGGTGGTTTCCGACGCCACTTCACACCTATGCACCAGGCTTCCCTGGTGTAGGTATCCTGGTTACTAGGGTATCCACGGGTGGGGTGGCTCTCCAACCTTCTGTCTTCCACTGGGTTTCTTCAGGGTCCACTGGGAAGGGTCCTTCTTCTTTAAAATTGCAACCGCGTATTACCCATTGACTTGTATTGAGCCGCGGTCGTGTTCCCACTCTGCACACGGCCTCCGTGGGGTTCCTGGTTACTTACATCAGGTGGTTCCTTGGGTCCCCAGCACTTCTACGTCTTCTGGGTATAGTCTTGACTTGAGTCGTGGTTCGCATACCACTATTTTAGTATATGGTTTGGTCTCCCCTGACGACCACTGTGTATTCGTGCTACCTACCTGTTTATTTGCAAAGTATTGCGTGCATTGTGCATATCTCCGGGTAGGAGATATTTGTATGTGTTAGTGAGTGTCTTATAATAAATACATATTTTTATAAATACACTGTGTGTTTCTTTTTCACTTAATCTAGACCAATAAGATTATGCTCTGGTAAAACAAGCTGCTTTACACTCCTTCTGGACTAAGCCTGAAGGCTGCTCTCCACAGCTACCACTTAGAGAGCTTTCTAAGGTTGTCTAAGACCACTAAAATCACCATAAGGGTTGTCTGGATTAGTGCAGGGTGCCCACTTACATAAGAGTGCACCATGTACTAAGCCAGCTTTTCACACTGATTGATTGAATAATCGCTGGAACTCTGCCGATCTATTATGTTTCACCCACTGAACTAACCTGCTGAAAGCAGTCAAAATCTCCTGGTGAAAAAGTGGGAGATGAATCGGAATAATTGGGAATATTGCTCCATAAATTACTGATTCTCCTGTCAATTCTTCAGTTCTCAAGGTAACAACAGATTTCCCCCTGTTACCCCAAGTAGTTTTGCACTCCCGGTATCAGGATGTGAAATCACTACCTGAAAATTTAATACAAGACCCTTTAATATTTTACTTGTATTGTAATATTCTGGATAGGTGGGTTAAATGTTATTGAAGATTTCCATCGCTATATTCACAATACAGTTAAATAAATGTTTATCTTATCAAGTTTTGGTACTAAATGCATATTTCATGTTTGGCTAATGAAACCCATGTGACATTGCTACTACTATTTCATTTTCGATCAATCAAGTGATATTTATAGAGCGTGACTAATCACCCCGGGGGTATCCAGGTGCTGTGCTGCAGGTATCATTGGAAGAGCCAGGTCTTGAGTTCCTTCCTGAAGTGGTTCAACAAGGGAGATGTGCGGAGGTGGAAGAGGAGGTTCTTCCAGGCTTTGGCGGCGAGGTGGGAAGGGGGTCTTCCAGAGCGGCTGCGGTGGAAATGAGGTGTCTGAGTGAGGGCGAGGTGTGCAGAGCGGAGGTTTCTGGAGGGTTGGTGGAAGATCAGGTGGTGGTTTATGTAGTCTGGTCCTTGGTTGTGGAGGGCTTTGTATGCGTGGGTCAGGAGCTTGAACTGGCATCTCTTCTGGACGGGGAGCCAGTGGAGGTCTTTCAGGTGCTGGGTGATGTGTGTCCTCTTGGGCAGGTTGAGGATCAGTCTGGCTGCAGCATTCTGGCTTGTCTGAAGTCTTTGCAGGATCTCAGTGGAGGTGCCAGCATAGAGGGCGTTGCCGTAGTTGAGCCGGCTGGTGATGAGGGCCTGCGACACAGTTTTTCTTGTGCTGATGGGGAGCATTTGAAGATTTTGCGGAGCAGGCAGATCGTGTAGAAGCTGGTTGAGGTGACGGCATTGACCTGTCATTTCAAAGAGTGCGCTGTCCAGTATGATGCCGAGTTTGCAGGTGTAGTCTTTTGCCGTGGGGGTGGGTCTGAGCACCGCGGGCCACCAGGAGTTGTTCCAGAGGGCGGTGTGTCTGCCGAAGATAAAGACTTCCATTTTATCCGTGTTGAGTTCAGCGAGTTGTCTTTCATCTATGTCACAACGTTCTTCATACTGTTGTGGAAGTTGGTCTTTGTCAAGGCAGAGTTCGTTGAGAGAGAGAGGACGAGCTGAGTGTCGTCAGCTTAGGAGTTAATGTTGATATTGTGCAATCGGACGATGTCTGGTTGAGAAGTCATGCAGATGTTGAAGAGGGTGGGGCTGAGGGATGAGCCTTGGGGTACTCCGCAGATGGTGTGCTTGGATTGCGGGATGAATGGCGGGAGGCAGACTCCCTGGGTGCGTTGCGTTAGGAAGGAGGCCATCCATATGAGTGCATCGTCTGTGATTCCAATCTGGCGTAGTCGGTCGATGAGTGTGTGGTGGGAGATGGTGTTGAACGCTGCAGAGAGATCCAGGAGAATGAGGGCAGCTGATTCTCCTTTGTCAAGTAGGGCTCGGATGTCATCTTTTGCTGCAATCAGGGCTGTCTCATTGCTGTGGTTGGCTCTGAAGCCTGATTGGGATGGGTCCAGGAGATTATTTATTTCCAGATGATCGGTGAGTTGGAGGTTGATGGCCTTCTCCAGGACTTTGGCAGGGAACGGCACAAGGGAGATGGGATGATAGTTCTGTAGTTCTCTGGGGTCTGCCAAGGTTTCTTGAGGAGGAGTCTAATCTCTGCGTGCTTCCATGTGTCTGACAATGTGGCTGTGGTTATGGAGGCTTTGATAATGGTGGTGAGCTGGAGGCTGTTCTTGTTGCTTCCAAGGTTGAAGAGTCGGTGAGGGCATGGGTTGGTGGACGCTCCTGAATGGATGGTGTTCATCAGGGTGCTTGTTGTTGGTGAGCTGAGTTGTTGCCATCTGGTGAGCAGGTGGTTGGGGGTTGTGGTCGATGGGTTGCAGAAGAGGTCACAGTTTTGCACATTATTTCTTGTTTATGTAATATATATGGGATAAAGAGCACCCTGCCATACATCATATGGATGTTACAAGTCACCAAGGAGTTCCATGACCATATGAGAAACAAGGCCAAAGACCGCATTCCTTTATAGGGTTATGGAACCCTGAGGTGACTTGCAATATGCTTATCATGTACTGCAGGGGGTACTTTGGGGTACATGCATCAAGAAATGCTTTTGCGAGTCCTTAATTGCGATTATTAAGAAATCGCAATTAGGGACTCTCAAAAGCCTATGCATGTAGAAATCGCTATTAAAATAGCGATTTCTAAACATTCCTTAATTGCGACTCGCAAATTGCGACTCGCAATTAAGGAATGGCTTCCCATTCATTCCTATGGGCCTACAGGCTCATAGGAATGAATGGGAAATTGCATGTGCAATTTGCGAGTACCAATAGGTACTCGCAAATTGCGCATGCAATTTCAAGGGTGCAAAGGTGTCAAAATGACACCCTGTTGCACCCCTGAAATTGTGATGTGCACCCATGTTGCGCCCACACATGCCCCAAGGGCATGTGTGTGTGTAACCTGAAACCTTGGAAAAAGGCACTTTAGTGCATTTTTCAGGATTTTTGCAAAATACAGACCGGAGTAATTTCTCTGTATTTTGCGGTCCCAAATAGCGAATTCGCTATTTCTAAGTGCTTCTAGCATTGCATTTAAGGAATCGCAAATTGCGATTCCTTAAATGCAATCGTAATTTAAGAAATCGCAATAAATTGCGATTTCTTAAATTGCGAGTGCCTAACACTTTAATGCATCGCAAAAGGCCTTTTTGCGGGCACAAACGGCCGATTTTTGCGAATCACACCGTTTGCGCTCGCAAAAACCGTTGATGCATGTGCCTGTTTATTCCTTATAATACATGGTCACACCATTACCTTTTTCCACAAACTACTTAAATCCTTGGTGCACAGTTCTTTCATATGGAAAAAAGAGAATGTTTGCAAACTTGAAGGATAAAAATAGAATATCAAGTGCAAAATTAAACACATCAAAAAAGCAGTTAGATACTTCTGTGGCTACATTTTTTTTTAGATGTGTGATCATGGATTCACTTTTAAAATGTGTATCAAACATATATATTGAGGACGTCTGTGAACAGATCACCCAAACAATGCTGGATTTCTAATGTGGGTCAAGGCATAGTCATGAGGTTAACCCATTCCCCCCTCTTCCCTTCTTCTAGACCCACCTGGGCTTGTAAATTTCTCCTCACACTGCGGGGGCTCATTGACATCAGTGACTTGTACAGTAAGTAGTCCCTGTATTATGGCCCCTGCTCCGCAGTTTGCTTCGATGTTAAGCTGGTATTGATTTACCAATTCGAAGTCCAGAGCAGTGGTACTGCTAAGCGTGATCTGCAACAAACAAAAACATCAGTAAACCAAAATAACAATACAATGCTTCATTTAACATTGGGGGTCAGACCTCATTTTTTTAGCATTTGTGAAATGTTCCAAATCTATGTGCCATTCACCAAGTGTTCCATCCCCAAAGTTGTAGTGGGGCACATTTTCCTTTTTTATATATATCCAGATTGATGAAGTGTTTATCGTTGAAAAACCTTGGCTCCCTACTAAAAATCTAGTCAGTAAGCAAAGCTGTTTACTCCTCTACAGATCCACTTGGCATCACATCTTTACGGTGAAGAGCTATGTGTCTGTGTCCCCAGCCCCTGTGGCCGCTGACAAAGATAATACTCAACCCCCCTGTAGAGTGAGCTCACATCATGGGATACTTCTTTATATCAGTAATACTTCCCCTCACCCATTCAGTTTTATTGGCGACAGCCTGTTGTGCATTGCCATCCCTGGACTGGATAATTCTAAAAGCATCTAATTGTTAAAAAAAAGGAGAAAACCCTGCAGGCGTAGATGTAAGGCTTACAACCTAAAGAGATTTCCAACTTTTACCTTTTTCACAAAAGACTCCGTTATATACTAAGTAAAACTCCCGTTTGCATAGCCTGGGGTTTACAGTACCATTCCACATCATTTTTTCATATTTCTTCCCATGGAAATGCGTTTTTCCTTTGATGACTTTCCTTCCCATACAACCCTGCAGAAGCGTGATTAGTGCAAGATGTATCCGATACGCTGGTACCTGGTTCACTTCTATGTAAGTTTAAAGGTATGGATAAGTGTGGAAAATTCATCACTAATGTTTGAGACTATGCACAATGTTAATACTTTGTGGTTGTGCATAATATTTGCATTGCCCGCTCCCCACACTCTGGCCAATAACACCCATTCTCTAAGCCATTCATAACAAAAAGTAAACATATTTGCGTCTGTCTTTCCATGAAACAGCACCATGAACCACTCAAGGCTAAAGGGATAGGTTTTCCATCAGCCAGATTTCTGATATAATAATTTCAAGTACCATTAAAACACCCAACACATCATTAAATTGGGTAATGGCGACCATTGTTATTTACAGCACTTAGAAATGGCAGAAGAGCAGTATGAAGCACTACAAAACACTTTATTATTATTAGTTACATTGTTGTAATAATCACAAGAAGACTTTGCCTAGCAATGCCCGTCTATTATGTGAAACAATTGTAGGTGTTTTGGATTCGTTAGCTCAATTTGAAATCCTGGATGTAGCTTCTGCACCACATCCAATGTTGAGGTCATGTATATTTGCATGCAGTACATCAAGCATTTATATATATATATATATATATATATATATCTATATATCTATATATATATATCTATATATATAGCTAGATATATATAGATATATCAGTTAACATATATCAGTTCAGCAAGCCCTCTGAATGTCCGTTAAATATAGGAACCCAAACCTCTCACAAACATATAGAAACAATATTCTGGCAGAACTGGAGGAAAACACAAAGGTAAGGCAATATTAGTACTACTATTACAACTACTACTACTAATAATATAGTGATTGCTAAGATTATCATTAAGGTAAAGGCTGAAACACCTCTAGGTAAGATCTCTTCTAATCGTATTTATTTGAAGTAATACTGGGTTTGCATCAACTGTTCTTAACCTTCCCAGGCTTCAGAAAGCTGTACAACATGAGTGTCAAGGTTACAGTTGTAGACTATACTTTACAATAGTATTTACAGAAGGCTAGCATAATGGGAATATACGATTTGGATTTTAACAATATTAATTACTTATTCATAGCTATTACAGGCACTTTTTAGGAAGTGGGAAAACAAATCAGATTTTGAGGTTATATATATGAATATAAATATGAAAGTGATTTATAAAGCGCAAACTCTTGCCCTAGGGTGTCTTGGCGCTGTAGAAACGGGTATAGCTACAGAGCTGATAGTTCTTGCAGATACTCTGATATCTCCTAGTCCTGAGAGAAGAGACAGGTTTTCAAGGCCTTTCTAAAGGCAAGTTGAGAGGGAGCAGCTTTTAGTTACAATGGTAGGCTTTTCCAAAGCAAGGCTGTGGTCCTGAAGAAGCGCTTCCTACCCCAGGTTGTCCTCCTAAAAGGGGAGACTACAAGGTTCATAGCTGAACCTGAGCAAAGCATCCTCCCTGGGGGTATACCATTTGAGCTTATCCTTGAACTGGGCTGGCTCCAGTCCCTGCAGTGATTTGTAGGCCAGGCAAAGAGCCTTGAACCTAACACATTGTTTGACTGGGAGCCAGTGAAGTATAGCTGATTCATATTTAGGGATTTTAAAGAGAAATCGTGCAGCTGCATTCTGCAAAATCTGAAGCTTATTCAGAGAGCCTAGGGCAAGATTAAGGTATGGGCTATTACAGTAATCGAGCCTTGAAAGTACCAGTGCGATGATTACTGTCTTCAAAAGCTCTGATGGCAAGAATTTTTCAATCTTTTTTTACAAGCCTCAGAGAGCAAAATGAGTCAGATGTAATTTTATTCACTTGGTCTTTAAGCTTCAGTTCTTTGTCCAGCAAAAAGCCTAGATTTTTAGGTCGAGCCTAGCGCAGCGCATGAGGGCCTCTTGGAATCACTTCAGACTTCCAAGAGACTTCTCCGTGTGGGTCTGCCTCCTCCCACACATCCCATTGGCCTTTGCGTGTGGCTTTCAATAATGAAAGCACGCAAATGGCCAAAGACGGGTGCATGTCCCGCCTTTCCTCAAAACTTTCACTCCCATGGCCTAGGGGTCTCAGGAGCGAGCAGCGGCGCGCATTATGCCAGCTGCATTCCTCCCTGATCGTTATCTTGGCTTTCGCAGCTGCGCTTGTTTACACTTTGTTTTTCCCAAGTTTCCGTGACCTTTGGCTCCAACATGTAAAAGCCTTTTCAGCTGACGCTGCTAAGTCCACTCGGTTGCCTTTGATGTCGCCCACATGTGGTTGCTCTGAGCAGCCTTTATGAACAGAGAACTGTCTGGAAACAATTACCCAACCTTGCGACTGGCGACGGGTGTAGATTAGAACATTTCACGTGAGTTAGAAAACATGAAATCGTTTTCATTGTGCCCAGTTGTAACTTTGTTAGACAAATAGTAACGTCCATATGCCATATTAAAACGAAATGCGTAGCTTTTTATTTTTATTTTATGTTGCATTTATCAAGCACTGATCCGCTGCTACCGTGTAGTAATATTAAGGTTGCTGTGTTTTGCTTTTGCATCGTTCCGGGTTACAAAGTATCAGAGTTACCGAGTAGTGACGTCACACCAGGCCACGCGCTGTTGCAAACTACGGAGTGCCTATATGGTATCCACGCGTTCCAAGTCACCTGCAGCTACTAGCGATGTAACAAACAATGCACAGCAGCAAACCCGACATCTCATTAAACTAAATATATAAAACATAACATAAACTCCTCCTGAGTCTCACGTTGCCCTGTGTCCGACATCAGTTGCTAATCTAGCTCTACTTGCATTCTGGTGCTTGTCGTTGTGTTTGTGTCCATTAAAATATAGGACCACAAATACCAGAATGCAAAGCGGAAAGGTGTGGCAGCAAAGAGTCTTACGTCTGATCCAGCTGCAATACCTTCGGGTCGAGTTCGCGCTATATAAAAACTGCCACAAAAAAAGTGTGATGTAACTAGTGCAGGCAGGTGTGCTGTTACTGGTGCAGACTGGACGTGCGGTCCCCGACTCTGTTACCTTTTGGCTACGCTTTCACTAATGCGGCCAGATGGACTGCACTGCAGCAGGGTATGTTGTCAGTCGTGGAAACTGGATATGTCGTTATCGGCACAGGCAGTGCGCGAACAGGCTGTTGTCACTGGCGGTGGAGGACTGTGGTGTTAATGGCGCAGACAGGCAGCAGCTGCTCCATAAACTTTCCAACTACCTCTCCTTCCCCTTCCAGTGTGCTCTTGTGATCCAGGCCGGGTCTTTGGAGGCGATCTTGTGCACTGACAGCAGTGCTGCCGTGGTATTTTTATTTTTAAAGCGCTTCAATACCTTCGGGTCGAGTTTGCGCTATATAAAAACTGCAACAAAAAAAGTGTGATGTAACTAGTGCAGGCAGGTGTGCTGTTACTGGTGCAGACTGGGCGTGTGGTCCCCGACTCTGTTACCTTTTGGCTACGCTTTCACTAATGCGGCCAGATGGACTGCACTGCAGCAGGGTATGTTGTCACTCGTGGAAACCGGATATGCCGTGATCGGCACAGGCAGTGCGCGAACAGGCTGTTGTCACTGGCGGTGGAGGACTGTGGTGTTAATGGCGCAGACAGGCAGCAGCTGCTCCATAAACTTTCCAACTACCTCTCCTTCCCCTTCCAGTGTGCTCTTGTGATCCAGGCCGGGTCTTTGGCGGCGATCTTGTGCACTGACAACAGTGCTGCCGTGGTATTTTTATTTTTAAAGCGCTTCAATACCTTCGGGTCGAGTTCGCGCTATCACTCCATTGGCCTAGATGGCGCAGGGGTGAATGTTTAGGATAAGAGTGCAGCAGTGCTTAGCGGGTTCGGATCGCGGGACTGGCAGTCATATTTTCCCTTTGTATTATTATTGTTACACTGTTAGTGCATGTTCTCTTTTAGCCACATGAGTCAGGAAACACACGCCACATGACAGTTTATCTGACGCCTGAGCGGGTACTTTAATATACAGCTCTTAGGGACATGGATGCAAACTCTCTAGGCATAGTACAATGCATGTTGCTTTTCACATGATTTAACAGTAGAGGCTGTAGCACCCAGGATAATGTGCTGCATGGCAAAATACTTATATGTCCCAAAGGCGAGACCTATTGGCTATGCCAATGCTTGTTTACTTTATTTTCTGGTTTAGGAAGAAGGCCTAACTCAGGAGGCCACCATTCAAAAGATGATGACCTCAGTGTTAGCGGCGTTCAGCTTAAGAAAATTGTTGTCCATCCAATTGCTTGCATTTCTCATGCAAGTTCTAAATGCAGAGCCCGAGTTATTCTCAAGTTTCGCTAGTGACACCACGATTTGAGTGTCATCTGCGTATGATGCTAAAGAGAAGCCAGATCTTTTGATAAGTGAAGCCAGCAGCGTAACATAGAGATTGAACAATGTCGGGCTCAGTGCCGAGCCCTGAGGGACTCCACAGGGCAGGAAAATAAGCCTGAATATAAATTTGCCCAATGCCACGCTTTGTTGTCTATTCCCTAGAAAGGATTGGAGGAGACCTAGTGCTGTATCCTCTATCCCCAGACTCTGCATACAATCAACCAGGATCAAACGTATCAAATATATACTTATGTGGGGTGTATTACAGCATAGGAGAGAAACAAATGAATACTTGTTGTGTTACTCCGGGTTTGGTCAAAACTTAGCGTTAACAATGTTGAAGCATAAACCAAGAGTCATATAGAGATAATGGTCAGAATCTCCAATGGTGCATAGCATTTACAGAGAACTATTGAGGCAGTCCGCAAATGTCATATTAATGATAACTATGTGGGGGGAGGTCAGTTGTACAACCTCAAACAGTGTGCATAACAAAAATCTAAGTCCAGGGGTCCAAAATGTTCCTTCGGAGCCAGACACCCATGCTGCCAAATGCAGAGGTTTCTGAATAGCAAGGCTGCCTAGTTTTGAGTCCACCTAACGCCCCTTTCTCCCTCCTCCCTGCACTTCCTGTTTGTTTATTTTACTCTTGCAGTTTCTTTTTCATCCTTGCTTTCTCTGTTTGTCAGTGTTTTTCTATCTTTCTCTTCCTCCTTCTTTCTCTGTATTCTGTCTATCTCCCTTGCTCTGGATCAATGTCTGATACTGAAAAATAAGTCCTTGTCCCCACACACTGGCACAAATTAAGCACTGCTCTTAACTCACCTGTACAGCAAACTTATTAAATCCTGAGTTATTAACTGCAGGAGGATTGAAGTATGTGCAAGCGGGTGTAACACCATTGATGGTGACTGTGGGATTGGCAATGATGCAGGTCTGTAGAGAGAAGTTGACTACTTCTGTGCCTGGGCTGCTGTTCTCTGCAACACGGACAGTCCCGGGGAGACCCACGAACACTACATCGGAAAAAGACACATGAAACCGAATGAGAATCCATTGCATTTGCCATTAACATACTTCCTCTTTATAGCTTATCTGGAGGTTTACATTATCATAGTTTCATGCACCTGCCCGCCTAAATATTTTGAGATATTCTGGGACCCTAACCGAGGTACATTTTTCTGCCCTTCCCCCAAACACTTGCTGTGGGGTAATTGACGAGACTTGTGTAGGAGGGCACTCTGGGTGTCAGGTGCAGCAGGCAGGTAAGCTGTAAATGACAGAAAATGAGAGTGCTGATGCTCACTCACTGATACTGCAGTCAACAGATATCCAGCTCACACAAAAGTATGCCCCCCCAGTCAAAGTCGCTTGACTCACTGAATTGGCTTCTCCGAGTAGCTCGTGAGCTACTGGCAGGTCTCCAACTACCTGTGAGTAGCTCTCCTGTGTGCCGCCCAGCATACGAAAATTAGAAGCTGTTGCTTGGTTAAATTAATTTGTGTATACCAATATTGAAAAGTGTGTATTTGAGGCAAAAATCGGTGTATTTTCAAAACCCAGATGTGAACGGGAGGCTATGTCTGGGCTAGAAAGTAAGGAGGTCTGGACACCACGTCTCCATAGCCAGGGTTTTATTATAGGTACAACTGTCTTTTTCCGAGTCGCCAGAGTTCAAAGGAAAATAAGTAGGAATTAAAGTAACTGGAGGACAGTCAGGATAATAACGCTTATCCGGGTCTTCCACACGTCGTCGCCGGGAAGGGTCCTCGTCCCCTTCGTCGCTGCGTGATTCGGGACCTCTTCGGGTGATGTTCGCTCATGCCACATCCACCATAATAAGGAAGGAAAAGAAACCAAACAAAACAAAGAAACAACTCGTGAGGCTTCGTCTCCTAGTTCACTTGTTTAGGGAGGGAGTGAAGGGACACCGGTGCTCACACTCGGATTTACGGGTCAGTGCACGTGAAGCGGGTCAACCGGGATACGGGAGAGGGAATCCAGGAATGCTACGACTCCTCCCTCGGTCTCCTCCCGACCCACCCCGAGAACCGGCTCCGTACCTGTTTTAGCCACGCTCCTCCTGAAGCGTGGCTGGGCGGAGAGTAGGTCCGTTGGCCTCCTGGCTTTCCTCGGTCTCCGGTCTCCAGCAGGAATCCACTCTGCTCTTCGTCTTCTGTCCTCTCCGTCTCTCCTCTAGTTCTCCCGTTGCTCGACGACGTCTCTCCTCTTCCGGGTTCGTTTTCAGTCCTCCTCCATCCGGGCTCTCCTGGGATTGGTTCGGGGTTGATGACGTCGTTCCCAGGGGCGTGATCCTCGTAGTCGGCCGATTCGTTAAAGAGACAGTCCTCCATGACGGGAGAGTAACGGTCCCAAGAGGATGAGGATTCTCTTCTCCAGTCCGATGGCTGTAATGGAATAAGACTGTCCTCCTCAGTTGGGGCGATCCACCATTCCTCGGTAGGTTTTTCCCCCTCTACCCACGGGTTCGCGGAGAGGGGAGCGCCAACTTTGTTACACCATACTTCAAAAATATATTTATTTAAAGCTGATATTTGAATGATAAATCATGCAGCTTTGGGAGACCTATTACTAACATTATTCCCTTTGTGCAAGGGGGCATTGCAGCTGTTGCTGTTATTTATTACTTTTGTAGAGGTATTCCAAACTGACTACGCCTTTTTCACATTATTGCTAGCAATCCGCAACCGAGGTGCTCATGGCTGGTAATCTTGCATAGGCTGGTCACTAATGTACTCCTGTCTGAAGCAGACAGCATTGATTATTTTGGGAGCTCAGGGTGATTTTTATTGAACAAAAGTAGCTCTCATTAATAAACAGGTTGGAGACCCCTGCTTTAAACAAATACACCCCCCCCCCACCTTCCCCCCAGAATTTAACCCCCCATGGGAACTGCTGTGCACTGCCAACAGTTTTGGGCAGCTGCTAGTGAGGCCATCAGGATTAACTGCAGTCCTAGGCTGAAGGCCCAGTGCTGCTCTCAAGCCTGGAAACAGTGTAGCATAGATAATTTGTCACAAAAAACCTATTTAAAGGGTTTATGGTCAAGTACTGAGACGATGCTACTCTGACAAAACTTAAAAAATACAGAAATTCACCAGTTATAGTGAGTAGCACAACCACAACTCTCCTTTGCACTTCTCTTGACATTACACGATAACACAGATGCTGCAGAAACTGGCATTTACATGTTTCCTCACCTGTTTTTTTTTATTCCACATTACGACCTTCTTTTTACTTAAATTTGCAGTTTCTGTGGCGTAATTGCCTATCGAGCCACCAACATAAACTCAGTGCTTAATTTGAACCTGTGGTTTCCGGTGCTTGGCACCTGCACTTAATTGTCAGCACCAGCTTGTGACAGTCTGCCACAAGATGGCGCTGTCTGGCTAATTTAGAGATGACCACAACAACAGTTAATTATTAGTTCAATAGACATTAACAATTACTATTACCTGCCACCCAAGCCATTCTCATAGCTTTGGGGGCCTGAAATAGTTTGAATTGTCACACTTGTAGCAGGGTAATGGTTAGTAGCTGTTTTGTTACTACCATTGGCAGCGTGACAGGGGCAATGTGTGGTGCAAGCTGCAGTGGCCCTCCAAACGAGAGCCCTGACACTTACTTTTTTACAAATTAAGCACTGCATAAACTAATTAGACAAAGTAACAGAAGCCTTTGTTTCAGTGTTTGACCCTCATGCCTAATAGCAGTTCCAGGCATTGGCTGGTCAGCAGAAGATGGGTTGGGCCTGCTCAGAAAGCCCTGCATCTGCTTCTTCATTCTCCTTCATACCGTACTTAAGCGAGCTCCATGGGACCCTTCCTTTGCTGTAGTTCACTTGTACTGCTGCATATTGCATTCCATCTTCTGAAACAGAGTGCAGCAGGCTCAGATAATGAGTTCCTCTCTGTACCACTTCAGGACTGCCTTCTTGCATATGCACAGCCTTCTTGCTTATGCACTGTGGCTCTTCCAACCCACGTCAGACAATCCAGGTGGCAACCCCAGTCTCCTGCCACTATGCTGGGGAACACAAACTGTCTAGCTCACAGTGTTGTGCTTTAGCCTCCTGATTTCCCTCCGGTATCCAATTGAGCACAATTTCTTCAGCCCCCTCATGCCTAGAACCCACCACACAAACAGCTGTCCTCGACCAACTTAGCATGCACGTCAATACACCCTAAATCTTTGCCGCTGGATTTAAGCTAGCCTGGCTGATGAGGGGTAATATCCTGACACCGGTCCCAGGATGCTTGTTTCCGGTCCAGGGAGGACCTGGCTTGGCAGTTCGGGCTGGACTGTTCCCATGAGGAACAGGGTCAAGACTGATTTGGATATGGCTGGGTCTAAATTAGGATGGCATGGTGAGCAAAAGAACAAGGGATTTAACCCAGATCTCTTGACTAGGGGTGAATGTATGATTAATTCAGTATTCCGTCCATCATTTGTTTGCGTAACACTTTTTACCCTAAGTGGGATGGGTATGCCCGGATGTGGGTCCCTTGCTCACTGTGCCACTAGATTTAAGCTAGCCTGGCTGATGAGGGGTACTACCCCGAAACCGGTCCCAGGATGCTTGTTTCCAGACCAGGGAGGACCTGGCGTGGCAGTTCGGGCTGGACTGTTCCTATGAGGAACAAGGTAAAGACTGATTTGCATATGACTGATCTGAACTGGGGTGGCATGGTGAGCAAAAGAGCAATGGATTTAACCCAGATCTCTTGACCGGGGGTGACTGTATGATTAATTCAGCATTCCACCCATCATTTGTATGCGTAACGCTGGCGGTGTAGGCCAGCAGAAAACATGACGGGGTTCTACCTTCGCTTCAAAAGTTAACACTTCAACTGTAGCTCCTTCTTCCCCGTTTGATGACAACTACTCTCCTAGTGGGGGAAATAAAGTGCTAATTGGTGTAGGTGCCAACCTGTATAGGAATGGGATAGCATGCCTGCATGTGGAATCAGGGTCACTGTGATGGAATGGAGATGTGTGGTGCATTTGAGAGGCCTCCTCAACTCAGTCTGGTCTTCTCAACCAGTGTATATGAATGTCTCCACGTGGTCCATGAACCTCTGACTATGCAAGAATGTGATCATAAAGAATCTTACACAGAAATCTGAGTGTCAAGCTGGCCTTTTCACAGGCCAGCAAAGACATATAAAAGAGCGCTATCACAGCCACATGGATAGCTAGTTCAGCTGTTGTCCCATCAAGGGAGCTAGGGAAGTAAGAATTTCTTTGATTCCATACACTCTACAGCTGTGATTGACAAGTTGTAACGATAGCCACTGGACCAGTAGCTCAAGTCAGACTTGTACTGCCCCGTCAATCCCTTGGGTCTTCTACGGACAAACTGCCACTTACTCCTGGCAGAAGATCCTGGAACTACCAAAATAAGGCATTCACATTGTTCCTGCAGTGGAAGCAAACCTGCTAATCAGTCACTCTTGCCAGTTCTTTATTTGTAAAATAATGAGTGCCAGTGCTCAAAGCTCTGCTCAGAAGATCATATCCGGCTCTATTCAATCAATCAAACAGGATTTATAGAGCGCTGCTAATCACCCACAAGGGTATCCAGATGCAGAGACCCCTGCTGCTCGGGTGGAATTAGTTGAACAGCCAGGTCTTGAGTCTCTTTCTGAATTTCTGGAGAGAGGGTGAGATCCGGGGGTGGAGAGGCAGCTGTTCCAGGACTTCGCGGTGAGGTAGGAGAAGGAGCGTCCTCCACTGCTGTTCCAGCAGATGCGGGGGGTGTGAGCTTGGGAGAGGGAGGTGGAGCACAAGTGTCTGGAGGGTTGGTGGAAGCTCCGGCAGTGGTTGATGTATGCTGGTCCATGATTGTGCAGGGTTTTGTAGGCGTGGATCAGTATTTTGAATTTACATCCCTTGTGGATGGGGAGCCAGTGGAGTTTCTTGAGGTGGGGGATGATGTGGGTCCATTTGGGAGGTCGAGGATGAGTCTGGGAGCTGAGTTCTTTATGGCCTGCAGTTTCTTTAGTAGGTGTGTGTTGATTCCAGCGTAGAGTGCATTGCCGTAGTCCAGGCAGCTGGTGACGAGGGCTTGAGTGACGGTGTGTCTGGTGGTGACTGGAAGCCACTTGAAGATCTTTCAGAGCATGCGAAGGGTGGGGAAGCAGACGGAAGAGACTGCGCTGATCTGGATTTTCATGGCAAGTTTTCTGTCCAGGATGATGCCATGGTTCCGGGCGTGGTCTGTAGGAGTGAGTGAGGGTCCTAGTTCAGCATACCATCAGGAGTCGTTCCACAGGGAGGTGTTGGTCCAGAAGATCAGCACTTCTGTTTTGTCAGTGTTGAGTTTGAGGCAGTTGTTTTGCATCCAGTGGGCGATGTTGGTCATGCACAGGTGGAAGTTGTCCTTCATGGTGCATGGGTCTTCCAATAGAGAGAGGGTGAGTTGGGTAACCTTGAGGGATGCTGCAGATTATGTTCTTGGCTTCAAAGGTGAAAGGTGGTAGGCGGATTCTCTGGGTTCTTCAGGTGAGGAAGGATGCGATGCATTCGAGGGCATCCTCTTGGATTCCGATCTGATGAAGCCTCTTGATCAGGGTGTGGTGGGACATGGTGCCAAAGGCTGCTGAGAGGTCGAGGAGGATCAGGACGGCTGTTTCTCACTGGTCTAGGAGGTTTCTGATGTCGTCGATGGCTGCGATTAGGGCGATTTCAGTGCTGTGGTTTGTATGGAATCCAGATTGGGATGGGTCCAGAAGATTGTTGTTCTCCAGGTATTTCGTGAGTTGATGGCCTTTTCAAGGACTTTGGCAGGGAAGGGGAGTAGAGAGCTGGGCCAGTAGTTCTTGTGCTCGTTGGGGTCGGCGGATGCTTTCTTGAGGAGGAGATTGACTTCAGCGTGCTTCCATTCTTCTTGATAGGTTGCCAAGGTGATGGATGAATTGAATATGGTGGTGAGCTTGTTTCTGATAGTCCTGGTTCCAAGGTTGAACATGTGGTTGGGACAGGGGTCCATGGGTGCTCCTGAGTGGGCAGAGTGCATGATGGCTGTGGTGCTCTGTGTTTGGGATGCTGGTCCCATGCAATGATCCAGTGGTCGGAGTTTGCTTCTTCAGGAGTGAGGAAGCTGAGGATGTCGAGCCAGCGGGTTGGAGTTCAAAGTGTTCGTAAATGGTGGAGATCTTGTCATGGAAGAAGTCCGCTAGTGTCGCACAGTTCTTGGGAAGGGGTGATGTTTCGGTTGCTGAGGGTTTGGAGACCTCCTTGACAATGCTGAAGAGTTCTTTGCTTTGGCTGGCGCTGTCTTCGATGCTGTCGGCTAGGGTGTTCTTTTTTGTCTCTTTCAGTAATTGGTGGTAGTGGTTGAGTGATGTCTTGAAGGTGGTGTGGTCTGTGGACTCTTTGCTGGTGTGCCATTTCCTTTCTAGTTGCTTGCAGTTGCGTTTCGTGGCTCTCAGTTCCGAGGTGTACCAGCTGGCATGTTTGACGGATCTCCTGATTTTGGTAAGTTTTATGGGGGCGACTGTTGGCCCAGTGGGTGATCCAGGTGGTGAAGTTCTTGACAGCCTGATCGAGGTTGGTTGTGGTGTCAGGGTGGGATGTGATGAGGACTTTGGTCCATTGGCTTTCATATACTTTGTTCCAGCTGCAGTGAGATGTGCTGAGCAGCTTGGTGGTAGTGCTGGGGGCTCCTGTGATGGTGAAGTAGACGATTGAGTGGTCCATCCAGGTGAGCTTGGTGACATGGCTGTACTTGACTCTGTCCCTGGCTGTGAAGATAGGCTCAAATCTTTGTCCTCGGTTGTGTGTGGGGCTGGTGACTAGTTGAGAGAGGCCTATATTGTTCATGCTTTTGAGGAGGTTAGCTGTGTTGGCTTTGTTTGGGTCGTCGAGGTGGAAATTGAGGTCTCCGAGGAAGATGTAGTGTTCGGTGTTGATGGCTTGTGGTACAATGAATTTGGTGATGGCATTGCAGAAGCTGGGGCATGGTTCTGGAGGTCTGTAGGAGAGAGTGCCTCTGACTGGGCTTATGCCGTCTGTATGGAGTTGGAAGTTGAGGTGTTAAATGATCGGGGTGGTGTAGTCTACGGCGGTGGTGCAGTGCATGGTTTCTTTGTGGATGATGGCGATTCCACCTCCGTGTTTGTTGATGCATTCCCGGTGTGCAGATGCACCGAATACCAAGGCTGCATAGCCTTGAATCAACCTCATGCCTCTTTAACCCACTGCCACACAATCCCTGTCTCTTTATCCCATCCTTGCAGGTTCCTGGTTTCTCCCTTTGTGAGGGTTTTTTCATCTTTCTCTTTCTCCTTCTTTACTGTATGTGTATTTTTCCCTCTCTTGCTCTCTGTAAATTTGGGATGAGAAAAAAGAAGTGCCGGTCACCAAAAATGAGTGGCGCTGCAACCCTGCGTCAACCACCAGCTCCATTTAAGCACCGACTTTTGCTGACCTAGCTGTACTTGACAGATCTCTATATAACAGATCTAGATACTCTTTAATCCAGGAACTGAGTAGCACACGGCATGCCGACAAGCATCCCTGCAGCTATAGTTAGAATATTTACTAAAAATGAAAAACTGATATTTTGGGAGAAAATGGGTGCATTTCCAAAATACTTAAAGCTGATATTTTAGTGAAAATTCTTACATATTTGGGGACACCTTTTGCAGATATTATGTGAACCTGATTCTTGTGGCAGCATTTCATGAGCATGATCTATATTTAAAGCTATCAGTGTGTGGGAATGCCTGCCTAAATGATGTATGCTTTAAAATTCAATAAAAACGATGAAAATATAAAGCTTTCATTATACATATTATCATATATTTACCGTCTGACACCTGAGCCTAACTGATCTAAATAACTTAGACCGGCTGACCATGGAAAATGTGTCTAACATCAGAGATAGTTCTTCTATACAAATCCTGAAATTGTAAAATCTATACAACTTTTAATTTAATTTCCCTTTCTTTCACCTTTCAAGTAGATTCTTGGTCACATAGTATGAGCAAGAATCTACTTGAAAGGGGCAGGATGGGAAAAGTGAAACGAAATGGAAGGTAGAACTGACAAATGTTGGTTTAGGCATTTGAAAAATTGTAGGTGGAACGTTAGACATGGTACCTGTGCAATAGGTGAAAGCTAAAGGTCACACCCTTTTGTGTCGCTTTAGGATACATGAAAAGACACGTGCCAGAATATACCCCCTACCTCGTCAATGGTTTCTCCAATGCACCTTTCATGCTATTGAGTAGGAGGTGGAAATTTTGTATAGCAGGCCTCTCTCACATTGGCTCCATATACACCAACAAGAATCTCACCCAGCAGCCAGAAATGACATCTCTGCAAACTAGTTTGAAAAACAATGCCAATCAGAGCCTTGGCTAGAAGAGCGGGGAGCCGTGCTCCTCGGAGGAACTGTTTTTTTATCTTGCCATGTGGCTGATGACAACCAAGGCCAATAATGTTAACTGCTCTGTATTGGACATCCAAATATTTATTTAATGTTTTTGATTTTCAGACTCTGGGCAACTGGCATTTTGACCACTTGGTAACTGTGGCAAGCTAAGCTGCTCCTGTCTGCTAGTGCCTTCAATAAACTTGGAAACTGCGTTTTAACATTACATTGGCATATTTGGCATTTTGCTAAGATGGATGTAACATGCATGCAAATGGCACAGGTTGCTTACGTTACGCACGCCAAATGTGTCCCTTCAAGGTTTCTTTCCCCTCTCACTTGTGAAGCAAATTGAGTGACATGAGCTCAACACAGCTATGTAGTACTGGTGCTGGGCCTAGATGACAGCCTATAATTATATTAAAGATGTCAGAATAAATATGGTGTATGTCAGCTGTAACTGTGCCTTGAAAAAGGCCCAGATGCTTATTGCTTAAATGTAATATGTGCCTGCCTTGCATCTAAAAAACATAACATGAGCTTGGGTTCTTCATTAGAAGTGAATGACTGCATCCAGCTGTAAGTTTTTAAAACATGGGCAGTTTTCCTAGAAACTATTTATCACTAACTCCAGTAGCAAATAGGTATAAATGGCATTCTAGCAATATGAAACTAATAATGTCAAATAAAAATCATTAGTCATGTGGGATTTTTATTTTATAGGTTGCTTACTTTTGGCCGTTTATGTTTATCTTAGTTGGGAGCTTTAACTCCTTTACTCTGGCAAAGCCCCCTGTTCTCACAGGTAAATTTGTCATTAGCCCCTCCTTCTCTAGGATGAGAGGTGACTTCCTGCCACTCTTCAAAGGATTCCCTGAACAAAGCTCTTCCAGCCATTTCTGTCTGTCAATGCGGACCCATGGCATTTGCCTTCTTGGAAGGCAGGAGATATCCCACTCTCTGTGGGACATGTCAACATAGTGGGTGGGGGCAAATGTGCCAAAAATGAGTATAATTTTTCTTTGTTCCTCTGAAGGAGATTTCATATAAAAGGAGTGAAATCCAAATGAGGCTTATATCTACCATTTTATTGTTCTGTCGCACATGTATCTCTGGGATTCCTTTTGCTGTAAAGTGTATTGCTGACCTGCAAATTCAAGCTAACTGGAATGTGTGGTAGTTTTAGCTTGATTCGCTTATGCAATTTCGTCAATAACGGATTAGAGACCCCTCTAAAAATACTGCTCAGCTACTATCTAGTCAGAGAGCCGGCTGGATTAGAATTAGATCGAAGAGGAGCTGTTGGAAGAATTCTGATGTACCTAATGAAGCGTATGGCTCATTCAAGCGAGGATTTTGTGACTTTTCCAGATCCCATTTATGTGTGCCATGTGACCATTTTCTGGACCCCCTCTGGGGTTTCCTTGATTGATTAATTTTCACCCCCTGCTACTGTACTAGTGCCCCTGGCATCTGCTGTATGCATCCTATGCTTGCATACAATTTTCCAAACATAAACCTTCCACATCTTGGCCTGTTATACATTCTTTCTGTATTATTGTGACTGGCTGCACACTTCTGCTTCTAAATGCTGAAATTCCAAGCCAGTTTTCTTCACATCCTGATGACGATCAGATTATTTTTTTAAAGTGGCCAAAATGCATCGATAATGACAGGTTTAAAGTCAATAATTATATTGCCTCAATAAAACTGGTGGGAGTTACTTTGATTTACTCTGTCCTTCTATGTTTATAGATATTGAGCCAGTCCCTCGTCTTCCATATACACTTTTTTTCATTGTTCTTAATTTCACTGTGTGGTCACTTCAGCACTGAACATAGCCACCTAATTGGCAATTGTTAAATGTGCGTTCTGAATCTTGGTTGGCATTATTTAAATAATTGTTTTGAAATATTGCTCTATTCTAGACTATCCATAAGTGTTTGTTTTTTCTATATACGGCAACTGCAATGCAATACCAAATACTCCACTCTAACATAAATATTATACTAAACAAGACCCCAAAAAGGAGCAATATGAATTTAAGAAAAAGAAAAAATTTAAAATTCAATTAGGAACAAAAGAGCCATCTCGCTCAACAAACACAGTTTAAGCCATTCCTAAGGTAACCTTGCCCTACACACAACATAGCATATACCCCACAAAGAAATGAATTAAGTCCCCAACATCATAAATTCGATCACAGATGAAAGCACGCCAATCACCATCACAGTTAAGCGTATAAGAAAGTGTACTTCATGGAAGAGAAAGACGGAAGTGTACTTCACAAAAGAGAAAGACACCTAGAGTTCACATAGGCTCAAAAACGGTTTCATCGAATACCTGAATTTGATCTTGTAACCTGTAAATCTGACGCTTGTAAGTAGCTAACCGGTAAAGTTCTGTTAACTATTCTTGATGGAGGGCACCTCTGTTGTATGCCAATGCAGCAATATGCAGACCTTAGCCACCATAAGGGGCGTCGACATCCATCTACACCCAGTGGTAGCTGCTACTTAATGGGGGTGGTGGGGCAGGGGTGGAGGGGGGATGAAAAATGAATTAGAAAATCACTAACCTGTAGGCCTGCCGCCGCCTCTTGGTCCTCTTCAGTTGACTACTGGAAGCAGGAAGCACACAGGCTCCCAGGCTCCCATAGCCAATCCCAACGCTGCTGTCACCAGCATGACAGCAGCGTTGTGATTGGTCTGAGCGCCATGGTTCGGCACTCAGACAGGGACTGGGAGCCTGTGTAATACAGCCGGGTGGAGAGCATGCTAAGTGTGCATGACTGTTTGGCCGGCCCAAGACGGGCGGCCAAACCGTCATGCGCACTTAGAGAGTGCCCACCCCTCCTCCCCCAGCTCTGGCCAGCACAGCCCCGCCCGCACCTAAGCCAGAACAGGAAAATAAAATGATAATAACATTGCAGTGGTGCTAAGAATAAGAATTGGAATTAACCCTTGTTATGCTAATGAGAAGATAAAAACAGCCATGATAGATTAGAAGGGGAATTGCACATGTGATCTAAACACTAAAAGTGATATATTGCAGATTTTAATAGATTGACTTAAAGTATTAGCCGAGTGGAAAAAGTTTTATGCCCGATCGTCCTAAAATACAAAATTAGAAATCGACCCCAAGCTATGGAACTTATAACTGTAATGCGGTCATTAAATATAGCGTGTGCCATAAGGAGGTTTATGATTGCTGCTAAAAAGGTTTATATGAGTGTATACATTTTTAAGCAGAAATAGAATTAAGGCATACTTGAGGTGTTTACCGATGTTCATAAATATACTCTTTTTAGATATTGTATTAATTAATGGATGTGTTTTTTTCATTTTTGTACTAACCAATATATGCATCTGCGACATTTTTAACTGTTTGGATTACTTGTTATATTTAATGTCTTTATTGTGTGTATTGCGTGTATTTATTGAGGTTCCTTGTACTTTTAAGGTCTTTTTACAGACCAAATAAAATTATTTTTGATTTGATTTGAATACTCCACGCCCATCAGCTCCTGCCAGTAGGATTTTTCTGCAATGTAAGTATCATGTGAGTAGAGATTGTCAGTGAGTATCTGCTACATGTTTGACACTCCTCCCTTAGCTAAACCCCACAACATGAGGTAGTTTAGAATCGGCAAAGGCGAAAGATAAATCGGATCCCGCCCAAGCTTACCTCTTAAGCAATGCAGCATTTGTCAATACCTCTAGAGCTGTTACTGGGGAAGCGAAAATGTTAATTTTAACACCTCAAAGGAAGAAAAAGAATCCTTATCAAGAAGATCTCCAATTGTTTTAATGCCCCGCTCTTCCCATATAGTCCATTTAATTGGCTGTCGGTCCACAGTAATTCCCTCATTGTGCCTAAGTGGTGCATCTTTATGTATTATTCTTTTAACTCCCAGGAGTCGGTGTGAATTTTTCCATGCGGTCCACATATCCCTTATGGTAGGAGGACAAAGCAGTGCTGTTAGAACGCGGGTAGTGTACAAGAGGCCTAAACTCACAGGAGCCTGTACAGTGTTATGTTCCCAAGACACCCAATGAGATTGATCAGCTATGGGAACCAATAGATATGCCAATTGCGATAAATGTTGAGCCCGATAGTAAAGCCACATGTCAGGAAGACGGAGACTACCCTATCTAGCATCTGCATGCAACTTTGAAGATTTAAGATATGGTTTCCTGCCTGCCCAGATAAACCTCCTAATACTCTGATTTATATTGTGAAGGGTACGCACAGGAATCATCAGGGGCAGCATATCAAAATCATAATTAAATCTGGGAGCCGTCACCATCTTAATCATTTGTACTCTATTCCAAAAAGAGACCTGTAGGGCAGACCATCTTGTGAAGTCCTGTTCCATTTTATTCATCATTGGCTGGATATTATCAGTCACCATATTGTCCAACCTCTTATTTATCAGCAAACAAAGATACTTCAAACCCAAGCTCTTCCATGAATAGCCAAATGTTTTTGCGGCAATCTAAAATCCCTATGTGTGAGTGGCATCGCTTCCTACTTAGACTAATTCATCTTCTAACCAGAGAAGAGTGAGAAAGACTCAATTATAGACATGACTTGTGGAACAGAAGAGTCTAGTTCATTCAGAGTCAGTAAGATATTATCTGCATATACCAAGATTTTATATGTACCAACAGGCGTTTCTACTCCTCATACAAGGGGAGATTGGCGGATTGCTGCCGCTAATGGCACAATTGCTAAATGGAACTGCAATGGCGATAGCGGACAACCTTGTCTCATGCTCCGCATGATATGAAAAGGCTTCGATAGATGGCCTTCACAGTTAATCTGCACAGAGGCGGCAAAATATTGCCATCAAAGTTTGGCCAGAAAGCCAGGTCATATTCCTGCCCTACCCCATTAAACCTGATCAAAGGCCTTCTCTGCATCCAAAGAGAGCAGCAACTTATTATCTGAATAATTTTGTACTTTCCATATCACATTGGACAAAAGATGTAAATAATTACAGGAAGAATGTCTCGGTACAAAACCAACCTGAGAGCTATGCATCAAGCCAGGGAAGACATTCTTTAAGTGGGATGCGAGGACCTTTGCAAGAATTTTCATGTCAGCATTAATGAGCGAATTGGGACGGTAACTTGTGCAGTTAGTAGGATTCTCATCAGGCTTCAAAATAAGGCTAATGAGCGCTCTATTAAAAGCTGGTCTAATGCAAGCACCACCCTCTAGCACCTTGACGTGCCTATAAAGAAGCGGGATCATCAACTCGTAAATTGTAAAGATTAGTTGATTCATTTAAATTAAACCCCTACAAGCCACTGTTTTTTTTTACTTCCACCTAGTAGAGGACAGTGGAGAGTTTTCTTTAGCTTAATTTAGAATCCCTAGAATTAGAAAAGCTGCTGTATGGCTGTTTGGCCTAGCCTCTTGTTTTTCTTTTTTTAACGACTCCATTTAGCAATTTGGAATAAAGAAACATGACACTTATTACACATTCATCTTGAGTATCATTGAATACAATAATAGAGGGATTCACCACACGTCTATTCCCCAGAGTGTTTAAAAAATGTTTTAACAGGCAACATCTGGACTCCTCCAGCATGCCGCACAAGGAACCAGACGAGCCTTATATAATTTGAAAGGAGACCAATACCAATTTTGGAGGATTTTGAAATATGTGAAATTTAAGCTCGCCTCCCTGAGCGAGAGATCATAATACTCTAAAATTTCTTTCCAATCATCCTCTAAATACTCTTGCCAGTAGGATTTTGCTGCAATCTAAGTATCATGTGAGTAGAGATTGTTAGTGAGTATCTGGTACATGTTCGACACGCCACCCTGATATAAACACCACAACTTGAGGTAGTTTAGAATCAGCGAAGCCGAAAATTGAATCGACACACATTACACACACATACAAATTTGTCTTGAGTGTCATTGAATACAATAATAAAGGGGATTCAGCACACGGTTATACCCCCGAGTGTATGAAAAAGGTTTTAACAGGCCAGATATGGCATTGTATTACAACTCAAAGTGGTGGTCAAATCTCCCCACCGGCTTAATCCCCAGTGGGTATTGGCAGTCATTGTGAATGCATAGCTTACGTTGGGTCGCTCTCCATGTCTGAGGGGGGCATCATCCATATCTCCAAAGCCCTAAGCATTTTGGATATTGTTAAGTGTAGCCCTCCAGTACTGTGTTGCATCCATATGTAGGTGGTTGAATGGACACCACGTTCCGTCAAATTTGGCAACTCCGTCCCTTATAATTGCTGTAAGATTTTCCATGCCATAGATAGACCACACCTTCCCCCACCCCATGTTCAGTGAGGTTGCTTGTGGTTGCTCCCACATCTGGGCTATGTCAATCTCACTGCCAAAAGTAGATGGGAGAAAAACCTCCCCTGTGGAGTGGTTGTGGGAAAAAGTCTATCCGTCCCCTGGTCCCCCAAGAGGATCAAAAGCGGGTCGTGTGGCAGCAAAACACTAGTGATGGACTGTATCATGCTGAGGACCTCACCTCAAAATATTTGTACCGTCGGGCATGTCCACCATGTGTGTAGAAAAGTGCCCTTTCTCCGCTCCTCTTCCAACACAGCTCCGAGCCCCCAAACATCTTATGGTGTTGTACCAGTGTGAGGTAACAGCGTGTTAGGATTTTATAAGAGTTCTCTTTGTATCGGAGGCAATTGGAGGACTTGGAGGTACTTTGCCATATTGCTCCCCAAGTTTCGTCTGTAATGTCTGTGGCCAATTCCCTTTCCCATAGTTTCACAAAAGCATGCTTCTTTGGGGGTGAGGTTGAGGATGTAGCGATACAGCTATGATATGCCTCTAGGCAAACATTATTAAGGTATAAAGATTCTATGGGTGTTTCATCATTTTGCATAGCTAAACGGGCAAGGAGTCGTTCGGCCCAGTGTAGTGCTCCTATCTTATGTGTCCTGCCTGGTCAGGGCGTACTTCTCAGCCATATTCCCATTTGTCCCCAAGTCCTCATCTTTGTAGTATTCTCTCAGAGTGGGAAATTGGCCCTTATCCCAAACAAAGCGACACAGGTTTGTTGTGACCGGGGAAAAGTGTGGGTTTTTAGATATAGGAGTGAGAGGAAAGGGATATGACAGGAACATATGTCTCCCTCAGACTTCTCTCCAGTCAGCCAGGAGTGTGGATGTCAGTGGTAGAGGTGGGGGGGCCACAGGCCCAAGCCGATGGGAAAAGCCACAAGAGATCGCCCATAGGACTCGGAGTAAAGGCCTGTTCCACCTGTACCCAAGGCTTACTGTCAGGGTCGTGGTTCCAGTTGAGTGAGGGTCAAAGCTGCGCTGCCAGGATGTATGTGGTAACATCTGGAAATCTCAAACCGCCTTCAGTCGTGGGTTGAAAGAGAGTCACCTGTGCTATCCTTGGAGATTTGCGCCCCCTCCTCCCCCTCAGATGAAGCTAAGCATTTTGCTCCTTACCTCTGTCTGTATCATTTTGGGGATGTCAAGGGGGAGGGTTTGGAGGGAACATAGTAGTCTGGTCATAAGACAGTGTCTTGTGGTTTGTGGCCTCCTGGCCTGCCTGGATACGTTGGCACAGGCCTGGCTGCCATGATGACTTTTGCGCACGTTACTCTTAGCCGTTGTTCTGTCGCCCTCTGCTCCTGCCAAGTTATTTTACAACTGTCTGCATTTTCTGTTTCTCACCTTTTCTCCTGTTCCCTTTGGGCTCAGTCTGAACAACAGTTACAAGGTCGAACAACACGTCCCTGGTTCTTACTGATTTGGCCTGTCCCTCGCACCTAGACATATCACCATGTACAGCTGCCATGGAGAAATTAGTGTGCTTTTAATATTGCGGTTCGCCCGCTCTAGACACAGTTGGAGAAAACCTTTCCAGGGAGAAGAGCTGTGATTGTCTGCTGATGTAGTTTTGCATCTAGAGACTGAGGTATGGGGGTTCGCTAGTCAAAGCCCAGAGGTCTTCTATTTGTATAATAAACTAGCTTCCAGCACGGGGAGGGTGGTAATGTTAGATAGACATATATCCACTGCTTTATGAGATGCTTTCCCCGTTCGTATTCTATGGAGTTGTAACTATGCTGATTATATTATTCATATGTATTATGCTAGTAGTACTGACACGTGTACTGTATCTTAGAGCACGTAAGTTGAAATAAACATTTTGAACTATACAGTGTCTCTTATTACGCATGTTGTGGACAGGTGCGAGTGTGACGAAAGAGTGTTCTTGCTTCTGCGAGTCCTGAGTGAGAGAGAGATACCGTGTTCTGGGTTGTCTAATCATTGGTACATTAGTGCTAATGGGACTCTAAGGCTAGTTGGGTTGGGGTTTTGGGTGCTAAGGTCTATGGTTGGCTCACCACTATATTCCGAGGTCCTATTATCCTGTGCATAGCTCTGTATGTGCAGAAACCTTATGACATGGCGCGACCAACGAGTGGGGCAGCTTATCTGCGGGACGCTTGAGTAGTACTTGTGCTTGTCCACAAATCCCTCACATACGCTTCCGGAGGCGTGTGTGACGGTGATACCTCCTATATTGAAGTTTTTGTAGGTTCTTTCAAGCTTGAAGTTGTTAAAAAGGTTTCTTAAACATAACCCTTTTTGTGCTGCCTCATGTAAGGTTGTTGGATAAACCCGTTAGTAATGGCGGGTATAGACGTAGCGGCGCATAGCAGCACAGCACTCCGGGATCACTTACGGGTGTATGGAGTGCCAGACGCGGGAGTTGATTTAGTCTTTGTGGTTCAAGCCGATCCGGCTTTCCACTTTGAGGTATTCTACTCTTGGATCACTTTTCCAGCGGTGGACGCGAACGATAATCTGTTCCATGCATATGAACACACTGACGTTCCCGCTGTCTATCGACTGTATACTACTCTTGAAGTACCGCTCACGGCTTGGCAACACCGTGTTTGGTTTAATGGCGCCCTCCCTCAACCGACTACCACGGTTCGTTTAGGCCCCTTATCAATTGAGGGGGCCACTTGGCCTGTTTTGGCCGGGTACACCCCACATCCGCGTTATATGACTATACCAGTCGCGGAACTGCGCACTATGTATGCGGCCTTGGTGCAGGTGCATCGAGCTTTAGTGCGATATGTTACAGGCAGCATCCATGGGGCCGCTCCTGGAGTTGCCGGCCAACCAGCTGCTGCAGGCGGAGTGACCATAAGTCCTGTCATGGTGAATTCGGTGATGGGCAAACGTCCACAAAATAAGGATGATTTTCCTTATTGGCTTGCAGAAAAATGTGATCAGTTTGAGGCAGTTTTTCCACATACAACCCCAGTGGATAAACATCGTATTTTAACGATTAGTTTGCCAAAAGACTTAATTCCCGAGTTGACAGCATGTGACAACTGGGGTAAGGTATTCGCAGCAGTATATTCTAAATGTTTTGGTACTCCTTCCATGACGGTTCTCCCCTCTGTAATTAAAAAGTACAGGATGAACATGGCCCTGAAGCGGCTGTGGAATTAGGGATGAGACTGGTGGGAGTGTTTGAAGTAGTAGCTGAGCTGATCCTTGCGAATGTCAAGGGCGATGCAGTGAACTTTCAAGTAGCTAACGCTTTGGCTCTGGTCCCAGAATTGGACAGGCCTCGCGAATTACCCAAAATTATTACCCAGGCTTACAAAACTATTGGTAGAAATAGCCTGGGTAACAAGCCTTTTGCAAAACAGCAAACACAATCGCAACCACACCAGCAACAAACCAAATCTCAATCTGAGAAAGATGAGAAACCAGTCTTCACTAAAAAGAGCTGGAGGCTGAAAAAACAGGGTAAGCAACAAAAGAAGCCGGGGTCGAGAGGCGCATCCCCGGTTTCAGTTTCTTCTGAGCGCACTTATGATTTACGCGATAGAGCGAGAATTAAGTCACCGGATAGGTTTCAGATCCCTGATGCGCGTTCTCCTCGTTCTTCACAGGCACAGACTTCGTCACGGGCCGGTGGGGGAGACCGCCAGGATATAGGAAGGGACCGAGAGGCTCCCCAGGGACGAGATCAACCTCGACAACAAGTCAGAGGAAAAGCGGAAGACTCTCAACGTTTTCGACCACAATTTCAGAAGAAGAAAGTTGCCGCTGTAACAGCGAAATATGCCACAGACGGTGAGAACGAGGCTCCTGAATTGGACGTGGGCAGTAACCCTCCTAGACAGCGCCGCGGAAGTTACCATAGTGCGGGAGGCGCTACGTCCTCATATGGAGGCGACAGCAACTGAAACATTCATTACTGTTGAAACAGCAGACACCAGAGTGGCACCCCCTGACAGACTATTTAATATTGTCATCCAAATTGAAGGTGATATACAGCGTGTAATTAAAGGGATGTTTTGGGAAAATCTGACCTCTTCATATGACATTTTGTTAGCAGAGGCGGATTGGCCACCCCCATTCGTTCTTGCTGCGCGTAAAGGGAGGAGGTAATCCTTCCGAGCTTTTCTCGACATGTCCCAAAGGACAAAGCGGAGGCTCTTGCAGCAGAGTGGGCTGTGTCCCTGGCTCCTGCGTTATTCCGCAATCACGTGGGTTGGGACGAAGATTCTCCCCCATGAAATACCTTTGCGGTCACTACCGCAGCCACAACCCCAATATCCCATAAAACGTGAAGCCAAAGGCCCCGTTTCCGAAATTCTGACTCAGTTGGAATATCAGGGAGTAATTGAACCCTGTGTATCACCTATGAACAATCCCCTTTTCGCGGTTTCTAAACCCGATGGATCGTACCGCTTAGTTTTGGATTACCGGCATTTGAACTCTCATTGTCGGACCTTTGCGGTGCAAAACACCCATAGTTCTGCGCTTGTAGACAGTCTTATTCGTAAAAAATACAAAACGACCCTTGACCTTTCAAATGGATTCTACACGCACAACTTAGCCCCGGAGAGTGGCCAATGGTGCGCTTTTACTTCCGGTGGTAAAATGTTCAAATTCAGGCGTCTTCCTATGGGCTACAAAATAGTCCAGGCGTATTCGCCGCTCGTGTTGTCTCTTTGTTAGACGGCATCGATCCAGACGCCTGTTCGTACGTAGATGACATTTATCTGACGGACGACGAATTGTTTCCGCATCTAACCCGAGTCGACCGCATTATTCTTGAATTTGCGGTTCAAGGTTACAAAATTAACTTTGCCAAATCTCATATTGCTGAATTTACCGTTTTGTTCTTGGGCTATGAGCTCAACAACGAAGGTAAGGGCTTAGCCCCCCATTTTCTGGAGAAATGATCGGCTGATCCCCAACGCGGACCGCAGATTTTCCTTGATAACGGCAGCACACGAAGGCATGGCTTCGGCTCATGCTGGTGTGTCTGCGACAATTTCCATTTTGCAGCAGCGTTACTGGTGGCGTGGTTTATATAAAGATACCCGTACTTATTTGCTTTCCTTTGACGTTTGTCAACAGATCAAGCCTTCCACGGTCACACGACCACCTCAGACCTCGCTCGGAATTTCAAACAGACCCTTTGGGTGTGTTTACTTGGATCACTGCGGTCCATTTTCTTCAGACACTGCCTATAAATATATCTTAGTGGCAGTGGACTCGTGCACACGGTTCATCTGGGTCTGGCCACAACGGAGTGCTGACGCTCGAAATGTCATCAGGGATTTGCGTGTCTTTGTGGGAATTTTTGCATGCGGCACCTTCCATTCTGACCAAGGTCCGGCGTTTGCCTCTAAGGCTTACAAGGACGCATTGGGTTCTTTGGGGGTGCGGGTGAAATTTTCGTCTCCGTATAGGCCTGAGGGCAACTCTATCGTTGAACGAATGAACCGTGACTTGAAGCAATCCTTGACAGCTAGAGTTATAGGTACTGGCAGGAACTGGCTGGCCCACTTGTATACCGTTCAGCGTGCACTTAATAATCTCCCTAGAAGACCTCTGGGTGGGCGGACCCCTTACGAAATGCTCTTTGGCATACGAATGTTTGTGCCTGACCTTGATGGTCTAGACATGGCGGCGCAATCCGCCAAGTTTGATGTAGATAACCATTCTACCATGTTACAGGACTTACAAGAAGCCCGAGACAAACTTGCAATTGCACATTTGCCTTCAGCCACAGACCCTGCTCTGCAGATTCCGGTTGCCGGCTGGCTTCCGAAGATTGGTGACCTGGTTCGAGAGAAGGTGGAGAAAAAAAAAGAATTCGGCCCCTCTTTTCGTGCACCGGTTCCAGTCCTGGGCTTGAAGGGAACACGTACAGTCATCTTACCACCGCTTCCCGGTCGCAAGGAAAACAGATACATCTCAGTGGAAAATGTCAAGCTACAACATCTGCCGATCCTGAATAGTGTCACACCAGCGGTCTCTTGTCCTGCCATTTATCGGACATGTGTTCGAGGCACACCTGCACGAACGGTCACTGATGTTACCATGGAGATGGTTGATTTGCCTGAAAATATATTTGAACCCCCTGTCTCCCCCTGCATCGACGAGGACGAATATACCTATCCCGCCACAGAGTCGGTGGCACACCAACCAACAACGCCACTGAGCCCGACACGTTATTCCTTTGACTCGGATTCCAACTCATCAACGGTCCCGTCCAAGTTTAGTCTTTTTGTATCCTGGTTTAGAGACAATTTTTTGATTCCACCTTGGACATATATCTGGATGGTGCTTTTCTTGATTTTTTTGTTCATGTCCATTGGCTTTGTCACAGTGTTTTTCTACTCATCAATGGTCACTATTTACCTGAACGCTCTGCTGTGAACAGTGTTGCTGGAACTTTGGCTCCACATTCCTCTTCACACATCATGAAGCGTGACCACACATTTGTGAACATTTCAGCGTTTCCAGTTGCTGATGGCATCGTATGGGATGCGGTAAACTTTCAAATCCATGGCCCGACAGAAATTATTAATGTACCAAATGTCCTTCGAGTTTCGATGGGTGATGTAGTAAAAGTAATATTCATTCTGACGATTGGGATGTGCATGCCGTTGAAGCATTGTTTGCTGATTTAAAATATTATGCTTCCTTTAATGCTGAGGATTTGTATATGAATTCTGCGAATTATGCCGATTTATATTGCTACCAGCATTGGGGCAACCATTTTCTCCACAAACCGAGTGCATTACGCAGCCCTGTTACCTACACCCAATGGGAACATTGCCCAAACCCCTTACCAGGTAGCTCCCAGACTCTTCGAAATAAATTCACCTATTTCACTGATTTTAATCGATCAAACCCTGGGTCCTATTATTTTAAATTGGGTGCCCCATTGACTCAAAAAATAATGTTGACCCACACCAAATTACTTTATTCGGGTTCTTTTTTGAGCGCCTTGGCGGTGGGTGGTTATGAGTACTGGAAAGACACAGTCGATTTAAAATCAATCTGGGGTTCAAAACAATGGCAGGTGCAGGGCACCGAGGCTTTGCACCGCGCTTGCCTTATCCCGGCCCAAATTGTGTTTCTGAATGCTTCCATTCATCAAACCACGTGTTGGGGGTTGGCAACCACTAAACAATTAAATGCGCCAGCCATCCCATCCTTGTCGAGTTCTCCAAATGATAGCTTGCGTTTTAATATGTCCCTTGTGACGTTGCAGTCTCTGTTTCAAAACAACTCCTTCAACGTTTCTGCAATGGTACAGTCACCCTGGTTGGCATGGCCCATATCATCGAATGCATGCCAACTGCGTTTTCATGGCACAGTTCCTGGCTACAGACAGGACAAGCCTGATCCGAGATTTGCTGAATCTCGTACTGTCACCACGTATTCAGTTGGTAAATTATGTAAACAATGGCTACAACATTCGTCCTTAGACTCTGTTAAGAAACATTTGTCCCTCCTATCAGGCACTATTGATCTGTCCGACTTTATCTTGGGACCTCGTGGTCCCCGACCGAAGAGATTCATTTATGAAGCGTATAATGAACTCTGGAAGCTGTCACAAATGGAAGCTGCTTCCCGTCTTCGGGAAATAGACCAAGCAAATTTGGAAAAGGTGCTTGCTGTTGTTGACAATAGTATAAATACCCTGTCTTCCCGCATTTACACATTAGAGAATATTGTGTCCTCTGTTGTTGATATTGTACAAGATGATGTTTCTATTTTGTATCATGGTCAGAATCAATTGCGTTCAGTAATGCAGTTTGCGTGGACTTTGCAAACCCTTAAGTTAGGTAAAGTTCCTTGGAATTTCTTGAACACCACTGCCCTTTTTCTGCCTTTTAATTTGACTGAAAAACAGCAGTTCATGTCCATGAAAGATGCATCTTACACTTTGTTACATATCGAGAAAGTGGATCCTTTACCATTCTCTGTGGCGGAACTAGATTCTGCTGTGTGGCTAGTTCATGGGGTTATCGCTTTACCTTTTTCCTTGTTTGAATTTAGCTCGTGCATGAAACATTATCCTGTGGGCCGTTTCCAGCCTTTGGGTAGTGCTTTCCTGCATGAACTCTGGTCCTTGCCTTTCATGTATAAATGCCTTAGAGACGGCAAGGAAGTGTTTCTCACGGGGAGTCTTGTGATTCAACTGTGGGTCATTCGCTTATTTGTAAACATATTAAATTGCACGGGGCTTGTAGCGTTTCAGTTCCGAATCTTGCATGTGTGCTAAAGGGTATTCCTGCTCCTGCTATTTCTCCTACTTTTACTTTGCTTACTAACGGTAGCTATTTGCTTTTAAATAACGAAAACTGTTGTGGCCTACAGGCCGGCATTCCGTATATTGTTACGGTTTCGCACAGAGTTGTCTGCTGCAAGAATGTGCTTTTTCCTCCCCCTCACGACATCGTTGATAACTCTATTTGGCCTTCCATTCCTACCATGGAGGCAGATTTCAATAAGTTGAGCAGAATAAAGGCCCTATTATTGAACGAGGAGGTTACGCTCACGTCCGCCCGGGAGACATTCGTTCTCCAGGTGGCGAGTACCCACAGTGAAATACAGGCCCTTTTGAACACCAACCTCCCCCAACATTTCGGGGAGTTAATTCATCGTATTTTTAACGCATCAAACACTGAGGGTCTAGTGCATTTTTTTAAGATTCTAGCTAAATCCTGTGCACACATACAAGGTAATACAATCAAAATTAATTATTAATGTAAGCAATTAGTACAGAGTTCTTGAGTGTAGCTGTAAGTTCTTTTATTGTGATGAAAAAGCGCAACCAGCCGACACGTGTTTCGTCAGGGATGAGTAGTCCCAAGACTCTTCAGGGCTGTAAGAAGTTGCGTGCACTCAGTAACGTTCCGTGGCCGGTGATAATTCCAACCCGGCAGGGCACGCTTGTTACACAGGTAAATTAAAAACCACACAACTGAAAAACGTCTGTATTAGGTCAGAGTAATGCAACCAGAGCGAAAAGCCGGTGATAATTCCAACCCGGCTATGCTGCTGTGTTGTCCAGGAAAAATGTAAGTGAATAATGATACTCTTAGTGTCTTGTGCTTGAATTGTTCTCAGCCTCACTGTCACTTGACAATGGTACACTTAGTGAAGTGGAGCTTGAGGAAATGGATATAGTATCACCTCTAGGTAACCTATCTTGTTGTGGGCCAGTTTGTACTAAAGAGTCATACTTTCTGGCATAAGTGAAAACTCTGCCTACCTTGTAATCTATTTCATCGCGTTTTAATTGCCTAGCCTTCCTGTCTTTGATTTCATTTTGGTGGGCTGATAGTATGTCCTTTAAAATGGAGTCGTTTTTCTCAGTAGGCTCTTTAAGGTTGAGGTCTCTAATTTCCTTCTCTAGGATGTCAATTTCTGCTTGAAGTCTAGCGACCTTCCTCTCAGCACTTTCAATTAGAATCTGTATAAGTGTGTTAGAGTTAATGGTTAAAGCCTCTTCCCATTTGACCAAAAGGTCCTCATCCAGATCGTCATAGGTAGGGAAGATCTGGGATCGCAAACCTCTTGGGACTCTATTGAGTCTAAGATATTGCTTCAAGGTGGCTCCATCCCACCATCTGGCATTTTCCATTTTCTTAAGCTTCTCTAATTTGAGAAATTTTTCTCTGAGACCCTCCTTGCGTGTAGGGTTACCACTCGTGGAGGGAGTATTAGGGTTAGTCCCTTTTGCCAAAGTGCCAAAAAGTTCTTCTGCTTCCCTGTCTCTATCCATCTTGGAGATTGGCAATAGAATTCAAAAAATTCAAAAAATTATATACGCAGCGGCTGCCCTTCCTAATCCAATGTATAAACAACAAAGCAGAGGGTTTTAGTGCTTAGGAAGTGATGGCGCTCAGCCAATTTTGCGTTTCGTGTGTCTGGGTGAGCTAGTCGGTATGGTGCTGACCAGGAAGGGGAGACCCTTAAAACCCCTCAATGTGTGTAGGGAGAACCCTACAGCAAAACAGTCTAGCTAAATCCTGTGCACACATACAAGGTAATACAATCAAAATTAATTATTAATGTAAGCAATTAGTACAGAGTTCTTGAGTGTAGCTGTAAGTTCTTTTATTGTGATGAAAAAGCGCAACCAGCCGACACGTGTTTCGTCAGGGATGAGTAGTCCCAAGACTCTTCAGGGCTGTAAGAAGTTGCGTGCACTCAGTAACGTTCCGTGGCCGTAGATAATTCCAACCCGGCAGGGCACGCTTGTTACACAGGTAAATTAAAAACCACACAACTGAAAAACGTCTGTATTAGGTCAGAGTAATGCAACCAGAGCGAAAAGCCGGTGGATAGAGACAGGGAAGCAGAAGAACTTTTTGGCACTTTGGCAAAAGGGACTAACCCTAATACTCCCTCCACGAGTGGTAACCCTACACGCAAGGAGGGTCTCAGAGAAAAATTTCTCAAATTAGAGAAGCTTAAGAAAATGGAAAATGCCAGATGGTGGGATGGAGCCACCTTGAAGCAATATCTTAGACTCAATAGAGTCCCAAGAGGTTTGCGATCCCAGATCTTCCCTACTTATGACGATCTGGATGAGGACCTTTTGGTCAAATGGGAAGAGGCTTTAACCATTAACTCTAACACACTTATACAGATTCTAATTGAAAGTGCTGAGAGGAAGGTCGCTAGACTTCAAGCAGAAATTGACATCGTAGAGAAGGAAATTAGAGACCTCAACCTTAAAGAGCCTACTGAGAAAAACTACTCCATTTTAAAGGACATACTATCAGCCCACCAAAATGAAATCAAAGACAGGAAGGCTAGGCAATTAAAACGCGATGAAATAGATTACAAGGTAGGCAGAGTTTTCACTTATGCCAGAAAGTATGACTCTTTAGTACAAACTGGCCCACAACAAGATAGGTTACCTAGAGGTGATACTATATCCATTTCCTCAAGCTCCACTTCACTAAGTGTACCATTGTCAAGTGACAGTGAGGCTGAGAACAATTCAAGCACAAGACACTAAGAGTATCATTATTCACTTACATTTTTCCTGGACAACACAGCAGCATAGCCGGGTTGGAATTATCACCGGCTTTTCGCTCTGGTTGCATTACTCTGACCTAATACAGACGTTTTTCAGTTGTGTGGTTTTTAATTTACCTGTGTAACAAGCGTGCCCTGCCGGGTTGGAATTATCACCGGCCACGGAACGTTACTGAGTGCACGCAACTTCTTACAGCCCTGAAGAGTCTTGGGACTACTCATCCCTGACGAAACACGTGTCGGCTGGTTGCGCTTTTTCATCAGAATAAAAGAACTTACAGCTACACTCAAGAACTCTGTACTAATTACTTACATTAATAATTAATTTTGATTGTATTACCTTGTATGTGTGCACAGGATTTAGCTAGACTGTTTTGCTGTAGGGTTCTCCCTACACACATTGAGGGTTTTAAGGGTCTCCCTTCCTGGTCAGCACCATACCGACTAGCTCACCCAGACACACGAAACGCAAAATTGGCTGAGCGCCATCACTTCCTAAGCACTAAAACCCTCTGCTTTGTTGTTTATACATTTTTTAAGATTGTAGGGTCTGGCCTGGTGTCCACCTTCCAAACTATTTTCGGTGTGATACCGGCGTTCATACATTCTATTTTTTCTAGCGTCTTTGGTGGTTTCCCATTAATCCTCGCTTTGGCGGCTGGTGTCTTGCTGTTGGTCTGTTTTCTGCGCAATGGCTGCTCACCACTGGGCCCTTCTCGATCCCGAACGCCTCCAGCTGCTCCGTGAGCGACTTCTGGTTGGCTTCGATGTTCTGCCCTTGGCGACTATCAGTGTGTCCTACACCCTTTCTTTTCGCTTTGCGTATTTCACTTGCGTGCAACCTGTGATGTCTTGCATCCGCTGTCCTTTCACATGGACCATGGATTATTGCCTCTCCAATTCGTCATTGTCTGTTCCGGATTTTGTTCAGTTGGTGGGTCCCTTAGAGGCCCATGAACGGGACTGTTCCGTTGCTGGCTTTATGATGCGTGCGGCTGCACTGGGGATTTTGGCACAATGGGATATCTGGGCGGCTGCTCAGAATCTCCTACAACAAAGCTATATTGAATATCACGCAAGCTGTCCCGCATTGCTTTTGGATGCTCCATCCTCTGAGGAACATTCCTGCAGCTTTGACCTGTTGGACTGGATGGCGTCTATGTTTTTGACGATTCCAATGATGTCCTCTTGGACGGTATAGCATTTTTCTGCACTCCCACGTTTTTGGATTGATTTGCCGTTCACTGTCAGTGGACTGCCTCGCTGACTGTCTTTTTGCTACCTTACCGCGTTCCACTCCTTCCACTGTGGACGCCTCTGTTCTGCTCAGGTGTTTAGAACTCTGTCTTCGTTTTTAGTCTTGGCCGATGGACTGTCCAGGGAGGGTGTCTTGTGGTTTGTGGCCTCCTGGCCTGCCTGGATACGTTGGCACAGGCCTGGCTGCCATGATGACTTTTGCGCACGTTACTCTTAGCCGTTGTTCTGTCGCCCTCTGCTCCTGCCAAGTTATTTTACAACTGTCTGCATTTTCTGTTTCTCACCTTTTCTCCTGTTCCCTTTGGGCTCAGTCTGAACAACAGTTACAAGGTCGAACAACACGTCCCTGGTTCTTACTGATTTGGCCTGTCCCTCGCACCTAGACATAACACCATGTACAGCTGCCATGGAGAAATTAGTGTGCTTTTAATATTGCGGTTCGCCCGCTCTAGACACAGTTGGAGAAAACCTTTCCAGGGAGAAGAGCTGTGATTGTCTGCTGATGTAGTTTTGCATCTAGAGACTGGGGTATGGGGGTTCGCTAGTCAAGGCCCAGAGGTCTTCTATTTGTATAATAAACTAGCTTCCAGCACGGGGAGGGTGGTAATGTTAGATAGACATATATCCACTGCTTTATGAGATGCTTTCCCGTTCGTATTCTATGGAGTTGCAACTATGCTGATTATATTATTCATATGTATTATGCTAGTAGTACTGACACGTGTACTGTATCTTAGAGCACGTAAGTTGAAATAAACATTTTGAACTATACAGTGTCTCTTATTACGCATGTTGTGGACAGGTACGAGTGTGACGAAAGAGTGTTCTTGCTTCTGCGAGTCCTGAGTGAGAGAGAGATACCGTGTTCTGGGTTGTCTAATCATTGGTACATTAGTGCTAATGGGACGCTAAGGCTAGTTGGGTTGGGGTTTTGGGTGCTAAGGTCTATGGTTGGCTCACCACTATATTCCGAGGTCCTATTATCCTGTGCATAGCTCTGTATGTGCAGAAACCTTATGACAACAGTTTAGCCGGCCCAGCCAGGAGATCTCCAGCTTATTCCACCTGTAAAGGTCTTTGAAGAGGGCAGTGAGTAGGGGAGGAATATTGCTGTCATATAAGGCGTTTGTGTGCGTCGGAAGCTGGACCCTAGATATGTTAACGCTGATGTCGCCCATTGAAAGCCGCCTCTTTGGATGGGCCCCTGAGGTTGTCCTATGGGTCTGTTACCCCATGCCCCAGGATTTAGAGAAATTAATTTTGAATCCTGAAGCTTGAGCAAACAGATCTACCTCCCTCATCAGCACTGGTATGGTTGAGTCGGGGTTGGTGACGAAGCACAGGATATCATCGGGCAAGAGGGCTAATTTATGCTGTTTGCCATCGGCCATCACGCTGTGAATGGCAGGATTGCTCTGGATTTTGGCTACTAAGAGCTCCATTGTCAAGGCGAAGACAAGGGGGTATGGGGGGGCATCCCTGGCAGGTGACCCTGGTGATCGTAATGGCAGGCAAAAAGGAGGTATTAATTTTTAATTTGGCAGACGTTTTAAAAAAATTCGCCTGTATGAAAGTTTTCATCTTGGGGCCGAGGCGAGTTTTGTCTAGCATTTTCAACAGGTATTCCTAATCCACCCTGCCGAACGTCTTCTCAGCATCGAGAGAGAGGAAGACCATCGGCTGACGTTGCTGTTCCGCAATCTCCATGAGTGCAATAGCCAATCGGGTATTGCCATTGGCCTGCCTGTTGCAAAGGAAGACTGATACTGGTGAGCAATGAGTGCTGTCCAGATATGGTAGAGCCAAGCCACGAATATGGGCGCATATAATTTTACGTTTCGGTTCAGGAGCGCGATTGGTCTGTATGAGGAACAACATGGTGAGGGTTTGTTGGGCTTCAAGAGTAGCATAAGATAAGACTCTTACATTATGTCGAAGACTACTCCAGATGACAGACAAAAGTTAAACACCTTCACCAAGGGTTCCACCAGCAGGGAGACGTAAGCTTTGTAGAATGTAGCTGACAACCCATCGGGGCCTAGGGCCTTGAGTGATGGGAGATTGCCAATTGCCGCCCTGACCTTGTCTGGGGTAATATCCTCTTCCAGTAGGTCTAACTCTTCCTCCCTATCGGGGGTTCATATCCGTGCAGATAGTCGTTTTGATGTTGCCCATCTAGGTTCTAGGCTTTGTAGAGAGCTGAATAGTATTGTTGGAAGACGGTGACTATGTCCACCCTCTCTTGGTGCCGCCTGCTTTCCTCATCCTCAATTTACCTAATATGATTATTGTAGGAAACTGGGTTTTTGCTGCAGTAGTCCCCCCTACTTTCTGTCTGGAATTTGATGCAACTTTTACTGAAGTGCACTGGGTTCCTGCTAAACAGGTCCCCAGTGCCAGAGTTCTTTCCCCAAAACAAGACAACTGGTCATTTGATCCCCAAGAGACAGACCAGGCCTTTAGCACCTCTGTAAGTCCCTAGTAAGTGGTAACTCTGGTACCTAGGGCATAGGTACTAAAGAGGGTCCCTAAGAGCTGCAGCATATCTTGTGCCTCTCCAAGAGACCTAGCACCAAACTCATACAGACTGCCACTGCAGTCTGCGTGACAATGTGCTCTAAAAAGTGAAAATGCAAATTGTCACACACCTGCGTGCCATGTTCCCTAGCACTGCATGTCATTTTTGTAAGTTCCCCCTACAACAGGCCTTACAGCCCTACGGCAGGATGCATTATATTTAAGGCTTCCGGTGTTCAATTTTTAGCAATTTTTACAGATAACTACAGACAGAAAACAATGTGTTTCCTGTCTGTATTTATTTTTAAAAGCAGACAAAATACTGAAAATGGTGCTTCTTTTGAGAGACCCTCCAGGCTCTTTTTATGCATTCCAGACAACAGCTGAGCAGATAGACAGCATGGAGAGTTAAAAAACAGGATGAGATTTCCTTAAATACAGGCATATGCTAACATATATTTGCAGTATAACACTAATATGTACCTGTGAGTGTAGTCTTTTGTTATACGTGGCTGCTTAATTTGCTAAAACATGACAGGCATCCATGTATGAATGCTTGTCCAAGAGTTAAATAAACGTCGAAATATACCATTTTACAGCTCCATTTAGTCTCAAAACACAAAATAGATATGGATAAACACCAATGAGATGGCCAAAAAATAAATATGGATAAATACAAATGGAAACATTAAAAAAAGAAATACCATAAAACCGGTAGCCCTAATTATATTACATGTGTGGACATATTTGCATGAGCCCCTGTGCTGGCCAGTTCAAATACTGCCAGTACACATGACCAAGGAAGCCATGTTAAGCACATGTGCTGGACACTGGTCAAAAACGAGTTCCCCAGCTACATGATGGCTTCACTGAAACTAGAGATGTTTAGTATCAAACATCTCATATTAATAAACCCACACTGATTCCAGTGATGGATTTATTAATATATGCACCCAGAGGGCACCTTAGAGGTACCCCGTACAACTACTAGCGTTCTGACTGACTTGTCCTAGCAGGCCTGCCACCACAGACGAGTTTCTGACCCCCAGGAGGCGAGGGTCTTTGCTCTTAGGAACAAAGCCTGCTCGGACAGAGGGTGTTTACACCCCCTCCCACAAGGTGACCTGCTAATTAGCATTCCAAGGCAGGGAACTTGAAAGAGCCCACCACTTTTGGTATGCGAATCTGGCTTCCCTCACAGGAGAGGATGCCGACCCTGTCCAGGGCCCATTTTGCGACTAGACAAGCAGGAAAATTAGTAATCAGAGAGGCGTGTTCACTTTCAGGCTAGTTCCACCCCAAACGTGGGCTACCTGAAGAGAATACAAAAATCAGAAGTCTGCAATCTTTGTATTGGCAAACTTAGGAACTTTGGGACAGGGTTATGCCACTTCTCACAGGAAGTGATCATATAGGGGCCGAGTGACCCCAGGGGTAAGTAGCCCATTGACTACTACCCAAATGCCCCTAAATCCAGTATTTAGGGGAGGCCCTGGCACCATGAAATCAGATCCTGCCGACCTAAAAGAAGAAGAAGGACTGAAGAGATGCGAAAAGCAAGAACTGTGGAAGAAGCAACTGACTTGGCGCCAACCCTGCCAGCCTGTTTGCTGACGATTGTGCCAAAGTCGACTCATTCTGTAAGCTGCTGTGCCTCCAAAAGCCTGGGAGGACTACCAGCACTTCTGCCAAGACTCAGGAACTCCAGTGGAGCTGCGGAGCTGCTTCCCTGTACCCTGCAGGTACTAAAAAAAAGAACTGTGAGGGCACCGGACCGCGTTACCTCAAGACCGGTCAGCACCACTGCACATGTCGTTCCAAGCCTGAGTTGAAGAGGGCCAACTGCGCCAGCGTGGTCCCCCAGCCATCCAGAGAAGAAACCTATATTGGGTTTGCCAGGAGGGGACTCCGCAACAACGTCTGCAGCCTCTTTGTGCAGCCCCCTTGACCTCGAGTGACTCCCTGTGACAAACACAATGCCACAAGACACCTCTGCACCTGCCCCCCTGGCCCGAGTGGAAGTGGACCAAAGTGTCCCCATGTCCCCGAACATTGTGACACCTGAGTCCCCTTGTTGGTTCAGCCTGACTGGTTTCCCAGTCCAAACCTGCAGCCTCTTTCTGACCGGACCGATCCCAATTGACTAACATTGGCCACCCACCTCTGCATCCGGACGCTGCAGAGCCTCCCAAAGTGACCTGCTGGTGTGGCCTTGGACCTTGCCCCATACTCACCTTAAATCCAGGAGATTGGTCCGGAAAGTCTTTGTGAAGTGCCCGAATACAATACATGTTTTTCCCCCGTAGGATAACATTGGGCACACAACGCTGAAACACATCTCTGCACCCAGATGCTCCAGAGCCTCCCGAGGTAACCTGTTGGTGTGGCCTTGGACCTTGCCCCATACTCACCTTAAGTCCAGGAGATTGGTCCTGTAAGTCGCTGTGAAGTACCTGTATGCAGTGGATGTTTTTCCTCCATAGGATAACATTGCCGCCTCTGAAAATTGCACTGTCCACTTTTGAAGCCTAAAAGTATTTCTATCTCAAAACGTATTTACCTGATTTTGATGATCTTGGTGCCAAAACTTATATAAAGATAAGAGTTATTTTTATAAATTGGTGTGGAGCTCCTTATTGAGTTGTGTGCATCATCTATTGACTGTTTGTGTATTGCAGATGTCTAACACTCCTCTCTGATAAAGCTAAGGCTGCTTGACCACACTACCCCCTAGAAGAGCACTTTGGGATTGCTAGAGCAAGCCCCTGTCCACTTATAAGGGAATATCTGGGCTCTTTTGCGCGATATATACATCTTTTTGGTATACTATATAAAGAGCAAGCTTCAAACAATTATGTGTTGACTGTATGCATATTTTATAAGCCAGGAGCCTATCTGCCTTGTCTCCACGCTCATTGTAGGTTTGGCCAACATATAGCAACTTCTTGGCCACTTCCTTCATTAACACATGTTCGAGTTCACCTCTGAAGCAACGGAGATCCCTCAGGGTTTTATGTGATCCCTCCATTTTATACTGTGAATCGGTTTGTTGTATCTGAGTGCCACGTCCCATAGGGTCGCCGTTGTCATTGTAGACAAAGTATTGTTCGATTGTGTTTTTCAGGTGATCCCAAAGGGTAGGGTCGCAGTATGCCACCTCATTCATTAGCCATGGATTCGGATGAGGATGCTGATGGTCAGTGGGTCCCATTGCCAGCCACACTGGAGTGCAATCCGAAAGGACCTCATCGTCTATCCTGGTATCCACTAGCTGGCGGAGTAGGGACCGAGAGACTAGGAGGTAATCGATACGTGAATAAGTTTTATGGACATTGGAATAGAATGTGTAGTCACATTTGTGGGGATGGTGGTGACGTCAGGCATTTATCAAAAATAGATCTCCCAAGCCTTGGGTCAAAGCCACGGCGCCTTGACTCAAGGGATGGGACCCCAGGGGCTCACCCTGCCGGGGTGTGAGCGGTCTCTCCCTGAGTCAAGGGAGACATTGAGATCCCCGCCTAATACGATGTCTCCTCTTGCAAAGAGGGAGATCCTCTGAAAAAAACGTAGAATCCCCCCCTCTCCCCATGGGGCCCGTATATGGAAACAATAGTTGGAGTTGTGCTAAGCATGCAACGTAATCCCACCTCATGGACCACTCTGTCTCTATGTGTGCTGTCATGTTTGAGGGCGACATCCCGTCAGAGTAGTATTGCCACTTCCCGGGTTTTGCGTGTGTAGGATGAATGGGATTGGGTAGGATACCAATGGGAGCTGAGGCGCTTTGTATCGACCTCAGGGAGACGTGTTTCCTGGAGAAGTGCCATGTCCACTTCCTTCTGGTGCAGGCAATTTGTCAATGCTCTGCATTTGAGTAGGGTGTTTAGGCCCTGAACACTAAGAATGACTATGCGTATGGTCATCATGACCCGGTGCGTGAGTGGTCCCTGCCCGCATGGAAGATAAGGGGAATGGGGTGTGCCTCTGTCTTGTCACCCCAAGACATACCGTGCATGTGTGTCAGTGAAAGAATAAACAAACTAAACAACAACATTAAACAAAACATGAATAAATGAATGAACATTTGGTTTACCCTCCCGGGCCCCAGCAAAGCACGGGCTCGGTGGTCAATCCGCAACATGTGGATCAGAGAAGGGACATAGGGAAACAACAAAGGTAGTCCACTAGGGTAAGCGTACACTCCAGAAAGACCATAAGGGCCCCCCAGTTACAGTCAGTTTCTAATCGGGTGAATCAATGTTCGGCTGGAGATGATCAACATATCGGCAGTTGCTTATGGGCGACAGTTCAGTCACGACCCCCGAGTTGCAGGAGAGGCTCAGGGTGGGGTGTCATTATCTGTTGAAGCTAGTCTGAGTTAATTTTTGGCTTGGCGTCTCTGTTTGCATGCTTTCTTTTTCATTGAGGGTGTGGACTGGAAGCGCATGCCCCCTCCTCTATCCACTGACGCTAGGTCTTTTGATCCTTGCGGAACCTCTAAATCCGGAGGTAGGGGGGCATCCCCAGAACCTTGCGGGCCTCTATTGGCATGCGGGCTACGATCCTCTTATCGTGAAAGCCAAAGTGGAGACAGAGAAAAAAGCCCCACTGGTATGGGGTCTTGTTGGTCTGCAGATGCTGGTTGAATTCCTTGAATTCCCTTCAGCGAGCCAACGTCTGAGCAGAGATGTCTTGGTATATGGAGATGTTATTACCCTGGAACACGATCGGTTCTTGCGGTCTACCGGCCTGCATCAGCTTCTCTTTCAGGTGGAAGTAATGTACTCTAGTGAGAGTGTCCGGGGGTAGGTTCTTCTGTTGTTGTAGGGCTGAAAACACTGTTTTTGATCCAGGAGTACCGCCTGGTTTTCGGGTAGCTGCAAGAGGTGTGCAAAGAGGGTCCGAACGTGCACCCCGAGATCCGCCTGTGAGACTTTTGCTGCAATGTCCCTAATGCGTGCATTATTTCGCCTTGAATGATTGTCTTGGACATCTCATGGTTCCTTTCCAGCTTCTCTATGCGCTATTGGACGTTGTCCAATGGCCCGCTATTTAAGTGGGTTTCTGTCACTGTGCCTGCCTGAACGTCTTGAGCAATTGTGGTTCTGACAGGTGGGTGCTGTTTAACACCAATTAATGCTACAGTGCCCATATAAAAGTGACCCCTCTCCATCCACAATGGGCGGATAGACCATGGCCAAAGTGGTGCTACTGCCAATACTGCTTTACTGCTTTTTCAACAATCCTGTGGTCTTTAGAAAGCAAGTGTGCAAGTAACTTAATAAGGAGCTGATAGATTTGTTTTGCAGGACCAGTAACCCTACAGTGGCCTTGAGCATACAGCAGTTGCTGATTGATGAGGAACTGTGTATTACCTTCGATTGCGATTCTTACTATTTGGCAGCATATCTCCCATGGTTGTGATCTGACTGTATGGTCAAGGCTCAGTATCTTCAAAAGGCATTGAATGCTAAGGTCGCTGATTAGGCTCTGGTTGATGATCCTGGACCCGGCTCTCCCTATTCTGCCTGCTTCAAGTTGGAAAATACTGCTGGAACAGATGCCTTAGAAGATTTGGATTAGAAGTAGCATATACTCCTGAGGTACCCTGTGGTGCCTTCTGCAGTTTGTTAGCATCTAGGACCAGCCATCTAGGACCTGACATAAGGACAGAGTAAGAGTTCTCACCAGGACAATTCTTAACACAAGCATCGCTGGGCTGTGAGGCTAAGTCAACCTGGGGGTGTGAGGCGTTTGAACCTGCTGCTTTTATGAAGCAGCATCCATTGTTTAACCCATGAGGAGCAGGGAAGTTAGTCGCACTCTTATATCAAGCTATTAGGGAATCTGATAGGCAAGACTTAAAGGAATTGAAAGAGAGATGGGATACAGATTTAGGTGCAGATTTATCACAATTAGATTGGTCGTCAGCACGGGACCACATGGCTAAGGTTTTGATAAATGCTAAATTTAACTCTTTTAAATCCATTACCAACACTAAACCTACTTCATACCTAAACAGCTACATAAAAAGTACCCTTGTGTCCGCCATGATTACCCCAGATGGGGGTGTGCTGAAGCAACATTCTTTCGTATGTCATGGTAATACCTGCAAATGGAAATCTTCTGGAAATCTATAAGCAATCAATTATTGGCCATGAATGGTAGACACAATTTAAACACCCTGAAAACGTGTCTTTTTTGGGATTCATCCGCTGTGATAATGTTTACAAATCTCATTGTTGGTCTGACCCTGTTACTGGCCATGCAGGTGATAGCTATAAACTGGCATTGTCCAAGTGCACCAAATATTGCTACCTGACTCTCAAAATTGTTGTTGTGCGCTACAACAGAAAAAGAGAGCTACATATTCCACCGTAGGACAGTGGGCAGGACTTTAACAATCATTAAATGGGATTCCCTGTTGCTAGACCATGCATTAGGTTCAACAACATAAAATCCTGATCCAATGTGTTATGCCAATACTGGGTGACTTATTGGAGGTCCCAACTTTGATTTTGTTTTATTTTGCTTTTGTATCTTGCCAACTGTACTTAATGAACATTTCTGTAACCATTGTGGTCCTGGACAGTTTGTACTTAATGTGGCAGTTGCACCACCAATAACAGGTTACTTAGGATGACTATCTTTTACAATTATGCCTCATTATATCCAATTAGGGCTCATTTGTTTTTCTGAAGGAAATTTCCTGCCTCCTCCAAGTTTTCTTCTTTATTTTTTTGATCATTCTGTTGTTATTTGAACAGTGTTGAAAATATTTAAGGCATTGTCTTTGTTATTTATCTCATGCTTTACGTGACAATCAATTAAGATTTTTTAAAATAAAAAGGAGTTGTCCGCGAGCGGGGATGCCTCCCTCGTGACTGGAGACATGCAGAGGTAGTGGTTTTTCATAAACCTGGCCGACCCCCTGATCAACACGCTTCCTACCGCCCTATTTCCCTGCTGAACGTCGAAGCCAAAATTCTGGCCAAGGCGCTTGCCAATCGCCTGCGGTCCCATATTACTACTTTAGTGCACCCAGATCAGGCAGGGTTTATGCCCCTGAGGGCGACCCGACACAATATTCGACGAGCACATATTGCGGTTGCGACCATTCGGGGACTGGGTGAACGGGCGGCGCTATTACTGGCAGATATGGACAGGGCATTCGATTCCCTTAGTTGGGTGTACTTATTTGCGTTGCTACACAGGCTGAATTTTGGACCACGCTTCTTGTCCTACCTGACTTTGCTCTACACTGATCTCACCGCGTCAGTGCGCGTTGCCGGCTCTACCTCCTCCACCTTTTCCTTTGGACGGGGCACCCGGCAGGGCTGCCCTCTGTCTCCATACCTGTTTGCATTGGCTATGGAACCCCTGGCCGCTTGGGTGCGTATTGATGCGCAGGTGTCTGGATTTGAATGGGCGCACGGACTATCGGATCGTATCGCATTATATGCCGACGACGTTTTGTTTTTCCTTACCGATGTGGATAAGACGGGCCGAGATTGCTCCGCATCATGCAGATCTTCGGGGAATCGTCGGGTCTCTACCTGAACCCCCGCAAGTCCACCTTGTGGGTTCTTGGGGACGTGTCGGGTCTTGGCTCCTGGGCTTCGTCGGTTCAAGTGGTTACAGGGGGGATGAACTATTTGTGAGTATTCCTATCGGACTCGCCCACCGTGTCTTGGGAAAGGAACCTGGTTCCGCGTTGGGAATGCGTGCGGGAGGATCTTAAGACCTGGTCCCATTTGCCACTGTCAATTTATGGTAGATCGGCCATATTCAAGATGGTCTCGCTCTCCCGTCTATTATATCAATTGCAGACTCACCCCTATCTGATTTCCCCCAGATGGTTCCGACAGGTTAATGCCGCCCTGGGTCAGTTTCTATGGGCAGGAGGAGCGGTGCGAGTTGCCCTGCGGACATGCTTCCTCTCTACGCACTGTGTGGGGCTGGCGACTTCTGATATTCTTTCATACTATATGGCCTCACACCTCCTCGTCCTGAACGAGTGGTGGTATGGCGATAGGGACGACCCAGCCTATGCAGTTGAGCGGCGCAGTATGGGAGATTTCTCCCTGCACACAATACTGTACTCTGCGCCGTTACGCAATTCATTGCCGTCGGCGACGAAGGTCGTTTTCCAAATTTGGCGGCAGGCCCTACAGAGGATGGGGTGGTGGAATAAACTAACGCGGGAGACCCCTCTGTGGAACAATGGGGGTCTGCCACAATTAGCTACTCTGTCGGGGTTTCGTGGATGGGAAAGCATTGGTATCTCTACCCTGGGGGATGTGATGCGGGGGCCGGTCCTTAAGTCCTTCCAGGACCTACAAAAGGACTTCCACATGCCGAAGACCCTATTCTATAAATATCTCCAGTTTCGGCACGCCCTTTCCCCTAGCCTGGAGGGTTTGGAGTCACTGGCGGAGTTTAGCCTGATAGAAGCGAAGGTGTTTATGGGTGATCTTCAGGATCACAAGATCGCTAAGATTTACCAATCCCTGGTTACTCACTGCTCTCCCACACTGCAGAAGCTTAGAGGGGCCTGGGAGGGAGACTGTTAGATTTGGGGGTCTCTAGTTGGCAGAGGTAGGTACCTTTGTCCAAATAGGGACCCTTGAGTCTAGTCAGGGAAAGTAGGTACACTCCCGAAATAACCCCTGCTCACCCTCTTGGTAGCTTGGCACGAGCAGACAGGCTTAGTTCAGAGGCAGTGTGTAAAGCATTTGTGAACACATACAGTAATCAAGTGACAACACTACAAATGGACACCACACAGGTTATATATTTATAAAAATAGGTATACTTTATATAGATTTATCACAAGACCATAAACGAGAAAAATAATCCACAATACTGTCAAGAGTGCTTAGTTCTGATCAAAAAGGCTTAATTCAAGGTTCTGTGCGAGTCGGTAGCCTCCTCCGGCTACGGCGATGTTGAGAACAAACAGAGTCTAACAAATCCAGCTGACCGCGTCGAGACGGGCCAACACAGCGTAGACAGACTCGGTCACAGTACCTTTTACTTGAAGCGGCAGGCACGGGCGTGCGAGCCGGATGGCTGTACGTCGCGATCGCGATGCAAGATGGAAGCGTTGCAGGACGCGTTGTCCCTTGATGCGGTGCAGGCAGCGGCTCGTTGACGTCGTCAGGACGGAGTCGGTGAGACCAAGGCCGTGCGTTGCAGGGCGAGACGGTGCTTCGGTGCGGTGCTGGCAGGTTGCGGTGCGGCGACGGAGCCGGATTCAGGAGCTGGCGTCGATCAGTCCGGACAGCGGTGCGAGTCGGGCGGTGCGTCGCAAAGCGTGCGAGCGGTGCCCAACTCCGGTGCGGTCACAGGACTCGAACTCAGCAGCAGTGACCGTGTCGGTCGGACCAGTTCGATTTGGCGTAGCGAAGCGTTGCAGGACGCGTTGTCCCTCGATGCGGTGCAGGCAGCGGCTCGTTGACGGAGTCGGTGAGACCAGGGCCGTGCGTTGCAGGGTGAGACGGTGCTTCGATGCGGTGCTTACAGGACACCGAGTCGGTCATGAGAGTCGGTCACAGCTCCCTACCTCTGTAGCCACTGAAACAGAGTTTCCAGTAGCAATTCACAAAGGGGGTGAAGTCCAATGGTCCTGGGACTTCGGTCAGGGGGCAAGCTCTCTTCCAAGCCCTTGGAGATCCTTCACAAGTTGATGAAAGTCACAGCAAAGCAAAAGTTCCTTTCTCCTTTCTTTGGCAGTCAGGCAAACCACTGCAGGCCAATCCCCCAAGCAGCACTTCAGGCTTAGGGATAGTCTCTCCTCAGTTTCTTCTTGGTTCCGCTCCTCAGCAAAGGGTTCTTCTTGTTCCCAAAAGTGATCTAATTTCCTAGGGGTCTGGGTCCCCTTTTTATACACAGTTTCTCTTTGTTCTCTGAAGGCAGAGAGGCCTCTGCCTAGCCCAAAACCAGTTCTGGTCAGTCCTGGAGGACTTTGTTTTTCTGACTCCTTCTTTCCTTTCAGAATGTGGGGCAGAGTGCTCAGCCGCCCGGCAGGAGGTGGAGCCAGCATTGTGGAAGGCAGACACAGCCCTATTCAGAACCAGGGGCAACTCCTCCCTCCACTCTGGATGCAGATCTTTCTATTCAGCGCTGTGCTGACTCACCCTGTCTCCTGTAGCCACCCCCAGCCCCTGTCACTCAATCTCCAGACAAGGAATACACAACCTAGCAGAGGCAGGCTTGGATAGTTAGGCAAGAAAATACCCACTTTCTAAAAGTGGTATTTTCAAACACAGAATGTTAAAACCAACTTCACTAAAAGATGTATTTTATCATCCTGGGTTCAGGCATACTAAATTCGTTTTTCTACCATGTTCCCTGGGTCAGTTCTGACTATAAGGTGTAATAGTCAGTCTGCCCATTCTGGCCTATGGGGAGCAGGTAGCCTTGCAATAGTGAAAAACGAAAATGGCTGTTATTCACTATTAGGACATGCCACACACACCAGGGCATGTCCTACCTTATACTTACAATGCACCCTGCCCTAGGGCCTACTTGAGGGGTGACCAACATGCAGTAAAGGGAAGGTTAAGGGACTGGTAAGTGGGTGCACTCACCAAGTCGACATGGCAGCCCTAGGCTGCACACAGGCTCTGCAATGGCAGGCCTGAGACACACTTTACAAGCTGCTTCTGTGGATGGCACAACCCGTGCTGCAAGCCCACCAGCAGCATTGGATTTACAAGCCCTGGGCACACTCAGTGCACGGTACTAGGGACTGACAAGTAAACCAATCATCCAATCATGGAGTCACTAATACATACATCAATTCACGATAGGGAGCACTTGCACTTTGGCACTGATTAGCAGCGGCAAAGTGCCCATGAGCATCTAGTCCAGCAAAAACATATCGGCAACAGTGGAGGCATTACGAAAAAATGGAAGGGAGACCCACGCCAAGGATGCCAGGTCTAACACGTGTCCCCTCCAGCTGAAATGTGGGGAGAACTATCCTACCCCTAGGGAGTTCTCATCGCTAAGGCTGAAAAATCTGGACAGTCCATCAGCATTGGCGTGTTCTGTACCAGGGCGGTGTTCCACCGTAAAGTCCATCCCCTGTAGGGAAATGGACCACCTAAACAGCTTTGGATTCTCACCCCTCATCTGCATCAACCATCTGAGGGGCCTGTGGTCTGTCTGAACCCGGAAGTGAGTCCCAAACAGGTATGGTCTCAGCTTCTTCAGTGCCCAGACCACAGCAAATGCCTCACGCTCAATAGCACTCCATCTCTGTTCCCGGGGAAGTAACCTCCTACTGATGAAGGCTACAGGTTGGTCTAGGCCCTCCTCATTGATCTGTGATAGAACAGCCCCTACACCATGCTCTGAAGCGTCGGTCTGAACAATGAACTCATTGGAGAAGTTGGGTGCCTGGAGCACAGGCGCCGTGCACATAGCAGTCTTCAAGGTGTCAAAAGCTTTTTGACAGGCGTCAGTCCAAATCACTTTCCTGGGCTGCTTCTTGGAAGTCAGCTCTGTCAAGGGGGCAACAATGCTGCCATTCCCCTTGACGAATCTCCGGTAATACCCGGTGAGTCCTAGGAAGGCTCTCACCTCTGTCTGGGTCTTGGGGGGCTCCCAAGCCAGAATGGTATCAATTTTCGGTTGGAGGGGCGCCACCTGGCCGCTCCCAACCTGGTGTCCCAAGTACACCACAGAACCCTGCCCAATCTGGCACTTACTCGCCTTGATTGTGAGGCCTCCCTCCGCAGCGCCATCAACACTTCCCAGAGGTGACGCAGATGTTCTTCCCAACTGGCACTGAACACTGCGATGTCATCCAGGTAGGCGGCACTGAAATCCTCCAGTCCAACCAACACCTGGTTGACCAACCTCTGAAAGGTGGCAGGGGCATTCTTCATCCCAAAGGGCATCACCCGGAACTGGTAGTGCCCATCTGGTGTGGAGAATGCTGACCTCTCTTTGCCCCATCAGTCAAGGCGATCTGCCAGTACCCAGACGTTAAGTCAAACGTGCTGAGGTACCGCGCAGCCCCTAACCGATCTATGAGCTCATCAGCTCTGGGGATGGGGTGGGCGTCAGTCCTGGTGACGGAATTGAGTCCCCTGTAGTCCACACAGAACCGGAGTTCTGGTGTGGCACCAGGCGCGGCAGCCTTTGGAACCAAGACCACTGGGCTGGCCCAAGGGCTGTTAGAGGACTCAATCACCCCTAGCGCAAACATCTTGGAGACCTCCTCCTTGATGCAGGCTCTGACCCTGTCAGTCACCCTGTAAGCCTTGTGCTTCACAGGAAGACAGTCCCCAGTGTCCACATCATGGACGCACCAATGAGTGACACTGGGAACCAGGGAGAACAGGTCAGGGAACTGTCCCAACAGTTGGCGACAGTCACCCTGCTGCTCAGGTGTCAGGGAGGTAGAGAGGTTTACTCCCTCCACTGATCCATCTTGCTCTCTGGCTGAGAGGAGGTCAGGAAGAGGCTCGGTCTCCTCCTCCATTCCATCATCTGTAGCTAAGAGCATGCCCACTTGGGACCTCTCCAAGTGGGGCTTCAGGCGGTTCACATGCCGGACCCGCAAGGGGTTCTTGGGAGACTGCAAGTCCACCAAATAGGTAACTGGACTCTTGCGCTCCACCACCGTAAAAGGGCCGGTCCACCTGTCCTGGAGCGCACAAGGCTCCACAGGGGCCATGACCCACACTTTCTGACCAGGCTGAAGCTCTACCAGAGTGGCATTCTGGTCGTACCACCGCTTCATCTCCTCCTGGCTGGCTTCCAGATTTGCCTCAGCAAGTTCTCTGAAACGCCTAGTCTGGTTCCTGAAGGCCAGCATGTAACTGTATACATCCTGGGGAGGTTTCCTGGGAGATTGCTCCCAGCCTTCCTTGACCAAACTCAGAGGTCCTCGCACCGGGTGTCCATAGAGGAGCTCAAAGGGACTGAACCCTAGAGACTTCTGTGGCACCTCCCGGTATGCAAACAACAGGCATGGTAAGAGGACGTCCCATTTACGCCTCATGGGTTCTTCCAGACCCATAATCATGCCCTTGAGGGTCCGGTTGAATCTCTCAACCAGCCCATTTCCTTGAGGGTGGTAAGGAGTGGTGAACTTGTAAGTTACACCGCACTCCTGCCACAGGGACTTCATGTACTTGGACACGAAGTTGGTACCTCTGTCAGACACCACCTCTTGAGGGAATCCCACACGTGAGAAAATTCCCATCAGTGCCCGTCCCACCACGGGGGCCGTCACTGTCCTCAGAGGGATGGCTTCAGGGTACCGGGTGGCATGGTCCACCAAGACCAGGATAAACCTGTTGCCCATGGCTGTCTTGGGGTCCAGTGGCCCCATAATGTCAATCCCCACCCGTTCAAAGGGGGTGCTGACCACAGGGAATGGCTGGAGAGGAGCCTTGTGCTTCCTCCCACTCTTTCCACTTGCCTGGCAAGTCTGGCATGTCCTGCAGTGAGTGGCGGCACTCCTGCGCATCTGGGGCCAATAGAAATGGGTAACAAGCCTGTCAAAGGTCTTGTCCTGCCCCAGATGTCCTGCTAACGGTACATCATGAGCCAACCCCAGTAGGAAGGCTCTGAAGCGCTGGGGTACCACCAGCACACGGGCTGACCCAGGCTCAGCAACCTTAGGCTCTGAATACAGGAGACCATTCTCCCAGTAAATCCAATGTGATCCAGACTGATCACCTGCTGCCTGGTCTGTGGCCTGTTGCCTCAGACCCACGAGAGAAGGGCATGTGTTCTGCTCCTCGCAGAACTCTTCCCTGGAGGGTCCTCCTTCTTGCTGCCAATGGGTCAGCTCAGGTAGGTCCCCCAGTTCAGCTACCTGTTCCCCTGTAGGCTCCAGGGCATCCCCCTCAGGGTCTGCCTCCTCCTGGACCGTGGGAACTTCGGGGGCCGGTTTCCCGCGCCCCTGCCTCCTCTCTCTCCGGCAGGCACCTGGGCCTCCCTCTCAGGCTCCAGGTCCTCTTGAACACCTTTAGCTGCCATTGACCGGGTGGTCACACATGCCCAATCAGGCAAGCCCAACATTTCTAAATGCGCACTCCGCTCCACCTTAGCCCAAGGTGAGCTCTCCAAATTGTTCCCTAACAAACAGTCAACAGGCATGGCTGGCCTCACAGCTACTTGAAGAGTACCCGAGACCCCCCATTCAAAGGGAACCTGAGACACCTTGCAGTGACTCTCTGTGTTGTCAGCGGCAACAACCGGATAGAATGCATCAGGGATAACCTGCTCCTTAGACACCAGGTGACACTTGACAGCTGTCACACTGGCTCCTGTGTCTCTCAGAGTCTCCACCCTATGGCCATTGATGGTCACCCACTGCCTGTATTTCTTAGTGTTCTCAGGCAGCGGGGTTCTAGGGACCATCTCAGAGTCTCCTAAGGAGACAAGGGAAAACACTGTGGGATCCCCCCCACCTTGGGCACCCAACTCCTCCCCCAGGGCTACACTAGCCAACTGCCGGGGGACTGCACCAGTGGGTGCTGGTTTTCCATGCAAGGGGCAACGAGGATCGTTTGCCTTGTGGCCAGGGGCGCCACACTTGTAACATACCAGTGGTCCCTGGTGAACAGGGGGCCTGTCAGGGCCACTGGCTTCTTCTCAGGGGAGGCTGGGAACCTTTCCCTTGGTTCCCTTGGGGTCTACTTTGGGGCCCTTTATGGAACTCCCTCTGTTTACCCTTGTCCCCCACTCTTCTGCTGGGGACCCTGCCCACCCTTGGCGGAGTCTCCCACGTGACCCTTGTGGACCCGGGTACTCACCCAGCGGTCCGCCTCCTCAGCAAGCTGCCTAGGGTTAGTCAGCTTACTATCAATCAGGTGCTGGCGTAGCTCAGGAAAGCAATTACTGGACAAGTGCTCCCATGAAATCAAATCAAAGAGCGCCTGAAAATCAGTCGCTTTGCTACCCTTTACCCAACCATCCAAGGCTCTGCAAAAGAAGGTCACATATTCAACCCAGGTACTGCTTTCAATCTTACTACAGTTCCTGAACCTTTGCCTATAAAGCTCAGGGGTCAAACCATACCTAGTCATTAAGGCATATTTCATGTGGCTGTACGAATTATAGACTTCAGAGGGCAAATCCAACAAGGTATCCCGCCCTTCACTGAGGAACCGTCCCCACAACCCCGCTCCCCAATCCTTCTCAGGGACCTGGTGGGAAGACATGGCTACCTCATAGGCTTTGAACCACTGCCCAATGTCATCATTTTTAAAAAACTTCTTCACCACATCTTTGGGAATATACACCCTAGCTTCAACAGGCACAGGCGGTACACTGCCACCAGAGGGGCAATCTCTAAGCTTTTGGCCTTCAATTCCAACTCCCTCAAAACTTTCTCATGTTCAAACTGCATTTTCTTTTCCTCTAGGGCTAATTTCCTAGTTTGCATTTCGAATTCTAACTGCCCATTCAGCTTGAGCTTGGTCAGCTCCATTTCGTGCATCCTACTCTCTTTCCTGTCCTCCAACTCCTCTGGAGACAGTCCTCTGGCAGAAACACTGCTACCTACTGGGGAAGGTGGTCTTCTAGCCCCTAGACCCAATAGCCCCTCCAGCTGCCCTTCTGCATTCTCAGCCCCCTCCACAGGGGCACTCCTCGATTCGACCCAGGCCCTCAGCGCCTTTTGGAGGTCCTCCTTCCTGGAGAGCCCGGTCATGGACACTTTAAACTTTTTGCAGAATTGCCGGAGCTGTTTGAGGGTGTAGCATTCTAGCCTCTCCTCTTCCCAATCACACTCAACAGAGGCTACTGATGCTGGTTTCTCCATAGTGATTAAACTTGGCAGTTGCAAAAATAGGAAATCCCAGAAAAAATGCTATAAAAGTATGTGGTTGCGTTTTGGTCTGCACTCACTAAGTAGTGTTCACCAATCACTGTACATGAGTCACAAATGCAAGTCCAGAATCCTCACCGCTGACCACCAATGTTAGATTTGGGGGTCTCTAGTTGGCAGAGGTAGGTACCTTTGTCCAAATAGGGACCCTTGAGTCTAGTCAGGGAAAGTAGGTACACTCCCGAAATAACCCCTGCTCACCCTCTTGGTAGCTTGGCACGAGCAGACAGGCTTAGTTCAGAGGCAGTGTGTAAAGCATTTGTGAACACATACAGTAATCAAGTGACAACACTACAAATGGACACTACACAGGTTATATATTTATAAAAATAGGTATACTTTATATAGATTTATCACAAGACCATAAACGACAAAAATAATCCACAATACTGTCAAGAGTGCTTAGTTCTGATCAAAAAGGCTTAATTCAAGGTTCTGTGCGAGTCGGTAGCCTCCTCCGGCTACGGCGATGTTGAGAACAAACAGAGTCTAACAAATCCAGCTGACCGCGTCGAGACGGGCCAACACAGCGTAGACAGACTCGGTCACAGTACCTTTTACTTGAAGCGGCAGGCACGGGCGTGCGAGCCGGATGGCTGTACGTCGCGATCGCGATGCAAGGTGGAAGCGTTGCAGGACGCGTTGTCCCTCGATGCGGTGCAGGCAGCGGCTCGTTGACGTCGTCAGGACGGAGTCGGTGAGACCAAGGCCGTGCGTTGCAGGGCGAGACGGTGCTTCGGTGCGGTGCTGGCAGGTTGCGGTGCGGCGACGGAGCCGGATTCAGGAGCTGGGGTCGATCAGTCCGGACAGCGGTGCGAGTCGGGCGGTGCGTCGCAAAGCGTGCGAGCGGTGCCCAACTCCGGTGCGGACACAGGACTCGAACTCAACAGCAGTGACTGTGTCGGTCGGACCAGTTCGATTTGGCGTAGCGAAGCGTTGCAGGACGCGTTGTCCCTCGATGCGGTGCAGGCAGCGGCTCGTTGACGGAGTCGGTGAGACCAGGGCCGTGCGTTGCAGGGCGAGACGGTGCTTCGATGCGGTGCTTACAGGACACCGAGTCGGTCATGAGAGTCGGTCACAGCTCCCTACCTCTGTAGCCACTGAAACAGAGTTTCCAGCAGCAATTCACAAAGGGGTGAAGTCCAATGGTCCTGGGACTTCGATCAGGGGCAAGCTCTCTTCCAAGCCCTTGGAGATCCTTCACAAGTTGATGAAAGTCACAGTAAAGCAAAAGTTCCTTTCTCCTTTCTTTGGCAGTCAGGCAAACCACTGCAGTCCTGGAGCACTTTGTTTTTCTGACTCCTTCTTTCCTTTCAGAATGTGGGGCAGAGTGCTCAGCCGCCCGGCAGGAGGTAGAGCCAGCATTGTGGAAGGCAGGCACAGCCCTATTCAGACCCAGGGGCAACTCCTCCCTCCACTCTGGATGCAGATCTTTCTATTCAGCGCTGTGCTGACTCACCCTGTCTCCTGTAGCCACCCCCAGCCCCTGTCACTCATTCTCCAGACAAGGAATACACAACCTAGCAGAGGCAGGCTTGGATAGTTAGGCAAGAAAATACCCACTTTCTAAAAGTGGTATTTTCAAACACAGAATGTTAAAACCAACTTCACTAAAAGATGTATTTTATCATCCTGGGTTCAGGCATACTAAATTCGTTTTTCTACCATGTTCCCTGGGTCAGTTCTGACTATAAGGTGTAATAGTCAGTCTGCCCATTCTGACCTATGGGGAGCAGGTAGCCTTGCAATAGTGAAAAACGAAAATGGCTGTAATTCACTATTAGGACATGCCACACACACCAGGGCATGTCCTACCTTATACTTACAATGCACCCTGCCCTAGGGCCTACTTGAGGGGTGACCAACATGCAGTAAAGGGAAGGTTTAGGGACTGGTAAGTGGGTGCACTCACCAAGTCGACATGGCAGCCCTAGGCTGCACACAGACACACTTTACAAGCTGCTTCTGTGGGTGGCACAACCCGTGCTGCAAGCCCACCAGCAGCATTGGATTTACAAGCCCTGGGCACACTCAGTGCACGGTACTAGGGACTGACAAGTAAACCAATCATCCAATCATGGAGTCACTAATACATACATCAATTCACGATAGGGAGCACTTGCACTTTGGCACTGATTAGCAGCGGCAAAGTGCCCATGAGCATCTAGTCCAGCAAAAACATATCGGCAACAGTGGAGGCATTACGAAAAAATGGAAGGGAGACCCACGCCAAGGATGCCAGGTCTATCAGAGACGTTGGCCCACTTGATGAGGAAGACTGGACGGAGGCCTTAGCTTCCCCGCGGGGGGTGGCTATTGCGATACGACTGCGCCTGGTCCAGTTTAAATATCTTCATCGGGTATATTTCACAAGGGCTCGATTGTGGAAGGCGGGACTGGTAGCCTCCCCGGTGTGTCTCAGGTGCGAACGGGAGGAGGGTACCCTGATGCATACAGTTTGGCACTGTTCTTCCTTGACATGATTCTGGAGGGGAGTGATGGCCTGCCTCTCTAAGGTGTTGGGTTGGGACCTTCCCCACTCGCCGAAGCTGGTGCTCCTACATGTTATGGATGGGATTGGGGGCAACATATATAAACGCCATCTCATGTTGCTTGGGTTCGTTCTGGCAAAGAGAGACACTGCTAGGGCCTGGAAGGCACCGGTGGCACCCCCAGTGTCCGCATGGAAGAATGGCCTAGACTTTTGCATGGGCTTGGAGCTTCCCATTTTTACTGCAAAAGGGTGCCCGCATAAACATTTTAAAATTTGGAAGCGACAGGCGGACTATCGAGGCTTGGAGCTGGAGCCGGTTTCTACAACGGGGCCCCTCAATCCAGTGTAGGTTTTACTTTGTTGGTGCAAACGGTGGATTATTGTGTATTCGTGTGCTGAAATCGCTTATTGTGATGCATGTTCTATTGCTGTGCTGCCCTTGTGAGGTTGTTAGTGCGATGGGGGGACGGGGGGTGGTTTGGATGGGGTTTTCATATTGTTTCTTTCATCTGCATTGCTCTCCATTTTTCCTTGATCTTATTATGAAAATGTCAGTCATAATGCGTCACGTTTATTATACAGAAGTCTCTGGGTTACAGAGCTCTGCCACATATGTGCTATTTGACGAATAAAATCTGTTTAAAAAAAAAAAAAAAAAAGGAGGTGTACGAGCAAGTGCAGGACCACACAGACCCTCTCTTTGAGGAGCCGCACAGCTCACAGAATTCCTATGGGGCCGCGATACAGCAGAGGCACACGGGCCCTTATAAGAGCCTCACTCTTGCAGGTTGAAAACAGGTCAAGTTGGGCATTGGCCACTGGCTTCAGAGCTCAGCAGTCTTGGTTTCACTCCACCAAACTCTTCTATGCAATGCTTTGGTTTTCTGGACTCATGATCTAGCTGGAATGCCTGAATTTGTAATTCCATTCCTACATTTTTTTAACCACCTTGCCACTTCAGACAGGAACCAACCACATGCGAATCCAACTTGTCCTCCTCCAATAGAAACAGTTAAAACAGGAGAACACTATTCAGAAAGAATTTCAGAAGAAGGTGCTTTGGGGTACAGTTACCATCATTGGGCAACACCCTTCATGTATCCCTCAGTGTTGCCAATGGAGTGTCCCAAGATTCCAGTTATACAGAGACTATCTCTGACCCGTGCCAAAAATCACATAGCACTTCGGTGGATGAGGCAAAGGGCACCAAGCAATCTGGCAAAGTGTGGATTTGGACATGTGAAATGACAGGGAGGAGTGTTTCAGAAGCCTAGGTCACCTCATACGAAGGCATGCCTGCTTTAGTCCAGAATTTTTCTTTGCATTATGGTATTTGTAGTCCTGGTTTTATAATGGTACAAACAAGACTACAAGTGCAAGAAACAATATACATTTATAAAGGGAGAGGATGCCCGAAAAAATGGGAAAGGATATGGCCAATGTGGAAAGCCTATAGGGCTCGATAGGCATTCGCGAGAGCTGAATGTCGTGGACAATAGATTGGCACGTGCAACAGGGATCAGGGCCGGCTTTTGGGCAGTGCGACTGGTGCGGCGCCACTGGGCGCTGACCTGTGGAGTGGGGCGCTAACCTCAAGGGGTGCGCTGTGTTTAGCAATAACATATGATTGGAGAGATGAGGGGCACTTTTGCCCGGTGGTAGTGAGTGTATCTGAGGAGGAGGTCATGGGGGTGGGGGCGCCAAAAATGATTATCGCACCGGGCGCCACCAGCGCTAAAGCCGGCCCTGACAGCGATGCAACAATACCTAAGAATGATCTCCACAGTTTATGATTCACCTGGTAATACATACAGATTGCAATGATGTAATAATTTATTTGTTGCAGCTTTCCCTCCTTTTTCAATAAAAAGATGTTATAAACAAAGAACGATAACAAAAAACCTGGAGTAGAGCAGACAGTCACCCATGGACCTGGTAAACCTGATAGGGCTGGGAAGGATAAATTGCATCCACAGGGTTTCCCTGCCAAGGCAGAAGTGATGAATGGCACCGTCAACAATGATGAAGATTATATGACCAATTCTAATTATATCTCTTACAAATTGTTGAATGCCTATATACTGGTGTATGCTGTAATCAACTGACCGCACTGTGGGCTGTAATGAATATTTACCTTGTCGCGGTTGTGTTACAGGTACTGGCCTGTAACTCCGCAGTGTATGACTTGTGACATAACCACAGGTTGTTATGCACAGCACGGTTGTAAAGTTGTTTTAAAGAATGTTCCCACAATGTTTTTTTCATTTACAGCATTAATGCTAACTGTGTCATTTTAGCAGGAGTAAAGAGATAGATTGCAATGTATGTTTGAAATAGTGTCACTAGCCCACATATGTGGCTTTTCATATCCTAGAAAGTGAGGAGGTTTCAGTTCAGGCAACTACTATTGAAGGCAGGTTTTCATAATCAATGCTAGGATATTAACATAAAAATGATTAAGGTCTTTTTCATGGGCCATGGTTGAATCAAAGGTGTGTAGTGTTCCTGGATACAAAGGGGTCTATTCTAAAAGGTAAATTTGGTCACACGCGTTTGATTACGATCAAATGTACCTTTTTTTGCCCCTGACAGTGATTCCCGGGGGGCTGTAAATGATTTCTCTGCCATGAGTTTGTGGAAATCTGCAGTAGTAAATCTCTTACAAGGGGTGGAAGTGGCTGTAACAAGTGGAAGTTTAGGAATACACACAAACATTTACTTTTGAGGTAATTCCCAAACTCCTCTCTGACCCCTTAACACCCTTCAAATGAGCAGAGATTTACTCCTGCCAAAGGCTGAAGTAACTAAATTTCCAGGGTAGGAAGGAGAACGCATCACCCCACATTTGGTGTAAAAATATTTTTGGGCGCTTTCTCTCCAAGGAATAGTGATTTCCTCTGGAGAAACAAAAGTGTGCGTTTAACACAGTGTGCTTCCCTCCCCCTGTGCTGACTTCTCCCCTATGGAGAACTTTGCTTAGGGGAGTAGGAGCCCCCAGGGAGAGTGACCTGACATTCCCAATAGTATGTCTGAAAACATTCACCTGACACAGCCCTCCAGGTTTACTGTTGTGTATAATGGTGAATACTAAAAAGTAGTCAATATGTGCCCACACGCAGACCTAAGTCTACGAGTGCATATTTACTACTTTTTTCGTGAAACAGGTTCTTCTTTTTTCTGGATATTATTGTGATTACTTCAAAAGAGAAGTGAAAACTGCAACACATGGACTAACTGTGTATTATAATTCAAATTGCTTAAGAAGTATTTGCATGGCCCCTGTTTAAATCAATGCTATGCTCTGTTCTCAAATTAAATGTCTGTATTCTATTGTGGTTATTGAAAAAAGAAAAACGAAAAAGAATTGCAATCATGTGTAATTTATTACAAAGACAAAATGCTTCTCTGTAAATTGTGTATGCACAGTGTGGCGTACCTCCGCCCCCCTCACAATCCCAGCCTTTTAAAGTTATTTCCAAGTTTCGTTAGACAATTTTATGAGCAATTTTGCCCAGATTTACTAAATTATCACGCAGAGCAGTGCAGCAGCTGCAAATCCTGCACTGCGTGAGGAGAGAGCAGGAGAGCGCCATATTTACAAAAATATGGCATTCTCCTCCCCTCTCTCTAGCGCCTGAGCAGAAATGTGCTGCCGTGCACCATGCACGTATATTTGCACCATAGTGAAAGGGTATCTGAGTGAGTCTAGCATAGGTTTTGTACTAGAAAGATACCCTTCCAGTACACAGTACTATGCTTAGACTAACTTCAAAACTTTTCCCACCTTGCATGTGTTCTGTAGAGTGCAGCACACATGCAAAGTCAGAAAAGAAAGGAGAAATAAAAGCATTTCTCTGTTATAGCGCCGGGTTGAAGTGGGCACTATTTTTTTAAGCAAAACCCTGTCTACTTTTTTTAGTAAATAGGGTTTTGCGTCAGAAACCTTGGGTGGGTGCATGGGACCGCTCATGCACCACCCATGGAACGCTCCCCTGGCGCTAAGTAATGCAAAGCAGTGCTATTCAAGTAATTTCCCAGTGCGAAAGTAAATTTGTAAAAAAAGATTTTGCGTTCGGCGCTAAATCTTAGTGAATATACCCCGAAGTGTATTCAGGTAGAACCAGGTGTTGTGATCCAGTCATGGGTCATGAACATATTGTTTACTGGTAATCTTCATTACCCCTAATCTATGTCCTCCTCGTCCCAGGTGGAATGCCTCAATTCACTAATGACTGGGACGTAGATTAGCGGTAATGGTGAGTACCCAAGAATCGCATTTGTACAAAGGATCCGGCACATCAACAAATAGGTACTCAGCTCTGTAGGTGAATACATTTGCTCACCTTGCACATGAATGAGCGGGAAACAACCTTTACAACACATCATTTACAACGCATGTGTTTACAACGCAAGTCCCCGTGAGCCCGCGCGGACAACACGTCGCAGACGACAAAGGAGCAAGACTACACGGAGAGAGATAAAAAATTTCCTCAAGAAAAGAAAGAGACAACTGCAGCATACACAACAAAGAATTGTCTGGGCTAGTTACTTTTAAAATCCAATTTAAGGAGATGACATCCTCACTCTAACCATCTGGACTCGACAACATCTGAGGCTATACGCCTCCCTTAGGGGACTTAAACAAATAGCTGGCCCCGGGTACATACAAGCCAGCATGAATATTTTATGACGCTTACATATTAAGGAACAGCTACATCATATTAGACACCCCCAGCCCTTCATGAGATTCGCAACACCTTGGTCCTGAGGGACCAGACCTTTTACCACTACTGAGGAGTGCTTGTTTTGAGAACTTACCTAACTCCTTTGTTTCTCTGGAAATATCACGCTTTGCCCTTCATAATATAAGCTCAAGGGCCCCTCACAGGGTCGAATTTCTGTTGTTCTTAATTTATGTGTTAGTGTGCATTTGTGGTGTGAATGAGAGAGTATGGTAGTATAAATGAGTAGCTCTAGGCTGGTGGGAGTTGTCTAAATTCTGTGTTTACAATAGAAATTTAAGGAGTAAACCAATGTTACTGATTTTGAATATATCAAGATAGTAAATGGATATTATTGTTAGTTTGTATAAAGTTTTATTGTTGCTATGCACTTAAAAATGAAAAAAGATAAAAAATGCTTTTGTCTAAAAGAAAAAAAAAATTTGATAAATAAAAAGTAATAAAAAGTAAATCTTCGTAGTGTTAACTTACAGAGATTATTCTGGGATATAGGCGAATTTGAACCTGACTAGGTCATCTCAAAGTATATAGGTCGGTACAGAGGTATTGCATTAGGTTGTTTACAACGCAAGTCATTACAGCAATGCGTTGTTACATCGCATGCCATTACAACGCAAGTCGTTACAATGACTTGCGGTAGGGGGCGGAAGGTGTTGGATTTGTTGGATTTTCAGTCCAACACCTTCCCTACTGTTGCACACACTGGAGTTGGAATAGTAAATTATACTATTCCAAACTCCAGCGCCCCCCCTACCGCAAGTCGTTGTCACGACTTGCGTTGTAAACGCATGCGTTGTAAAGAGTGCTATTAGAATGAGCAAGCTCTTATTTGTTCATGCTTTAGTGCAAATAAGCTTTGAAAAGGGTTTTCCACAGCATGTGTGTCACATTTTTTCAGTAAGATTTAATGTGTTTGAGCTAGAAACACACACATTTATGCAGCAGATAATGGATTATATGATAAATGCAGTATAATTCTATAATTATGCTGAAATTGTTACAGCCGCAATATCCAACTCCAGTGGCTTGCATATTTCTTAATTTCATCTCATTCATTCACATTTCTCTGGCACAATACACATCTGCATGTATTTATGTATGTAGCTAGTATTTCTATACCTCAAACCTAACCAAAAGGCAGCTATACACATTTGGGAAAATGATCATTTAGTCTGCAGTTTGCAAATGAGATCTTCTCCAATCCTGGTTGGGCTAAGTTTCTAAGACCTTTTTTAACCCAAACAGCAGTGCCTGAAATGGAAAAATAGAAGTACCAGAGTGCCTACTTGCTTTTGAGAAGTCTTGAAAGCAGCGATGAATGAAGGAGAGCTCCCTTACCTTGGGCAAAGACTGGCTGCACCAGCAGCAGGGTGAGGCACAGCAGTAGCAGAAACCTGCACATGGTGCAGTCTAGACGAGCGCGTGAGGCTTGAGTAGTGAGACTCTGCAGAAACCCAGGGTACATTAGGGGCTCTCACACCCAACGTGTTTGCTTTGGGAAAACCACAAAATAAACAGGGCTTACAGGGTTGCTATAGAGAGCTAAGGACGCGGGACGGTGAATCATGCAACACTTTCCTTTTATGAAACGAGAGGGTAAATAGAACAGGAGCGAAGCACGTCCGCTCTGCTAAGAATTCTAGAAGGATTATTTGTGGTTGGAGTATGTAAGACGTGCAGTCACTTCATCGCGTTTCTACGCAAACCGGAAGCTGAATGCAGGCAACCATGGGAATATGACGTCTATGCTGGAGGAAAGTTGAATTGAAATCGGAAAGTTAGAGAGGCAGAGAAAGATGGCTCTTAAAATTAAGAAAGGGTCAATAACACAGGGGTGTGCGAATTTTAAATTCCACACATAGAATTAAGCATAAGTTAACGAGTTTTACGCTTCAGGAACTTGGCGAAAGGCTGTCAGCTGCAGCCGAGATTTCCAAAGGAAAAAAAACGTTGTTGTCAAACAATTTTCCAGCAAAAGACTTTTGCGAGTGAATTCGCCCACAACAAATTGAGGTTTGGAAGGAACTGTTGCCCGCAAAACCTACTTTTTCGGCATTTTTCTGCGCAATGTTTTTCAAACCCAAGCTTGCAAAATTTTGAAATATTTCACAAAGTGTACCAACAAAAACCTTTGGAACCTCGTGTATCTTTAACAACATCTAAATTTAACATTTAAAGACATCTGTGAACTGTTCCACACTAATTCATCATAAACGCTAAAAGCACTGCAACCCCCACAACATATTTGGTGAACTTTTCACTTCTTGCTTTCCTCCAAACACTCACCCATTCAGTTCACTATTCCCCACCATGTGTCGAGAGCTGCTCTCAGTTCCATAAGTCCTTTGTCATTTCTGATTTACTGATCACATCGCTTCACAAGCTTGCCCCTCTGGCAGAGTGGGTGAGACTGGCACTAATGCAGACAAGGGAAATGGGACCCCATCTGCTGGTTTGGGAGTAAAAAGAAAGCTAGAAAAGGCACTGGGGCTTAAGAAGGGCAGTGGACCTCTCAAACCTAGGGGCCACGGTGCCAATGCACCTGCTGCACTATTACTAGCTACACCCTTGCATGGTCCTTCTCCCAGAGTCAGACATACCCCGAAACACATATATCCAGATCCTCTCACTTCTCGTACATTAGCTCCCCAACAGCTGCACGTTACCACTTTTCTGTCACTTCATGATTCACCATAAATACTCCCTTTTAACACCGTTAACTCTGCACATCTGCCCTATACAGAATCAGTAATGTCTAACTGGTCCATGCTCTGCGGCTGCTTCCTTCCTATCATCCCCTTTCCACCTGAAGAACTCATCTGCATCCCTTTGACGTGTTTCCTAAAATTTTGACCAAAAAGCAGATACACTTCATGAAGATGTCCATCACCCTGGGTTGATATTAAATGCTATCTTGTAGTTGTAACAGCCACGTTTGCTTCTATTGATGGGTGTGTTGACTTTAGAACTTGCTCATGTCAGGTGGCACCATCCTATAGCATATCACTCTTCGTACTATATTGTCCTAGTACAGGAGAGCAATCGCTATAGGGAGACATTTATCAAAGAGGTGTGCTGCTGAGGTGAGGCATAAAGGAATAGCTTTGAACTAGTAATGATGGACTCTACCATAAGTATCAGGATTTTTCTTCACTTCTTTATAAACGATACGTTAAGGTCAGCATCTTTTCCATCAATAGAACGCCAAAAATCCTCTGCATTCCGAGCATGGGTTGAGCATTAGGATGATCTAGACGCTGACTTTTTTTCTGTTAAGCTATATTGTTTGTCAGACCCTTTTCCCTCTATCCGCTGATAACATTTCATAAGAGTTAAAGACCATTTAGAGAGTTGGAACTGAGGCTGGTTATTTTCTCTTAGGTTCTGTGGTTACTCCAATGCTTGTCTAAAGCTCCTATTGCTTTAGTGATGCTAATTTGATGAGTTATTCTATGTGGGCGTCTGTGAAATGTTCATGAAGGGGCTTACCATAAAAGGGCACAAATACGTTACTGCATATCGAATAGCAAAATCCAGGAATCCAGAATCAAGGACACCATGTTGAGAAACTCCTGATGCAGTTTTCTATGAGAGTAAACATTTGGACGAGGGATAAGGGACTCAATGACTGCCCCAGGAGGATGACACTTTTCCAGTGAGCAAGGAATGCAGAACTTAGAATCTATGACAGCTAGTGCATCATGGGACAGATCCGCCAGCCCCTTAACATAACCCTATATTCACTTGGCCACTAAGTAGCCTGGAGAAATACAGATGATGCCCTAGGAATAAGATGTTATGGCACTGTGCCACTGAGCACAGATCTTCAACGCCAAGGGTTTACCATAGCGGGTGCATCATGAGAGACACTCATCAGCCCCTTAGCTTAAACCCCGTGGCGGTGGCCACTTAATGAACCAGGAGGAAGACGTTGTGGCACTATGTTCCAAAGTACATGACTGAAGCTCACAGGACTAATCAGTGGCAGCAGAGCGTTGCCAGCTTAGACAACAAATGCGTAAAGATTAACTTAGTCGAGAAAGCCTTGGTAAAACAGCCTACAGTAAAGAAAAAGAGGATCTTTGAGTATGTGACATCCCAGTTGATAAGAACATTATTCTCCTTACTTCATATTAGAAAGAACATAAAAAAACCTTTTGATTTCAGTAGGATTTGATATTTTAATGCATCCCGGTTTGTTAAAATCTGTATTTCCATTTTTTTCTATCAGCTTTCGCTCTGTATTTGCTCATATTCTTACCAAATGTATTGAATGCTCTGGTGCTCTTTAAAGCAGTGTCCCCACTTTAAAAACAAATAAATACATGAAAAATAGAACAGTAAACACATTCTGTGATAATAGTGTTAGTTTTTATTCTTGAGCACTCTGGTAACTAACAACATGTTCTCAATTCTTGTACTAGCTGAAAGAAAGCTAACAAAACCTTCATTTGTTTACCAATCCCTTTAACATTCTTTGGTGAACATTTCTCAAGTCAACATCAGCACAGGCATTGGACAATTTTTACCTTATCTTTTACCCCTCCCTGCTGCTACTCTGGCCCTGGAGCCCTATTAACTACCAGTACATACCTGTCAGGCTCGTAACGCTAAAATGCAGGGGTAGTCATGCGTTTAAGAGAGTGATCCGAATAAGGTGGAGAATAAATACTTTTTTTCAAGGATAATTTAGGTTTGAAAGGCAAATGACTCCATTAAAGTCCATGGAGGCATGTAGTTTGTCAAGGTGAATAGAAGTAAAAAGAATAGGTATGTATTGCAGTGCCCCTCTGGTAAATGAAAGAGACCATGCATAACTATTTGGGCTTTGTAACAAAGGGCTCTATAATATTTAACACTTTGGATGAATTCCCATATTCTTCATGGGTTTTCCTTGGCTTCACTAAGTTCCTGATCCTGTTAAGGGTCCTTTCCAGTTCACAGTATTTCCTTTCACTTGCAGTTGTTTCTAGTTCACAGTCCTTCCAGCCCCTAAATTCCCTTGACCTGAGGTTATTGCTAGTTCACATTCTTCCCAGACCCAAGGTTTGCTGCACCTGATGTCTTTCCGACTTCATAGACTATTTAGCCCTGGGTTCCCACCACCTTCCATCTTTCCCACTCCACAGTCTTTCTAGCTCCTCAGTTCCCTCTAACATGGGTCTTTATTCATAGGGTAAGAACAAGATTTCTAACTTCCTAAATCCTGAAAGAAAAGGACTCAGGTATAAGACCATCTGTTTCCCTCTGTGAATGAGTCCCCACCCTCAGAGTAGTCCCTTATCTCCTACAGAATTCCAGTGCTGTCCACCAGCCCCTCATTTAGTGCTTCCACTTGACTGAGAGAAAAAGGGGTCAGTAGTCAGTACACGTTTTCCTCTGGGAATTTTGCCCTCCTCCTCCTCTGTAAGTCGAACTTATATAGTGTAGGAACATAGGGATACCTCTTTGTAGTCTCCCCCTTCTGTGTCATTGGGGGGTTGTTGGATTAGCCATTCCATAGAGTGTGATGAATGGTTGTATTATAATTCCAGATTTGTAAAGCGCGACTTATCACCTCTAAGGGTATCCAGGTGCTGGGGGCCGTCGGGGAGATTATGTAAGCTATTGCCCAGAGTCATATGATGCTGAGCTTGCACCAGCGATCGAACCATGAGCCCCGCACTCCGAGGCCGCCACTCAGGCTGCTGCCCCACACCTCTCCCTCACTAATATGTAGTTTTGAAGGCTGGGAGAGCTCTGACTCCGGCCTGTGAATTCCAGTCTTCTCCACCTTCAATGCGTGTTCCCTGTAGTGGGGCCTCCTCTGCAGCTCTACGCATACTCCTGGGTCTGCCCCAGCTGCTTCCTGCTTTCCAATGAGGGTGTGGATAAGGCCAATGGCCGACTGGTCTTCCAGCCTCATCACCTGAATAACGTGATGAAGCTCCACAAGCTACCGTGTCTCTTTCATTAGCACCAGCTGCGGTCTCCACACCTCAGACGCAGTCTGTAGATAAGCCACTGTTCAGTTCCGCACACCCGAACACCACCCCCTTGTCTGTTTCAACACCCCTAAGTAAAAACCCCCATCCAGGTGAAAGGAATCTTTGAATGCTCATACATGAACGGATCTCCTTGCAAACCATGCATTGTGACAACCACCAAAGCAAATTTTTTGATTGTGAATCGCAAATTGTTTCCAGAAATCAAAAAAGCCATTCATCTTGCCCACCTGATGACAGAGTAGCGGAAATAAGAACACTATATCATGTCACCTCTTTACGTCCAAGGAATACAACTGATTGTGCTATGTTTCAAGCCCAAAAACATTTTATTTCTTAAAAATGTAAATAAATGGAATGTGCTTTCCTCTGATAGCGATAATCAAATGGGTCTATTTATTGTGTCAGATTTGAATTTGGTTATGTAAAGTCTCAATCACCTTTGTCTGCCAAAACTCCAACTATTTACAGGTAATCTTAATTAGCATTGAGTTACTAACCCAAGCTAGACCCAGACAGTTCAGAAAAAATGTTTAGTTCACAGGCCTCTCCAACGAGTAGCTCGTGAGCTACTGGTAGCTCTCAAGTTACCTGTCAGTAGCTCTCCTGTGTGCAGCCCTACCTACTAAATTAGAAGCTTTTGCTTGTTTGAAATAATATACGCATATCAAAATTGAAAAGTGTGCACTAAAAATGAAAATGTGTGCATCTTTGGAACTCCTAAGCTGATGTTCGAAGAAAAAATGTTTGAATTTCCAAAATATATTTAAAGCCGATATTTAAGTGATCAATCAGTTGGGAGATGTATTACTAATATTATTACCTTGGTGCCAGGGCATTGCAGCTATGACTGCTAGCTACTGCCCATGTAAAGGCATTCCCAATTGACAAACCCTTTTTAGCCATTACTGCTGGCAATCCTGCCTGATGTAAGGAGGTGATCACTGGTGTTAATCTTGCAGAGGGTGGCCAGTAATGTAATCTTGACTGTGGTGGTGCCTATTAGAACACAGCAATATTAATAATATAAGTAGTTTGGGATGATTTTCATTGAACATAAGGTCTTACTAAGAAAAGGTTGGAGACCCCTGGTTTAGAAAGTTATATTGTTTCAAATGTTACAAAGACTGGAGGAATAATGAGAATCCCCACGGAATTCTGTGACAACTCAAGAATGGACGATATTGCTTTTCACCTGGTTTTAATTTGCTTTGCCATGTTTGTTGATGTAGGATGTGCAGAGTGACTGTGGCCAATTTAAAAAGGCAAACAGGTTGCTATGCAGTTCAGCCATTTTGTCTGAATTGTGTGAAACAGCCTATGATGTCCCCCGGGGAAGTACAGTCACAGACTAGTCTTCCCCCGGGGCGCTTCGTGCAAACACAGGATAGGGATAGTATAGGTTGTTTTGGGGGGAAGGGGCTGGCTACTGTTAGAGCATATAAAAGTCAAGAGGGGCGTGTCCGGCCTCTTTCTGACTCTGAGCACTGCCGGGAGGGCAGGGGGTTGTCAAAAGAAAACTGTGTCCACCCACCCACCCTACATGCATATGGGATGAAGTGGGAATGGTATTTAGCGAGGTTGCCAATTTAGGACAGGTTGCAGGGCACAGGTATCTTGGGGGGTGGAGAGTCACATGCGGGCGTATCCACCCCCTCGGGGATAAGAACGGAGTACAGGTGACAAAAGACGGTGTGCGGGATTACCTTGAGCAAGTAAAGAGTCTCAGTGGAGGGTGTTTGGTAGGAAAATGAAGGAGAGGTTGGATATATGGGAAGAGCTCAGTGAGTGGAAGAGGGAAGTATGAAACAAGGTATGAGGGCTTGGGTATGAAAGTTAGAGTGAGGTGCGAGTGGTTACGGGAGGTGTGGAAGTGTCGTATTTACAAAGTTTGATGTTATTGTTTATATGTTGATTAAAGTTCAACTTAAGTGTTTGTAAGCGTGTCCTAATAAATGGCCTTTTACGCTAAATCATGGACATGGAGTGTTTTTATTGCACGAAGACTCTTAACTGCAATTCATATGCAGGTTGGTGGACGAATACTGCTAGCAAATGGAAACCTGGAAACAGGGGGAACATTCTTCCAGAGACTGTACAGAGCCGAATGGAGCATTATATCAACCTCTAGTTACAATGCTTCCAGTGAGCTCTGGCCACAAAAGCATGTGTCAGCTAAAACATCTAGGTACTTCTTGTGTGAAGGAAGGACTAGCAACTTGCCTATTTTACCGGACATTTTATATTTCAAATAAAGAAATTACACAGTAAGATCACCACATGTGTTTTGGATAGTACTAATGAGTAGTTGATGGTCGAGACTATCCGAATATTGCTCTTTGCCCGAATATTAACACCTTAATTTTATAAACATGTTTCTCTTATGTACACTGAAGGATTACAAGCGTAAATGTAAGAACCACAGTACGCTGCTCCCTGCAACTGCGTGTAAATTGCAAAATATGGTTGTCATCACTGCATACATATAAAGGCTTCATTTTGCTTCGGGGTCAGGAAAACTATCAGAATGTCTACTCTTTTCTAAGGGCCGGTCCTGCTACTGAAGATTAGGACTTGTGCTGCTACCTCGGGGGAAGGGGGCAATTGCCGTTCCTTAGTGAGGGCTATCCCTTGACAAACCTTTCCCACTGGAGCCGGCCTCTTACCCAATATCTTGCTATGTCTCTGCCCATGACATGAAGCTCAGAGGGGAGAAAAATAAACTGGTGTACAAGATAGCTTGATAACCAATACAAAGTCTAGAACCCAAAATAGGAATAAGAACCCATTAAAATGAATTGTATGAAGACACAGTATAAGGCCCAAGATGAAAAGAACGGGACAGTGAGCAGACTGAAGAAACAGAAATAGGAGCAACTGGGAGGAATTGGATAAAGAAAGCGGTATTAGAACAATGAGCAAGAACAACAGGGGCGGCGGTTGGGCATAGAATATTAAAGTAGTAGACAGACCTAGACAAGAGAAACAGAAGATAGAAGGGAACCAGGAAATGGTGAGCAAAAGTAGCAGAAAATCTACTAACAAAAGGATGGGGTGAAATATACACTGGAAAACCCAGAATCCCGACAGAGAGAGATACACACAATAATAAAAGCAGATGAAGAGAAGTGTGATTAGAAAGCATGGCTGTGAACAGGAATGTGGTGAGAGAGTTAGGACCATCTACTTTAAATGGAATCACGCACTCAAATAAGTTTTAGTCCATCCCCCCATGCACCCGCTCTGAAATTCATGGTTTTTATCTCTGAAATCCTCAGGAGGAGAAATAATTCTTTTATTTACCATGCACAAGTGGTCATTGAGTGGCCATGTCTGTCAGGATGCCTTCATGTCATGGGTCAAGTCTGTATTCCACAAGGGAATCTCCTTATTCACAGAAACCTAATAATGGTCCCTCAGGCATTAGACACCACTTACATTTTAATCTTATGTGAGGGTTCATGTTCATAGCTTCTAGTGCATGTTTGTGTTCTGAGACCTGACATGTTTTAGTAGAGAAAATGATTGAGGCCTCTGGTGAACTAAACAGATCAATTTACAAGTGTTGAGCTATAGCACTCGTGGAAGTGAGAATCCTTTCCAATTCTGTGAAGATGCAGAGCCTGGAGTCACCACTTAACATCTGTTCTGTGCTCCCAAGCCCAACTAGATTAAAATCCAGAATTTATGGTAGCGAACCCTGGCACGGTCCCCTTCGGAGACCCGCCCTTTGAGCTGTTCCTTGCAGCAGCACAACGCCACCCCTACACAAAGATGTAACTCACCTGTCTCCCCCCATATCTCAGACCTGCATGCAATGGTGTTCCAGCAGTGACCTGCATCAGGATGTCCCACCAAATGAAACACCCTACAGCATGACATCTATACATTCTGTCACTGGGCAGTTTTGCTAGACTTCGTGGGTAAAGGTAAAACCTTCCTACAGCCTTATTCCTTGCCGCCACCCCTTACATGAACGCTAATCCAGCATGCTAGAAAGTACCATATCCCACACCATTATCCACCAACTCTATCACCTAACTAAACCCTTTCTCCGCGCCTAAAACTAAGTCTAACCTTCCCTTACCCTCTTGCCCAGCCCACACACTCAACGTTACTTCTATGGTAATCTTAACCCATTCCCTAGGCCTTACCTTAAGTCTCAGACTCCCCATAGCTCTTACCCTTTCCTTAAAAGCCTAAACATACTTTACTCATCTTAAAGCAAATGTCAGCATTTCCACCATTTTTCAAACGCCTTGTCTAACTTTTGCTTTCACAATAATTTTTTCAAACTTTATATTTTGAATTTCTGTGCTGCCCAGACCTAGGATGATTCAAACATTGCACCATCCCAGGATGTCTGGGTGAAATCTGGCAAAAACTGTAGTTGTCTGCCTGCTTTGGTACCTACAACATCTTGTCACATCACTTAAATCAAATGCCACTTTAAAATGCATTGGAGAATACATTTGGCTTTCAAAGACATTTTCCAATCTTGACATGTCGTTCGGTGGAATTGGAAAAGCCCAACTCCTGGGCACCCTAGGGTTGTACAGGCATCACACCCACCGACGTTCCCCCGAACTGCTGTTGAAGAGGTAGTCGCGACCTGAAACTGAGAAGACAATCTGAATGAACATCAGTAATGTACAATATTTGTCATATCTGCTTAGTCAGCTTTAGCCACAGTTGTCAGTATTCATAATACAGTATGTGTGACATGGTCTAATATTAGTCTGTGCTAGTTTCAGGCAATAACAATATCTTGGTCAATGTGGCTATAGTATGGTGTCTATTACATTTCACTTATTTCTGAATGTGCCACAATATTTATCTGTTGGTGTGAGATTCCAACAGAGAGATGTCATGACATACACTGTATTCAAGAAGTTATATTTGTGATTGAGTTCAGTGTAAAGAAGTTATCATTTAAGTTCAGACAAAGAGAGCAGCTATGGTGTTAACTATTATTCAATCTCCTAGCAGTTTTAGAGACTTTCACAATAAAACTCTTAAAATACACTTTTAATTTCACTGCACTCTGCTTCTGAAGGCCTGAACACTTGTTACATATTCTCTTGCGATTAAAGTTGCTCTGTTGCTGAATGATTTTTTACATTTTAAAGTTTTTTCCAGTTTTAGTCTTAATCAGAATTATAACTATAGCCTTGGCGCACCAGTACACTCTGGGGTGGTCTTTCGTTTTGGGTTCTTTCACACATCTTTCTATACAGACAACACTCAAATCCTTTTTGTGGATAGACAATGAAAATGCATCTGCTCACTAACAATGGTATCTCCTCTCTATCCTGGACTGAATGATCTATACTTGAGAAGCAGACCACCATTTGATGACCCTCAGTTCTAGAGATTGACCAGTGCTTGAAATTAGTCTTTGGTGTACGCCCTTCCTGTTTGCGTCACATGAGTTCTCTTATTCCACAGATCAGCAGAGTGAACAGTTGACATGTATTTCATTGAATGTAACCCTTAAAGAAACCCTTGACTCTTCTTTTTGATCACATAAATTATCACTTAGACCAGCATCCACCACATCTAATTGGCAATGCTGCAAGTTGTTTATTCTGCCAGATTGCTTCGGTCTGTGAGCACAAAAACACCCATATCTATGCAAATAAGAGCTGGAAGTAGGTACAATTTAAAGCATCACGCATGTTATCTACAGCCTAACGCCTCCTTGAACACCTTTTCTTGCTGTAAACAGCCGCGACCCATGCAGGTACCAGCGGTGGGGTCGGGTGGGGGGGATTTCGACAGACGATGACAAGGGAAAATTAAATAAATAATTATTTTCCCCTTGTCATCGTCCATCGAAATCCCCTCCCCCACGCACCCGGCCCCCCTGCCCCACCGCTCGTACCTGCACGGGCCGCAGCTGGGTGGAAAAAGTAAATAATAGTGCCCTTTCCACCTCAGATCGAAGGCCAACCAAGATTTGTTTAATTCAAACCAGATAAATAGTCTGAGTGTTATTAAGTAAACACTCACTCTCATCTGATGTCCTGTGAGAAAGGTCCCACTGACACCTGGACTGACATGAGTCAGGTTTAGGAACCATTAGAACAGGCCTTACCCTGATGTCAGTAATTTGGAAAGGGCCATCCTGAATTTGATATTATCTGCCAGGAAGACCACACATATTTCATCCCTAGGGCCATTTGGAAGCCTATAAAAAGCCCCGTGTGCGTTGTGCCCCAGAGGGTGAAACACGTTTTGGCTGATGTAGCTCCCATATCCCAGAAGATGATGTTTAAGATAATGAAAACCAGTGCACATCAACAGGGCTTTTCACTAAAATAATTTCAAACGGATAAAAACAAAATCCTTTTTTCCCTTTATTTTATTGCATTGTTCTCACAATGCTGAAAATATAATAACCACACGAAGGCATGGGAAGAGAATGTGGTCATATGGTTGCATTTCATAGATGATTTATTTGTGGTGTGGAGAGGCTTTGATGAGAGTGCTAGGAATTTTGTCGAGCGAATCAATGTCAACAGTTTGAATTTCCACTTCACTAGTGAATTAAGCCCAGAGAGAGTAAATTTTCTAGACTTGTAAGTGTTTATAGAGAGCAAGAACATTGAACCCAAGCTATAAGAAAGAAAACCTCAGGCAACACAATATTGCACACTTCTAGCTTTCACCCAAGGCACCTCATAACAAGTATCCCTTATGGTGAAATGTTTAGAGCAAAGGGCAATTGCAGCCTAAGCAGTGATGCTATTGTCTGCCAACAGGAAATGATGTGTAGATTTAGCCAAAAAGGGTACAGCATGCGGTTGTTAAAGCAAACCCAGGTGGTGGTCAACAAGAAAAAACACGGGACACAATTTTCTTTACCAGGAAAACTAAGAAACAAGGCAAAGGGGTAGCTAGGTTGATTACACCTCATAGAAATCAAATCAGTGAACTGAGAGCACTAGTTAGAAAGAACTGGCACATTATTCGATCTGATCTGATCCGATTATAGAATCATTAGTTCCCAGTAGACCCCAGATCACTTACTGCAGAGCATTGAGGGATGCCTTGGTGAATGGTAATCCTGAAATACGTAAATCCAGGAATTGGCTTACTCCGAAGAAGGGATTTTATATATGCACCAAGTATAGAGCATGCACCATAGGTACTAACACTACTGAATATTCAATACTGTTCAGCGATGCACTCCTTAAAATCTCAGGCACCTTCAATTGCAAAAGTGACTTTGCGGTATATGTGCTAATATGCAGCTGTAATTTAAGGTCTGTAGGCAGCACGGTGCTGCAGGTACACAAGCACATTCTGCAGCACATGCTCGCAATCACTAATGTAGATCAGTCATATCCAGTTGCAAGGCACTGTGCAGAATTACACAACAGTAATGTATCACAATGTGCGATATTTTGTGATTGACACTGTCCCATGTAATAGAAGAAGGGGTGATCGAGTAAAGGCACGAAGGCAGTTCAAAACCAAGTACATTCTGAATCTTGACTCTAAATCCCAAAATGGGCTGAATATTGAAGAGGATTTACACACCCATTTGTAGTCTGTATACCAATGCAATTGGGATGGGTGACTCTCCTATGGCAATATACAAATAAGCGTAACAGTCTCTGCATCGAACTAAAAACCAAATACAATGACAATGTTTGAAAAAGCTGATTCTTTTTAGCGATGCCTGCGTAGATTTGCACAGTAATTGGAGTGTGAAAATGAATTGTTATATCAATTTTGCCTTGCAGTGGGGCAGTATGATAATAGTTAATCATTTGGCATCAATTACTTTGCCCACTTGGGCTTAAGTGTGATGTAATTGCGCGTATTAATGATAATCCATTTACTTAGTCAGTATATTACTATGTATTTTGTGAGTTTGCACATTAATGCAACGAAGTACTGTCAATACCATCTAAGTACTGGGCAGTAATGAATTTGCCTTTTTGGGCGCAATTGTGTAAAGTACTTTTTGTTACTAAGAATGATGAATCTATGTAATATATTAAGTACTTCGTGGGTTTGCACAAAAATTGAATCAGTATATGTGCAATACGGTGTGCAATATCTATATATAGGCTGTAAGTAGACCCACAGTGGTTTCAGTTTTAGTGTGAGATATACTCACGACAGCCATTCATTTGAAAATGCAATTCCTGATTAAGCTAGTTATTTTAAAATGCAATCACTGAGTAAGTAGCTTATTTATGGTCACATGGCAAAAGCAAATACGAATCACGCTGTATTGAATGAAAAATGAAATAGTGCAAGTTAATGTGAAGTATTTAGTTCATTTCAATGCTGACGTAAAATATAAGAGCAGGCAAAATGGCAGCGCAATGTTTGTGCGATCAAGGTCGTTGGTGGTGGCCCAAAAGTGTTACGAACCATATGGCGAAATAAAATTTCTTTTGAGCAACATCGCAGTGTCTGCATCAATCTTGTGGGAGGAATCACGGTTAAAGGATTGACGGTGGTGTGATATATATCTATATATATTCAGAATTCTTCATAAACATTTAATTATTTTCAGATAATGCTATCATGCTATCTGCATTAACAGAGAGTCGTATGTTAATCATACAGGTGCCACGGGTTTCATCTTGGGCCACCACAGGGTTACTTAGAATGAAGAAATCCCACAATGTCCATTTTCCTTTCACTAGTTTAATTTAATGGATCTACTTCACTCATTGCTGAGAAAACCCAATATTAAAAGTGCCATCCTGACAAACCCCAGTTGATCAAACACAATTTTGGTGAATTTCCAAAATAAGGACAAGGGTTTTCCCCAACCAAATTTGAGGACATTTGACAAAAAAACATAACACAGAAGATGACAATAAGGCAGGATTAAAAGAGATGAGAGGGGGTTGCAGTAAAGGGTCTAAGTAGTGATGGAGGTGCTAGGGTATAGTTTGGAGTAGAAGTACAAAAGTGTAGGCAGAGATAGTAGATTACAATCATGGGTAAAGGTGCTAAGGAATACGGAGGAGTATAGATAAATATAGGGGCAGAAGTACCAGGGTATATGCTGGGGCAGGGATACTATGGGAAATCTAAGGATAGCAATGATAAGGCATAGACAGTGATTCAAAGTATAGGAAGGGAATAATAACTAGGGTATAGATATAGAACTAAGTACATAAGTAGGATATAAGCTGGGGTACAGCTACTAGGGTACAGGTAAGGGAAGAGCTACTGGGTTTAAATAGGGGTACAGGTACTAGAGTACTGGCAGGGTTAAATGAGAAGGATAAAAAACAAATACCATATAGATGGTCGACATGACCCTGGAAAAACAAGATTTTTTCTAGCAGGAAGTACTTTCATAGGGATAGATTGAAAATCTTGGGAATCTAATTCATTTGGAAAACATAATAGAAACAGGATCATGGAGAAATCTCCTCCAGAGCAGGTTTTCTCAAGTATGTTTTTCTCTCGAATCACAGACAGCCAATATATTTCCTGGAATGCCACACCCTATCTCTGCCTGTCTGTTTCTAAACCTTGGGTAAATTATTTGTCACTAAGCAACACCAAGATTGATTGTCCTTCTTTGTTACTTCCTCGCCCTTCTGTTAAGTGCAATTTGTTTGTTTTCCTTTACATTCATGTTGTAGTCACAAATGAGATAAAGTACTTCAGACTTCCTCGATAAGCAGCCATTTGGTTGTGACACAGTTTATCTTGGCATGGTCTCCTTTTATAATTACTTTGTTGCCTCCTACCTTAAGTCTGTTTTGAGTTTTACTTCTGCACGTAACTTAAATGTTGTTTGTGTACTTTGTCATTTATTGGCCTTTTTATACCAAAAGTCTCCAGTACCATCAGCCATAAAAGTAATTGTATACATGCCAACCCCAAATAAATCCCTAATGAAGTGTAACCACCTCACTTAAAGTTGCTGGGACAAAGAGTGTTTATAAGCTTTCCACAGGATTCCAGGTAAATCTAGACACAGTTCTCAGCACCAATGTAAAATCCTGGGCATCCCTGGTGTTGTGATGTTTGTTCACTTCAACTGACCACCTTGTAATAGTGGCATAACTTACAATTGTTTGTAAAAGTAAACAATGGGCTAGCATGTGGTGTTTCTGAGAATATGAAGTCATCTGGCAAATTCATATGTTTACAATGATTGGGAAATTTCAACGAACACCCCTAAGAACAAAGATTTGATAAAGAAAAGCTCATGACTGGAAACACCATCTTCAGACAACATGGAGTGAGGCGGTAATGCTGTGCCTAAGGTGTAATCCTAGAAGAGTGACTACATAAAGGGGTGGTCACCACAAGCAAAAAGCACTGCATAAACAGTGTCCTAATCCAAAATGCTACAGTTTATTTCAAGCAGAAAATCTTACTTGAATTTAACTGCTTTACACACACTTCAGAACATCCTCCTGAACATGGTTTCACCATTTCACTAAAAATGTAGAGTCTCAAAAGAGCCATCACTAGTTGGCTGCAGTCCTGAGGATGACTCACTGATTTCTTAAAATGGTTCAAAACATCAATCACATACAAGTGGATACCATACTTTTTTTGCAGTTTTATATAGCGCGATCTTGGCCCAGGGGCATCAGAGCACTTTACAAGAGAACCCGACGTTACACATTTTTAGGCACAGGGAGATTACGTGATTTCGCAAGAATCACAGGATGTTGAGCTGAGTCTGGAATTCAAACCTGGCTCCCCAGGTTCTAAAGTGAGCAGCTGTAAATGACAGGTCACATCTCAGCCTACCATAACCAATTTGAACAGATTTGCAATGGTTGGTCAGGTCCTGTGCCCAATTACATGACCGCACTCATACATATAAATGAGCTTAAATAATTTTTAATCTAAATTATTCTTGCACTTTTCTCTGATCTCTGTGTGCATGCAACTTCTTCACTTTATATATTATTATAAGTATTTTATAACATTGACTGTTTTTCTTCAAAAAGTGTGTTCTATTTAAATTCAATCATCATGTCTTATACTGTGGTACATATCTCAAATTGTTTCTACACACCTGTTGATTCATGCTTATTAGAGGAACCATTTTCCTTTTACTACATGTTGTATTCAGATTCTTCTTACGCTCTGGTTTACCCTGTGCTTAATTATGTCACAAATTTGTTGGCCACATGACTTAATGGCAGCACTGGGGCTTTTCTCAGAGATATCGGTATGAGGTGTGTGTGGATGCAAATTATAATGTGAAACAATCCAAAGTCACAGCTCCCAGAATACACTGCTTTGTTAAATGAAAGCCCAGAACTGGAAAATTGGTGTTCTAGTGACCTTAAGTGAAGTGGTCAATCTAATTAAAAGCTCTTTGATTCGCTCCTGTGACATCATAGAGCGTGGCATCACAAACTTTGATCTCAATGGTTGGCTTTTATTATTTAACATTCTTGATTAGCTATCACGTTATTTCATAGGGAATGTATGTAAATTAAAGAGGAGAAAATATTATTGGATCCCCAGTATCAAGGCTTAACTATTGAGAACCAAAATATTGTGGAAGTAAGTGCATATTGTCAAGTATAGATTGAGAAACGGCCTGAACAACGCGAGTAGAGCTACGTGTGCCGTTCCAATGCAAGTGCAACCACGCTTGCCTTAACCATGCACATGACTTAACCATGCATATTCGTGGCTAAGGCAATGCGTTGTGCAGATGCTGAGATGGGCAGGCCCAGGAACAGGAAGAATTGGGAGAGGATGCAGTGAGGTAAGTGGGGCTGGGGCCGGGATTTGGGGGGCGTGGTGGTAGTTTTTAAGGGTTGGTGGTAGTTTTTAGGGCTTAGGGTTAGGGCTGGGGAGGCGGGCTTGTTTTTAGGCCTTGGGGGTCGGGTAGCTTTTAGGGCTGATGGGGAGTCAGAGTAGTTTTTAGGGCTTAGGGCTCAGGGTAGTTTTTAGGGCTCAGGGGGGTTGGGGTAGTGTTTAGGGGTCAGGGGGGTTCAGGGTAGTTTATAAGGCTCAGGGTGGGGTTGGGGCACTTTTTAGGGTTTGAGGTAGTTTGTAGGGCTTGAGGGGTTGGGGTAGTTTTTAGGGCTCAGGGGAGAGATTAGTTTTTAGGGCTCAGGGTGGGGTCAGGTTAGTGTTAAGGGCTCAGGGTGGGGTCGTGATACTTTGTAGGGCTCAAGGGGGCATCGGGTAGGTGTTAGGGCTAAGGGCAGGTGGCATAGGGTGTGATCTTTACCTCACATCCCTATACCATTCACGCCTTTACCACGAAATTGAGTGGTAAAGGCATGCGTGGTAAAGGAATGCGTTGTTCAGATGCATTCGTGGTTTAGGCAGCGTAGTAGAGGCACACGTGGTTTAGCCACATATAGAGTTACTATTTTTAACTCCATATGTACGTACCTTGAAAATATATATTGTGAAGGTACATATATGTGAATTTAAGGATAGTAAAGCTATACTTAACCATATATACTAACATTCAGGATATTTTTGTTCTCAATATTTTGGCCCAATGATATGTTTTCCTCTATATTTTGACATACAGTCCCTACGAAATAACTGTGCAGCTAATTGTTAACAAGTAAATGTGCTTTTAGCTGTCTATGCTCACTGTTGTTGGCATAAAAATGAGAACAAACAAAATAGACCTGATTGTAAAGGACATAGTCCAATTCCTTTTGTAGAGCTGGTGGTGGGGGGCTACTTCCTCAACCCAACTGCTGGTTTCAAACAGTTACCAGTCCTATCCAGTCCCAAATGTCCAAAGAATTATTTTTATAATTATAATTATAAACATACGTTTATCAGTCAACCCCATATAGATATACCCCTAATAAAAGGTGTATGCAAACAAAAAATTGTGTGAAGGTGAGAAAGTTCCTCACGTAGGCTTCACCAGGGGAGCTGCTGGTAGGTTCTCACCAGTTTGCCCACGTTTCTCATCATCGGTAACTTTCCCACCCGTGAAAAAAGAAAGAAGAGAATTGTCCAGTATGAAAAGTAGAGGGGAAGACAATAATGTGTGTATGTCAAAGAAGACCCCGTAATGTGAAAAAGAATAAAGTATTTCTCCAACTAAAATTGAGTTAAGACTCACATGTGCAAGGTTCCGATTTTATTCAAAGTTGTGAGCCTACTCAAAGTTTAAAAACAAACTGCATGTTGCAGACCACTTTAAGATGGGCCAACATGTTTCATTGCCTTTCTTCTGTTGTGGCAATTTCGTCAGGGCTCGAGGTCGAGGTTCACCTCACTGGACTTCAAATTTTAGACGAAGGGTGACAGGTGGTAGCCAACGGCACTCATACGAGCGTCCCACCGTGTCAGGGGGTGTTTCCTTCAACCATAAGTCCCCCACCGGCACCGGCCGTTGCCGTTAGTATACCGCGTATACCCGTCTACTGAGCTCTGTCTCGTCCCAGCGACACGGTGGGAAGCTGATATGATTGCCGTGGGCTACCACCTGTCACCCTTCGTCTAAAATTTGAAGTCCAGTGAAGTGAACCTCGACCTCGAGCCCTGACGAAATTGCCACAACAGAAGACAGGCAATGAAACATGTTGGCCCATCTTAAAGTGGTCTGCAACATGCAGTTTGTTTTTAAACTTTGAGTAGGCTCACAACTTTGAATAAAATCGGAACCTTGCACATGTGAGTCTTAACTCAATTTTAGTTGGAGAAATACTTTATTCTTTTTCACATTACGGGGTCTTCTTTGACATACACACATTATTGTCTTCACCTCTACTTTTCATACTGGACACTTCTCTTCTTTCTTTTTTCCCGGGTGAGAAAGTTACCGATGATGAGAAACGTGGGCAAACTGGTGAGAACCTACCAGCAGCTCCCTGGTGAAGCTTACGTGAGGAATTTTCTCACCTTCACACAATTTTTGTTTGCATACACCTTTTATTAGGGGTATATCTATATGGGGTTGACTGATAAACGTATGTTTATAATTATAATTATAAAAATAATTCTTTGGACATTTGGGACTGGATAAGACTGGTAACTGTTTGAAACCAGCGGTTGGATTGAGGAAGTAGCCCCCCACCACCAGCTCTACAAAAGGAATTGGACTATGGAGGTCTATTTTGTTTGTTGTCGCTTGTGAGTGGAGGGCGACCTGATTGGTATTTTCCCTCTTGAGCTCTTTATTGTGGGTGGCATACAAATGAGGACTGGTAGAAAGTCACTCACAGAAGTTACTGGCCTCATTGGGAATAACAGGTTTCAAGTGTCACACAGTGAGTCCGGGTGAGGTGGGAGAAAGCATGTGTTACCATACAGGGGCTGGAGCTGGGTTTTGGGGGGGTTGGGGTAGTTTTTAGGGCCCAGGGTTAGGGCTGGTAGGTTGTTGTTTTTAGGTCCTGGGGGTCGGGGTTGCTTTTAGGGCTCATGTGGGGGAGGGGGGGGTAGTTTTTAGGGCTGGGAGGGTCAGTATAGTTTTAAGGCTCGGATGTTGGGGTAGTTTTTAATGGCCAGGGTGGGGTCGGGGTACTTTTTAGGACTCGGGGGGGGGGTTCGGGGTAGTTGCTAGGGCTTAGGGGGGTCGGGTAGTTTTAGGGCTATGGGGGGATCGGGTTAGTTGTAAGGGCTCAGGGTGGGGTTTGGGTACTTTGTAGGGCTCAAAGGGGCATCGGGGTAGGTGTTAGTGCTAAAGGCCGGTGGCATAGGGTGTGATCTTTACCACACATCCCTATGCCAGTCATGCCTTTATCACAAAATTACGTGGTAAAGGCATGCATGGTAAAGGAATGCATTGTTCAGACGCATTTGTGGTTTAGGCAGCGTAGTAGAGGCACGCGTGGTTTAGCCACTCGTGCCTCTGTCAAACAACCATATAGATTTACTATTTGTAACTCCATAAGTATGTACCTTGAAAATATATATTGTGAAGGTACATATATTTGAATTTAAGGATAGTAAAGCTAAACTTAACCATATATACTAACGTTCATGATATTTTTGTTCTCTATTTTGGCCCAATGATATGTTTTCCTCTATATTTTGACATACAGCCCCTACGGAATAACCGGACAGCTAATTGTCAACAAGTAAATGTGCTTTTAGCTGTCTATGCTCACTGTTGTTGGCATTAAAATGAGGACTGGTAGAAAGACACTCACAGTATTAACTCTGATCTAGACCATGGCACTCGTAACTAGGGAGTTATAACATTTTCCACAATCACTTATGCAGGGCTACCACCAAAATGTTTTTACAATAAGGGCCCTTAGTTTCTGTGCTCTGATGTGGTATTATTACATTTGTCATGCAGTAATGAGTCATTTGAAGGCAATGGTAGTGCATCTTTCTGAATGTCACAATCGTGGGCCCAACTAAATGATGTCTTATGTGTACTTCCTTTCCCCTTCAGCCCTAGTATTTCCCTGTTCACACCCTTCCTGACTGGCAATATCTATTACACAATAATTAAGTATTAGACTAAGTCTCCAATAATTGAATATTGGCATGGGGACTATCTAAAACTGTATAAATAAATTGAAATAACACTCACCTGGGTCCTTCGCTCTCCCATCAAAGTCCTGAAAATGAGCAAAAAAGTGGATTTAACACCTTTGGTTATGTGTAGGATCAGGCAGACTGTCTACTGCGAAACCAAAGCACCAAAGATGTTTTTCCAGCTTGGTTACTCTACTAAACAAGTCGCGATTCACAAATCTTTCCTCCATGAGTTGATGTGATTTACTCCGTGGAATATAGGAATAAGTAAGAGCCATGGGCCAGATGCATCAAAGGGTTTTGCCCATTCTGTGTCTATGGGAAAATGTGTTCATGCATATGGCCCCATGTTACTGGTTAAATCATAGGGAGTTCTGTTGACGATTTATTACCATAACACCAAATGTCTCAATGCAATTGTAAGACATAATAAACAGTTACCTTCTCTCTCTCTCTCTCCCCATTCCTCTCTGTCTCCTTCTCCGTCTCCTGTTGTCCAGTCATTTCAAGGGCTAAAAGCTAGCAAAATGTACAGGCAGTGCTTAATTTGAGCTAGTGGTTGCAGGTGAGGCCCACTGGCACTCATTTTTGGGGACCAGCACTTATGTTTCCTCATGTTATGTTATGTTATCTTTATTTGTATCGTGCACGGATACTCACGAGTGTCCCGGCGGGCAGCCCGCAAGGAGGGTGAGAGAGTCTGTTTAAGCGAAAAGATATGTTTTTAGGTTTTTCTTGAATACGGCTAGGTCTTGTAAGTTACGGAGGGCAAGGGGCAGCGCATTCCAGGCAACAGCGGCCATTCTTGCCAGCGAACTGCCACCTAGCCTCTGATATTTGAATCGGGGAACCTGAACAAGGCGATGGGATGAAGAGCGCAACTGTCTAGCTGGAACATAAAAAGAGAACCGTTTTTGTAGGTAGGGTGGACCGAGGCCATGCAGAGCTCGGTGGACCAAAACCAGTGCTTTAAACTTCACCCGTTCCACCACAGGCAGCCAATGCAAGGATCGCAGGTGATGTCGCACGCTGTTCCTGGTGGACACGCCCAGAAGAAGTCTGGCTGCCGCATTCTGGACCACCTGGAGCTTTTTTAACAGATATCCTGGGATGCCCATGAAAAGAGCATTGGCATAATCAAGCCGGGATAAAATAAGTGCACAGGTGACCGTTTCTCTCGCTGCTTGGGGAAGGAGAGGAAAAAACTTCCTCAGAGTCTTGAGAAGGCCAAAACAGTTGCCGGCCAACTTCTTAATATGGTTTGAGAAAGAAAGGCTCTCGTCAAACCACACCCCCAAGTTCTTGGCCGGCTTCCCAGCAGAGGTGGGCAAGGGAAACTCTGGAGGCCAAAGAGATTCCCGAAAGTTCGGCGGGAATTTACCGTAAAGGAGAATCTCTGACTTCTCCTCATTACATTTTAATTGCGCAGCCGCCAATCATTTAAAAATGGATGATAGACAGTGGTGAACCGAGGCAACTGACTCATCACTATCTTTCCACGTAAAAAGCAGCTGGGTGTCGTCAGCATAAGCCATCACCTTAGCCCCCAAACTCTCGGCCAGATAGACTAAAGGAGTCATATAAATGTTAAAGAGAAGGGGACTAAGTGAGGACCCCTGGGGAACTCCAGTGGTCACAGGCTGTAGAGAGGAGGAGACAGGAGGGATCCAAATCTGCTGGGCCCGCCCCTCCAAGAAGGATCTAAGCCAGTTCCAGGCCGTACCTGATACACCGATCCCGGAAAGTCGTGAGAGAAGAAGAGAATGCGGGACCGTGTCGAACGCCGCCGAGAGGTCGAGCAGAATCAATGCTGCCTTCCCCCCGGCGTCCAGACACCCCCGAATAGCCTCAACGACCTCCACCAGAACCGATTCGGTACTATGGGTGGCCCGGAACCCAGACTGTGCTGGATGCAGAATACCCTCCCTCTCAACAAATGCTGTGAGTTGTTTGTTGACAACCTTCTCGCACACCTTGGCCAAGCCAGGCAGAAGAGAGATAGGCCGGTAGTTCCCTGGATTAAGAGGGTCTAGTGAAGGTTTTTTTAAAAGTGGCAAAATCTTAGCTTGTTTCCACGCTACTGGGACACTGCCTGTCTGGAGGGACAAGTTGATAATGCTGTTCACCTCTACATTAATCGTCTCCGCAGCTGCTGCTAGCAGTCTAGCAGGGCAAGGATCTGAGGGTGAACCAGATTTTAAACTCTTGAGAATTTTAAGAGAGTCAGACAGGTCCACCGGCTTGAAAGCATCCAAGCGATGTTCAACACCGGCTGGTGGGAACAGACCACTTGCCTCAGACCCATTGCCACCAGATGAAAGAGCCGCCTGAATAGTGCGAATCTTATCCAAGAAGAAATTTGACAGGGTGTCGCACCAGGAGACAGAGGTGGATGACATGCTAGCTTGAGCCAAGGGAGATGTAATGCTTTGAACAATCGCAAAGATTTCTTTAGCGTTGTTATTAGCAGAGGCAATACGGTTTGAATAGAACTGCCTTTTGGCTGATTTTATGGCCCCATAATAGACCTTCTGTTTGATTCTGAGCTTCAGCTTGGCTGCGGGGCAGTAATCACTGCGACGCCACGCTCGCTCAAGAGTCTTACATTCATGTTTGAGTGTTTTAAGTTCCTGGCTGAACCAGGGTTTAGACGGAGAATTCCTAGACAATCTAGGAGAGCGCTGTGGGGCGAGTGTGTCCACTGCCTTAGAAACCCAGCTGGTAAGGCCATCAAGTCGATCCTCAAGGTCGCCCGAGAGGATAAGTCTAGAGGTTTCCAAGACTTGATTGAACGCACCAGGGTCGATTCTGCAAAGGCCGGTTTGCAAAACGAACGCATCACGGGCTCAGCATTCATCACGTCCCATGAAAAGTGTATCATGAAGTGGTCAGACCAGGAAACTGGGCATGGGTCACAGCTCGAGATGGAAAAATTAGAACAAACTGGGTCCAGAATATGGCCGCATGATGGGTAGGGGAACTGACCCGTTGGTCCAGCTGGGCCAAATAGAGAATGTCCAGGAAATCACGTGTCCTTAGCCTCAGCTTGGTCAAGATGAATATTGAGATCCCCTAAAACAATGTAGTGGGAGAATCTCAACACCCTGGAAGCTATGTTATCCCCACACGCCTGTATAAAAGGTCCCACTGGACCAGGGGGCCTATAAAGCAAAGAACCTCCCAAAGTAAAATGGTCTGAGAGACGAATACTAAAATCAAGGGCCTCGCAGCCTCCCCATAAGGTCACATCCCCCCTGCGCAGCTCCCATTTATCCTTATAAAAAATGGCCACCCCGCCCCCCCTTCCTTCTGGGCGGTCGGCCCTGACAATCTTATATCCCTCAGGTGTGGCGAGGGTAACAACGGGGTCTGACGTAGAGTCAAGCCATGACTCCGTAATGAATAACAGGTCTAACGAGCTGTCGTCAAGGAGATCGAAAACCTCTGCGTAATGTTTCCTAAGGGACCGACCATTAATTAGTGCTGCAGAGATGGGGGGAGGCCTCTTAGGATGGAGAGAAGGGGAGCGAACTTGGTTGGAATTAACAGGTCTCAATCCCATCCTGAAACTACAAACCGGGCATATATTGTTGCTGTCTAAGGAAACGTCCCAGTTACCTCGGAGGGGACAGATGTTGGAGTTCCAACCCCGCAGAACATCCCCTGAATAACATATTCTAACCTCCTAGCATTGAACCCGTCGGGCAGCGTGGCTGGCGCTGGCCGCATCCGGGACGCATCCGGGCGCAGACGGGCTTGCCTTGGGCGCGCCAGCGCGCATTTAAATAGCCCTGGGTGCCAAAAGACTAGAGTGATGGCGCCTCTAGTTGTCAAGGAGATGTACTAGGAAGTAACTGCCGGGCCGGACTCCCGAACCCGTCAGAGAATGTCAAAATGCCAAAGCTCCTACCCTTCCAAATTCCCAATCGGTAAAAACAATTTCCCCCTTTCAAATCAAATTCATATACAATGCGATAAAATATTTGTTTGTTCTTTTTTTTAAAAGCGGTACCAGCAATTGTGTGCAAATGAGCAAACAGAAATCACACAACCCTTCCAGGCGCTGGTGTCCGCGCCGCGCGCATTTAAATAGCCCAGGGCGCCAAAAGACTAGAGTGCGCACTGCCCAAAGATGGCGCCTCTAGTTGTCAACGAGATGTACTAGGAAGTAACTACCGGGCCGGACTCCCGAACCCGTCAGAGAATGTCAAAATGTCAAAGCCCCTACCCTTCCAAATTCCCAATCGGTAAAAACAATTTCTCCCTTTCAAATCAAATTCATATACAATGCGATAAAATATTTGTTTGTTCTTTTTTTAAAAGCGGTAGCAGCAAGTATGTGCAAATGAGCAAACAGAGATCACACAACCCTTCCAGGCCTCATCAGACTTTGATCCAGAGAAAGAATGAAAGTACACTAGAAAGAAAGAAGCAGGGGTAGAAAGACAGAAAAACCACAAAAAAGTGACAAGGGGACAAAGCAAGAACCTGCAAGAGTAAGATAATGGGACAGGGAGTCTCTGGAGGTGGATTAAAATGGCTTGAGGTTAAATCAAGTCTACGCAGCCTTGGTATTCACACACCAAAATTCAATAGCCCCGGCCCCAGGCTTCTGAGCCAAACTGTGAGTCTCATCACACATTATTTTTAACACATTAAGCACTGTCAGGTGACATATAGCCCATGAATGGGGGTACGTACTAGTAGTCAGGTGTAGAAACACTGTCTCAATCAATCAATCAAACAATCAATCACACATTTATATAGCGCTGCGAATCATTCGTGAGGGTCTAGAGGCACTGGAGAAGCTGGCTGCTGTGCGGTGGTTTGGTCATTCAAACATTCAGATCTTGAGTTCTTTCCTGAATTGCTGGATTGCCTGGGTGGTCCTGAGGTGCAGGGGGAGGCCGTTCCATGCCTTGGCCACCAGGTGCGAGAAAGAGTGATCTCCACTTTTGGTTTGGCGGATCCGGGGGGCTGTCTGCGAGGAAGAGGGAAGCGGATTGTAGGTGTCTGGTAGGTTGGTGGAAGGTCAGATGTTTGTTGATGTATGCAGATCCTTTGTTGTGTAGGGCTTTGTATGCGTGGGTCAGAATCTTGAACTGTCGTCTCTTCTGGATCGGGAGCCAGTGTAGCTTCTAGAGGTGGGGTGAGATGTGGGTCCTTCTGGGGAGGTCGAGGATGAGTCTTGAAGCTGAATTTTGTATTGTCTGTTGTGCAATGATTCCTACATAGAGTGTGTTCCCTTAGTCAAGTTTGCTGGTGACGAGTGCCTGGGTGATGGTCCTTCTGGTGGTGAATGGGAGCCACCTGAAGATCTTGGGGAGCATGCGTAGGGTGTGGAAGCAGACAGATGAAACTGCATTGACCTCTTTCTTCATAGAAAGCTTGCTGTCTAGGATGAAGGCGCATTTGCAGGCATGGTCTGTCGGAGTGGGGGGTGGGCCGAGTTCCTTTGTCCACCATGCATCGTTCCATGGCGAGGTGTTGTTCCCAAAGATGAGACCTCCATTTTGTTTGTCTTAAGTTTGAAGCAAACACAAGGAGATGATGGATGGAGCGCTGAAACTTTTCAGACACTCACCCCAAGTCACAGATCTGGGTTGAATCCATCATTGTTCTTTGGCTCACTTCGCCACCCCAGTTCAGATCCTGCCATATGCAAATCAGTCTTGACCCTGTTCCTCATGGGTAAAGTCCAGCCCGAACTGCCAAGCCAGGTCTTCCCTGGACCAGAAAGAAGCATCCTGGGACTGGTTTCGGGGTAACACCAACCAGTCTTAAGTTTGAGACAGTTGTCCTTCATCCAGTCAGCGATGTTCCTTAAACATCTGTGGAAGTTGGCTCTGGTGGTGGAGGTATCTTCTGACAGCGAGCGGATGAGCTGAGTGTTGTCGGCATAGGAGATGATGTTGAGTCTGTGTGATCTGATGGTGCTGGCCAGGTGGGTCATGTAGGTGATGAAGAGGGTGAGGCTGAGGGACAATCCTTGAGGGAAGCTGTAGATGATCTTCTTGGGCTCCGAGGTGAGCGGTGGGAGTCAGATTCTCTAAGTTCTTCCGGTGAGATATGCGGCAATCCATATGAGGGGGTCTACTTGGATTCCGACATGGTGGAGTCTGTTGATCAGGATGTGATGGGAGACAGTGTAAAAGGTGGCTGATAGGTCCAGGAGAATAAGGGCTGCAGTTTTGGGCCCTGATGTAATCGGTGGCTATGATCAGGGTTGTCTAAGTGCTGTGGTTGGCTCGAAAACCGAATGGGGAGGGGTCCAAGAGGTTGTGGCATTCCAGGTGTTCGGTAAGTTGATGGTTGATAGCTTTCTTGAGGACCTTTAATGGAAAGGGGAGCAGCGACATGGGCCAGTAGTTCTTCGGCTCTGCTGGATCGGTTGATGATTTATTCAGGAGAGGCCTCACTTGAGCGAGCTTTCAGTCCTCAGGAAAGGAGGCCGAGGTAATAGAGGTGTTCAGGACTTTCCTGCGTTTGTCCCCAATTGTCTTGCTTCCGAGGTTGTAGATATGGTGTGGACAGGCGTCTGTGGGTGCTCCCCAGTGCACTGAGTTCATGATGGAGATTGTGGCTTGAGTAATGAGGAGGCCCCAGTGGGTGAGCCGGTGTTCAAGGTTTGTGTTCGTGGATGTGAGCTGGTTGATACTGTCTGCAGAAGGGGTTGCGGTTCGAAGATTCCGTAAATGGCTGAGATCTTGTCATGGAAGAAGTTTGCCAGGGAGTCACACACTTCTTGTGAGGGTGTAGTGCTGTTCTCAGTGGCTGCAGGATTGCAGAACTCCTTCACAATGGCGAAGAGTTCCTTGCTGCAGTTTGTGCCGGCTTCAATTCGGTCTGCTAGGGCATTCTTTTTTTTCTGGAGGCAGTGGTACTGGTTGAGTGCTGTATTGAAGGTGGTGCGGTCTTCTGTCTTTTTGCTGGTGCGCCACTTTCTTTCGAGTTGTAAGCAGATGCACTTGATGGATTTCAGCTCCTCCGTGTACCAGCTGGCACTTTTGGTGGGTCTTTTGGGCTTTACTCGCTTGCCAGGGGCGATTCTGTTAGCGCATTCTGTGATCCACTGGGAAATGTTTTTTGCAGTCATCTCGGGGTTGGGTGTTGAGTCTGGGAGGTGGGAGCTACGATCATTGTCCCATTGGTCTTCTGTAATCTTTTTCCAGTCTCTGCGCTTGGAGATGGGGGATGCTGTGCCAGGGTTGGTAGGTCCTGCGATGGTGATGTGGACGCTGAAGTGGTCAGTCCAGGTGAGCTGTGTGATGTGGTTGTACTTGACTCTGTTGTTGGAGGTAAAGATGGGGGTTGAGTGTGTGTCCTGCAATGTAGGTGGGGTAGGTGACCAGCTGCTTGAGTCCGTTGTTGCTCATTTTTTCCAAGAGGTCAGTTGTGTTGGCGTAGCTGGGGTCGTCGAGGTGGAAGTTAAGGTCTCCTAGGAAGAAGTAGTACTCAGAGGAAATTGTGATCGGGGCGATGAGGTCAGGGATGGCGTTGCAGAATCTGGGGCGTGGTCCTGGTGGTCTGTAGGTGAGGGTGCCTCTGATGGTGCTTTTCCCATCTGTGTGTAGTTGGAAGTTGAGGTGTTCCATTATTGGGGCTGAGTCATCTGGGGAGATCGTGAAGCATATGGTGTCCTTGTAGATAATGGCGATTCCACCTCTGTGTTTGTTGATTCGGTCCTAGTGTGTTATTTTGTATCCTTCAGGGGTAGCGATGTCTGGTGCGGAGGCCAGTTTCAGTCAGGTCTCTGTGAAAAAAATGACATCTGGTGTGATGGATGAGATAGTGTCCCAGATCTCCGTGGTGTATTTCCTGAGTGATCGTGTGTTGAGTAGAATGCACTGGAGTTGTGTTGTGGTGGTCTTGTTCGGTGTGGTGGGTGCTGTCACGATTGTGGTGTCTCTGGTGTTATTGGTTGCTTCAGTGCTGCAGGTGAAGCGGCAGTGCTGGCAAGAGAACGGTCCTCTAGTGGTGCGTGGGGCTGCGCGGCAGCAGTGGTTGTTGATGCGTCCGGGGTCCAAGGCTCGGTGTTCCTGCAGCAGTGTAGCTTCGCAGGGTGGAAGAACCAGGGTTTCTGGTGCTGGGCGCGGTCTGGGCAGAGGTGGCCTTTTCCCAAGGTTATTCTACATTCCTCAACATACAACAATTCCTAGGGAATTCTGCATTCCAAAATAATGTTTCTCACAGATTTTGTATTTTCAGGTGTGACGCCGAACCACTTGTAATGAAAGGCTATAGTGCCCCAATAATGCTTGTGTAATTTTAAGCTTTTCCTAAGGAATTCAAAACATGCTACATTTAATAGCTTAAAACATGCATTTTAAAGTCAGTTGTGTTTTTGAGTACTATCTTAATGTAGGTTTTTTTCAAAGATGCACCAATAAAAAGAGAGCATTTTAAACAAACACAACAAAGCACAAATGGCAATACATAGGCGTGCTTAAAGCCCATAGACTGATTTCTACATGTCTTGCAGACAGCGCAAGCACTGCCTAAGCTCGACCTAAAAATGGGAGTAAAGGTTACAATGTATGTAGTCTGCAGTATTAAAAAAACATAAACCACAATTACTGAATTACATCTTTTAAATTGTGTTTGAAAAAAACAAATTGTAATGTTATACAATACACTCAGTCCATCCTCAATAAACATTTATACATCACAGCACACCATGTATTAATCTGCATTGAATGGATGCACTACATAGTGCAAAGATATTTAAAAAAATAAAAACGCATCTTAGCTTATGCATTTCAGTACATTGAGGCTTTTTCTTTTTTAGGTGTTTTTTCTGCAGTAACTGTAGACTTAATATCCATTGAAAACTAATGGGGTCCAACTGCTGACAGACTGCCCACCCTATTTTAGATAAACGGGTGTTGCAGCCAGCACTTAATATGAGCCCTGGTTGCTGGTGGGGGCCACTGGCACTCATTTATCGGGACCACCACGTATTTTTCTTGAAGTAAGCAAGAGAGGGTAAAGCACATAAAGTGAAAAGATGGAGGAAGAGGAATATGGAAAAACCGGCACAAAGGGAGAAAGCTGAAGGCGCAGCATTAGTGGATGAAAGAGGCATGAGGTGAGTAAAGAGGTGTGGCGCAGCGGCTAGAGCGCCTGACTCTGGAGTGCGGGGCTCACAGTTGGATCCCCTGCTCAGCACCATGTGACTCTGGGCATTAGCTCACTTAATCTCCCCGAAGGCCCCCAGCACCTTGAAACCTTAGTGGGTGATATGTTTGCGCTTTACAAATATGGATTAATATTATAATGAAAGGCTACTCAGTCTTTATATCCTCATTTTTAATAGCCCTGCCAGAGCAGAGCTTTGGTCACTGGCACTCATTCATTTACAAATTAAGCACCGGTTGCAGCAGTTTATTTCTGATGTAAGTGCACTCATACCATGTTATGAAGCATTCTATTTCTCATAAATTCGGCCAATGTCTTAAGGCGCTTAGTAAAATATTAGGTTATAGGTGGCCATGCCCTTATCATTAACAATATTTCATATGGCCTAAAATTTTAAGTTGTGGAAAAACAAAAGTGATTGTATGAGGATGATTCCGGACCATCTGACTGCTGTCCAACTTAATTCTGCACCTAAAGCCTTAAGGCCTTCTTGGGGGACATTGGCTAAGAAGTGGCTTACACAAGGCAACCCCTGAGAGGGTAGGCAGCTTTAATGAAAGTGATAAAGTTAAAGGTCTGAGATCACTTTTACCTCTATCAATGATTGTCAAACCGGGGGCGTGGCTTCGACGAGCTGCAGGATGACCGCCTTCTGAAGGGGCTCTGCAGGCCAGGCTTTTCTATCCTGATAATCCATCCTTAATAGCAGCTCCCTGGGGCAGAGACCAGCGGCACTCTTCAGTTGAAACCGCAACTGTGAAATACCATCAGAAGCCTAAGAAAACTGCGGCGGAGTGTGAGGATCGGATCGGCGAAGCGAAAATGGCCGCCGCACTTAATACGACTTGATTCGACACAGAAACTTACGGGAAGGCCCGTATCACACTAGCAAGCTTACAGACAGTGATTGACGCCGGGAGCGACTGGCGAATGAAGCGGGCGCTCACCTATCCCCGGATTTGTGTACGTTCGGTGCCTGCTGCTGTGACCTCGGCCGAGGGTGAAGAAAGCGAGAGCCCGAGGAGCGGGGTGAGGCGGCTGGCGTGTTCGGACTGACGTTCCCGGCGAAGTGCAGGAGTGATAATCGGAGGCCAGGAACCCAAGATACCTGCCGGAGGAGGCGAGTGGCGGCTCCTGACTGCGAAGAGGAGCCTGAAGAGAAGTCCTAAAGTGGTGCAGTGAGCGGGCCGGGGCTGGGCCTGGGGGGGAGCTGTGCTGGGCTGCGCCGTGCGAGCCTGAATCCCGCTGGCGCCTACAACTGCGGGGCTTGGGCCGCTGGGGTGGAGACCCTATGCACTCTCCGCCCAGTGGTGGGCTCTGACACTCTTGCTGTCTGGGGGCGACACCTGCGATTGTCGGACCTGCGCGGGTTGGGGTAGGCCGGGGTGGGCCCCTGTGGTCGGGACTGCCTCCTCGTGCAACTGCGGGGTGGGGGTTCTGGCTGTGCGGAGGCACGCTGGGCCTCTCTGACCCGTGGGGTGGCTCGTGCGGTGCCCTCCCCCTGACCTGTGACTGCAGACCTGGTCCTCCTGATTCCTTGATTGAGCTCGATTTCCCGAGTGTGCAGTGTGAAGAGTGGTGCATTCAGAGAGGGAAGCGGCTCAGGTAGCCGTGTCGACATTGGGATATCGCAGTGAGCACGGTCGAGCCCTGAAGCCTCGTGGAGCTTCCCGTGGGGGCCAGTGGCAGCGACACTGTAATTGCAGCAACGCAGAACATGGAACTTCAGCGTACCCTCACGGCGGAACTGGGGCTTTGAAATTTCTGTATACCGGGTTGGGCTTAGGCCGGGCTTACTCCTCCTCCTACAATAGAGGCTCTTGCGGCCCATTCACAGATCTTTCTGGGAGCTGTGTGAGCCACTGACCTGGCACACATACACATTGAGAGCGGAGGGCCAGTCCTAACCCGGCGACCAAAGGAGCACGATTCCCTGCATTGAGTAGTCAACAGTTAAGGCATAAGCGGCACTGAAGGCGCTGCCAAACCGGCTGGGCGATAGTCTGTGACCTGGGCTGGTGCTTAACCCTAGCGAACACTGCAGACTTACGGAAGACATTGGTCGGAGACGTTACCTGGCTTGATATCATGGGCAAGACAGACCCTAAACAACCCAAAATCCCATTTGAAAGCAAGCGACAAACGCGCACCATGGAAGCAGCTGCGGGACCGGACACAGCCCAAGGGCCTGGAGAGTTGGCGGACCAACCAGAGGACGATATGCGCACTATACTGCTGGATGTCCGCACAAGTCTTAAAACTATAGACAGTAAGATTGATGCACTCACTTCAGGCCTGGACATTGTCAAAAAAAAAGTGGATGCACATGAGACTCACTTGGATGTCCTAGAAAACAAACTGTCGGACACTCAAGACTCTCACACTGAATCTAGAGCGCAACTACTGAGCATGGAAAAAGTCCTAGTCGTAATAAAGTCCAAAAATGAAGATTGGGAAGCGCATTCAAGACGCAACAACCTACGAATTCTCGGTCTGCCGGAATCTACAGCTATTCCCAAAATGGAGACCTACATAGAAAATTTGTTGCGCGAACTCTTTGGCACGATGCTTTCCCAGGTTATGGTTGTGGAGCGAGCTCACTGATCTCTGGCGTCCCGGCCGCCGCCGGGAGCTCCGCCACGTCCAATTATTGCACGAATCAATTCTCGGAGAAGCCAGAGCAAAAAGCCCTATCACACATCAAGGGAACCAGCTGTCTTTCTTTCCAGACTATACTCCGACTGTGCAAGCTGCGCGCCGAGAATTCATGCCGGTAAAACGCATGCTTCAAAACGCTTCCATTTCATATGCCATGCTGTACCCGGCAAAGCTGAAGATAACTCATGATGGACAGACCCACTTCTTTACTGATGCAAAATCTGCTTTAAAATTCACCAAACACATCTGCCCGCGGAAGTCGCCTCCTCGTTTGACGCAGCAAGCAGCTCCCGAACTGAACCTAAGTGACAATGACTAACTGGTCCTAACCCATTCACACTCTGCCATTTATGATTTCTAAACTACTTCTGTTGAGTGGAGCTGATATGGTTCAGTATTAGCTATGTTGTTACTCCGACTTGTCCTATGTGCATGTACCAGATCTCGCGTTTGACTGCGGACAGTCATTACTTACCCATAGGACATTATGTATCTTAGCGTTTGCTGGGCGGGAGCTGGTTCTTGTATGTAAGCTAGGCCACCCTGCCCCTCGGCAGGCTTCAAGCCGTTGACCCAGGCCCCCACAGGGAGAACTCCCATGTTACCTAGTTCTTTTTTGGGTATGGGGGATAAACACAGGTGGGTGGGTGGACAAAGTTCTCGACCTAATTGGGAGGTTGAAGTGGGTGGGGGAGGGAAATTGGGAATTACAGCATTAACAGACACAAGATTGATGGTCGAAATACACTTACACAGGCGGGACAGTACTTTGGGTCTTCATGTTGCAGGAATGGCACCTCTCATGGGTACATCTTTCGCGGCGACTAAGCCTAATACTAGCTTGGCTACCGGCAAGGCCCGGAGCCCTCAGTCCACACCAACAGCGTGCCACTGGATTTCCAGAACCTCATCATGACAGAAACTAGATTTCTCACATGGAATGTAAGAGGGCTTAATGACTTCAGAAAGGCGAGGGTGGTGCATGCCTATCTCCGCAGACACCATATTGATATATGTTTCCTCCAGGAGACTCACTTGAAATATGCTACTGACTCTAAGCTACAAAATAGATACTGGGGAGAGATACACTTGGCCCCGTATTCAAATTATGCAAGAGGAGATTCGATATTAAGATGGAGAGATATTGGCTGGACGACTAATCGCAAGCACACAGAGCCGGACGGGCGGTATATAATAGTAACTGGGTCTCTCATGACGACGCAGGCTACTTTAGTGGCCGTATATGGCCCGAACGTTGATGACCTACAGTTCTTTCTCACACTATGGGCCAAAGTTGTGGCTACTGGAGGGGACACCGTCATTTGGGGAGGGGACTTTAATGCAGTTCTGAACAACGATTGGATAGGATGGGCTCCCCCCGCAACCCTCATCACAAAACAACACTGCAGTTAAATGACATCCTACTTGAATTCAGTCTCATTGACATCTGGCGCAGCAGACACCCCACGGTCCGTGAGGGCACCTGCATCACTTCTTATCACAATGCCTGGTCTAGACTAGATTATTGGCTTGTAACCTGCGATGTCGCGACCTGGACCGTAGACATGGCGCAGCTTCCACGTACACTGTCTGACCATGCCCCGGTGGTGCTTACTTGGAGGGTCCCACACACATCTCCCCCAGCGTTCAGCTGGCGACTCCCCCCGCATGCCCTCCTGGATGCAGCATTCAAAGAGGAAATCAGGGTTGATATTATGAACTTTTTCACTACTAATTAGGGCTCCGTAGATTCTCCTTCTATACTATGGGAGGCGTTCAAAGTGGTGATAAGAGGAGCCTGCATTTCTAAGCAGTCAGGGGTACTCAGGTCTATCCGTTCGACATTAACCAAACTGGAACAAGATATTAAATCTCTCGAGCAGCAGTATTTTAATTCTGGCTACCCCAAACTGCTAGCTGCCATACGGAGCCACATCTCCGAATTCAAAGTAGAAGCAGAAAGGGAAACCAGGTTTCTTGGGAAGCACGCAAAAGCAAGATGTTATGGTGAGGGGGGATAGGCCTGGTAAAACCCTCGCAAATGCACTCAAACAGCATACGTCGCCCAACTTCATTGCAGAGCTAACTGACAGCGACTCTTCCATCATTAGAGGGCAGGTGGCAACACACAAATGTTTGACTGACTTTTATTCCGCCCTGTACACTGCCACCCAGCAGGCACCTAATCCAGATCTGGGCGAATACTTAGATTCAATAGAACTGATTTGGCGAAGTGCTAGCCATAGAGAATACCTAGACGAACCTTTTACAGTCGAAGATATCGTACAGGTGATTAGAGGCCTCACCAGCGGGAAGGCCCCGGGGTTGGACAGACTAACCACCCTATTTTATAAGACGTATGCGGAACTACTTGCGCCCCGTCTTCTGGATGTATACCAGGAGTCGCTGGAACTGGGTGAACTGCCGCCAACTATGAGAGAGGCAGTCATTATCTCTCTACTGAAACCAGATAAGGCTAAGACGCAATGTGACTCTTATAGACCCCTCTCGTTAATTAACGTGGATGCCAAAATTTTAGCTAAATTAATAGCTAATAGGCTACAGTCCCTCATGCCACTCATCGCCAGGCCGGATCAATCTGGCTTTATTTCAGGTAGATCGACTGCTCACAACTTACGTACGTTCTTCTCAGTACTACACCAAATCGACCCTCAGCTCCGGGCCATTGCAGCTTTTTTAGACGCTACCAAGGCGTTTGATACATTGGAGTGGCCCTTCCTCTTTACCATTTTGCCCAGACTGGGCTTCAGCCCTAACTTTGTAAAATTAATTAGTTTACTGTATACCAAACCCATGGCTCGCCTCAAAGCAAATGGGTTCATTTCCGATCCATTTCCCATCACCCACGGAACAAGGCGGGGATACCCCATGTCCCCACTCCTATTTGCGGTGGCAATGGAGCCACTGGCTGCCAGGGTCCGCCAGAATCACTCGTCCCGTGGATTGGTCTTCACAGACAGGAATTTGATTATCTCAATGTATGCGGACGATATCACGCTATATATCAGGAAGCCAGACGAAAATCTAAATCCCGTATTGCGAGAAGTTCTTTGCTTTGGTGGCATGTCTGGTATAAACATAAACTGGTCAAAATCATCCCTTTTGCCCCTTACAGAAGCCCCACTGAATACTGAGTTGGAGTTTCCGCTGACATGGGCGGACGACGCCGTGAAATACCTAGGTGTCTGGCTGAGCAAAGATCTGCAACAACTCTGCCGCTTAAACTTTGGAAGATTGATGAGCTGGCTAGAAGACAAGGCTAAATTCTGGGCCGCTTTGCCCCTAACACTTGCGGGTAGAATAGCCATACTAAAAATGATCGTACTCCCTAAGTTGCTGTATCTCTTTGTTAATGTACCAATACCCCTTACTCGAGCGTTTTTTAAAACGCTGCAATCTCTCGCGATCGCAATCGCCTGGGCTGGCGGCCAACCAAGGGTGAGCTGGGAATTGCTAACTCAACCTCTGTCGAAGGGAGGATTAGGTGCACCTGATCTTGAATTATACGCGTTAAGTGCACAGGCAAAATTTGTGCACTATAGGGCTTAAAGAGACGGACCAAAAATCACCTGCTACACGCACCGGCCACGCCACTGGCATTCCACCCACACTTTCCATGCCTGCACGACGGAAGCACTGCAGATCGGGCGCGCAAAATGGGTCTATCGACGTTAGGTGACCTCTATCCGCAGGGCTTCTTCCTGGAATCACCCACTGACCACGACGGAACACAGCCACCACGTCTAGATTTACTCCTCTATTACCATTTAAGGGCCACATGTAAAGCACTGCACCCTACTTTTCCGACAGCCCCGACTACCATGCAGCCATTAGAACATCTGCTGGTAACACCGTCCCCTCGCAAACTGGTTACCAGACTCTATACCCTCACGCAATCAAACTCCCCAGGAACCGCCCCGAAAGCTCTAGGACAGTGGAGAGTCGAATTGGAGGACAAGCCTACTGATGACCAGTGGGCATTCTGCTGCTCACAAACACGATACCTGTCCCCAAATTATAAACGGAGGCTTATACATTTTAAATTCCTCCATCGCTATTACTGTACCCCGTTGCAGTTATTTAAGCTAAAGCTAAGGCCGGACTCACGCTGTTGTAAGTGCAAGCGCGAAGCCGCTACTTTCCTGCATATTGCATGGGATTGCCCAGCGGTATCCAAGTTCTGGGAAGAGGTGTTCGTAACCATACACGCCATTACCGGACATACACTAGAATGCTCCCCAATAGTTGCACTACTTGGTTACGTGGCGGAGATCCCTCCTGAATCACGTCGTCTCGCTGCAATGCTGCTGTTACTAGCCAAAAGAAGACTAGCCATACACTGGGGGGCCCCTAAACACCCTCGCATCTCGGAGTGGATCCGAGAAATTGCCTATTGTCAGGAGCAGCTGGCGACTTTCTGGGATCTCATGCCAATGGCATACCGTCCAAAAGATATATGGGAGCCTTTTACAACTTGGCTTAGGGAAAGGGATGAACATATTACTGGTGGTACAGAACCGTTGACGGCTGCCAACTCACAGGGCGAACCCACTGAGTAATCTCGTCGTTTAACGTTTTTTAGGCAAGACACCCCCCCATTAAGGGCGCTGATACTTCATGGGGATATGTTGGTTTGGTAAATAGTGGCTGACCTGTCCTCGACTAGAACGGTGTAACTCCTCTAGCCACGATACTTTATATTTGTTGTTCACTAACCTCGCCACCCATGGTGCCGTGGAGATATGCGATATGTGCTAAGTCATCACATACGCCTGTACTCGAATTGCATATAATGTGATTATACCATGCTGTCTAGTGTTGAAGATTCCAAATAAGTCTGCTGTCATTGTAACATTTCAATGTTCAGCCATTGTATGTGTACATGTTTGATTTCTATAGGTCTGTGAAAAAACCAAAATAAAATAAAAAAAATGATTGTCAAATCATCAAGGAATTTACTATGGTGCAAGAGCCACTAAAATGTAATCCAACATGCAACTATGCGTTCCTCTCTGAAAATAGTATTAGCCTGGAATATCTGAGCTCATCCATCTTCCCAAAACACCATTCTTGCACAAAAGTAAATGTTTGAAAGCAGTTACAGGTAACCGAAGCGACAGGTGCCCAGTCATGTTCAGAAAACCTTTACCATAAGCATACATGCTAATGCTCATGAAGTGTTACCCCAGTAATGACACAGTAGGGCTCCCTATCTGCCCCAAGCCTCTGGGTTTCCATCTACACATGGAGAGCAGAAGCCAACTCCCATGGGTTCTACCAAACTCCCCAAAACGATGTCCAGCTTCCACCACACAACACTTGCATATTGGAGGCTAAGGGGGCTATGCACTTGAGACAACATGTGGGGGGAATCACTGGAGATTATCTCCATCAGTATAGCACACCACTGGTGTCCCTGAAATGCACCAGGTCTGCAATTCGAGAGGTCCCTACGGATTGGGGACACCACAAAATCTGTCAAAACCTAAAACCAATAGGAACTTCTAGGGACAAAGGAAAAATGTCAGAGACTAAATAACCACTGTGTATGTTCTTGGCTTTCGTCCCTACAGTCAGGATTCAACTTTTCTCTTGTTTATTTTATGTTTACTTTTGTTTCAAACAGTACTGTATAAATGACTTCACAGCACTCAGAGATAGCTGGTACTTCAAATGTTTTTTTACTTATATTTTTGGTCTCAGAAAGATTGCCTGCCCCGTCACCATCTGTGTCTCTCTTGATTAACCTGTCATGGGAGCTTGCATTAGGTCTTTTTCTTTATTTAGAAGCGCATTGATTGTTATGAAGCAGGTGCAGCAGGTACACCCAGGAACCAGACTCAAGGGAAGTTTAGGAAACAATAAACATACTATGGCTTTTTCAGATGGGAGTTCTCTTTGATTCGGCCAGTTGGCTCCCTTGGAAGGTGTTGGCCCATCCGTCCTGCTTGTTAGAGCCATCCTTGTACTATATCCTTTCTGGGGCATTCTACAGTCCATGGTTGTAGGGCATGTGCCACTGCCTCCTCTTTGTCACAGCAAGCACTTGCTCTTCCACCCTTTCTATTATTGTATAGTGGATCCCTTTATTTGGGCACTTGCAAGTGTGACTTAAGAAGAGGGTCACCAAAGACTGGTAGTAGGGAAAATGGAAGGCAGAATATCTAAGGGTCACAATATCCTGACCAGAATATCAAGGGACAAAATACTGAAGAGGTAAGTGCACGAAGGTAAGTATGTCTTTATCATTCTTAACTCCACATCTATGTACCTTGAAGATATATATACATCATGGATGTGCGTTATATGGAGTTAGGTATAGAAACGCTATACAAACTTACCTTTCAATATTCAGGTCACAATTTTGTGGCCCTTTGATATTCTGCCTTTGATATTCCCTACCCACACCTCACTGAATATATACTAAGCACTACACATGTGACGTAAAGAATATGAGTGAGTATATACATACTTCTATCTTCAAGGGTTCCGATGAACGGGGAGAGGCTGGAAGATTGTTCGACCTGTAAGAAGATTTTTAATTACATAATAGTAATTATAAATTCGTTTACATATGGTACAGTGAGTTAATTAAATATTGTTTTAACCTGTGCAATCACATTTTAGTTCAATAGCTCAAACAGTTGCATATGTGTAATGAAACAAACAACACCTCAGATGGCGAGGACTACCCCAGCATGACAGGATCAGCACTGTTAAATGACTGCTGCAAATCCAATTTATTTCGCTTTGCTTGAGGTACCATTGACACACTTTAAAATACATTCCTTTTAATATGATGTTTTCTTTGGATATGTATACAATCCTTGACTTCCAATTCATACAGTTTAAAAATGTAACTAAAATGAAATTGGTCTTTTTTCTTTATCCAACTTGTGTTTTGTGGTAGGTTCACCTCCTCAAGACATTATGAGAATTATATAACAAATAGATTTTGTTTTCTTATGGCTTGTTTTTTGTTGTGTATCATTGTTAGACCTGGCATCCTTGACGTGGGTCTCCCTTCCATTTTTTCATAAATGCCTCCACTGTTGTCGATATGTTTTTGCTGGACTAGATGCTCATGGGCACTTTGCCACTGCTAATCAGTGCCAAAGTGCAAGTGCTCCCTATTGTAAATTGTGATGTGAATTAGTGACTCCATGTTTGGCTTATTTGAATTACTGTCAGACCCTAGTACAGTGCACTGAGTGTGCCCAGGGCTTGTAAATCAAATGCTGCTGGTGGGCTTGCAGCACCGGTTGTGCCACCCACAGAAGTAGCTTGTAAAGTGTATCTCAGGCCTGCCATTGCAGAGCCTGTGTGCAGTCTGTGACTGCCATGTCGACTTGGTAAGTGCACCCACCTACCAGTCCCCAAACCTTCCCTTTTCTTCATATCAGACACCCCTATGGTAGGCCTACGGGCAGGGTGCATTGTAAGGATAAGGTGGGACATGCCTGGTGTGTGTGGCATGTCCTAATAGTGAATTACAGCCATTTTCGTTTATCACTATTGCCTGGCTACCTGTTCCCCATAGGCCAGAATGGGCAGTTTGATTATAACATCTTATAATCCTAAACTGACTCAGGGAACTAGGTAGAAATTCGAGTTTAGTGTGCCTGAACTCAGAATGATAAAATACATCTTTTAGTGAAGTTGGTTTTAACATTCTGTGTTTGAAAATACCACTTTTAGAAAGTGGGTATTTTCTTGCCTAACTATCCAGCCTGCCTCTGCCAGCTTGTGTATTGTGTGTCTGGTTTGTGCGTGACAGGGGCTGGGGGTGGCCACAGGAGACAGGGTGAGGCAGCCCAGGGCTGAATAGAGAGATCTGCATCCAGAGTGGAGGGAGGAGTTGCATCTGGGTCTGAATAGGGCTGTGCCTGCCTGCCACAATGCTGGCTCCACCCCCTGCCGGGCGTCTGAGTACCCTGCCCCACATTCTGAAAGGAAAGAAGGAGTCATGTACACAGAGTGCTCCAAAGCTGCACAGAACTGGTTTAAGCTAGGCAAAGGCCTCTCTGCCTCCAGAGAACAAAGAGAATCAGGGTATAAGAGGGGCACCTAGACCCCAGGAAAATTAGATCACTTTTGGGAACAAGAAGAAACCTTTGCTGAGGAGCGGAACCAAGAAGAAACTGAGGAGAGACTATCCCTAAGCCTGAAGTGCTGCTTGGGGGATTGGCCTGCAGTGGTTTGCCTGACTGCCAAAGAAAGGAGAAAGGAACTTTTGCTTTGCTGTGACTTTCATCAACTTGTAAAGGATCTCCAAGGGCTTGGAAGAGAGCTTGCCCCCTGATCGAAGTCCCAGGACCATTGGACTTCACCCCCTTTGTGATTTGCTGCTGGAAACTCTGTTTCAGTGGCTACAGAGGTAGGGAGCTGTGACCGACTCTCCCGACCGGCTCGGTGTCCTGTTGGCACCGCATCGAGCAACGCCTGCATCTTGCAACGCACGGCCTTGGTCTCACCGACTCCGTCAACGAGCCGCTGCCTGCACCGTAACCTGTGAACACCGCACCTTGCAACGCCTCGTTACACCGAATCCATCTGGTCCGACCGACACGGTGACTGTTGCTGAGTTCGAGTCCTGTGACCGCACCGGAGTTGGGCACCGCTCGCACGCTTCGCGACGCACCGCCCGACTCGCACCGCTGTCCGGACTGATCGACGCCAGCTCCTGAATCCGGCTCCGTCGCCGCACCGCAACCTGCCAGCACTGCATCGAAGCACCGTCTCGCCCTGCAACGCACGGCCTTGGTCTCACCGACTCCGTCAACGAGCCGCTGCCTGCACCGCATCGAGGGGCAACACGTCCTGCAACGCTTCCATTTTGCAACGCAACCGCGACGAACAGCCATCCGGCTCGCACGCCCGTGCCTGCCGCTTCAAGTAAAAGGTACTGTGACCGAGTCTGTCTACGCTGTGTTGGCCCATCTCGACGCGGTCAGCTGGATTTGTTAGACTCTGTTTGTTCTTGACATCGCCGTAGCCGGAGGAGGCTACCGACTCGCACAGAACCTTGAATTAAGCCTTTTTGTCAGAACTAAGCATTCTTGACAGTATTGTGGATTATTTTTGTCGTTTATGGTCTTGTGGTAATTCTATATAAAATATTCTTATTTTTATAAATATACAAACTGTGTGGTGTCCATTTGTAGTGTTGTCACTTGATTACTGTATGTGTTCACAAATGCTTTACACACTGCCTCTGAACTAAGCCTGTCTGCTCGTGCCAAGCTACCAAGAGGGTGAGCAGGGGTTATTTCGGGAGTGTACCTACTTTCCCTGACTAGACTCAAGGGTCCCTATTTGGACAAAGGTACCTACCTCTGCCAACTAGAGACCCCCAAATCTAACATTGGTGGTCAGCGCTGAGGATTCTGGACTTGCATTTGTGACTCATGTACAGTAATTGGTGAACACTACTTAGGGGCCGATTCCGATTCGGGCCGGAAATCTCTCCGACCGAGCCGGACCCGGAGAGATTTCCGACCGAATCGGACCCGTGCAGTCCGACCGAACGAGTACGATGCGCACGTATGCCATCGGACTCGAGTCGGTCGGACTCCCATTGAAGTCAATGGGAGCCTGTCGTACAACGCGTACGCGGGCTCCCATTGACTCAATGGGTGCGAGGCGGACAAGGGCGCCCCTACAGCGTGTACACGGCGAAGCGATTCGCGCCGTACACGCACAGGTAGGGGGACCCATGGGTCCCCCCTGTGTGCGACTCACGCGGCTACGCATACAGGGGGTCCGACACGGACCCCCAAAGTACGGCTCCGACAGCTCTTTCGAGCCGGAGTGCGCGGCTCGGTCGGACTGCTCGCGGCGCGCATCGTACTTACCCGGCCGGGGAACGTCTCCATTGCGCGGTGCGAGTCGAGTCCGAGCGAGTCGGTCGGTGCGGTTAGACCCGGGAACGAGTCGGTCGGAGCGGTCGGGATGTCCGGACGAGTCGGTCGGCGAATACGCATCGTACTCGCTCGCCCGGACGCGCGTACGATTCGGTCGGGAAATAGGGCTCCGAATCGGATCCGGTTAAGCCGAATCCGATTCGGAGCCCTACCGGCCGAGATCGGAATCGGCCCCTTTGTGAGTGCAGACCAAAACGCAACCACATACTTTTTGATAGCATTTTTTCTGGGATTTTCTATTTTTGCAACTGCCAAGTTTAATCACCATGGAGAAACCAGCATCAGTAGCCTCTGTTGAGTGTGATTGGGAAGAGGAGAGGCTAGAATGCTACACCCTCAAGCAGCTCAAGCATTTCTGCAAAAAGTTTAAAGTGTCCATGACCGGGCTCTCCAGGAAGGAGGACCTCCAAAAGGCGCTGAGGGCCTGGGTCGAATCAAGGAGTGCCCCTGTGGAGGGGGCTGAGAATGCAGAAGGGCAGCTGGAGGGGCTATTGGGTCTAGGGGCTGGAAGACCACCTTCCCCAGTAGGTAGCAGTGTTTCTGCCAGAGGTTTGTCTCCAGAAGAGTTGGAGGACAGGAAAGAGAGTAGGATGCACGAAATGGAGCTGACCAAGCTCAAGCTGAATGGGCAGTTAGAATTTGAAATGCAAACTAGGAAATTAGCCCTAGAGGAAAATAAAATGCAGTTTGAACATGAGAAAGTTTTGAGGGAGTTGGAATTGAAGGCCAAAAGGTTAGAGATTACTCCCTCTGGTGGCAGTGTACCGCCTGTGCCTGTTGAAGCTAGGGTGTATATTCCCAAAGATGTGGTGAAGGAGTTTTTAAAAAATGATGACATTGGGCAGTGCTTCAAAGCCTATGAGGTAGCCATGTCTTCCCACCGGGTCCCTGAGAAGGTTTGGGGAGCGGGGTTGTGGGGACGGTTCCTTAGTGAGGGGCGGGATACCTTGTTGGATTTGCCCTCTGAAGTTTATAATTCATACAGCCACATGAAAGATGCATTGATGACTAGATATGGTTTAACCCCTGAGCTTTATAGGCAGAGGTTCAGGAACTGTAAGAAGATTGAAGGCAGTACCTGGGTTGAATATGTGACCTTCTTTTGCAGAGCCTTGGATGGTTGGGTAAAGTGCAAAGCGACTGATTTTCAGGCGCTCTTTGATTTGATTGCCTGGGAGCACTTGTCCAGTAATTGTTTTCCTGAGCTACGCCAGCACCTGATTGATAGTAAGCTGACTAACCCTAGGCAGCTTGCTGAGGAGGCGGACCGCTGGGTGAGTACCCGGGTCCACAAGGGTCACGTGGGAGACTCCGCCAAGGGTGGGCAGGGTCCCCAGCAGAAGAGTGGGGGGGACAAGGGTAAATAGAGGGAGTTCCATAAAGGGCCCCAAAGTAGACCCCAAGGGAACCAAGGGAAAGGTTCCCAGCCTCCCCTGAGAAGAAGCCAGTGGCCCTGACAGGCCCCCTGCTCACCAGGGACCACTGGTGTGTTACAAGTGTGGCGCCCCTGGCCACAAGGCAAATGATCCTCGTTGCCCTTTGCATGGAAAACCAGCACCCACTGGTGCAGTCCCCGGCAGTTGGCTAGTGTAGCCCTGGGGGAGGAGTGGGGTGCCCAAGATGGGGGGATCCCACAGTGTTTTCCCTTGTCTCCTTAGGAGACTCTGAGATGGTCCCTAGGACCCAGCTGCCTGACAACACTAAGAAATACAGGCAGTGGGTGACCATCAATGGCCATAGGGTGGAGCTCTGAGAGACACAGGAGCCAGTGTGACAGCTGTCAAGTGTCACCTGGTGTCTAAAGAGCAGGTTATCCCTGATGCATTCTATCCGGTTGTTGCCGCTGACAACACAGAGAGTCACTGCAAGGTGGCTCAGGTTCCCTTTGAGTGGGGGGGGGGGTCTCGGGTACTCTTCAAGTAGCTGTGAGGCCAGCCATGCCTGTTGACTGTTTGTTAGGGAACGATTTGGAGAGCTCACCTTGGGCTAAGGTGGAGCGGAGTGCGCATTTAGAAATGTTGGGCTTGCCTGATTGGGCATGTGTGACCACCCGGTCAATGGCAGCTAGAGGTGTTCAAGAGGACCTGGAGCCTGAGAGGGAGGCCCAGGTGCCTGCCGGAGAGAGAGGAGGCAGGGGGTGCGGAAACCGGCCCCGAAGTTCCCACGGTCCAGGAGGAGGCAGACCCTGAGGGGATGCCCTGGAGCCTACAGGGGAACAGGTAGCTGAACTGGGGGACCTACCTGAGCTGACACATTGGCAGCAAGAAGGAGGACCCTCCAGGGATGAGTTTTGCGAGGAGCAGAACACATGCCCTTCTCTCGTGGGTCTGAGGCAACAGGCCGCAGACCAGGCAGCAGGTGATCAGTCTGGATCACATTGGATTTACTGGGAGAATGGTCTCCTGTATTCAGAGCCTAAGGTTGCTGAGCCTGGGTCAGCCCGTGTGCTGGTGGTACCCCAGCGCTTCAGAGCCTTCCTACTGGGGTTGGCTCATGATGTACCGTTAGCAGGACATCTGGGGCAGGACAAGACCTTTGAAAGGCTTGTCACCCATTTCTATTGGCCCCAGATGCGCAGGAGTGCCGCCACTCACTGCAGGACATGTCAGACTTGCCAGGCAAGTGGAAAGAGTGGGAGGAAGCACAAGGCTCCTCTCCAGCCATTCCCTGTGGTCAGCACCCCCTTTGAACGGGTGGGTATTGACATTGTGGGGCCACTGGACCCCAAGACAGCCATGGGCAACAGGTTTATCCTGGTCTTGGTGGACCATGCCACCCGGTACCCTGAAGCCATCCCTCTGAGGACAGTGACGGCCCCCGTGGTGGGACGGGCACTGATGGGAATTTTCTCACGTGTAGGATTCCCTCAAGAGGTGGTGTCTGACAGGGGTACCAACTTCGTGTCCAAGTACATGAAGTCCCTGTGGCAGGAGTGCGGTGTAACTTACAAGTTCACCACTCCTTACCATCCTCAAGGAAATGGGCTGGTTGAGAGATTCAACCGGACCCTAAAAGGCATGATTATGGGTCTGGAAGAACCCATGAGGCGGAAATGGGACGTCCTCTTACCTTGCCTGTTGTTTGCATACCGGGAGGTGCCACAGAAGTCTCTAGGGTTCAGCCCCTTTGAGCTCCTTTATGGACACCCGGTGCGAGGACCTCTGAGTTTGGTCAAGGAAGGCTGGGAGCAATCTCCCAGGAAACCTCCCCAGGATGTATACAGTTACATGCTGGCCTTCAGGAACCAGACTAGGCGTTTCAGAGAACTTGCTGAGGCAAATCTGGAAGCCAGCCAGGAGGAGATGAAGCGGTGGTACGACCAGAATGCCACTCTGGTAGAGCTTCAGCCTGGTCAGAAAGTGTGGGTCATGGCCCCTGTGGAGCCTTGTGCGCTCCAGGACAGGTGGACCGGCCCTTTCACAGTGGTGGAGCGCAAGAGTCCAGTTACCTATTTGGTGGACTTGCAGTCTCCCAGGAACCACTTGAAGGTCCTGCATGTGAACCGCCTGAAGCCCCACTTGGAGAGGTCCCAAGTGGGCATGCTCTTAGCTACAGATGATGGGGTGGAGGAGGAGACCGAGCCTCTTCCTGACCTCCTGTCAGCCCGAGAGCAAGATGGATCAGTGGAGGGAGTAAACCTCTCTACCTCCCTCACACCTGAGCAGCAGGGTGACTGTCGCCAGCTGTTGGGACAGTTCCCTGACCTGTTCTCCCTGGTTCCCAGTGTCACTCATTGGTGCGTCCATGATGTGGACACTGGGGACAGTCTTCCTGTGAAGCACAAGGCTTACAGGGTGACTGACAGGGTCAGAGCCTGCATCAAGGAGGAGGTCTCCAAGATGTTTGCGCTAGGGGTGATTGAGTCCTCTAACAGCCCTTGGGCCATCCCAGTGGTCTTGGTTCCAAAGGCTGCCGCGCCTGGTGCCACACCAGAACTCCGGTTCTGTGTGGACTACAGGGGACTCAGTTCCATCACCAGGACTGACGCACACCCCATCCCCAGAGCTGATGAGCTCATAGATCGGTTAGGGGCTGCGCGGTACCTCAGCACGTTTGACTTAACGTCTGGGTACTGGCAGATCGCCTTGACTGATGGGGCAAAAGAGAGGTCAGCATTCTCCACACCAGATGGGCACTACCAGTTCCGGGTGATGCCCTTTGGGATGAAGAATGCCCCTGCCACCTTTCAGAGGTTGGTCAACCAGGTGTTGGTTGGACTGGAGGATTTCAGTGCCGCCTACCTGGATGACATCGCAGTGTTCAGTGCCAGTTGGGAAGAACATCTGCGCCACCTCTGGGAAGTGTTGATGGCGCTGCGGAGGGCAGGCCTCACGATTAAGGCGAGTAAGTGCCAGATCGGGCAGGGTTCCGTGGTGTACTTGGAACACCAGGTTGGGAGCGGCCAGGTGGCGCCCCTCCAACCGAAAATTGATACCATTCTGGCTTGGGAGCCCCCCAAGACCCAGACAGAGGTGAGAGCCTTCCTAGGACTCACCCGGTATTACAGGAGATTCGTCAAGGGGTATGGCAGCATTGTTGCCCCCTTGACAGAGCTGACTTCCAAGAAGCAGCCCAGGAAAGTGATTTGGACTGACGCCTGTCAAAAAGCTTTTGACACCTTGAAGACTGCCATGTGCAAAGCGCCTGTGCTCCAGGCACCCAACTTCTCCAATGAGTTCATTGTTCAGACGGACGCTTCAGAGCATGGTGTAGGGGCTGTTCTATCACAGATCAATGAGGAGGGCCTAGACCAACCTGTAGCCTTCATCAGTAGGAGGTTACTTCCCCAGGAACAGAGATGGAGTGCTATTGAGCGTGAGGCATTTGCTGTGGTCTGGGCACTGAAGAAGCTGAGACCATACCTGTTTGGGACTCACTTCCGGGTTCAGACAGACCACAGGCCCCTCAGATGGTTGATGCAGATGAGGGGTGAGAATCCAAAGCTGTTGAGGTGGTCCATTTCCCTACAGGGGATGGACTTAACGGTGGAACACTGCCCTGGTACAGAACACGCCAATGCTGATGGTCTGTCCAGATTTTTCCGCCTTAGTGATGAGAACTCCCTAGGGGTAGGATAGTTCTCCCCACATTTCAGCTGGAGGGGACACGTGTTAGACCTGGCATCCTTGACGTGGATCTCCCTTCCATTTTTTCATAAATGCCTCCACTGTTGTCAATATGTTTTTGCTGGACTAGATGCTCATGGGCACTTTGCCACTGCTAATCAGTGCCAAAGTGCAAGTGCTCCCTATTGTAAATTGTGATGTGAATTAGTGACTCCATGTTTGGCTTATTTGAATTACTATCAGACCCTAGTACAGTGCACTGAGTGTGCCCAGGGCTTGTAAATCAAATGCTGCTGGTGGGCTTGCAGCACCGGTTGTGCCACCCACAGAAGTAGCTTGTAAAGTGTGTCTCAGGCCTGCCATTGCAGAGCCTGTGTGCAGTCTGTGACTGCCATGTCGACTTGGTAAGTGCACCCACCTACCAGTCCCCAAACCTTCCCTTTTCTTCATATCAGACACCCCTATGGTAGGCCTACGGGCAGGGTGCATTGTAAGGATAAGGTGGGACATGCCTGGTGTGTGTGGCATGTCCTAATAGTGAATTACAGCCATTTTCGTTTTTCACTATTGCAAGGCTACCTGTTCCCCATAGGCCAGAATGGGCAGTTTGATTATAACATTTTATAATCCTAAACTGACTCAGGGAACTAGGTAGAAATTCGAGTTTAGTATGCCTGAACTCAGAATGATAAAATACATCTTTTAGTGAAGTTGGTTTTAACATTCTGTGTTTGAAAATACCACTTTTAGAAAGTGGGTATTTTCTTGCCTAACTATCCAGCCTGCCTCTGCCAGCTTGTGTATTGTGTGTCTGGTTTGTGCGTGACAGGGGCTGGGGGTGGCCACAGGAGACAGGGTGAGGCAGCCCAGGGCTGAATAGAGAGATCTGCATCCAGAGTGGAGGGAGGAGTTGCATCTGGGTCTGAATAGGGCTGTGCCTGCCTGCCTGCCACAATGCTGGCTCCACCCCCTGCCGGGCGTCTGAGTACCCTGCCCCACATTCTGAAAGGAAAGAAGGAGTCATGTACACAGAGTGCTCCAAAGCTGCACAGAACTGGTTTAAGCTAGGCAAAGGCCTCTATGCCTCCAGAGAACAAAGAGTATCAGGGTATAAGAGGGGCACCCAGACCCCAGGAAAATTAGATCACTTTTGGGAACAAGAAGAAACCTTTGCTGAGGAGCGGAACCAAGAAGAAACTGAGGAGAGACTATCCCTAAGCCTGAAGTGCTGCTTGGGGGATTGGCCTGCAGTGGTTTGCCTGACTGCCAAAGAAAGGAGAAAGGAACTTTGCTTTGCTGTGACTTTCATCAACTTGTAAAGGATCTCCAAGGGCTTGGAAGAGAGCTTGCCCCCTGATCGAAGTCCCAGGACCATTGGACTTCACCCCCTTTGTGAATTGCTGCTGGAAACTCTGTTTCAGTGGCTACAGAGGTAGGGAGCTGGGACCGACTCTCCCGACCGGCTCGGTGTCCTGTTGGCACCGCATCGAGCAACGCCTGCATCTTGCAACGCACGGCCTTGGTCTCACCGACTCCGTCAACGAGCCTCTGCCTGCACCGTAACCTGTGAGCACCGCACCTTGCAACGCCTCGCTACACCGAATCCATCTGGTCCGACCGACACGGTCATTGTTGCTGAGTTCGAGTCCTGTGACCGCACCGGAGTTGGGCACCGCTCGCACGCTGCCGCGACGCACCACCCGACTTCGCACCGCTGTCCGGACTGATCGGCGCCAGCTCCTGAATCCGGCTCCGTCGCCGCACCGCAACCTGCCAGCACCGCATCGAAGCACCGTCTCGCCCTGCAACGCACGGCCTTGGTCTCACCGACTCCGTCAACGAGCCGCTGCCTGCACCGCATCGAGGGACAACGCGTCCTGCAACGCTTCCATTTTGCAACGCAACCGCGACGAACAGCCATCCGGCTCGCACGCCCGTGCCTGCCACTTCAAGTAAAAGGTACTGTGACCGAGTCTGTCTACGCTGTGTTGGCCCATCTCGACGCGGTCAGCTGGATTTGTTAGACTCTGTTCTTGACATCGCCGTAGCCGGAGGAGGCTACCGACTCGCACAGAACCTTGAATTAAGCCTTTTTGATCAGAACTAAGCATTCTTGACAGTATTGTGGATTATTTTTGTCGTTTATGGTCTTGTGGTAATTCTATATAAAATATTCTTATTTTTATAAATATACAAACTGTGTGGTGTCCATTTGTAGTGTTGTCACTTGATTACTGTATGTGTTCACAAATGCTTTACACACTGCCTCTGAACTAAGCCTGTCTGCTCGTGCCAAGCTACCAAGAGGGTGAGCAGGGGTTATTTCGGGAGTGTACCTACTTTCCCTGACTAGACTCAAGGGTCCCTATTTGGACAAAGGTACCTACCTCTGCCAACTAGAGACCCCCAAATCTAACAATCATTTTACCCATTAGCCCAGAGGAAGAGGAACATACTATGAAACACATGTTGGCAAAAGAAAAAAACAGCCTTTCTTTTGTGGTAAAAATTTGAAACTATATGAATTAGAAATCAATGATTTAAATATATCTAACGGAGATATAATATATAAGAAAGATTGGATTTCGACAATTAGCCACCCACATAAATACACATGGCAGGGTGGACACAGAAATTTCCAATTTAGGAGATCTATACAATAGACACAAGAAAACAAATGTGAGAGTAACCCTTCAGAACAAAGGGAACCGGGTTCCAAACACCAACAAAAATGATATGTCCCCCTTGTTATTGTTAATCTATTACTTAATTTCCTCAACACGTACTCCACAACCACTCACATACAATCAACCCAAACTGTAAGTCCTGTATTTTGTAAAAAATATCTCCTCCTTTATAAAAAAAAATTCTCTAATACAACAATGAAATCTATTTAAAACCCAATAATTCATGATAGGAGAAATCTTAAGAAGTTATTCTTATATACTGAATCATTAATACATATACATGGTAATCCTTATCCTTCAGTTAGATTTTTGCTCTGTTGATGTTTAATTTTGCAATATAAACAGAGGACCTTGTATCACTTAGTACCTAATGCAAGTACATTCATAAACGGCACTGTTACAAAAATAACTTTAACTGTGAATCTCCACAAGAGCCTTTAAAAAGCAATAAAATTAATTAAAAACCAATACAGGAAAACAAGTTGTCACAAATGAATAAAAACCAATACAAAAAAACAAGTTGTTGATGCAGCGTTTCGGTGTACTTGTGTTGATTGACACCACCTTCTTCAGGACAAGCTTATTTTATTAAAAAACACAAAATTCTTCCTTCAATTAATTCTAAGGACCGTCTGGGTATATCCCCAATTTTTGGATGATAAAATACTTCCAGTGGGTATAAATCACCAGGAGATTGATTTGCCGAGAATTCCTCTACTCTATTCCTTAATTCCTTATTATTTCAATCTATTTATATCCGCTCACTCTATTAATCAATGAGCTGTAGTCGTCATAATCTCCTAAGATCGAGTTGTCAGGGCATCATTAGTTGCTGCACCCTTTAAGATTTTCCGACTATTTGAGGTATCAGTTATATTCCTGAGCCACAGTATCGCATCTCTAGTCTCTTTTCTCACTCGATCGCGAATCGCCCGCACTATGGAGATATACCCAGACGGTCCTTAGAATCAAAGGAGGGAAAGAAATCAGATTTCAAAAGGAAATGTCTTAGCTTTCGTTTCAATGCAGGTAAGAAGCTAATAGTGCGGATGGTTCGTGGAATAAACATTTAGACTCTTGATGCCAATTCAGGAAAAGATTCATTAAAAAAAGTATGATGTTTATTGAAATGTAAGAATTCAAGTTAAAGGGTGTCTGAGCTGTGTAGTTGATGCAAACCTCCTGAGATCTTCTGCTTCTTGGCCAAGCAGTGGGTGTACAGAGACACCATTGTTTGCAGCCTCAGTAGGGAGGTCATTAACTAACTGGACATTGAGAGTAGTTCTTTGCTGAATATTTCTTTTGGTTTTGGGTACCCATCAATCCCCAAACCGAGGTTGTACCTTCTTAAATCGCCTATATCCCATGTACTACAATAAACAGAATAACATTTGAACTCAGAAACTGCATGACCAGTGCCTAATTTGAGCTGGCGGTTGCAGGTAGGGGCCATCGGTACAGCAAGAGAGAGAAAAACACAAAAGAGGGAAAGAAGGAGGAGAAAGACGGAAAAGCAGTGACAAAGGGAGAGAAGCAGGGGATGAAAAAGAACCCACAAGAGTACAGTCAAGAGAAAGGAAGTGTCTGGTGGTGATTTAAAGTGGTATGAGGTGGAATCAAGACTACGCAGCCCTGGTAAATGCTATTTGTGACATTCATAGCGCTGGCTCCGGGCTTCTGAACAAAACTTTGGGCCCGACACATATTATTTTACAAATTAAGCACTGTGTATGACATGAGCGATTAGACACAATCAACTCTGAATCCAGCCATAGCTATATCCATTTACATAAATGGAAGGAAGGACAGTTAAAATAAAGCACAACACTAAAAACCCAAACGTCTCACCACCGCCTGGGACCAAAATAAATCCTCAAATAGATTAAAGCAACAGAGAGGAGAGTGCGCCAATCCCAACAGCCCAGGTCCGGTCTTCTAGCTCCTAGATAATGCCAAACACAACTTAATGAGAAGGCGAAATCAGGTTCTATTTCTGTGCAGTGGTCTTTGGTCTGGCAGGATGTGACGGTGTACTCTCCACTACTATGCTGCAGGGCTCATCGTTGAGCCCTACTCTTTTTAACCTTTACGTGACCCCATTAGCCAAATTAATTATATCTTTTGGCTTTGCAGTGGTGTCTTGCGCAGATGACACCCAAATCGTGGTGTCAGTGGCCAGTAACCCGGACGACACTGCTTCCAGATTTCATGACTGTATGCTCCAGATAAAGATCTGGATGTTCTACAATTTCCTGAAGTTAAATTCGAGCAAGACCGAAGTGCTACTCTTTGGTTGAAATTCATCTTTTTGGTCTTCCAGCTGGTGGCCACAAGATCTCGGAACACCCCCCCCCCCCTCCTGTATCCAAGGTTAGGAACTTAGGAGTGCTTTTCGATTGTTAATCTTTCCTTTGATGGGCATGTAAATGCAATTACTTCTTCATCCTTCTCCGTGATAAAAATGCTTAGGAAAATCCTTCCTTTCATTCCATCAGATTTACACAAAAATGTAGTTCCCACCCTCATCATATCTAAGATTGATTATTGCAATGCCTTATTTACTAACATCCAGAAAAGATGCTTACATAAACTACAAGTTCTTCAGAATGCCACCGCGTGTTTACTCTTGAAAATCCCCAGGTATCAGTCTGTTGCCCAGGGACTCTCCCAGCTTCACTGGCTTCCCATTAAAAAACAAATTGATTTCAAGGTCCTCTGCATTGCCTTCAAGGCACTACATGATCAGATCACTTAGCAGATCACTTAGATCATCTGTAGCTCACAACCTGGTGGTACCCAGATTCAAAAGAGCCAACTGGGGCGGCTGTAGCTTAATTACCTATACTGCTAAGCTTTGGAATTTGAGGCCCTCAGATATTAATAGTAAATCAGATCTGCTCTCCTTTCGCAGAGCTTTAAAAACTTGGCTCTTTAATGTTAATGTTAAATGAGTATTTGTAAAGCGCGCAGCTACTCAATAGAGTGTCCCGGCGCTGGGGGCGTGGTGACGACGTTAGCCATGTGCTATGGAAATCAGGTTGAAAATTATTGCTGGAATAACCAGGTTTTTAGTGACTTCCTAAATGCAAGAAGGTCCTGCATCCGTCTTAGTTCCAGTGGCAGAATGTTCCACAGTTGAGCCGCTTTATACCTGAAAGGAGGGTCCCCCTCTCCGTGCTCGGTGGTATTTGTGAGTGCGTGCCAACTGAAGCGTTGAGGACCTTAATGTACGGTGAGGGCAGTAGAACTGGATTCTCTTCCTGATGTACACGGCACCTATGCCGTGGAGAGCCTTAAAAGCCAGGACCATAGCCTTAAAATGGATCCTCTTGCGAACTGGGAGCCAATGTAGGGATTTCAACTGTGAGGACATCTGTGCTCTTGGGCCAGGCATGAGTATTGCTCTGTCTGCTGCGTTCTGGGCCACCTGCAGCCTTGCCAGTAGATACTCCGGCAGCCCTAGGTACAGTACATTTACGTAGTCCAACCTGGAGACTATCAGTGCTTGGACTACCGTTTTCCTGTGTGTAATAGGCAGGAGGGTCAGAAACTGCTTTAGCATCTTTAACATCTAGAAATCTATATATCTGATCACATTTAACATATTCCTCCAGAAGCTTTAGCGCCTAGACACCCATGGGTACTAGAGCGCTTTATAAATCAAATTTTCATTTCACCCTCCAGCCACAGAAATGCAGGCAACGAACTTCTGCTGTCTGGGGTTTCTATCCTCACCCACATCTTGTGCCATGCTTAACCAGGGACATTCAAAATGGATTCCATTTTGCTTTTGTAATTAACACTTTGAGCCAAACCTTAAGAGTGCATACAAACACAAAGTTCCTCCCAGTAATCATCTCATGAATCAAGATGGACAATGAATGTTACAGAATTGAATAATCATTCATAAAACAGAAATAAGTCTCAAACTACCTCACACTAATCTTGTTGCAAAGTGAACAACAAACTATATTCTATTATTGCAGAAACAGGATCAATCTTGCAGCAGGATTTTCAGAATGAAGATGTCATCACATCGAGACACAGGAAAGTCCCCTATGAGTTTATTCCTTTGAGACAGCCCAGTTGTGATGCTCTCAGCCCTGAGACCAACTCCCATCCTAATGACAAAGAGTCCATGCCAGCTGAGGGGGTAAGTAATTAGCAAGAATAAACAACACCTAGAAAGACTCACATATAGGATCAGAGGTATCAGGAGTCTTTAAAGTGGAAATATAAGAGGGTGAAGGTTTGTAAGCTGATTACTAGAATCACATACATGCAGTAGATGATGACGAAACCATTGGCAACTTTGAAATAAGTGAAGATTACGGCAAAAAGAAAAACAATTATATTCAGTCACCGCACAGGTGAAGAAGCAGGGGAAAATTGAATGATCAAGAGGATCAGAGAAAAATTGGAACCAAGCACTACTTTCACACAAAAAGTAGAGACAACCCAGTACACTGAGAGAATGGAAAGAGGACAGTGGAAGAAGGAGAATTTATGATTTTAAAAACTATCCAACCTAAAGTCAAAGAGAAGAACTCACAAGTTCTAATAGGTGAAAACTGAAAGTTTGTTTGCGTAAATATTATGTAACAAAATGAATCTGGATGGCTAAAGAAATAAAGTTTCAGTACGGTTTTCACAAAAACCTTACTAGAGATGGTATAATCTGATCCCAGATAATCATCAGCAGACTCATAGGGTCATTTAAACCCTGGAGCATAGCCGGCTGTCAGTGGAGGCTATGGCCTCCACTCCCCTAGTGGGAGTGTGCCTGCTATATTTAGAGTTCTGCTCCTGGCAGGCGGGTATCTCTGTGCCTTCAGTGGAGCTTCCAGTGAGGCGGCTCCACTGATAGCACTGAACTTTGCTGAGTGGCGCCATGTTTGTTTTGCATCCGCTCAGCATTTCTGTTTGTTTTACTCAAAAAACTCCCAAAGCAGGATTTTGTTTCTGCAAAAAAAAAAAAAAAAACACAAATGAATGTCCTGGCATGCATGGAGATTTCTGCCTGCATATGGGGTGCATTGTGCATTTTCACTACCCGCAGCATAAGGCGGTCTTCGGCAAGGAGAATGAGTGATGATCACCCAATCATAAAGAGGACAGGTCTAGAAACACTGTGTTTACCTGACTCACTGACAGATGGCCCGGAACAGAGGTTTATGCCGGCAGAGCCAGCTGAAGTTCCACTGGTGTAAACTTATCAATTAGTTACGTCAGTGCCAAGAGCAGTGTTGATAGTTTACCAGAGACTGCATGCGTACAGGAGAGCAAGGAGCATTCCTCACTCTGTCGGGTAGCTCGTTATTGGACGATGTGTACATCACATGTATACATAAAGAGGTATTTCCAGGTGAAGAATGCATTGCATTTTTGTTCCATTGCAAAAGATTTGTTTCCTTATTTTTCATTGTGTTCTTCACCACCTTTCTACTATTTTTGTCCTTGATTTTTTATTCTAGCATTTGGAACTTCTACTGCATTCTACTTCAGAAAATACAAGCTTGGATCTTTTCTCTTCCCTGATGTCAGGGGAAGTTTGGTGCATTCCTAATCACTTCAGTATAAATTTGCATCTTAAATTAAGAGCTACGTGATTGATAAAGAGGTTTTCACTCTTTGGTTTGTTTTCCTTCTAACTGGGACCCTCTTATGGAGACACTTTTTATGATCCTTTATGTGAACTATTCTGGGTTGGGTAACACTGTGGTGACTAGAAGTAATCGCTGTTCAATCAGGCAATCAAGAAGGGGCCTTCTCAGCATCCATTCTTTGGAACACTTTCCCCCAATTCAAAATAGAGATGGAGAACTACTGGTTTGGATGGGTAAGAGCACCACTGATTTATGGTGGTGCTCCCTTTCTGCAAAACTCCAAATGATTCCCTCCATGCATAACTCTGCTATTGGCATCTATTATGGTGCTTTGCTGTGTTTAATTTTCACCAATAGTATTTTTCTTATTTTCCAGGTTCTTTATTAGGTGAAGTGGTACAGTTTGTATTAAAGAGTTGTGTTTGCTCTATGTTGCACAATAAAAAGGTGTCTCTCTGCCCAAAAACAGTCCACCTAATCAATACCCTGGAAAATGAGACTTTATGGGGAAACGTTAATTACGCAAATGTTGTTAAAGGGTATAACCCTCAAAGTCCATTCCAGCTGTGTGGGTCATGGAAAGTAAGAACAGCCTTTAAGAAAAGTAATAAACAGAAACCAGCTGCAGGTCTGGTCACCGCCCAGCAAATACATAAGAGCGCACAGCAAAGCAGGTAAAGTCAAGAAGGGGTCATACCATGAGACGCTAGATGATTCCTCAACAAAAGCTAGATATGAATACCCAAATGTAAGAACTCTTTGCAATTTGATTAATCTTTAATAAACTGAATGATATTCTCCCACCTCCTATTAGCCTTGAGAGAAGGATAGGTTTTTAAACTTTAGAAAGTTTGTCTTTGTAAATTTGGTGGCAACCAAGTATATTAAGGCTAGTGCCCAGGTAGTCACTTTCTTCTCCAGTGAGGCACACGACAGGGAGGGTCAGTGTCACCTATCATATTCGATCATGTTTTTGCAACATTTGAGCAATGTCAATTAAGTTACAGGTATCAAGTATGGTTAACATGAACTTCAGCTCTTGTCTTATAGTGATGATGTCTTATTACTGCTCTCCAACTCTGAAGCCATGTTGTGCCATGTTTCTCTCCAGATACAAACTTAATGTTGCTAAAACAAAGGCTTTTTCCTTAGCGAAATCTTGTATAATGGGACATGTAGCATTAAGCGGTCTGGAAAATATGTCAAATATTTATGGATAAAAATCATTTTTAATTTAGGTTTTGTCTTGAGACTCAACTTCAAAGAAGAACTATCACATATTAGGGAGGACTATGACAGATGCTAATACAGGCCTCAGGGCCAAGATTAACTTTCTGAAAATGTTTGCCCCTAACTAGGTCATGGAATATACTCCTTTTTTTTTTTAACCTGTTTATTAATAGAACCTGTAAAGGTAACAAACAAACCAAACTTATGGCATTCTCCAGGTGCAGCACACTGCATCACATACAACTGAAGATAGTATATCGTTGTAAACCAGGACACAGACGGCCATATGGCAGGTTCCCCCAGTGACCAAATCAGCGATATTCTGATGTCCAGTTCTCCCTAGTGGCTTTTTGGGGGCCAGGGCCTATATATATGAAACTGGAGTACCGCCCGGAACATATTCTCTTCTGTTCTTTGTCACATGAACAAGAAAACAAGATTTCTCATTGGCTTCTTGTAAGGGGGGGAAGAAACCCACGTTTTCTTGGGCTATTTTAAAGGCTCAGCCTCAGCTGCGGTCCGTGCAGGTAGCAGCGGTGGGGCAGTGGGGCCGCGTGCGGGGGGATTTCGAGGGGCGATGCTGAGGCTCTGCATCGTCCCTCGAAATCTCCCCCCACGCGGCCCCACCGCTGTTACCTGCACGGACCACTGCTGTTCAGCCTGTATATAGAGGTTTTAGGTTCAAGCGTCAAAGAGTCTTTATATTATGTCTTCTTTCACTGTGAACCTCCTTGTGGGAAGAAAAAACTGATTGGATACCATTGAGTGATTAAGTTCTGAACTCCTTTTATGCATCGTTTGTCACATCTGTGGTGAAAAGCTGGAACACGAGGAGCTTCCCAAAGTCTGCATCTTTCTTGTTAGGGGAATGGCGTACAAATCTAGGCTTACTAACAATGGGGTTACAATCCTTCATAACTCCTCTCTATGATACAATCATAATATTTGCATTAATGGCAAAACGTTGTTCTAGAAAGCCTCCAAAAACAGACAATATTTTGTAATTTGGAATGTGCTGTTTCAGCTCTTTAAGGAGAACTTAGTCTTCAAGACATAAGAGGTCTGATTCACAAAGCTAAATTTGGTCATAAGCTTAATTTATAACCAAATGCACCTTTTCGACCTCTACCAGGAATTCACTAAGAGATTCCTGGTAGGAGTACATGCATTAATGAGTGTGGGTTTCTCTGCTACAAATGCAGAGAAGTCCACACTCATAAATCCTACTCAGGATATGGGCGTCCCCCGGCATGGTTTGCATTGGAAGTCTGGGAATGTGCACAAACACGTACGTTTGTGGGTTATTCCTAAACTTCTCTTTGACTTCTCTTTAGTACTGATATCACACAACCTTTGACCATTCTGACATCACCTTAAGTGATCTCAGATCCTATTGATAACACAAAGCTACCACTAAAGTTAACAAAACCTACCGCAAATGCAACTGAGAGCTTTGGAGCTTGAGGACAGACATTGCCACAGGTTACAGGCAGTCTTGAGATGTAGACTGCCATCTTACCTCCACACCAGCTTACCACACTAGGCTCGCGAGAGCAGTTTATGGCACTAAAGATGACATTCCGATGGTGCCGCTACCCGTGTTCAGGCTTAGGTGTCAGGAGTGGGACTTTGGGTGAGAGTAGCCACTCTACATCATATATAATCTGCTTTTCAGCCTAAAGAGGAACAATAGGTCAGAACTACAGAAGATAATTATGCTTCTGACAACTCCATTACCTTTTATTATTGTGCGGCCTCAATCAGGTCTAGGGGTACTAAAGGAGTGCAAGGGCTAGTGTCTTCTGCCCCTAGCAACTCATATGATGGCCATGACCTGGGCAAATGTCTCACATCAGTACCATTTAAAAAACGGAACATTATTTCAAAGGTTTGAATGCTAAGTTACACAAATGGTCATTGCCAGTCTCTCGAGTCAGACTGGTTGATAGTCCGATAAATCCTAATTATTGTCTCTGCATTTAATGCTTTCTACTGACTCAAAGCCTGCCCCAAAATTAAGAGCAAACTAATCCATCTGACACCCAAATGTTAATTTAGACCAAACTGAACCATACATTCTCCTTTCACGTCACAGTTCTTATCTTTCAAGTTGAAATCCGGCTGCCCCATTGATCCTACTCCAACACTCAACCATAAAGATGTTCAAGCAGTTATTTCTCACCCACAGTAGCATCTACTTAATTAATCTTTATCTTATGGAGGATTGCCGGAACAATTTAAAATTGTTTCCCTATTTTAATGAAGAAAAAAAACAGATGCTGACAATTCATCCCTGTGGGGCTGGCTAGTATTGTCCGATATCCCTGCTACCTGGATCAGCCAAACTGGCTGACCTTTGAGGAGAGGTGGGCTATGGCAGTGTCAGCACTCTGATTCTCCTTGTTATGTTGGACTGTCTGAGACTATTCTTTACTCTCCAAATGTGCACAGTCTTCCCGGATAACATAACGTGTGTTATTGTACAACACATTTCCCCTAAAGGGCATCCGGTGCTAAAATAATATATGTTTACTGATACCCACTTCAGTGGTAGGCATGCAACCGACCTTGGAAGGATGAAAGTGTGAGTGGACACATCCGGATTTGAATCTGCCACCCTGAGGTGTAACACAGATCCCTGTAGTGATTCCATTAGTCCACTGGACCACCAGCCACAGCAGCCAGAGCTTTTTAGTTATCTCAACCTGGTCATTACATCTCAACTGGTTAAGGAAGGTGATGCTCTTCCTGAGTAAGGAAGGAAAAAGACTAGCTCTAAAGGCAACTATTAGTCCTCAGATAGACTATGGCTACCCTTTATATCTAGGGTCTCCTAAATTTCACTTCCGACAGATCCAGGTGAATCAACACCAAGCAGATCACCTGAACATCGGTTCCTTGCACTTCAGCCACGCCAAGACAATCTTAGCTTTACTGGTTCTCAAGCAAATACGTCATCTCTATAAAGGCATAGTGCACAAGTCAACCCATCATATGGTCATGCTCTTGCTTTTACTGGGAAAAGACTATCTTTCATGTAGGTTGAAATTGTCCTCTGTCTTACAGATGACCATTGACAGGTCTTGCATGGGTGATAATTGATTCCTCACTCTACCTCCAATCAATTGGAAGTCACTGTGCTGTTTTAAAGCTCTATCACTATCTGTATTGAGTCCTTAAGACATTATTGATTAGTGGTGAATGTTAGCTACTTACCTGTCTTCCTGCTTTGCTGCTGCACCCCACTGCAGTGAAATCATTTTTAGTATATTAGCATTCAAAAAAGGTAAATAACATGACACCACTGAATAAGCAAGATCTTGCATACTGCGATTGAGACAGGGCTGTAGTTGTTTAATTCCCTAATGCTGGGTTCTGCATTGCTCTCCCTCTACCCACTAAACTATGGCAAGGTTCCACAAAACATTAGAATCCAGAAAACAAGCACCCAGAACCTTATAATAATGTTATTATAGATCCTAATATTGTTTCCTGCAAAACATGTCTTTCACCTAAAAATCTTGAACATAATTAAAATTTTATTTGAGAATTTTGGGATGAAGGATAATGTACCCGTTAAATGACAATGAGTTTCAGAGTGCGTTGTTGAATATAAACATTTAGCACAGTTTGAATACCACTTCCCAATTATCCCATCTTAGAAAGCTTGGCTCATAGAAATATGCTCAAATCCACAACAAAGAAGTGACTCAGTGCTTAATTTGTGCCAGTGTTTGCAGGTGCTCGGCCCTGGTACATGTTCATCAACACCAGCACATATGTATGACTGTACACCACATGGTGGCGCTGTCTGTCTGTTGTTCAGAAGATCTCCTTCAGCAGTCGTTTAAAACTTTAATATACAGTAAAATAACAATACCTCATTCAGGCCATTCTTACAGCTTTGGTGACATGGAATAATTCAAATGTTCACATTTGTTGTTATATGATGATTAGTAGGTAACAGTGGCACTGCATTTGGTAGTACTGGCAGGATGTGCAAGCTGCAATGGCCCCCATGGCACTTATTTTTTACTTATTTTTTTAAATTTTTATTATTTTTTATTACTAATTAAGCACTACAGCTAATCAATTTGAAAATCCAAATGAGCTTTTATTTAGGCCCTTCAAAGACAACGCAGGCTTTATTGAAGTGTGGAAAAATGAATATTAAAATAGTTTAAGGAAAAACAAAGCGTCATTTCTTGAGGCAAGATTTGTGGGTGGTCTAAAAAACAGTGTAATACGGAATCTTCCTTCAAACCTCATGTCTGATCTAGCAAGCACAAATGTGACATAAATTAGTTACAGATAGAGACTAATGCTGAAGGGTGCTTGGTTGAAAGACAAAAATATCAGACATCGAGTTGATGTTTGCCACATTCTTACCTCAGACATCTGTGCCATCATAAATCACATATGTGATGAGATGGTTTATCTAGCCAGAAATGCATCCAAAAGAACACCACCAAACTTTACTTAGACACATACTCATGTCGATCACACGGTTACCTAGCAACCGCTAACTCAATGCACAGTGCATCATTTGGGTTCAGTGATATGAAGAGAGAATGCAGATAGTTCACACTGTAATCAGTTATGCAAACAGTTACCACTCGAACTGCAATATGTCTGAAGTGAACATTGAAAATATTGCCCACTAAGCTTATAAACAGTTTGTAAGCATTATTTCTAAAGACACTCCCTCTAGAAAGACATTTGCCCTCAAAGCATCAAACAGAGACTACCTACAAACCCTACTTAAACAGTCTGGATCAGATTCACAAAAGCATTCATGAGTACGGGAAGCAGTACAACCAGTGCTTAATTTGTAAAACAATAAGTGCCAGGGCCCTCTTCAGGAGGCTACCGTAGCTCGCACTACCCATTGCCCCTGCCAGTGCTGTCAACGACAGTGCCAACACAACTTCTAACAATCACACTCCTATAAGTGAGTCAGTTCAGACTCTTCCAGGCCCCAAAGCTACAAGAATAGCTTGGACACAAGGTATTAGTCGTTTGTAATGTATTTTGAACTAATAAACAACTGTTGTTGTGCCCATCTTTAAATCAGACACACAGCGCCTCCATGTGACAGACAGCCCTAAGTGCCGGTGCCGAGCACTGGAAACCACCGGCACAAATTAAGCACTGAGTACAACAAGAGTGTTTTATGTACTCCTACATTCGGTTATGAATCGGGCTGAAACATCCACCTCTCTCTTGAAAAAAGTGCATAGAGGGTACAATCCTTTCTATTTGTACTAAAAAGTATGAATATTTCCATTTGATTCCCATTTTAGATGATTTGGGACCGACTCACAAATTCAATGTGTGAGTAAAACTAATGAGTATCTGCTTTACATACTCCAAAATGCCTTGGTGAATATACCCATTTTATTCATACTGTTTTCTTTGTGATTTTACTTATTAGTACACTAGTAAAGCCTGCATCACCTTTGAGAGACCCCAAAGCATTCTACAAATTCATAAAATTCAGCACACAGTCAACTAGTTTATCCAGCCCTGTTACCTATGAAAGTTTGTAGCAAATGTGATAGGATTCAAAACAGATGTTTTTTTAGGTTTCCAAAAGCCTTACAGAGTATACACCAATAGGCTGAGCCCACTGTCCTCAGAACTATGAACATGTGGCAAACAAGCCTCTTATAGCAAAGGAAAGCAGGTTTCTTATTGAGTGGACCTGGTCTCACCTTGAGCTGAGCAGTGGGTCTGACATGGGTTCTGTCTTCATAAAGGTAAGCATCCTGAATCTGGAAAAGATCAACACAGCGTTAAGCAAAGTTTCATCGGCGTACCCGATAGTAATTTAAAAAAAAGATGAATTGATAATTTTTTAACACAATATATTCTCCAGGAAAAGACAACTTACATGGATTAGTCACTACTTTGTATACATTTTTTCAAACAATTCATTCTAGCAGCTCCAGGGGAAGGATTTTCAGAGCCCCAGGCAAAATATTGTTTTGCGGTTGACACGTTCATTTTCTAGTGCAACAAGACCAGGATTGAGGCCATTTTTAGGTCTCGCCTACGCAGCGTGCATGCGCTGCTTAGGAAAAAGACCTTTAGTAATCGCTTCAGCTTTACAGGCAAAAACGTGCACGCGTTGCATTTCCTTTGAATGGCAACGCGTGCACGTTTGGCGATTCCCTTGCGGGAGCGAACTTTCAAACCATCTGTTAATTACAAACAGATGGTTCCTGCTCGCTCCCGCAAGGGAAGCGCAGCCCCCCTCCTCTCTCCCTTCCCCCTGCTGCCTCTCGTCAAACTTGTTTTTGAGCGCGAGGTGCGCGCGCTTTTTTTTAACTTTTAGCGAGCTCACGTGCCCAAATCTAGTTGTTAATGTTACCATTGCAAGTTTCAATATTTGAATTTGGAGGCTGCCGCCTTTTAACTAAATGCCCGCTTATATTTTCACAATCGCGGGTTCTCATTATTTTAATTTTGGGGCAGCGTGCCTTTTAACTACACGCCCGCTTACTGCAGCTCTCTCGCTCTTCCCTCCCCTCCCCCGCACGAAGGCTCTTGTAACGTCACCATCTCACCGCCCCACTATTCAGGCACTGGATTTCAATGTGGCAGCTGTGAAACATGAATCTGAATGCGGAACGGCCGCATATTGCTACACAAGTAGCTAAGCGATAAGGGTATAGACGTGTACAAAGAGTACAAAGTCGGCCGCTCTGGCCGTTACGCCACGTTTCGAAAGAAGGGTTAAAAAATGTGGCAACACTGCACAGCAGATGAGTTCAGATCCCTAATGGAGCTTTGAATTCTTTTGCCTCTGACAGCCCAAATCCCGCTGTTTTACCTTCCGCGTCACTTAACTCATGAGAGTCAATACTTACATTCTGGCAGATGCACTGGGCTCGTGATTGTCTCACCTTCGGCTGCTCTTGGGTGAGTCATTTGGCGGCTTCCAAGGAGGAGACGTACAGGGCAGGCTGGCAGTAAACTGTCCTATCCAGTTGTTCCCGGGGTCCGTGCTGGCAGAGGTGCAGCAGATCATAGCCCAACACTCGCTCTGCGGTAGTAAACATCTTGCGTACTGTAGGGTATGCAAGACTCCCCCCCTCACCATGCCCGGGTGCTAGCTACTCTGCCCGGGGAACAGTAGCACTCAGTGGTCCACCAGGGACTGGCTTTGCCTCTCTTGCGTTGTGGCTTCCTCAGCGCCTGCAACAACTCTCGTAACCTCTCTGGCCTCAGTCCGTGGGGATGCTATCAGGAGCTGAACCAGACAGACCCCTGATCCCTGTTCTACCTGGCATTAGCAAAGTGTGGGGCCAAACACGCACTGCAGTAGTGACAGCCATGACACCAAGCACCACACGTGCACATGGGCGAGACTGGCTGTGAGGCGACCGTACCAAGGTCAGGCACAATTTCTTCACTTTTACTAATACGACATAACACTGTCAGCCTGATCTTGAAACGGGTCCTAATCTGGCCCAACCGCAGCCTCGTTGTCTAGCTGTGGATTAGTTTTAAGTATTTGCCAGTGTTTTTACAGTGGAGAATTCCAGTAAAGCACTAGACCGCGAACAGTCCTGCTGTTGAACGACAGCAGGTTATAATCAGGGCCACTGGAATTATGCGACAGGAGAGGGTCAAATTATGCAGCAGAGGTTCAGCAGCATTCATTGTAGGGCGCCCTTATTTACTGTTCACAAGTGCCATCACAACAGACGCTTGTTTTTCACTGCTGCAAAGTGGCTTCAGCCTGGGCCGTCTCTCTCCACAGTTGTGGCCATTGCCAGTGTGTCTTGTTGTTTCAGAAGTCAAAGGGGAGCTGCATGAGATTGCGGGGTGTTGGGGACTGTTTGGGTGTTGTTCCGTATTGTGCCAGCACAGCTAGAAAAGGCTGCCCTCCTTTCACAGAGTAGAATGTTTAATGGCTTCCCTCCCATAGAATCCTTTTCCCTCCTTCGCTTGTGTAGGTTGTCTTTAATTCGTGGGTCAGGTGTAAAAGATAAATCAAGTAACTGGTTTTTCCAAATGACCTGTCCCTGTTGGGAATGTAACACTCTGACAAGTTCCTTTCTGGAGCCCACCAACGGCCAGCCCTCCCTCACCTAATCTGTGTTATTTATACTACTGTTTACACTGGGCCTAACAACCTCTGCAAACGGCCCATAATGACTTTCACTGATGGTAATGCATATTGGTAAGCAGGGCCCTAATGGCTAGCAAAGCGCCTTCTGTTTATTTCTGTAGCTCCGCTTTGAATTAAGGGGAGTGGGATTTACTGAGCATGCTTCGTGTTTGCAGATCAGTTACAGAACTGCAGTCCACGTGCTTGGTAAACAACAGTAAATAATGCTGATAAGACACGACAAGAGTTTCTAACTAAAACTCGTTTAAATGTCCTACACGTTACAAAAGGTACACAGGCGCGTGCAAACTCTCTCTCTCTCTCTCTCACGCACACACACACACTCTAACTAGCTCACATTGTGCATAGTTGCAAACACATTTGTAACCATTCCAAATGACAGCTACGTCATGAGTGTCAAAATGTGTATGGATATATTTTGGATGTATTTTAGTGCTTGCCGTTTTTGGAAGAAACCTGAGTTTTTTGCATATAGCACTTGAACCCCAGATGGTGGGTGTTTCCTGTCTATGCGGACTGTTTGTCAAGAGTAGGTATGAAAGACGGAATATGTAATGTTATGTGTTTTACATCTGTATGAAGCACGTCGAGCAACTTGAGGTGTGCATGACCATCGCTGCTCGCTAATTGAGTGTTGAGTGTTGCGCGAGGTGGTTCCATGTAGAATTGGACACAGTTGGTGTTAGTCTTCAGTTTATGCGTTTTATATATGATGGGTACAAGGATGAGAGGGGAGATGGAAGCGAGCCTTTGAGGGAGGCATTAGTGAATTATTAATTTTAAGAGGGGGGTGGAACTTGGCAGGCCAGACTCTTTAATTACCTCTGAGGAAAAGTTGTTTTGTAAGTTGTGTGTTTTATTATACATCCTTGACAGTATTCAGGTACTAACTTGCTCAATGTACATGATTCCCCCAGAATGATAGCTACTTTCTTTTTCCCACGTATGAGTAGAGTCCCATCTAAAAGCTGGACATAAGAAAGGTTTAGTTCCCCCACACAAGACAGTGGCTGGTTTGTGCTACTCCACTAAGAGCTTGTGCCAATTCTAGGACGAGAGACATATAGCTTTCATCTCACGATGTTTTGGTGGCCATGGTGCATTAATGTAGGGTAACCCAACACAAATAGGTGTAGTGTATCCCTTTTCTAAAGGGCAGAGAAATGTAGGTCTCTTATGATTTCCTCCATGAGAAGGGAAACAAGCATTGGCATAGCCAATAGGTGTCGCCTTTGGGACCTTATAAGTGTTTAGCCATGCAACAGTTGATGTTGTTGCACCAAGGATATTGTGCTGCATAACTAAATACTTATGAGGTCCCAAAAGCGAGACCTATTGGCTATGCCAATGCTTGTTATACCCTCTTGTGGCCATTTGCATTGGTGCTATAAAGCAGCAATAAGCAATGGCCTTAACATAGCACTGCCCTGCTTTTTAACTTAAGAACATGATTCTTGGCCACTGAAACATAATATTTCTTGAACTAATAAATGTACTGAAAGGTTGTTCTTTTTATAAGTGGGATGCACTGTAAGGCTTACCTAGTTGGTTAAACATAGCTTAGTTTTAGGAGGTGCTACGGCTACTCTGAATGTCTGATTAAAGCCACTTCCTTTAAATCTAATCGGGTAAATTCTGATCCCGTTGGGAACATTAATTTTGGGCAAGGATCAGAATGCTATGTCACGGAGTAATATCACACCCCGGACACTTTTACTTTGGAAAATCTTAGCAGATCAAACCTGGTGAAATTTATTGGGGAAAAATGTGCGGTAAATTTTGATACACATGGTATTCTATTCAGATATCTCTGACTTTGCATGTAATTCCTAATTTTCAGAGGAAACATTGGAATACGAGGTATTTACAGCACACAGTAAATACCGCAGCCCAGTACATCTGCATTTACCAGGTGTGGTAAATACCTTATCCTCTACCCTTTCCCACCACTTGTAATCAGGGCCATTGACTCTAAAACATAGACTGATAAAATATAAACCTTACATCAACATTTCTCTACAAAATGTAATCTTGCTTTAAATTCCTTAATCCTCTCACCTATTGAAGGACTGGCCTAACTTACTACTATAATTCCATTCCTGGCATATTTGGGAACACGTGCTTTATAGTGGGATAGTTGTATATTGAAAGTTTCTTGGGGAGATATTTTGCCAGTCAATATTTGGCTCTTCGATTCTGCACTGTTTTTTAGCCTGTTTTCAAGTGTTACCGCATTCTCGAGACAGGATCACACAAAGCGCAATCAAGTGTGTACACATTTTAAGTTGAATATCTATTCCAGAAAGATGAAGTGCAAACAAAAACACTGCATGGCACGAAAAGGAAATTACCTCTGTCCTTTACCCATGTGGAGCAAGACAAACTGAGGATAATGTATATTTTTTTCTTTTATATAGAGTGCACGCAAATAATGAATGAGCTGTCACTCCCAATAATTAAAAGAAAAATATACAAATTGTATATTGCTATTATTAACCTCAAGGATCTGGATACACTTTAAGAAGTTGATTTTAAGTTGTAGATCCCGAATTTACTAAGTGGTAAAACCGCATGAGGAAAGGGCTGCAGTATAGTTTGGACCCGTTTTTTAAGCTCCTACCCAGCCCGCTGCGTAGGCACTTGGGTCACATTGGGCTCTTCCCTACCGACAACATTTTCCCATTCCCTTACCGGTCACCCTACCCTGCGCTCCACACATGACTTCTGCAGACATTTAACACCTGCTCAGAGGGACCAAGAAATAACTTACAGAAATCCACACTGTAATGCCGAGTCCATGCAGTTATTTCCCAAGGGGCTGAACTTGTAATTTCAGGAATTCTGAACTGAGATTTTTGTAATTCAGTAATACATCTACTACAAAATGATGTAGCTATTACACTGATTTAGAACTGATATAGGACAGAGCTGTTACTTTGTGGATGCATGGAAAGCCGTAATCCTTCCTATCTAAGATCAAATTTGAATTTAATTTCAGTTTCATATGTCTGTTGGTTAGCTATTTCTTCAGAATTAAGGGTCTGATTACGATGCCGGTCGGACCGCATTCTGTGGTCCTGTCGGAGGTGGTCGGACCTCCGCTGTCTTGTCGGAATCGGCCGGTCCGACCGTCATATTACAATGCATGCATCGTGTAATCTGATGGACCGCTGACGGACCACTGATAGCTTTTCTCCAACCGCCGAGATGGCGGTCGGCGAAAAACAGCAGCCATAGGGCAGTACAGAGATCTCCGACCGCCGTCCGGATTATGAAGTTGGTATCCGATGACCTGACCGCGGCGGTCCGTCCGTCTGCCTCCAGTCATGGGAAACTAAGGTTCTGAGGTCCATACTCACCCAAAACCGCTTCTCCCCAGAGACTCTGCCATGGATCCCATCCTCCAGGCCCTCCCTGATGACTACACCCCTGTAGGAGCCGGAATCCAGGAAAGTCCTTCTGCGGTATGTATCCCCATTGACTGAACTGTGCACATTCTGCCACACTCCAGCAATGGGGTACATGTAGCACAAGGCATATCCACACATATGTCATGCATGGGTGCACAATTGCACGTTTTCTGTGCATTTGTGCTCACTTGCAGTGACATATTCGAGGATATGTGAACTGCCATAGATGTGACCGCCGCGGTAGCAGCAGTTGCATCGTAATACGGCGGGCAGTACCTTCCCGGCCTCGGCAGTCGGAATCGGGCTGCGGCGGTTCGACTGGCATTGTAATCAGGCCCTAAATGTTTGTGGCACTTGTGCAAGCTACATAAGCGCTGCCTGTATTTTCATCTAGTGTGATGAATTTTCTTTTTTACTTTGTGGAGAGTATTTTTATTTTTTCCTCCTTTAAACCAAACAAAAATAAATTGCATTGAATTGAATTGAATTGAACTGGAATTGTAACTACCTTTATCTAACGTGACTAAAAGTAGAATCGAAATCACGGGGTGCTTTTTTTTTTATTTCTGTGGAGTATATTTTGGGCCCTATTTATTACTGAGGTGTTTTCTGTTGACTGGTTCTCTGGTCATTCATCGCATTATTATCAGTGTTGACATGCAGTAACAGCTCCAACTTCCTCGTGCCTGGGGAGTGGCGATGCATTTTTTAGGTACCAAGAGGTAGCTCCTCACAGGAGTGGAGGGTGGAAAAGTGAGCAGTCGGTAAGAGTACCTTTCTGGTACCTGCCTGACAGACTGGTGACAAGATAGGTGAATGGTGAGCAGAATTTCAGGTTTAGTAGCCTCACATTAGAAGGAAAGTAAGCAAGAGTTAAGCAGATGGTCTTTCCACATAAAATATCACATCAAGTAGTGCACCCGGGACCTGATTATGAGGCACACATTAGCTGTACTGCTCTCACCTAAAAACTAATGGTTGTATGCCAAAACTACAGCAGTCAGCCTTTGAGGTCTAGTAATTAAAGGACGAAAAAATTCACTTGGCCCTAAATGGTGGTACTGATTATTCCAGTCCTCAAGTAGAGGAAGAAACTTAGTTTCATCAAGGAGATATGTGAATCAACGTTTCACAGCTAAGCTCATGATACAGAATCTATATCACAATCTATGGCTTACCTTCTTTTGCTCTGCGGAAGACCGAGTGCAGTACTTCAAACTGACACACGTTGTGTTCATTCCGGAGAATGAAATGTTGGTAGTGGTCCCAGAGTATCAGCACCACTTAGTAAAAGGCAGTAGCGGCCCGTCCCCTGTCAAAATGGCAGGGCGGGCTGGGGGAGGAGGGGTCGGGGGACAAAATAATAAATAAAATAAAAAAAACTCACCTGATCATCGCCGCCGCCCACTGCATCGCTCTCCTCCTGGCTTCTTCTGGCACAGGTTCCCAGAATGCACTGCGGCCAATCCTGACGCTGCATGAAAGCAGCGTCAGGATTGGCCTGAGCGCTGGGACTTTGCGCTTCCAGGCAAACTGGGAGCCTGTGCCTGCTTTCTCCAGCTCCAGCAACGTAGCTGGGACTGGAGAGAGCTTCACTGCGCATGATGGTTTGGCCGGCCTGAGAAGGCCGGCCAGACCGCCATGTGCAGTGAAGGGAGTGCACTACCACTCACCCACCACAGTGTCATCCCCCTGGACCCACCCCCAAAACTCGTCAGAGTCCTGGGGGCGAGTCCAGGGGGATTAAAATAAAACGATAATAAAACGGGTTTACAACCCTTTTTATTATCGTTTTATTTGAGGGTGGGGGCGGCGCTCCTCCGCTCTAATGGAGGGGCCATCGCTGGTAAAAGGTTTGGTATCTCTAAAAGACACACTATGGATGGGTGCCTGAATGCAAACTACATTTCCCACGAGTCACTGAATTCTCACATTGTTTGGGAATGGTGGCGGAAATTTTGTAATTGCCAGCATTGGTTTCCATGTGATTCACAGCGTCAATGCAAGGCAATCAGGATACTTTTGTACTGCAGTCAGGACCTTGAGTGTGTGGAAACGGATGCTAAATTCACATATGTATCATAAGGATTTAAGTCATGTTTGGAATCAACTTTGATAGTTTAAAGTAGAAATCACCTTGGAGTAATAGAGCTATATTTTTGTTCAAACTTATCACAACCTATTTATGCGAGGGAACAAAAGGATAATTTGACTTTAAAAGACGGTTGTTAAATTCACAATGCATATATTGTATTTAAAGAATTGGTGGTTGTTAAGGGAAGAGGCTAATTGGTGTTAGTGCGTGCTAGAGAATGCTGATGAATGTTTGTTATATTACAGTTTTACGAACAGATTACCTTTAATGTATACCTGCACTCGAAAACATGTATTCAAAAATAGAAGGTAATTACCTAGCCAGAGAAAGTAGGGTCTTTATGTCAAAGATTGAGTAACATTATTTACATAGATATTATTTATGCTCCAATTTTCCAGAATACCAGTGTTCCACTTAAACACGGAGAGTCCAAAACACAGAGATATGTTGAAGTTATGTAATTTTATTAGAAAGTGCTAGATGATTCAATTTAGTAGTCACATACTAAAAATAATCATTTTTTCTTTAGATAGACACTATGACCTGTAGACATCAGTACCCAGCAGAGTGACAAGTCACAGTGGTGATAGCCAAAGTTTCTGTTTTCTCTTTTATGCCAGCCCCCTTTCCCACGATCTGTGGTTATCTGTCAATATGGGGACATATAGAAACATTAATCGCTGCCAATGAGTCCAGAAGTCAGGGTTAGTGTTTTCTGACAAGTTGCCTAGGCCAGCTTATCTTCCAACCTGAGCAATGGATTCTTAAACTACTGTGCCTTAAATATTAGACATAGTAACTAACTTATAGTCGAAGGTCAGCTAATGAGGTCTGAGAACAAAGACTTGCAATCACAATGGATTCTAGTCAAACAAAAACTATGTATTATTGACAAGACTGAAAAGAAAAAAGCTAGCCAAGCCCCAGACCTGATACTTGCTATCTCTCGTACGAGATTCCAAGCTCTATTCACATGGCTATCCACTATTAGAACATTGGAATGTTGAGCGCTCCATTGAAAACAATGGGGTGCTCCGGGCTTCTAATGGCGGGTAGAAGCCCAGAGCTCCAACATTCCAATGTTTGTTCAGTCCCCTCGGGCTCCATGAGGCCATTGCTTTACAAATTAGAATATTCTGCCCTCTAGGGGCGGAATGTTCTAAAAGCCTTAGAGCCCTCCGTAGTGGGCTCTACCTGCCATTAAAGCCTCGCTCCCTTGTTAAAGGCTTGGGCCTTTAACGCTGGAGCGAGCCTTTAATGGCTGGTAGAGCATCCTACGGTGGGCTCTAAGGCTATAGTAATTCTCAATGTATCTTTCACACTACCCAAAAGATTCTTCATTCAGTGTCACTTACGTTTTTATAAAAGCCCACAATACTTCCTGATAACCAGATAAACGAGCTTTTATTTTGTCATATATAAGTGGAAATGCTCCTAATTGGAGTGCTCCAGTAGTTGAGAGTAAGAATCCACTGTTGTATAACTTCTCTGCCATCTGAGAGAAATTTTTTCACTAATCATCTGGGGGTTTTAAACCTGTTTTAAGCTGTTATGACCAAAGCTAGCTATAAATTCATCGAAGAGAGAAAGAACATTTATAGATGAGTACTTTTCACCTGAGTTCATATTTTTTTTAATTCCTTCCTCCTTTATTATATTTTTATTTCCCTGTAATGAGGCAGCACTGCCATCTACAGAAAAAGAACAACATTATTACCAATGACACAGAAATTGTTCATGTAATATTTATGAAAATCAAACATTAAAAATGTAAATGAAAAATTATTTTAGGGGTGTGTGAAATTTGCATACATTCATTTTGTGTGAATATGCAAGAAATTCAGAAAAATTTCACGAAATTACACGAAATGAAAATCATCCCTTTAGAGCAATATTTTAATGAAAAATTAGATTAGTGCGTAATGCGTCCATTTTGGACGCAAGGATGCATTTCGCGCTAAAAAAAATAGTGCAAAGAGCACAAGTGCTGTGAACAACATTTGCTCACATTTTGGTCAATCACATTTTTCCTGGGCCCCCGCAATAGGATTTCTGCCTGATTGTTTTTTAATTATACAACCTTGTGTAATGGCATCAATTTGGGAATTTTGCTTAACAAGCATAACTCGAAACACCACAAATTACATGAGATCACACTGGCGTAACAAAAATTCCTTCTGGGCCTATTATTTAATTCATGTTAGTTCTCTGAGATTAATGTCAGAGTAGTTAATCGCCCTGTATTAATCACTTTGAACCACTCCGAGAATTATTTTGGAGAGTTTTGGTGGATGGCCTTATAGGTCATGCATTCTTTCTAGGATGAACGCTGAGTTTCAAGCAGAAGCCAATGCAGGGAAATAAGGGTTCCTGTGATGGGAAACTTGTGTAATAGTGAACTCTTGGCCCACCCTATGCTCCTGTGTTTCTGTATTTAGCCCCCAATCTAAAATTCTCATCTTTTCATATTATTAGTACACCTTACTAATTGATCACGTATTAAAAAATCACATAGACCCCCAAAATCACAAGTATTAGAGAGTCCTCTTAATACTGCCATATAACTCATTACTTTTTCATTCTTCTCCTGCACTCTACTGAAACATTTGTGTCTCTCTAGCACTACATTTATTTTGTGTCCAAAATGGTCCTCCAATTTCCTTATTGTTTCCTGATACAGATCTAACTGTTCTGCCCCCTCCTCATTGCTACTAGCTCTAACAGGTTCTGCCAGGGTTTCAAAAATGTTCCTTCCGTGTGTTCCTAAATTGTGAAGTAGAATGTGTTGTCTTTTGTATGAAGAAAACCTTTCTCCTCCTATAGCAATTAAATATGATTCAAAAAGTTTAATCCACTCCTTCCATGGTAGTAATGAATCACCTATGACATTCAAGAAAGGAGGGGGGTTGGTTCATATTTGCTAATGCCATAGTTTACAAAGGATGAGGGAATATGCTTGAAATATTCTTGCAAAAATGATTTTTGTAGAATGCTACTGTGGTTCACAACTAGAATATGCAATCTGAGATCAAATACTGCAATATATTGGTTATAAAAATAAGCTCATAAATATTTCTACATTACCCCCAAAGACAATTAAAAACTTTTCCTTCCCCAACATGGCTGCTGAAATTCAACTAGAATAGATCAGCTTGCTAGCAAAATAACAGGAATGATGTAAACGGAGACAGAGCAAAACATGCAAGGATTCTGAGGGAGTGTGGAGCCAACTTTACGGTATGAAACAAAACTTATGTCTATTTTCCACAATAAAAGCAAGTTCGATGATCTGTGCCTGTCAGCAAAATGTATTCATTGCCCATCAGCGATTAGGCTCCCCAGTGCTGAGGACAGGCTATGTAGAATGCGCTGTGCCTGTCAGGGAACAGACTCTTCAAGTTAAAATCAAGTTGTGCCGGAGGAGGCAAGATGGCGACTGAGTGACATCTCGCCGTGGAGCTCCGCCGCCGGACCCCGAGTTCTATGCCTAAACGCATCTGAGCCACTCCTTACATAGGTTAAGCCTCGTAATTCACCTACGGAATAGAAGGCAAGGAAAATCATGAAAAGAAGCACCCGGAATGTCTGGATATATTAAGTTATATCTACTCTGCATGCTTGATTCCGGGAATGCACTCTCACCTCTCTGCAGCCCTGGGGCTCTGTATACGGATCGACCTTCCTGGATCTCCCTTGCCCTGCGTGATCCATTACTAGTGCTGCCTGGAAGGAACACATCGGCGAATTACAGCGGGGCGGCTGACAGAAGGAAAATCTTACCGGGAACACGCAGTGTCTACGCGGGAAGTGAATATTGTTGGAAGATACTTTGTTGCAGCGGAAAGACCCGACAGAGCCGACAGCTTCGAAATCAAGTAAGAATGGCTGGAAAGGGTACCAAGACTCTGAAGGGGAAAACTGCGCAAATATGTGGCGCCTTAGCGAGTGTACCGCTACAAACTAGTACATTAATTACAGACACCAGGCAGAAAAAGATGGATACACGAGGTATTAAAAATAAAAGCAGTGACAAGGAGAGAAGGAGAGAGAGAGGGAGAAAGTAAAGGGAGAAATGAGGGCAAAAACTGCACTGAGAGCATAGAAAATCCCAAGAGAACATTTGCAAAGACTAACAAAGAGCCGGATTACTCACAGCCTCTAATCACTAGCAGCTTTTGTGTACCAGGATCCAAGACTGTGACAGAATCTACAGTCAGCACAGATGGGGGAGAAGAGAAGAGCGATAGACTACAGAGCAAACAGAAGGACTTAAAAACGCCCATAGATCTGGTGCATCCAAGTACACCCTATCCCACAACCCAGGCTAATAAAACAATAATGGAGGCGCATTCCACCCCATTATTGCAACATCAATATACAGATGGGGGCTACAACCAGGACAAAGAAGGGAAGAGCAGCAAGTCAGGTAATGATGGTAAAGAAACTGTAGAAGTAATACAAGAAGCAATACAGCTACCTAAAACACCTGACAATCTTGAAAAATTCTACTCATTAACTGATGAGTCAGAAATCTCTGATATAAGCATTTCCCTATCAAGCGAAGAGGACGAGGCAAACTGGCATAGTAGTACAAACACAGACCCACAGAAGAGTAGGAATGGACAAAAGAAATTACGGAAAAAAGAAGTGGGAGCCGCCAAAAAAGACAAGAGATCTCTGATAAAGGTAGCATCGCAGATCTGAGATGGGACTACACGGACACACAATTTGCAATTACTACAGATATAATGGATGCCTCAAGCAGCAACTCAAACAATTATCAGTAGTAACTGCACCAATAAAGAGGAGGAGGAAAGGGTAAAGTGCGAGTCTGCTCTTTCAACGGTGCTACATTCTATTAAAAGTTTCCAGGAAGAAGTTAAAGCAGATAACAGGAGATCACGTTTGGCTGCCAAAAAATTACAAGGGGCTGTTAGGAAGGTAGGCAAGACATGTGTAGATATTGCCGATCGGATGGCTTCCGTGGAAGTACGGACAGAGAATCTTGAGAAAGATGTAGCTGTGCTAAAAACCCAAGTAGATGAGCAGGAAAGTACAGGTAAAGATTTCATGTGGAAGATGGAAGCGCAGGAAAATAGACAACGGCGTAATAATCTCCGCTTTTAGGGATCCCGGAAGGTGTTGAGAAGGATGATCCTAGGGGATATATGGTCACACTTTTGAAGGGAGCTTTTCCAGAGCTACAATCCTGGGATTGGGATAAGGAAATACAGCGGGCACATAGGTTTCCGCTAACTCCTCCTAAACGCTCTTTAGCTACGCCTCAATATCCTCGTGCAATGCTGTTATTCTTTGGGAACTTTCTTCTACGTCAAGCTTTGTTTGATCTGGCAAGGCCTACGACAAGAAGAAACTTTGGGGGAATCACTTTTTTACTAGACCCGACTTTGCACATGCCACAGTCGAACGAAGATGGAGACTCAGACAGCTCTTTGCTCCCTTTCAAGAACTTGGAGCAGATGTGTATCTGCAGAACCCGGCCAGACTAAAAATTGTGCATAAAGGGACCACACGTAGTTTCAACTCAGAGATTCAAGCAAAAGCATATTTAGAGGAACTCACAGCGAAACGGGGGAGCCGGGAGTAGGGAACAGGGACTGGAAAGGGTATAGTCTACGACTTCGATCGCAACTTAGTAAATATTATTTAAATATCATTAAAGTAGTAAGGAGGGCTTAACCTTTATCCTTGGCAATGCTGCATTAATTTTGTTCACATGAAAGGGGGGAGGGCGGCGGGGATGCGGGGCTCTGATCCCTCAGATGTCATCTCCCTGGCTTTGGCAAAGCCAGGTAACCTCAGGTGTAGGTGGTGGGTGGGGGGTGGGCAAGGGTGGGGGGTTGAGGGTGGGGGAGGGTAAGGAGGGAGGTTGGTCACAGACATGGGGAAGAATAGATGCAGCACGATTCCAGTTAAAGCATAAAATTTCCGTTATATACAATGAGTGAATTACGTATTGCCTCGGTAAATATTTGTGGCCTTAATGACCCTAAAAAGAGAAGGAACACCGCAATTGGATTACGACTATTAAAAGCAGATGTAATATGTTTACAAGAGACACATATTGAAAACACACAGAGACATTTATTGGGAACACTTGGATATGTGCTGGTGGGGGCTGCAAAACAGAATTCCCGCACGCGTGGAGTAGCAATACTTACCTCCAACCACTCTTTACAATTTAGTCGGGTGTCGGCAGATCAGCAGGGGAGGTGGGTAATCACTGAATGTAGCTGGAATAATGGAAACCCAATGACTATTTGCTCCATATATGGGAGCAATGTAGATGACCCAACGGTAATCTATCAAGTTAGCAACGAATTAGCTACCTGGCCATTGCCACTCATACTTTGTGGAGATTTTAATATAAACTTGCCAGCAGATAACATTTTTAAACAAGATACAGGCTGGGTATATAAGGGACGCAAGCCAAAGGTATTTAGTGCTCTGAAGGCACTATGCCAAGAACACGCACTTACAGATCTTTGGAACTGGCAGGATCCCACCAAATCTGGCTTTACCTATTATTCTTACCCGCATAATAAACATGTCAGAATAGATTATATACTAGCATCACACTCACTTTTACACAATTGCAAAATGGAAAAAAATCCTCGGATTTTAGCAGATCATAACCCATTAATAGTGGAAGTCAAGTGGGGCGGACACAGGGAGAGGACGATTCCTATCTGGACTTTTGAAAGGGCATTATTGTTAGATGAAGAATATTGTGCTTACATGCGAGGGTGGATACCTCAGTTTGTTAGAGAAAATGTAGGAAGTGCAGGAATTGAGGTTGTGTGGGACACGCTTAAAGCAGGTGTGAGGGGGAAACACTTAGGTACTCAATACAGCGGAATAAAAAAGACAAAAAACATTGAATGACCAACTAGTGAGATTAGCCACTGCAGAAGAAGAATTGATCACAATAGTGCAAAATAGGGGGAATCATGAGGAAGCACAGGCAAAGGTTGCAGTTGCAAAATCAGCTGCAATGGAAACTATAGCAAAAAAAGCCGCCGATAAATTAGCAGTATGGCGAGAGGAAGCCTATGAGTGCAGTGAACAAGTGGGCCACCATCTCGCAATAAGAGCCAGACAAAGGGCAACCCGGAATTTTATTACAGAAATCAGGGATCCTGAGCAAGGGTTAATCTCAGAGTCTGTAGGCATCCGTAAAACATTTTTTTCCTATTATCAAAAACTATATAACGAGGACGCAACACAAAATATGGCGGATATCGCTACATATCTCAATCAGATTCCCACAGAGCAACTCCCAGAGGAGGAACAGCAACAATTAGAAGAACCACCTCAATGGCTAGAGACGCTGTTATGCATTAATAGTCTTCCAAGTGGCAAGGCCACTGGCATGGATGGTATCCCTCTTGAATTTTATCAAAAATTCTCGGAACAATTGAAAGAATGTATGGAGTTGTTGGTTACGCATGTTTTTACAGGGGGCACACCCCCAGATTCTTGGTCGCAGGCGAAAATTATAATTTTTCTTAAAAAAAATAAAAACCCGACAGACCCCGGCTCATATCGCCCCATTACCTTAATTAATGCCGATAGCAAGATCTACTCAAAAATCCTCGCAACAAGAATTGCCTCAGTAATCCATATGGTCATCTCTAACCAACAACATGGGTTTATACCTGGTCGAGGGACGACGGATCATATAAGACGGGTCATTACACTCCTTGATATAAAAAATATCTCAAAGGAGCCAATAGCGTTAATACTTTTGGACGCAGAGAAAGCCTTTGACAGGGTTTCCTGGACTTTTCTATAGGAGACCCTGTCAAGGGTAGGAATTGGCAGTGGATTACTTCAAGCTCTTAAAATGCTTTATCATAAACCCACTGCAAGGGTTTTAGTCAATAGCGAGCTTACAGATTCCTTTCAGGTAACGAGAGGGACAAGGCAGGGATGCCCAAGCTCGCCGCTATTGTTTGCAATATATATCGATCCTTTTTTGCGCCAACTGGAAAGAAATAATATTATCAGACCCATTATAACTCATGGATGGGAAACTAAAGTTTTGGCGTATGCAGATGTCATTGCCTTAGTGACTCCCTGTCTTGAAATGGCCCTACGGGAAATTGAGGTAGAAGCAGCAAAGTTTGGCAAAATCTCTGGGTATTCACTTAATCGTAGCAAAACCCAAATTATCTGTAACGAAAATTTAACCTATATAGATGAGCGGATAGTACAGAAAGCTACATATTTGGGCATAGACATTACAGCAAATATAGACTACATTGTTAAGGAAAATATTGAACCATTAGTGTTAAAAATCAAGCCCGAACTAATCAGATTACATAACCTACACTTATCCATTATTGGTAGATGCAATATTATCAAAATGCTGTTTTTTCCTAAATTTTTGTATCTTCTGCGCGCAATCCCCTTAGAATTTAACAATGAGTACTTAAAAAGATTGACGACTTGTTTTCAAGGTTTATCTGGGGGTATGCGAAGCCTAGAAGAGCATTTAAATTTCTTACATTACCCAAGGAGAGGGGCGGACTCGCCTTGCCAAATATTAGGCTATATTATTGGACCACCACAATATTGTATAACCTAGCCCTTATTCAGGATAAACCAAATGAAGAAAAGACGAGAGAGACACCAACACCACTTGAATTAGCTATGGGGGCAGAAGTTTGGGGATGGGCTTGGCGACATCTGAACGATAATCATTATAAGAAAGTTCGGTTCAAGACATTGCAAGTGGGATATAGGGTTATGAAGGCTGTACAGAAGCTTATTGGTTGGGGACGCCTGAATTTTTATACACCATTATATAATAATCCAATTCTTCCGACAATTTTTAAAGGTTCTATTATAAAAGATGGAGGGAAGCCGGCCTGACTAAATTAGGTGACTTTTACTTTATATCAGGGATAGCTTCATTTGAGAATCTTAGAGAAAGGTATGGGTTAGATAGAAGAGACTTCTATAAATTTTTACAGGTACGGGATTTTCTGATCAAAAAGGGGTGGCCCGATAGGGTTTACTAATAGCGAGATCATAGATAAGCTTATAAGGAATAGAGATTTGACAATAGGGATGGTCTATAATCTCTTTAACACAGCAATGCAAGACGACATGGCAAGCCATGCTTTAAAATGGAATGTGGAAGCTGGCACCTCCGAAAATATGTTTTTCATTCCTTAAAGCTAGCGCAGAATGTTTTAATACCAGCACGATTACAGGCGCAATACTATAAATCTTGCTTCTCGCTATATTACACCCCAAAGAAAATCTCTAAATGGGCAGTGGGGAAAGGGACCTGTTGTCCACGATGTGCTTTACACCAAGCTGATCTTAGCCATCTCTTTGCAACCTGGGGCGCGTTGGACAGCCTAAAACGAGATATCACCAGCTTCTTTATTGAAGCCTTAGGGATACCCTGCTCTCTTACCCCGACGTTAATTGGATTGGGGGTAGATCAGGGGCTACAGGGAAAACCTGGTGAAAACTTACTTTCTATAGGCATGGCTATCCTGCGTCTATGTTTAGCATCAGCCTGGCTGGACCCAAACCCGCCAGGGTTTCAGCAATGGCTTGCACGATTTCTAGCAAATTATAACCTGGAAAAGGCTGTTTACGCAAAAAGGGGAATACGTTCACACTCCAAAGGCCAAGAAATCTGGGCCCCTGTGGCTAGCTGGTTGAGGAGGAACGAATAGATGAATATGTAATTTGTATATAAACTACATTAACTGGTAAAATATTAGTTGATGACCAAACCCCAAGTGGGAGCGGGGGCGGTGGATGGGAGTTTAGGGGAGGGAAAGGGGGAGGGAAAGTGTATATATATATATACATTAATGCACTCTATTGTCTGCATGTTTTGATGGCACTTATGATATCCAATAAGTATCAGGCATAATGTATGTACGACATAAACTAAAATGTATTGGATTTTTTTCTTTTTTTCTTTTGGTGGTGCATTAACAATAATAAAAATATTTTTAAAAAATAAAAAATAAAAATAAAAAAAAATCAAGTTGTGCCTGTCAGCGGAATAGCTCTCAGAAACTGCAGGAATAGAAAAAATTAGCCAGGGAGTTCCCTTGAAGAAAAAGGACAGAGCACTAAGAGGTGTAAAGCAGGAATAGAGAATAGTTCGTTATGTGGGAGAATAGCTCACCACCAATGAAAATTAACGTCCGCCTGACAGAACACAGGTGTGCTTGTAAACGGGCACATACGATTACTGGTAAGAGGTGTCCGCAGGATGGACACTGCTGTGACTGTCAGCGAGCAGGACCTCACATAACAAGTAACATAGAAAAGATGACTGTTCCTGTGCTGTGAGATTAGCACCACAAAGATGAGCCTATCAGCGTGACAGGCCCCAAACCACACTTTGATAAAAATATCTTGGGACGGAGACACCGGCCAGGGGCTGAGTCCTCAAAAAAACGTGAATGCCACTGCATAAGCCAGTAAACAGTCTCACTGGGAGCAACAGTGAGGAAAAGGAAACCAGAACGGAGGTCAACACCCTGGAGCAGGAGCCACTCTGTAAATGTCGGGGATTCCTGTGTAATTCCTGAACAACTGGCAGCTGAGGGGCAGAAATATGTCTCCAGCCCTCGTAATGCTGTAAGTCCACAACCCATTCAAGTAGAGAATTGCAAGGAGTGCGAAGCACACTGATAGCAAAGACTGGACTGTAAATGACAGAAAAGGAAAGCAAGATAATCACCAGAGGACTACTGAAGAGGGGAGTTAATCCAGACGTAGAAATAGTTAATTACTGACCCCTGAGATTTGAGAGCATTGCATCAGGAAGAGAGTGACCTCACACACAGGGGTGAAGGTGTCGTGCTGATCCCTGCTCAGCGTATCCCATCTTCAGTCGCCAGTGTTAAAATAAAGCCGGATTCAAGGCACAGTGAAGAACGAGTTTATTCATATGACACCTCCAAGTCACCTCAACGCAATGAGAGAGTGCAGCCTGAACATTCTACGGTGCACTCCCGAGCATTCCAAAGGAACAAAGGAGCGCTGGGGCGGAAGAGGAGCAGGTTAGTAGAGGAATATAGCAAATAGCGGAACAAGGTGATGAATAAAAGTAAGGTGAAAATAACTTAATACTTAGGAAAGAACATTCATTATAACTCAGGTCATTCCCATCGAAACTCGGAGAGGAACATGTGTCCCATATATTTTATGCAGATAATACTATTTTAATTGTTCTTATCCCAATTGGCTTACGGAGACAATTGCATGAATTTGCTAACAGTGTATCTCTAATGAAATAAAAATAAACATAACAAATAACAAAAGCAATGGTTTTTATGAAAATAATTAAAAGGAAAAGATTGAATTAGTGGTTAGAAGGCCAATAAGTTGAAACTGTGGCTGAATATAAGTATATGGGAATGATTTTTAGAAATACATAAATCTGTAGAGGCTCTAAGAGAGTCTTACAACACGAAGATAGTTAATTTACTGCTTTATGGGTGCCAGATAATAGAGGAGAAGAAGATTAAATGTGATGAGCAAATAGAGATGAATATATGGAAAGTCAGCGTGGTCTCCCGAAGGAGTCATTGAACTGTGCTTTAAGGTTGGAGCTTGGATTGCTGAATATAAAATTCAAGAACTATCAAAGAATATTGAATTATTGGTATCAAATTTTGTCATCTACAGAAGATACACCAAAATATATCATAAAAAATTACCCCGTCTGAAAAAAAGTGTATCTTGGATGTTACATTTAGAGAAAATTGTAGTGTTGATCCACTCATCTCCATAGATCCAGTAGAGTGCTACACACAGGGATGATTTTGATTACCTTATTAATGTATGTTTTTATTAACTTTAAGCCAGATTTTTTATTAATAATATATTTATTACAACAGGAATTATTGTCTTTATATATTGTAAGATTTTAAATAATCAAACAAGAAAAATTTAAATAAAATTAAAATAAAATAAATAAACAGTAGAGTGCTCACAGTTATCTAGTTACTAAAAAGGTTGGTGAAAGAGTCATCCATCAAAACAGACCTAGAGAACTATGAGAGTAAAAAGAATTTAAATCACATGTGTAAGGGTGAATTTACTGGATATATACAACTTTAATTAAATTAAATAAAGGATAGAAATGTTAGATTGTGGATACTGAATTTTGATTTGGTTCAAGTGCCTTCTTATATTTTTTAAATTATTTAATAGAAACAATGGACTGAACCTAGGGAACATAGCGTGATGAACAGTCACACTTGCACATCTTTTGTTTTTTATACATGTTTTTAACAGATAGGAAGAGACTTTTAATTCCAGTATTTGCACAAATGAATATACAAAAAGTTGATGAATTGTTAATTTGTATAATGAACTGTGATAATATTCAATTATGTTACCAACTTGTGAAATGTTTTGATGCGGTCAAGATCTAGACTGATTTGCTTCATGTACAGTAATGGCAGTGTAATAAATATGTGTAATGTCTTGTTCCTGGATTGTTTGGGCAGTGAAATGCCCAACTGTGTCTGTAACCTATTTAGTAGTACTTTGTGTGTGGATCAGCATCTTCTAGTCCTAATTAAATTGTGTTATACGTTAGTACCATATTTGCAATACGCACAGCACTTTTGTATACAATCTATTTGCACATTGAATATATGCTCCAATATATGTTTCAATAATTGATATTATGTTGCTGCACTAGTCTGTGAGAAAGAAATCTATTTATTTGTTTAAGATTATGTGCAAATTATTTTAGCTGTGTTTAATATATGTAGTGAAACAAAAGACTCTGCTTTTATGATGACATTTTGATAACTATGTTTCTGTATATCAATGTATTTTTTTTCTCCAATATTTGTCTTGCCTATATTGGCATATTATCAAACATAAATAAACTTGAAACTTACTCCTGGCGGATGCTCCATAGCCACATACTGGTGTTCAGAGCCGTTATTCACAGAATAAGTTATCCCTGTGAGAAGTCTCTTCAGTGAAGAATTTATTATGAGTTATTTTGCCAGATGATTGTAAATTGTTCTAAAGGTGATATGGTTTAATATGCCCACTGAGTATTATATTTGTGCATTAGATGCGTATAGTTCTTACCTGGATAGGATCTTCCACACCATGATTCCCACAACGGTGGTGAGCAGGGCAGCAGTCACAGTTATTACAGCTACAAACCAGGGTTCTGGATCCCAGGATCGCTCCACTGCAGTAACCACAACTGGTGGATGTGACTACAGGAGGCAAACACAAGTAAAAATGTGTTAAGGCCAGAGTACCATGGGGGGGAATTACAGAGTAATACCAAAACTGTCATTAAGATCAAAACTGAAAAACAGGATGAGGAGGTTCCTCGGGCTGTTGCTACTGGTTTGTCGACAATACCATCACCAGCATTATGCTTGGCGATTACGGGGCAGATAGGCCGGCTTTATTTCTGGATGTAGAAGAGTCAAACATCTTTATGTAAACCTACTACTCTGACTACTCCACTTGCAACAGGTATTGTTAACGAACACTGTCACATTAGACTTGTGCACTTCACGGTGTCCAACAATTGCATGATAGCTTGAGGGGACCCTCATTGCTACTATAACCCCTCCATCTACACCAGGTCCCTGCCTAGAAGTCTGACACCCTCATTGAGCCCACAGGGCACGTCATCTAATATGGTCCAAGATACAGATTTTTTGATGCAAAGTGGATTTTGCGTATATCCCCTGTAACCCTAATTCAATAAGCTATCCTGGTAGCTTGAAAGCTCATCCGGTGGCATTCTCAGAGTTTCTTGGTTCTCTATTCACTTTTTCCACATAGAAAGAAAGAGGGCCTTTTCATACTATAGATTATGCCATCTGCATGTTCTGACTTCTTGGGAACAAAACCAGGCACTGCCACTGTGAGTAAGTAACAGAAACCAGGGCCGCATTCTACTTAAAGAGACCTTTCTTATAAATTGGGATTTTTTTTTATCAATACAGTTTTTGACAGCGATGTATATTTGTCTCTTTCTGTTAATTTTGCATTCACCTGCTTACACATTGATATCATGCTTCTATGGTATGACACTGCTTTTTATTTTAAAGTATGGCTCATGAACCTAAACTGTATTTCCAAAACATTTCTAAGTGATTCTAGAGTACAAGAGAAACAGACCCGATGAACTGCCCAGGATTACATTCACATTATATAAATTAACATGATGTGTTTCAGGACATCATAAACTGTATTCCACTAGTTAAAATGGAGGTTTCTGTTTTTTCTGGTACTTGTGGTACAGCTATGGTCGCAGCCATCCACTGAAGTGTAGCTGCACTTTTCCACTTTATGCTCATGCTTGGCACATGCATCTTTCAACAATGTAATGAAGACTTGAGCAGTACAATTCTCTGTTGACATAACACAGCACAACACAGCATGTCATAATCACCAAATTAAGCAGGTGCTGTACCAAGGCTGCATATGAACCAACGACTCGCTCTGCTCCCAGGAGGTGGCTGCACACAGAGGGGGCTCTTCGCATATGCACATCAGAGTCTGATGCTCCAACCAAGGGCAAGATGTAGAGCTTAGGGGCACTGCTGCCCAGGGACATTCCTCAGAGAATTCATGACAGCCAAATGTGTTACCCTGTTAGCATGTGCCATGTGTTCACAGCCGTGGTTACTAGTGACCCCAATTAAACAAGTGTACAGCTCATGATGCTCCCTGAGCATGGGGGAGCCATGCAGCACATGCTCGACCCATGCTGTGGGTGTGCCATCTATGGTATTCAGCATCCCATTTATCACTGTAAATTGTTCATGAGCAGTTTTTAATCTGCAGAGAGATCTCTGTTCTAATGTTGGAGGCAGCTACTGTGTACATTGTGATGGATAGCAGAGCTAAATGCAATAATGACTTCTTAATGTGGGGATTAGATTGAATGCATTAGCTGCATAAGCAAAATGACAGGAGCAACAACACCATCACTTGTAAAAGCAGTAGCAAAGGCAGCAGCAGAATCAACAGCCAAAAGTATAGCAGCCGAAACAGCAGCTAAACAGCAGCATCGGAAGTATTGAAAACAGCAGAAGCAGTAGCAACAGTAGTAACAAACACAAAAGCAGCAGCAAAAGTAGCAAGAAAAGCAACCACAGTAACAGCAACTTCTACAGAAGCAGAGATAAGAGGAGCAACAGCACCAACTTTTGTAAAACCAGCAGCACAATCAACAGAACAAATAATAGCAGCATCAACAACAGAGACAACAACAGCAGCATGGGAAGCAGTAGTGAAAACAACAGCAAAAGCAGTAACAACAGCAGCAATATTTGTAATACAAACAAGAGCAGCAGCAAATCTAGCCATAGAAACAACAACAGCAACTTCAGCAGAAGCAGAGATAGCATAAGTACCACCAACACCAGAAGCATCGACAACAACAGCAAAAATAGTAGCAACAACTAGCAAAAGTGGCAGCTGCAAAAGCAGCAAAAACAACACCATAAGCAAATAATAATTAGAGTCCGAGTTACTTACCTGGCTCACTCTTTTTGTTGTGGGGGCTGTGGTGGTCCAGGGCACCACGTGGACCCGGACAAGCACCATCCTTGTAAATCGGAAATCTGTAACTTCAATCTGGAGGTCGAAGCTTGTGGGATCCAGGACAGCGAAAGGGTCAAATGAGAACAGGTTCCTCGACCTCACCTGATTCCCATTCATGAAGAATCGGTTATTCACGTTTCCTGTTTTTACACAAAGCAGGATTTAACTGAATTAGAATTTACTGTTTGTGAACATCTGTCGGATTAACTGTTATTGTTGTAGGCCAATCTCTACACATGTTCTTCTGCAGAATTTCCACCTTCTGTCTCCACACATCAGTCCTTACCTTCTAAGGATTTTTTTTTACATCTAAACTATCCTCATCAGACATGCCTCATTCAATTCCAATTAAATAATCAAGTTGGTGAGGCAGCAAAATTACCGTTGGTTATCGAGTACTGGAGGTTAGCAGTAGCATCCACATCTGTGCACATGACTGTGGTAACAGGAACATTGTTGCCCAGAGTGGAATAGATGGTTTGCTCATAGTACGCAGGGTTACAGACAGGGGGGTTGTCGTTCACATCCTGCAGATATGGAGAGAAACCACATTGAAAGGAAAGATAGGGAATTTATTATTCATATGTTCACTTTTGAAACACTTGTTATTTTCTTGGACAGCTACCATGGATCTTTGTTTGTCATCAGTTTAAACTGGTGAATGCATGGATCAAGAAGGCGGCTAGGGTGAGCATGTATGGTATAGCTTCAGGACTGGTGCTGGAATAGGAGAAGATGAAGAGAGGTCTGTGGGGAACATAAGTTAATGAAATTGAAGTTTAATGTGTGTAAATGTAAAACAGGAAGTAGTAATCACCACACCAGGAACCCCTATTCTTACAAGTAATTGACCTGAAGTAGGGATCTTTGAAAATGTAAAATAATTAAACTAGGCAACTTCGACAAGCCGCTCCTAGTATCAATGGCAATAATTAGTCACAATTAGTTGCAGTGCCCCAAATACAGATTATCTTTCAGAAGAGGACTCCAAAACTCAATGGAATGGTTATGAGTGGACTGGTAACAAGAGCAAGGGTCAACATTCGGAGAAGTGCAGAGAAAAGGATTTTTTTTCATTCCATATAGACATCTTTAAATGAATTCAGTATACGGCATGTGTTTGAAAGCAAAGCCAATATTAATCGACTGGATGAGGAATACCAAACTAAGGAAATCCAGGTGATTTGTTAGGCAAAACCTAGTTTTAGCTTAAGTCATAACCTTTCCAATTCGTTAAGGGGGTTTAGACAGCTGCCTGATTGTGCTGAACGTGGTGAATATATCTGTGGCATGTTTCAAAGCTTCTTGTTCTCTCTATTCTGTTTTTAATATTTGATCACAGCGTTAGTGTTGTCAGTAGTACCCACAAATTCCAGCCAGTACTATGATGTGAACCTTTTACTTCCCTTTCTAAGCTCTAGAGTACTGGAAGGTACTGCATACCACCTCACACTAGAACTCAAGCTCAATTGCATTTCAAATTGTCAGTGCAGAAGCTGATGGGGCCATTTAAAGTTTGAATAAGATATCATTAGAGTTTATATTTCAAATTCAAGTCATAGCCTATCTATGTGCTATGTAACAATCATCCTTTTCAGCATTTCTTCTTCTTCTGGCAAATGGGGAGGCAGACGTGCTCTTTGTTTCCAAATGAGTTGAAACCACTTGCAACTCATATGAGCGTTCTGCAGGGAGCTCCCAACATGTGGAATTTTAGGATCTCCTACTTGAAGCCTCCCATTCATGCACAAACAATACCCCCACACAATGCAGAATCAGAGGGGAGGGGACCAGCCCTAAATAACACTCAAACCAGTAAACCACACATGCCTTGTTGGGACTAAAGCATGTTTGTCTTTGTAGGAAGCTTAATAAAACATTTGTTTGATCTGCTTCTAGTAAAACATGGTAGTCCAGCTCACCCCATAATATTGCCTACCCAAAATGTTTGCGGACGTTTCCTAATAATCATTTATCTCAAATTTCTTTCTGCCTTTTTAGTGAGGGGCAGACATGGAAGTTCATTTGCTTTCCACTCAATCTGCTTTTGGACCCATCTTAAGAAGCATTCCGCTACATGAAACTACTCAAACTAGTGATTATTCCATTAAGAAGAAGTGTCAATTGATAATATAATAATCAGTATAATATTCATATCTAAAGACAGGCCAATGATCAGGCTGAAATACTAATTTGAAAAAACACCTATCAATATGTGGGTTTGGTCATCAGCACAACACAAGGTGTTTCATGAATTTGTGCAAGATACTTTGAGAGTAATCATACAGTTGCCTCTTGAGAAGTTGGAGCATATCTAGAAGATTAATGCCAGCCTTTACACTGAGCTCATGTCACTACTCTGAGTACTGTGCAAGGTTAATTGAAACACTGTTTAACCTTAGCCCAAACATCTTCCCAGGTCTGATGATCTCCAACACACACCAGAGAAGAAAGTGCATCCTTTTTTCAGGCACTTATTCCATCACTCTATTCACAGATGTGATGGTGGCTCATGATTTTATGTGAATATGGTGTCTACGAAAAAGTAGACTAATAAAAGAAAGTGGTGAAATAAAAGTAAAATCCACAATGTTGTGGTTTACATGTATTTCTATGTGTTTTGTAAAAATGCTGTGGTAAATAACTCAAATTTGGCTCCTCCTCATTTAGTTGATATTTTTCTATGTGTTTGTTCCTTTTCAGTTGATCTCCTTCTGTTCTGCTTCATTCCTGCTTTTATATGCAGGGCGTTCACAGTGCGCCCCATGTTTTCCCCTTCTGTGGAAACGTCAGTTTCCTGCATCCTCGTTACTTTTCTTTACAGTCACTCCTTCCTCATGTCCACCTTTTTATTTTTTTATTTTCATGGGGATATCCCAGCGTCACCCTTTATGTTCTACCAGTCACACTCCTCCTACCCTTAGCCCCTATGAAACGGTTCTTTGTTCTTCCCTCGCCTCTTCACACACCCACCTCTTTTCTCCCTTGGTATTATTTAGTTATTTATTTTTTGTTGAGGGATAATGGCTGCACCCCTCGAATTGACCCTCCAGTCAAACTTCTCTCATATCAAGAACTTACTTTGCTTCCTACTTTTTCCCTCCTGTGCCTCCTGCTTTTGCACTGTCTTATGTCCCTGCTCTTATCCTTCTCCTAGAGCACTGTTCCAGTTTTTACAGGCATGTATTTCTCAAGCCGCTCATACAGTCCTCTAAAGTGACTGTCTTTTTGGAGTGTGAAAAGTGCTTTAGGTGTACATTATTTTAAAGGAACTGCTATTCTTTAAACTATCTTCACAACTTTTTTGACATTTACAAATGGCATACAATATTTTTGTTTTCTATGTAATTTGTATCACGAGTTTTTGGTATGACTTTTTTGTTACTTAACTTTATATATTCAGTTTTTACAGCAAACCCCTCAAACACGTGGAATCTTGCTGGCAACAAGCCCATTTGGAGATCCAAATAATATATGAGATATAGTAACACTTTACAAGGATGGGAAATATCTTAGATAATCACAATAGAGAAGATGAAGATTAAGAAGAAAGCTCTACATATAAATTCCATGGAAAAAGTTGGATGCAGGTGCTGGCCACTGGCCAGGCTGCTCCCAGAGGGGGTTGCAAACTAAGAACATCACAAAAAACATGAAATTCACTGAAAAAATACAGTTGAAAACGGAGTTATGGTTCGGGGCCAAACAACTGAAATTCGCTAGTTATGGTCAGCAATGCACACAATACACCTCATAACTCTCTTGGTCCTACATGTTGTTCTCTTGTTAGCTCTTTTGTGGTTTCTGGGTAGTTGGCCAATTGTTTTCTTGAGCTTGATGGGCAACTCACGTAATAGTTAAAGGTTGTTAAAGTTAAAGGTGGATGTAAGGGATCAAGGGCAGAGAAGATTTAGTACACAAAATTCTACACATTTTCCCTCTTTCCGATCTGTTGTTAAGCCTTGGAATTTTTGCTTGGTATTGACTGGCGAAATGTGAATGAGGAGAAATGAAAGTTGCAAAATTACTGTACATCTTGTAGTCTAGATGTAGGCGCGAATACCTCCTTTGGTTTGCATCCAGATTTACCCCACTAGCTGGAAAGAAGCCCTAAATGAGGAATTAAGAATTTATGTGATATTAAAAAGGTGCAAATGTCATTTTATAGACATTTAAACCAAAAATGTTAAGAAAGTAGCCATAGAAGAAATTTTCTAGAGAAATATGAGGATGTTTCAAGCAAGCAATATAGCATAGAGAAAGTTAATAAGTACTGCTACACCTGTCAGCCTTAGGGTGGTCTTCCCCCAAATGTTTTGCCTCTCTTCCTCCAATTTGCTGAACTTATTTCTTTTGACCTTAGGAATCTGTGCACTTTACCACTGCTAACCAGTGCTAAAGTGCTTATGCTCACTCCCCTAAAACATGGTTAAATTGGCTTATACCCAATTGTTATATTTAATTTACTTGTAAGACCTTGTAGAGTGGTATACCATATACCCAGGGCCTGCAAATTAAATGCTACCAGTGGGTCTGAAGTACTTATTGTGCCACCCACTTGAGTAGCACCTTAAAACATGTCCGAGGACTGCCACTGCAGCCTGAATGCAGTTTTAAACTGCCATGTCGACTTAGCATTTAAACGTCCTTGCCAAGCCTTAAACTCCCCTTTTGTTACATATAAGTTGCCCCTAAGGTAGGCCCTAGTAACTCATAGGGCAGGGTGCAGTGAAATTGAAAGGTTGGACATATACTTTTAAGTTTTACATGCTCTGGTAGTGAAAAACTCCTACATTTGTTTTTCACTACTGTGAGACCTAACCCTTCTATAGGATAACATTAGGGATTCCTTATTACATTAATAAGCTGCAATTTCCAATTGGGAGCAGGTAGCTATCTCGCATTTGGTGTCTTTGGAATTGTAATGAAAAGCCCTATTTAATGGTAAAGTTACGTTTTTGATTACAATTTTCAAAATGCTACTTTTAGAACGTTGGCATTTTTCTGCAATTAGCCCTTTTTGTGCCTGTGGCCTGTTTTGGGTCACATGACTGGGTGTAACTGACAGACCTGTGAATTCCTCCCAGACAGTCACACAATAGAGGGATTAGATGTGTCTTTATCGGCTATCTATTGGCAGGATGAGGGAGAGGAGCTGAGCACAGCCCCACTTGCAACTGAATATTGAGTGCTTTGCCCTCACACAAAAGACTTATCACCTCCACATTGTTACTGCAGCCAGCTTGGAGCCAGGGCAGGGGAGTCAGAGAATTCCATACACTTCAAAGCCACTGTCTAGAAGCTTCTTACTCTTTGGAGAGCACCAGAGTATAAAAAGGGGACCTCAGACGCCATCTCTTCGGTACACTTCTGGACCAGTGGATACTCTGCTAGGAAAATGGACTGCTGCGCTGCTAAAAGGACGGCCACTGTCCTGGCCCTTGACCTGCTGCTGCCTTTTTTTTTTTTTAAACGTATTTTATTGATTTTCTCCCAGTTACATACATATTTAAATAATTAACATTTCCGTGCTTAACGCAGTAATAGTTGCACATTAATTTGTTCGTCCCTCGCATCTTCCATTGCAATGTCAGTATCAATTGCCGTTTCAGTCCGCTCAGAGTGCATAGGCCGCCTGGTTATTTGGTTGTTCTGGAGGATATTGTATTGATCTTCCTAATCGTCCATCTCTCTCAATTCTTAATGCGAGCCATCTACTATTTTGTTTCTATGCATATATTCCCCCCTAACATCCCCCCCTCCCCAGCCCTTGCCACCGGTGTGTTTAATTGTCTTAGGTGTGCCCGCACATGCAGGTTACCCACTCTCTATGTAGGGTCCGAAGTTAGGGCCAGATTCTTCTCTCCCCTGATATCAGCCTTGAGATCCATATTCTGCTGGGTTCCCCTTTTGCCTTTCTCGGAATTGGCGGCGTTCCCGCCCTTTTACCCCGTGGCTGGTATCAGACCCGCTGACTCCTCAGACGATTCCTCGTCCGAGTCCACGGCTGGCCCTCACAGCAGTGCAACCAGTGCTTCCCATGCCCGGGCCATATCCAGTGCTTTTTCGCTATTTGCTCTTTTCGCTAGCTGTAGCCTGACAGCGCTCTCGCTAGTTGCCCACTTAATGAACTCCTGTTTCCAGTTCTCTCTAGTAGGCCCTTGTCTGGATTTCCAGCGCCTAGTCAATTCCCTCTTAGCTAATAATAGGCCTAGGTCAATAAACTTGCTCGTTACTTTCGTCTTAGTTGTATGCGGGAACCAGTGTAGAATACAGACCCCCATCTCCGGCTCAAGCTGTCTATCTGTTACCTCGCTCAGCACCTCTGTCACGTCCTCCCAATATGTCCCCAGCTGTGGGCAGCTCCATAACATGTGCAGAAGCTCCACCCCTCCGGAGTTGCATCGAGGGCAAGTAGCTGTATCCGTCTGAAAATATTTATTGATCTGGGCCGGCATAAGATACGCTCTATGCAGTATGTAGTGGTGGATTAACTGAAATCTAGCATTACGCGTACTCTTCCATGCTCTTTCCACTATCTTTACCCACTCTACCTCCGGGATTTCCATGCCCAGATCTACCTCCCATTTCCTCTGCAGTCGATGCAGAGGTTGTGTTCCCTCGCCCAGCAGGCGCCGGTATAGGCATGTAATAGCCTTGAAAGTCCCCGCTGCCATTACAACGTACTGGCATGTAGCTGTGGTCTGCGGCTCCGACAGCTCTCTTCCCCAGTAACGCTGCATGGCCGACACAAGGGCCAAGAGCAGCAGGAAGTGGCCCCTTGGGAGGCCATGCCTATCCTGCAACACCTGGTAGGGCAAGAGGACACCATCCTCATATAAATCCCCAATCATCTGCACCCCCAGTTCCTCCCACTTGGCCAGGTCAGTCCAATCCCCTCCGTGTGGCAGGGCAGTGCACATGCCCAATGGAATTTCCGGGGCATAGGGCCGTTCAATTCCTCCCCGTCTCTGGCAGCGAAGCCAGCATTGCCGCAGCGCTCGCTCCTCATGTGTCAACAGTCCCACCCGCAGCCGCTGGTTGAGTATTATAAACGACAACACGTGGCGTGGAAGCCATCTACCCTCCGGGCCGTCTGGTCCCCGGAATTCCCTTGCAACAGCCTGCGTGAGCCTCTGCATTTGAGCGGCCAGGTAATACAGTTCTAGGTCTGGGACTGCCCATCCTCCCTCAGCGCGAAGGCGCATCAACGTGGCCAGCGCTACCCGCCGTCGACCATTACCCCATATAAATCCCACCATTAAGGTGCGGAGTGTTTTAAACACCGAGCCCGGGATCCAGATCGGCAACGTCCGGAACCACCATCTTCAGTAGTGCTATGCGCCCCGCCACCGAAAGTGGCAGTGTACTCCAAAAGGTCATGCTTCCCCTGATCCCAGTCAGTGCCCTGCGTACATTGCCCTCCAACAAATCTTCCTGTGTGTGGTAGATTCTAGTCCCAAAGTAAGGCAAACACCGGGGCTCCCATCGTATACCTCCCATCAGGTCAGGGCACTCCGTTGTCCGCCGCACCGGGAACAGGCAGGTCTTTGCCCAATTCACCCGGAGCCCCGACAGTTCCCCAAAGTCTGCAGCAATGCCGTCACCCCCTGCAAGCCATCCCCAGTATCAGCCAGGAACATAAGGAGGTCATCCGCATAGAGGGATATGTACTGCATGTCGCCGCAAAGCTCCAGCCCTGCATAATGCCCTCCCGACCTCGCATGTGCCGCCAGGAGTTCCATCGCAAAGGCGAACAATAGGGAGACAAAGAGCACCCCTGCCGTGTCCCCCGCTCCACGCGGCAGGTGGAGGAGATCGTCATTCCCGTTCGTACTCGTGCCGTCGCCAGGTTGTAAAGGATCCGGGTCCATCCTATGTAGGCATCCCCAGACCCATCGTTTGCATCACGTGGAACAGGAACGGCCACTCCAGGCTGTCGAAGGCCTTCTCGATGTCAATCGAGAGGATCGACGCGGTGTTTGGCAGGCGATCCCCCTGCTCCAGAACTCGAAGCAGTCGCCGCACATTAGCCGTCATGTTCCGTTTGGGGATGAACCCCGCCTGGTCCGAGTGCACCAAGTGCGTCATATGGGGCAGGAGTCGAGTCGCTAGGATCCTGCTTAATATTTTATAGTCCGTAGTCAACATTGACAGAGGATGGTACGCTGTCTTATCTAGTGAGTCTCTGCCAGGTTTCAATAGCGGGATTATTATGGCCTCTCTAGTTGTCACCGGCAATCTACCTAGCGTCCGCGCTTCTCGGTATACTTCCAGCAGCCGAGGGGCTAATAAGTCCACGTACACTGTATAAAATTCTATTGGCAGGCCGTCCTCTCCAGGCGTTTTACCACGCGCCATGTGCTTGATTGCACTTCGGATTTCTCCTAATGTGATATCCCGCCCCAATTCGTCCGCCTGATCCCGCTCCAGCCTGGGGAGGGTTAGTGTCGCCAAGTAGTCCCCTATCATGTCTTCCCCTCCTTGTAGTTGGCTACGGTATAGGTCGGCATAGTAGTCCCGAAACACTTCATTTATCCCCTGCTGTGTATGCACCACGTCGCCGCTGGTGCCATTAGCCCCAGTATAGGCGAACCCCTGGGATTGGGACTGGCCAGCCACGCCAGCAATGCTCCCGTCTTATCGCCCTCTGCATGCACCCGTGTTTGGTATTGCTTGTAGTCGAAGGCCCGGAGTCGCTCCACCTGCACCGCCACTGCCTCTCTAGCCTCCAGGACCTCCCCCTGCAGTCCAGCAGCATCATGGCGAGCTCTCTCAGCCTGCCGCAAGCGGTTGTCTGCCTCTTCTATGTCTTGTAGCAATGTTTTCCGCACCCCAACCAATTTGGCAATACACGCTCCACGAATCACAACCTTAAAAGCATCCCACTCCACTGCCGTCGTTGCTGCCGTGCCTTCATTTTCCTGGAAGTAGTGTGTTATGCACTCCCCTAGTTCCGCCCTAAATACCGGATCGTCCAGCGATTCCGGTCTCAAACGCCAGGTCGGTATGGATGTCCTTTCCCAGGCTCATCGTATCTGCACTAGGAGCGGGTTATGATCCGATATCGTTCGAGCCAGATACTCGCTATGGGTTACCTTGGCGTGCACCTCTGGAGTGCATAGTATTGCATCAAGCCTTACATGCAGGTCATGAAGACCTGAGTAGTAGGAGTAATCCCTTTCCTCCGGGTGCTGGACGCGCCAAGTATCCACCAGCCCCCAATTAGTTTGCCATGCTCGTCGCGCTTTGGAAAGTCTGTGGGCAGGTGCACCAGTAAGCGGCGGGTGGGACCTATCCTTCTCTATGTCTACTATCGTGTTAAAGTCCCCTCCCATCAATACCGAACTCGTCATATACGGTGCTATACTCCGCGACAGCCGGTCTAAAAGGAGGCCTGGTCTGCATTGGGGGCATACACGCTACACAGCGTCACGTCTATCCCGTTGAGGCGGCCCCTCACCACTACAAACCTTCCCTCCGGGTCTGAGAAGTGCTGCGTCATCTGAAAGGGGATCCCCGCCCTAACCCAGATCAACGCTCCCCTGGCAAATGCCGAGTAGGTCGTGTAATATAGCTGCCCCCTCCATCTCCGTTTCAGCGCCAACCCCTCCTCCCTGTTGATATGCGTTTCTTGGAGTAGAGCGATATGGGCCCCCACCGCACTAGATAAGCATGCACCTTGTGTCGCCGCTGCATTGTGTGAAGCCCCGCACATTCCAGGTAATACATTTCAGATTAGTTAGCCCCCCCCATGAGTCAATTCCAAGTCCTCCCTCTCCGTCCCCCCACTTCCTGACACACCGGTGGCTCTAATTACTCTACCCAAACCCCAAATTCCCCCCCAACTCCCCATCCCCAGAACAGGCGCTACAACTTTAGTATCCATCCAAACTAATAATCAAACCGCTCCAGCAGCAAACTCTGGGAGCTACACCCACACAAACGCAGGGGGATGACCTGAACCTTCAGAGAGAGAAACTCGATGCCCTCCTTCCCCCAAGCACCTGACCCTAATAATGTTAGTCAGCCCCCTCCGGGGCTGCGACGTAGTAGGGCTACTTCGACATTCAGTGAACCGATCAAACATTTCTCTCCCCCTCCCACAAACCCTCGTCATTGCCAGCAGGGGAGGCACCAGCAGCCAGCGCCCCAACTCCCTTTCAAACCTTCCACTTGTCCCGGGTCTGCCACCTCATCACGCATCCACGATCTCATCAGCTGTCCCAGCGGTCACGTGCAGCAGCAACACACTGCCCGCTTCGGACTCCTCAGTGTCCGACCGTAGTGATCCCTTCTCGGATCCCGTTACCGCCGATAATGCTGATCTCGGTTCTAATGAGATAGATGCGACCGCTTGCAGTGCAGCCATACGTTCCTTGTCTGTCTGTGACTCCGAAGGCTTCCGTGCTGCTGACCCATGTTGTCGGATCCTCCGCGAACGGCGCGGTCATGGCTCCTGCTGTTGCTCCCTCGTTGTGCGGCCCGCTTCCCCCATTCCCGCCTTGTACATCTCCAGCCAAGTCCAGGCATCGTTCGGATTGTCGTGGAAGGTCGTTTTGCCGTCTAGCACTATTTTGAGGTGCGCCGGAAACATCAGTGAGTATTGTATTCCCTCGGAGCGGAGCGCCTTCTTGACTTCCAGAAAAGAGGTGTGGCGGCGCTGAACATCAAGCGTGTAGTCAGGGAAAAGCGTCACTTTGCTGTTGCCCACTGTGTAGGGGCCTGAAGTTCGTGCTTTATGCAACAGTATATCCCTATCTCTATAGTGTAGCAACCTAGCCACCACTGGCCGAGGAGGGCGTCCAGGTGCCAACGGCCGCGAAGGCACTCTGTGCGCACGTTCCAGCGTGTAAAAGGACGTCAGCCCTTCGGGTGCGACCTCCCGCCGTAGCCAGCCCTCCAGGTAGTCCATCATGTTGCCACCCTCCACTCCTTCAGACAAGCCCACCACCCGAACATTATTCCTGCGGTTCCGGCCTTCGGCGTCCTCTGCCCGCCGTTCTAGGGTCCGCAGCCGCTGGTGCACATCCTCCATTTTAGCTGCCATCTCTTTTTGGGCGGGTACCAGGGTCTCTATAGTGGCTTCCGATTGTTTCACTCTGTCTGCGAGTTTAGCATGGTCAGCTCGTAGCAGACCCAGCCCCTGCGCTACATGCGCTATGTCCTGCTGCAGTGCCTCCCTGGTATCCGCTATAGCTTTAAGGATCTGGTCCACTTGCCTCTGCTGCATCCCTTCAACCACTCGTGTGGGCTCCCCTGGGTAGTCGGTATGCCTTCATCGTCTTCGCGCTCAGGGGTCGCTCCCCCGTCTTCCCTTAGGCTTCCCCATAGTGCAAATAATATTCAGTGCGGCTGCAGCGAAACACCAGTCCACCGTCCTAGGTATCGCTTCCGCTGTGGGAATGAACAGTGCACACTGCCTGCAAGGGGCTGCTCGCCTGTTGCCCTCTCCTTTCCTGTCTATCCTTCAAACAGTCCCACGGCCTGAACGCCCTATCAATGGGCCCTCCAGACTCTATGCGACAGCCTCCCAGTGCAATCTCTCGGCCAGGCTCCCTCGGCAGGCTCCGCTCCACCCAGGTCGCGTCCCATTGTATGGCTACGGTCGTAGTCTTGCCACGCTTGCGGCCTTCGCAGTAATCAGCAACAATCTGGGCCCCAGCACGTGTTCCAGGCGCGGTGTGCGCGTCCCCGCTCTCTCGAATGTCACTCTACCACACCCCCACTCACAGGGTCGTGTGTGCCTCTGGCGTCCTTTGTTCGATAGTCCATTGCCTCACCGCTACAGCCCTGTTATAGGTCCAGTCGCCAGCCTGACTCCGCGTGGGTGGTGACAATGCCCCTGGCCCAATAACTGGAGCCCAGTAAACTGCCCCAGGCAAACCTCCGTAGCCTCTCAGTTGCCGGGGCCGATCCCTCTGATCACCAGATCAGGCCCATCACAGTTCGGCCAGTCCTCCGTCATGCTCCTCTTGGGGCGGCTCCCCGGCCCCCGCTATCACCCGGTCTGCCCCTCCGCAGCTGCCGCTGTTGGGGCTGTTCCACCCCAGGCTCTGTATCGCTGTTCTCCCTGCCTGGTCTCTGCACTTCTCCCCGGGGGTGGCCGCCCCCCGCCGCCAATCCCCAATGTGTTCGGCGCGGTTGGCTGTTGAGGTTCGCGTCCTCACACTCCAAGGGCCAACTTGCACTGTGGGGCCCGCGCCGGGACCAGCGCGCTCCACAGCCTGTCTTCACCGGTGCTCCTCCAGGCTGCACCCAGGCGCTCGGCAGTTCTTCCTGCTCATTGCGGTGGTGTTCGCCCCATCGCTCGATCTCCTGAATCCTGCCTACCTCTCAGGGCCTCTTTGTCGATGCCGCCAGCGCCTCTCCACTCCGCTGGCCGCCCCGTGTGACTCCAGCGCGGGGGCGCTAGTGGGCCGCTCCGGTCATCACTGCCGCAGTCTCCGGCCCCAGCGACGATTCCTCCGCTCACTGCTATCAAGCTCCTGCCTCCGCACCAGCTCGGCCGCTAGGAGCCGGTAACTCGCTGCCCCAGTACGGTCCCAGGTAAGCTGCGCGATCTCAAGCAGCTCGTCTCCCAGCTCCAGGGTTACACCCTCGCCGCCATCTTGGGCCCGCAGGGCCGCCGCAACTTTCTCCCGTTTTCGCGGCGATTCCGGTACGGGCACCGCCCGCCGTCACTCCCTCTTATGGCGTCTGTGCCTCGCCAATCTGTGGGTCGCTCAGGGGCTCATGTACGTGCCCATAATACAGGATTTTGGCTGGGTCTGCGCGGAGCTCCCGGCTCAAGCGTCTTCCCTCATCTGCTCCGTGGCCACGCCCCCCTGCTGCTGCCTTGATGAATTGTTGCACTTTTGACTGGGGAAGAACGACTGGACCTGCAACTTGTACCTATGACCACCAGAGTGACTCCAATGGGCCAGTTTGCTGGCCTCCTGATCTGAGCCTCAGTGAACAAGAGGCACCCTTCACTTTGGACCCACGCCTGAAACAAGCCTGAATGAATCCTGACCCCCCAAGTGGTGCCCCACTAGTGCTGGAACCTTGGAAATGGTGACCAGATAGCCAAAACCCAAAAGTGGGAACTTAGAACATTTTTTACTTAAACTACTCTGAGAACCAAAAGGAGACCAGGACCAACCTGCTCGCCTATCTGCTGTAGGTGCATGGCTGGCCGGTTTGACTTTGCAGCTTCTCCCGCTACGTTCTTCTCCATAGCAGCAAATCCAGTTCAGTGGTCCTTCGCCAAAGTGGTATCCACCTTTGTGGCACTGTCTTCAGCTGCAGCCCTCTGCCTTGTCCCACTGGAGATTTTTGACTTCCATTTCAGAGACTAAGGTCCTGATTTAATTCCTGGCAGACGGCCCGAGTGTCCGCCAGGGCAACGGAGTAAATTACTCCATTGCCCTGGTGGAAGGGCCGACCTGCCAGATTTATAAATGACCACCAGGCAGGCGGTCATTTATAAAAGCATTGCCAGGAACCACCATGATGGGCGTTCCTGTCAGTGCATTTTACTCGCTGTTACAGGGCTGCATCAGGAGGATTCCTACATGGCTGCATCAGGAGGACTCAGCCCTGTAGCACAGAGTATTTCATTTTTCTCTTCAATAAGAAAATCCTGAAACAGGATTTTCTTTTTGAGAAGAAAAAATATAATTCTCCCCTCACCATGGTCTTTTCCCATGGTGGGGGGAGCATTATCATGATTTTACCTGGCGGTAAGAAACAGCATAAAATGACTAAATTTCCACCCATCCAAATTGGGCGGGCGGACATGTAGCCATGTAGAGTAGTCTCTGCCGTGGCCAAACTGAAGGTCCAAAATCGGGCAGGCTGACCTTCATATTGGCAGTATATATACTCCGTCACCGTTGTGACGTAGTATATATACCGCCAATATATAAACCGGGCCCCAAGTCCGAATGTAGAAATCTCCTCCACGACTTCGACCCAAGACTATCCGACAACGACGTTTCCTCCTCTGACACCTCTTGCAGCCTTGCCCCACTAAACTTTATCTCTTCAGAGCAATTTTTCCCAAAATATCTTCTAAGTCCGAAGATAAGCGCTGACCAGGCTCAATCCACTTTGCGTCTCTGATTGCGCTTCATCACGGTCAGCCATATTTTTTGACCCAGTCTCGTACTACCAGATGTCCGCAGTTGGCACTTTGATTTTTTAGGTTAAGATTGACTGTTTTTTGTGCCAAGCTACCCAGGGTTAAGCAGGTAAATTTAGTCAATTTTTGTGGTTCACCCTGCAGGGATTGTGGCTGTTGCTTGACCAGGGCTCACATCCCAGTCAAACAACAACCCAATTTCTCACAAGTACTGTGCAGTTTAGAGATTAAAATATCAAAATGCTAGTTAGTATGTTAATAAACATAGTAGCATAATACTCTGCCTATGGTCTTACTCTGACGGAGAAAAGTATATAGTTTCCTAGCCACTGTAAACATTTGCTTACTGTTCGTCAATAAGAACATTTTGTTTAATTTGCCCTGTTGTCCATAATACCAGCACCAACTATACACGTGGTTAAAATGGCATGCCCTATTGTCTTTTAAATGTAGGATTCTTGTAATGAAATAAAGAATCTAATGTGTGCTGGTTCTGCATCCTTTTCAGATGTAAAATACTCCTTAATGCACTGCAATGCAAGCACTCAACAGAAGGCAAATTGGTATGTGAAACAGCCAATAGTATGAGGTGAGAGGGTAATACTCCTGTAGGTGGTGCCAAAGCCAGCGCTATGTGAGACAGCTGGACTGTCAAGCCAGAACTAATAATCTGCTAAATAAATTATACATGTGCACAAATGTCTTCCCATGCCATTTCTTGGCAAATGCAGAAAGCAGTCCATGCAACTTTACCATGATGTAACATTCAACTGGTGTGTCCTATGGCAACTGCAAAATCGCTAAAAGAAGCCAATCACGGATTCATTTCTTCTACATGCCACATTGCGTTGTTACTTTTTTTTGTGGGTCATATGTCATCAAAGGTCACTTTTTCTCTTACCTCTACATTGACAGTGAACATCTTTGTAGATGTTTTGCTATTGGCAGGATTTACGTCTTGGTTCTGATCCACTGCCTGGATTTGGAGTGAATAGCTGCTTGATATCTCGCGGTCAAGTGGTGTCCTTCCATATAGATTCCCTGCAATCATTCATTGGCAAAATCATTAATTGTGATCATGGAACTTAGCGCAAGCATGAATAAACTCCCCCCCACCCCCCCTTAAATAGCATCTGTGCACATGCATGGTCTCATGAAATAGGACATGACCCTGAAATGATATTCCACTTCAGTGTTTGCAAGGCTTGACAAGATAGTGCTCTCAAATGTCTATATTTCATGAACTGTACTGGACAGTGAAGAGCAGAATTGTGGGAATGGGTGGCGCCCTCTAGTGTCTTCACAAGTAAATATTTTCCTGTCACAAGAAAGGCTTACTTACGTCTGACGTTTTGGGAAAACTCGGTTCATGATTAGGATTCCAGCTCCAAACTTCAATTTCAGAGTCGGTCAAGAGTTTCTCGACGGGTCGCATGCGCAAGACTCCTGTACAAGTTACCTTCTTTAATGGCACCTCCTCAATTGCATTTGCCCTTAGACGTCAGTTCACCACAGTGCAAGCAAAAGCTACATCACCTCTCATTGACATCACGTGACCTTTGACCTCCAATGCCAGCACAGGTTGACCCCTTCTCCCACCCTAAGCACCTCTACAGCTTCCTGCTTTCAGATTAGGGGTTCAAGTAAGAGCAAGGAATGGAAACTACAGACAGTAAAAACAAGCATTGAAAATGCAATAGGTCTCGCATTTGTTTGAGTTAGAGCTATTGGCATTGTAAATGGCAATGCTTTTTTCCTGTGTTATGGAGTGTATGCATGTGGTGTGTAGTTAAATTATGTGGGTTGTATTGTATTAGTTGTGGTATTGTGTGGGGTGGAATTGTGTGATGTGGAGTGGATTTGTGGAGTGAAATTATGTGGTATAGTATGGTGTGCTGTGGAATTATGTGGATAGTAATTATGTGGTATCGAGTGTAGTGGAATTATGTGGAGTGGGATTGTGTGTTATGAAGTGTAATTATGTGGAATGGTATTTTATTTTGTGGAATGGTATGGAGTGTAGGTTATTTTTTTGTGGTGTGCTGTTGAATTTTGTGGCATGATGCTGAATTTTGTGGTGTGGATTGGATGTATGTGGTTTGTAGTGTAATTGTTTTGTTGAGTGTATTTATGTGGTTTGGTGTTGAATTATATGGTGTGGATTGGAAATGTGTGGATTTGAATTGTGTGGCGTGGAACTGTACGGATAGCTTTGCATTTTTGGTGACAAATAAAACAAATAGGTAGGATCTTTGCTTTAGATCTGTGTCTTTGGATGGTAAAACAAATGAAAAACTGATGTCTGGACACATAAGTGGAGATCTTGTGGGGGTCCTTGTTATTATGTTTATGGGCAGGATGGACAAGCGATAGAGGCAAAAGGTGCCACCTACCAGAGGAGAGAAGGTGGTCCAATGCGAAATGCCTAATGAAACCTAATTTCAACTTTCATCCCTCGTCTCAGCAAGATTTAAAGGTCTGTATGGGATTACACAATAGAGTTCCTTCATTGCACATCCCTGTCACTGTAGTTGGGAAGTTCTGTCCCAACTACGCCTGTGTAACTGTTTAGAGATTATGCTTCAAAATACTGCCCAGGAACCTGCAAAAATTAGACAATAAATATATGTTTCTATTTATAGGTTCTGCTACACATACTGCCCACTAGAGGTGCCTGTGTAACTGTTTAGAGATTATGCTTCAAAATACAATAGTGATGTCTTAGAACATCTTACAGTTATCCTCCACGTTGTTATAATAATGCAGAAGACAGGGCAATATCAGTGAAACAGAGTGGGACTTTTAATAGCGAATTGGTAGCTAAGTGCATGTTGCAGTAAGAATAGAATTTTGAAGCCTAGATTATGAGGTTAGAAATTGTTTTGTTATTTATACAGAGATGATTATTTTAGGCCATTTCAAAAAGTAAAAATTTGAAGGAAAACAAAAGATGAATAATGCCACCATTTCTTCGCATGCTTATGCAGATAAATGCAGCCGTGGCCCGTGCAGGTAAGAGCGGTGGGGCCAGGTGGGGGGGGGGGATTTCGACAGATGGCCACGAGGGAAAATTAAATAAATAATTAATTTTCCCTCGTCGTTTTCTGTCGAAATCTCCCCCCACCTGGCCCCACCACCTACCGCTCTTACCTGCACGGTCTGCAGCTGGAAAAGTGCATCTTTAATCCAAAGCTCTTTGCTTAAGGTTAGCATATGTTTCTACATCACCAGGAAATGAAGTTTCTAGCCTTGTGCTTTAAGAAATCGGTGCATTCTGGTAGTTGTAGTCATGGTTCCTTTAAATTGAACAACGTACTGAGGAATTAAATAAATGAAAATAAGTTATATTTTTGCACAGAAGTTCGCAACATAACTTTCTCACGTTGAAAATAGCTCAAAATTGCCGGTGTCCAAGTTGTTCAGTCTAATGATAGTATATCAACACCAGAAAGATGAAAGGCCAGGTTGGCTTAAGTAGAATCACATCAGCGGTTAACAAAGGCTGCTTACCCAGATGAGCAGCATTGCCCATTAATACATTTCAAATTGAAAATCTGGACAATATACTTCATGCCTCTCTGACATGGGCATGCCATTGCTCGATTCTGGTGAATTCGTAATACTATCTGTTTTAGGATTCATTTGAGGCAGTGACGCAAATGCAGGCCGCGAAAAAATTATCTCACTAAAGAGTGCTTGGAGCTCTGTTTAATTTCTTTTCCGGCCACCACCTTCATGAGCCTTGAAGCCAGTGGTAGGAAGGCTTAGTTCTAGGTGTTACCAAGTTGGTCCACCTTCTGCTTATTTTTTCCAACTGTGGGGTCGATTCCGATTCGGGCCGGAAAAAGCACCGACCGACTCGGATCCGGAAAAAATACCGACCGACACGTACCCGTGGCGCCCGACACGCCAAGTACGATGCAAGGCGCGAAAAATCCGACCGACACGTAACCAAACCAAGTCGACCGACCGAGCCGCACGGAAAATAGCAATCCGGCCGGAAAAACACGCGAATCCAACCGACCGACACGCACCCGGAACAAATCCGACCGAAACGTACACGCCAACTCCAAACCGCAAAGTACGATGCAAGGCGCGAAAACCACGACCGAGTCGGACGGAGGACAAGCCGTACGACCGACACGCATACAAAACCGAGCCGAAGCAACACAAAACACCGCGACCGACGACGTACGCAGCATAGAAAACTGCACAAACACAGCGTGAGCGAAACGGAAAACACCGTACGAGACCAATGCAGGGTCCGACTCGGTCACAAGAACGTTTCCAACATACACAAACAACACAAAGGAAAAATCACCCAAAAAAGGCCAAACAAGCAATTACCAAGCCAATAAATACTGGGGTGGGGTGGGGACAGAGAACAAAGACACACCCACAACTCCACCTATATAAAGGACACAAATCACTACCATGAGCCTTTGCAAATGCCATTCCACTGCCAGCACCCAAGAGAAAGCAACCACACACCCACAGCTCATCCCTCACACAAGCCACACACCATCAGCACACCAACAAATACCTACCTCACATACACCCAGCAAAACACACACTCACACACCCTCACCTGCACACCACACACACATCATCCACCATCACCACCCATCACCATGCCCCCAAGAAGAATCCCAAGTTCCTAGATAGTGAATTGGAAGTCATGGTAGACGAGATCCTCAGGGTGGAGCCACAGCTGTTTGGCACTCTGGTCCAACAGACCCCCATGTCGCAGAAAACCAAGATGTGGGAGAGGATCATCAACAGGGTGAACGCCCAATCACCATGTCGGCGCACAAAGACGGACATCCAGAACAGGTGGTATGACGTGCGCAGGAGGGTACGGGACATGCTGAAGAAAGACTACATCAACAGCCAACACACCGGCAGTGGCCCTCCTGCCAAGCCAATATACCTCAGGCCCTGGGAGGAGAAGGTGAGGGCCATCCTTCCGCCAGTGAGCGTATATGGACTAGAGGACATCCCAGAGCCTGGTGAGTACACAACAAATGTACACAATAAACTGCCACAAAACACACACATCACTGTCAAGGGGAGAGTCAAACCATGCACTCATAGCAATTACACAGCAACTAGAACAGAATCATCCCAAAATGTGTATGTCAGTCAGATAAACACAACACATGCCATCAAAAAAGTCACATCCAACTGTGCCAACACATGTACAAACACAACCACAACTACAGCTAGGCAGTGGCACAAATAGAACTAACAAACACATCCACACATGTAGCCACCACAACAACACCAACACACAGTGAAGACCACTCAAAGGAAGGAATTCTGTGTATGCTGGCCAAGTCAGTGTAGCCAATAGCATCATGGGAGTCGCAGTCACACATATTGCCCGCCCCAAAACTGTCCCATCAACACCACCATGAACCATGCGCACATCACAGGGAGTGGAGAAGGACTCACAAGATGGCTGACACTGGCTACTGCTGTGGGGAGCACAAGGCCCTGCTGCCAACTGTGCACCAACAAACAGCAGGACACCACTGACTGACATCCTGAGAGACAACTTCCACTCCCTGCAATGCAAGCACGTTCCATGGTGGGATATCTGGCTGGCTGGGTGGGAAGGGGGACTTGCAGCACTGACTATAGTCACCAGCACCTCCCCTCACACCCCCCAACACAAACTCCACAGTACCCACCTGGTAGAATGCAATGCCCTCCATCCTAACACAAGATCCCACAAAGCACCACCACCCAGGGTTATGTTGTGTGAAGCACATGGACACTCTTGGGACTCTTAGCCAAACAACTGCCAGGACAACACTCCCAGCCATCCTGTCAGCACAGCCAGCCCACCCCACAGGGAAGCAGAGTCAAAAGGAAGGAAGCATGGGCATGCTGGGAAGGGGGTGGAGGCAATAGCATGATGGGAGTCGTAGTCACAGACATTGCTCAGCCTCACAACTGGCCCATCAACACCACCCTGAACCATGCTCACATCACAGGGAGTGGAGAAGGACTCACAAGATGGCTGACACTGGCTACTGCTGTGGGGAGCACAAGGCCCTGCTGCCAACTGTGCACCAACAAACAGCAGGACACCACTGACTGACATCCTGAGAGACAACTTACACTCCCTGCAATGCAAGCACGTTCCATGGTGGGATATCTGGCTGGCTGGGTGGGAAGGGGGACTTGCAGCACTGACTATAGTCACCAGCACCTCCCCTCACACCCCCCCAACACAAACTCCACAGTACCCACCTGGTAGAATGCAATGCCCTCCATCCTAACACAAGATCCCACAAAGCACCACCACCCAGGGTTATGTTGTGTGAAGCACATGGACACTCTTGGGACTCTTAGCCAAACAACTGCCAGGACAACACTCCCAGCCATCCTGTCAGCACAGCCAGCCCACCCCACAGGGAAGCAGAGTCAAAAGGAAGGAAGCATGGGCATGCTGGGAAGGGGGTGGAGGCAATAGCATGATGGGAGTCGTAGTCACAGACATTGCTCAGCCTCACAACTGGCCCATCAACACCACCCTGAACCATGCTCACATCACAGGGAGTGGAGAAGGACTCACAAGATGGCTGACACTGGCTACTGCTGTGGGGAGCACAAGGCCCTGCTGCCAACTGTGCACCAACAAACAGCAGGACACCACTGACTGACATCCTGAGAGACAACTTACACTCCCTGCAATGCAAGCACGTTCCATGGTGGGATATCTGGCTGGCTGGGTGGGAAGGGGGACTTGCAGCACTGACTATAGTCACCAGCACCTCCCCTCACACCCCCCAACACAAACTCCACAGTACCCACCTGGTAGAATGCAATGCCCTCCATCCTAACACAAGATCCCACAAAGCACCACCACCCAGGGTTATGTTGTGTGAAGCACATGGACACTCTTGGGACTCTTAGCCAAACAACTGCCAGGACAACACTCCCAGCCATCCTGTCAGCACAGCCAGCCCACCCCACAGGGAAGCAGAGTCAAAAGGAAGGAAGCATGGGCATGCTGGGAAGGGGGTGGAGGCAATAGCATGATGGGAGTCGTAGTCACAGACATTGCTCAGCCTCACAACTGGCCCATCAACACCACCCTGAACCATGCTCACATCACAGGGAGTGGAGAAGGACTCACAAGATGGCTGACACTGGCTACTGCTGTGGGGAGCACAAGGCCCTGCTGCCAACTGTGCACCAACAAACAGCAGGACACCACTGACTGACATCCTGAGAGACAACTTACACTCCCTGCAATGCAAGCACGTTCCATGGTGGGATATCTGGCTGGCTGGGTGGGAAGGGGGACTTGCAGCACTGACTATAGTCACCAGCACCTCCCCTCACACCCCCCCAACACAAACTCCACAGTACCCACCTGGTAGAATGCAATGCCCTCCATCCTAACACAAGATCCCACAAAGCACCACCACCCAGGGTTATGTTGTGTGAAGCACATGGACACTCTTGGGACTCTTAGCCAAACAACTGCCAGGACAACACTCCCAGCCATCCTGTCAGCACAGCCAGCCCACCCCACAGGGAAGCAGAGTCAAAAGGAAGGAAGCATGGGCATGCTGGGAAGGGGGTGGAGGCAATAGCATGATGGGAGTCGTAGTCACAGACATTGCTCAGCCTCACAACTGGCCCATCAACACCACCCTGAACCATGCTCACATCACAGGGAGTGGAGAAGGACTCACAAGATGGCTGACACTGGCTACTGCTGTGGGGAGCACAAGGCCCTGCTGCCAACTGTGCACCAACAAACAGCAGGACACCACTGACTGACATCCTGAGAGACAACTTACACTCCCTGCAATACAAGCACGTTCCATGGTGGGATATCTGGCTGGCTGGGTGGGAAGGGGGACTTGCAGCACTGACTATAGTCACCAGCACCTCCCCTCACACCCCCCCAACACAAACTCCACAGTACCCACCTGGTAGAATGCAATGCCCTCCATCCTAACACAAGATCCCACAAAGCACCACCACCCTGGGTTATGTTGTGTGAAGCACAGGGACACTCTTGGGACTCTTAGCCAAACAACTGCCAGGACAACACTCCCAGCCATCCTGTCAGCACAGCCAGCCCACCCCACAGGGAAGCAGAGTCAAAAGGAAGGAAGCATGGGCATGCTGGGAAGGGGGTGGAGGCAATAGCATGATGGGAGTCGTAGTCACAGACATTGCTCAGCCTCACAACTGGCCCATCAACACCACCCTGAACCATGCTCACATCACAGGGAGTGGAGAAGGACTCACAAGATGGCTGACACTGGCTACTGCTGTGGGGAGCACAAGGCCCTGCTGCCAACTGTGCACCAACAAACAGCAGGACACCACTGACTGACATCCTGAGAGACAACTTACACTCCCTGCAATGCAAGCACGTTCCATGGTGGGATATCTGGCTGGCTGGGTGGGAAGGGGGACTTGCAGCACTGACTATAGTCACCAGCACCTCCCCTCACACCCCCCCAACACAAACTCCACAGTACCCACCTGGTAGAATGCAATGCCCTCCATCCTAACACAAGATCCCACAAAGCACCACCACCCAGGGTTATGTTGTGTGAAGCACATGGACACTCTTGGGACTCTTAGCCAAACAACTGCCAGGACAACACTCCCAGCCATCCTGTCAGCACAGCCAGCCCACCCCACAGGGAAGCAGAGTCAAAAGGAAGGAAGCATGGGCATGCTGGGAAGGGGGTGGAGGCAATAGCATGATGGGAGTCGTAGTCACAGACATTGCTCAGCCTCACAACTGGCCCATCAACACCACCCTGAACCATGCTCACATCACAGGGAGTGGAGAAGGACTCACAAGATGGCTGACACTGGCTACTGCTGTGGGGAGCACAAGGCCCTGCTGCCAACTGTGCACCAACAAACAGCAGGACACCACTGACTGACATCCTGAGAGACAACTTACACTCCCTGCAATGCAAGCACGTTCCATGGTGGGATATCTGGCTGGCTGGGTGGGAAGGGGGACTTGCAGCACTGACTATAGTCACCAGCACCTCCCCTCACACCCCCCCAACACAAACTCCACAGTACCCACCTGGTAGAATGCAATGCCCTCCATCCTAACACAAGATCCCACAAAGCACCACCACCCAGGGTTATGTTGTGTGAAGCACATGGACACTCTTGGGACTCTTAGCCAAACAACTGCCAGGACAACACTCCCAGCCATCCTGTCAGCACAGCCAGCCCACCCCACAGGGAAGCAGAGTCAAAAGGAAGGAAGCATGGGCATGCTGGGAAGGGGGTGGAGGCAATAGCATGATGGGAGTCGTAGTCACAGACATTGCTCAGCCTCACAACTGGCCCATCAACACCACCCTGAACCATGCTCACATCACAGGGAGTGGAGAAGGACTCACAAGATGGCTGACACTGGCTACTGCTGTGGGGAGCACAAGGCCCTGCTGCCAACTGTGCACCAACAAACAGCAGGACACCACTGACTGACATCCTGAGAGACAACTTACACTCCCTGCAATACAAGCACGTTCCATGGTGGGATATCTGGCTGGCTGGGTGGGAAGGGGGACTTGCAGCACTGACTATAGTCACCAGCACCTCCCCTCACACCCCCCCAACACAAACTCCACAGTACCCACCTGGTAGAATGCAATGCCCTCCATCCTAACACAAGATCCCACAAAGCACCACCACCCTGGGTTATGTTGTGTGAAGCACAGGGACACTCTTGGGACTCTTAGCCAAACAACTGCCAGGACAACACTCCCAGCCATCCTGTCAGCACAGCCAGCCCCCCACAGGGAAGCAGAGTCAAAAGGAAGGAAGCATGGGCATGCTGGGAAGGGGGTGGAGGCAATAGCATGATGGGAGTCGTAGTCACAGACATTGCTCAGCCTCACAACTGACCCATCAACACCACCCTGAACCATGCTCACATCACAGGGAGTGGAGAAGGACTCACAAGATGGCTGACACTGGCTACTGCTGTGGGGAGCACAAGGCCCTGCTGCCAACTGTGCACCAACAAACAGCAGGACACCACTGACTGACATCCTGAGAGACAACTTACACTCCCTGCAATGCAAGCACGTTCCATGGTGGGATATCTGGCTGGCTGGGTGGGAAGGTGGACTTGCAGCACTGACTATAGTCACCAGCACCTCCCCTCACACCCTCCCCAACACAAACTCCACAGTACCCACCTGGTAGAATGCAATGCCCTCCATCCTAACACAAGATCCCACAAAGCACCACCACACTGGGTTATGTTGTGTGAAGCACAGGGACACTCTTGGGACTCTTAGCCAAACAACTGCCAGGACAACACTCCCAGCCATCCTGTCAGCACAGCCAGCCCACCCCACAGGGAAGCAGAGTCAAAGGAAGGAAGCATGGGCATGCTGGGAAGGGGGTGGAGGCAATAGCATGATGGGAGTCGTACTCACAGCCCTACATCCCCCACCACATGGCCCAGCAAGCTCACACTCACGCATGCACATCCCACAGAGAGTGGAAAGGCCCATCAAAGATGTCTGACACTGTTGCTGTGTCGTGGGGAGCACAAGGGCATGCTGGGTACTGCACACCAACCAACAGCAGGACACCACTGTCAGCCATCTTGCCATTGCCCTCACACCCACACCCACTGAACTCCACACAAAAGCAAGTAAGTATGGGAATGCTGGCAAGTGGGGTGGAGGCAATGGCATGATGGGAGTCGTAGTCACAGACATAGCTCACCCCCACAACTGTCCCATCAACACCACCCTGAACCATGCTCACATCACAGGGAGTGGAGAAGGACTCACAAGATGGCTGACACTGGCTACTGCTGTGGGGAGCACAAGGCCCTGCTGCCAACTGTGCACCAACAAACAGCAGGACACCACTGACTGACATCCTGAGAGACAACTTCCACTCCCTGCAACGCAAGCACGTTCCATGGTGGGATAACTGACTGGCTGGCTGGGTGGGAAGGAGGTCTGGCTGTCAACCAAACACAAGCAATGCAGACCATGTTCACACCCCAGAAAATACATAGAAATGCCCAAATAATGCAGGACAATGTGCCACACCAATATCAACCCCTGACTGTGACGACTTAGGACAATGCAATGTACAGGCCCGCACCCAGAGGCACAGTCACAACTGTCATGTGTGTCAACCACTGATGCCTGCAGAAACATGACATACATTGTTTGTGTCTCCCAAAAACAGGTGATGATGGGGACACAGCAGCAGACGCTGAGGAGTCCCAGTCCCAGGCTCAAGAGGATGCCGAGCTCACTGGCGTCGTACAGCCTCTGTCCTCCTCGGACGATGAACAACCTGGCACATCCGGTGCAAGTCAACATGCAGCACCAGCAGGACCACCAGCTGCAGCACCAGCAGGACCACCAGCTGCACTCCCTGCACCCACCCCTACAACGACTGTCACCACGAATACCATCCCTGCCGACATGGACAGAATAAGGAGCAACACCAGCGCAGTGACCCTGGACCAACCTGGGGCCATGGACACCACCACCACCACCAACCCCAAGGTGGACCAGGGTTATCTGTGCGTGCAACTGCACACACTGCACATGTCAGCAGGGGTGGTGGGAGGGGTGGGAGACAGAGGTCGCTGCTTGCAGACGTTGCTGGTGTGCATGACGACCCACAACTGGTACGCATAGCTGATGCGTACCAGTCCAGCACCGGAGAGCTCAGCCAGGTAGTGGGGCTCCTCAGAGACATCAAACAGCAGCAGGCTGCCCATCATGCCCGCTTGGACTCCCACATGTCCCACGTGGAGTCACACATGTCCCGTGTGGACTCACACATGTCCCGTGTGGAGTCCAAGTGGGATGTACTGCATGAGATGACGGCGGTGCACAGGGACATTTTACAATGCCTCCGCCAGATGAACAGCAACCAGTCCACACCTCCCTGTGTGCCAACAACATCTGGTGCCGAACAAACTGCAACTGCCACAGGGAGGGAGGAGGACTCTGGCGGAGAGTCCCCTGCACCGCAGCAGCCTGCACTTGAGGGCCCCCCCCAAGAAGAGGGGTCGTCCGAGGAGGGAAAAGTGAGAGGCCGATGGCCAAGCGCAACTCCCAGGAAGCCTGAACCTGTTCTGGATGTTCGCCTTTGTGCACAGACTGTTCACCCTGTTGACGGCAACACTACTCCCACACATTGCATGGGGAGTACAAGTTGGACCAATGTGTCAGACAACTGTGGCCCCGATACTGGGGATCCTGTCTACCCGGACTTTCAATTCACCTAGGAACTTGGGATTGCAAGATTCATGTACAGCACAACCCATCCTATGCACTATTAACACAAATGTATCACAATAAACACACTAATACACCATACTTGCCTCTGTCGTGATTCCAACATGGGTGCTGTTATGGGGATGATGAACTGCAAAATTACACTGTGTATGCGAACTGCAACAGCAAGGACAACACAGGCATGTGAGTAAAGGCAACGTGACACATATGAGGGAGACACACCACCAGGGCTACACAACACATACACACCTAGGCCATCTGACTCATTGCCTACACTGATGTTGCCAGGGAAGACGGTGCAATGCACAGACACCACACCCATTCCCAGTTGTAGTCAAGTAGCCCACAGGTGCAGTAAGCAAATGGCAGTCAAATGTGTGACCACAGACAACGCACATCACTAAGTGAAGCACAGGTTTATTACACAGTAGCAACATGCCGTAACCACTACAGATGCAAGGTAACCCCACCTGGTAGCGGGCACACAGTCAACAACTGTAGACGGAAGGAAGTCCATGGGTGTGGCGCACATCACCTGTAGGGACACAACAGCTACCAGCCTGGATGTGCAATCACGTCGTCGGTGGACACAGTTGACCAAACGAATCTGAAAGTACCCTGTGAAGGACAGAAATGACACACAGTCAAAAGCAATGCAGTACAGGACAGAACAGCAAAACTCATGCACAATACATGTTACAAGATACCCACCCAGAACCAAGTTAGCATGTCAACACTGTTGGGGAGTACAGCCCACCTGTAACCACACATCGCAACACACATCCAGTCAAGTAGCCCATGGACACACTCCAACAGCGCCAGAGCCCCACCCACACATCATGCCAACTCACATCATTCACATGACACCTCAGGATACTCACATTCAGCTAAAGAAGTTGGTGATGAGCTGTGTGCGGACATCACCATCACCATCATCATCATCATCGTCACTGGCATCGTGGTCCAGGCCAGGATCCTCCACAGGTGGCGGATGTTGGTCATCGTCATCCTGGATGAGAGGCAACTCCTTCCGCACTGCCAGGTTGTGGAGCATGCAGCAGACGATGATAATCTTGCACACTTTCGCAGGGGCATATGGGAGGGACCCTCCGGTCTTGTCCAGGCAGCGGAAGCGGCTCTTCAGGAGACCAAAGGTCCGCTCAATCACTCTCCTGGTCCGACCATGTGCCTCATTGTAGCGCATCTGGGCAGGTGTCACAGGGTTCCTGAGGGGTGTCAGCAACCACGGCATGTTGGGGTATCCCGAGTCACCTACGGACAGACAAGTGCACATCAGCTGACTTGGAAAAGTGGGCGGAATACTACAGATCAGATCACACACAATGGCACAAAGTCAGTACACACCGACAAGCCAGGCACGCTGGTTCTGCATCTGTGCCATCATCCTGGGGATGCGACTACTCCTCATCACAAAGGCATCGTGTGCTGAACCAGGGAAACGGGCACACACGTGTGTGATGGTCATGTCTGCAAGACACACCACCAGTGCATTGACCGAGTGGTAGTGCTTGCGGTTCCTGTAGGCCTGCTCCTGGGCCTGTGGTGGTACCAAAGCCACATGTGTCCCATCAATGGAGCCAATTACATGCGGCATCCTCCCCAGGGCATAAAAGTCACTCTTCACGTCAGTGAGTCGTCGCAGTCTAGGGAAATAGATGTACCGGTTCAGGAAGAGCAACATTGCCGCCAAAACATCGCGGAGCACACGGCTGAACATGGTCTGTGACATCCCACCAGCAGACGCCACAGTATGTTGGAAGGTACCGGTGGCAAAGAAGTGTAGGGCTGCCATCACCTTCACCTTGGGGGTCAGCGCTGTAGGATACGGCCGGCCAGGCTGCAAATGTGGGGACAACTGCACTGCCAAATCCTCAATCAGCTGCCTGGTGAAGCGGTACCGTCGGATGCTGTCCCGTTCCACCATCGTTGCCAGGTCTGGGAATGGCCGATGGACAGCAGGAGCCCTGCAGTGCAGAGGAGAAGTAAGCAAGATCGTCAGTCACCCCACATATGCGGCATTGAACACACTCAAGATCCCAACATACATCATCATGAGGCACAACTACATGAAGTGTGCAGTACCGGAAGGACATGTATGGTACATACATGGCCAACATCTGTCAACACGGTCCTACAGGTGGCATCAATTTGTCCCAGGTTGGCCCATTGGATATCATGATGCCGTGTCACAGTCACCCCCCACAGTGACATGTGAGGACAGATGTGGCCCAGGCACCACAGCTCAACGACAGGTACATTCCCAGGGACCCTGTAATGCCACATGGACACTGGCATCACCTGGAGTATCATGTGTACACCACAGCAAAACAAACATGACCCCCACAGGTAGTGGCCACACTTGCCATGGCAGGACAGACATGGACGTCTGTGACACACACGCACAACATCAGAGTCCATGCACACACAACGTGGATGTGGAGACTGTCTCCCATTGTGCACATGAAATCAGAGACATTGTAAACACTACATGCACAAAGACTGTGGAGGGCCATCACTATTGTGCCACTGGGACACCCTGGCTCAAACATACCGTCCCACATGGGACTCACGGGGTATGTGACATGACATACACAAACACCACTGTGAAATGTGACCATGACACATGCACAGATATGAACAGTTGCACATCACAGTGGTCACGTACACGTAACACCCAGGATCCTGTCCCCATGAACACGTGCACAGCCTGGGGGTGGCTGCCCACAGGTGACACCCACAGGACAACATGTACACCAACATACACACAATAGGAAATGCAGCCTTACATGCCTTATGATAAGGTTTGGACAGGCTGTCGTGATGTAGGTGTGCCCCTCACTCCCTGGGAGCTATCTGTGGCTGGCATATGTCCATCTGAGACAGGCATGCTGACCTATGCCAGTCACATGTACAGTGATGCGTTGTACCGCAATGGACCGATCGGTGCCTCCGGCCGGCCCATTGCCTTCAATGTGTGCGGGTACGCGTTGTACCCCTGTGCGCGTTGTACCGCAATGGACCGATCGGTGCCTCCGGCCGGCCCATTGCCTTCAATGTGTGCGGGTACGCGTTGTACCCCTGTGCGCGTTGTACCGCAATGGACCGATCGGTGCCTCCGGCCGGCCCATTGCCTTCAATGTGTGCGGGTACGCCTTGTACCCCTGTGCGCGTTGTACCGCAATGGACCGATCGGTGCCTCCGGCCGGCCCATTGCCTTCAATGTGTGCGGGTACGCGTTGTACCCCTGTGCGCGTTGTACCGCAATGGACCGATCGGTGCCTCCGGCCGGCCCATTGCCTTCAATGTGTGCGGGTACGCGTTGTACCCCTGTACGCGTTGTACCGCAATGGACCGATCGGTGCGCACCCATTGACAATGGGCTTGCCTGGCAACGGACGCGTTTTCGAATTTCGAACGAGTCGGTTGCTGGGAATTCAGTTGGTCACCCACAACAATGTTGCAAAATCATGTATGTCATGAAGTTGAAGATTTGAAGGATGCTGTGGGCGTGTTTTGGTGCTGCTATTCCATGGATTGGCCAGATTCAGAAGATGCAAACGACTTGGACCTATCACTTTGGACACAAGGGACAGGATCTGCCTCTCCAGCACATATATATTGCTGGCTGTTCCCCTGAGAGCCCACTTGCCTGCACTACATGCTCCAGGACGACATCTGCCACTGCACTGCTGCTGTCTCTGCCCCTCTGGACCCTGCAATGGCACGTACTGTGGAGAGAGCCCCAGCCTTCAGCCTTGAGGAGAACCAGGCCCTGCTGGACAGCCTACTTCCACAGTACAGCAAGCTGTATGGGACACCAGGGGAGCAGGTGAGTGTCCTGTGCACTGCCTTTCTGAATGTGCATTTTGTCTGACTAGCAAGGCTGAGAGTCTGCACGCCACTGGCTAGCAGGCTCACTGAGTAGTTGTCACCCTAGTTGTCACCCCCATAGTGTGTAGTGACTTGCACTGGACAGGTATGGTGCAGTGACAGTGCTTCTGAACAGGGTTTTACTCCCCATGCAATGATACCATGTAGTGACTTCTGGAAAACTGTCCATGGGCAGCCGTGCACTGCCTGTGTACACCATGTGCCCCTGTGATTGCGACATGTATATGCAACTGTGTCATGCACGGATATGTTGCATGTGTAGTAATGGCCTTATCACTTTGTCATCCTGACAGGCTTCTGCCCATCGGAAGCAGGAGATATGGAAGGACATCGTCCGGGCTGTCCGGTCCGTGGGGGTCTACAAGCGCCGGATCCGCAACTGCCAAAAGAGGTGGCAGGACCTTCGGGGCTGGACCCGGAGGATTGCACGGGTCCAGCTGAAGCTGTCGCCTCCTCGCAGGAGGGGCGGAACACGGACCCTGACCCCCCACATGCTCAGGATCCTGGCGGTGGTCTTTCCAGACCTGGATGGGCAGCTGAAGGCCAGAGAGCAGCAAGGAGGGGGTGAGTCAAAGACTGCACTGTGAACTCTGTCTAACATGCTATGTGCCCTCCTCGGGCCTGGTTAAACTGCCACAGTACAGCAGTCATGTTGTCCAGGAGCCATGTCCCTCTATTGTGCACTGCCCACTCCTCATCTGATACCCAGGTGTGGCCCTTACATGCAGGGAATTCTGTCACTTAGGACTGTGTCCTTGCAGTTTGCTTGACTCAAGGTGGGAGACAGCATCTGTTTCCCTGACTCTGTGGTGGGCATCATGGGTGGGTCCATTGCTTACACAATGCCTGTATTCTGACATGTATTCAGCGTGTTACTTTGATCTGTGGTCCAATTGCTGAGCTGATCCACCACATGTGGCTGGGGTATCTGGCACACACCCATGCTGCGGGTGGGAACAATGTTTGGGCCCCAGGAGTATGTATATGACGTGTGTCACACATACTTAGCCAGCTGCCTACAGTCCAGGGCTCATCCCTCATTCATGTGGGGCTGGACAGTCATGCCTACTCCAGGCCATACAATACACTCTGTACTCCCACTCCCGTGTATCAGCTGACACATTGTGCGCAGTGATTTGACCCCTCAGGTGTCTGCCTCTGTGTCAGTGTGCTGTGGATTAGTCGCCAGGACTGCTGTGGAGTTTCTTGGTAGGGGCTCAGCATGCCACTGGAGATGTGACCATAGGAGACGATACTTGTGTGACACATAGGTGTCTGATCAGCTGCCCATGCAGACTGGGGCATGTGAATGTGAAGTTCAGGCAGCTGTTCCCCATGCACAGCAGAGTGTGAGGGGCTCAGGTTCAGAGGGTAGTGTCACAGGTCTACCATATGTCCAATAGGTATGACCTGGACAGATGAGGGTTAAGAGGATGTGTTGTGGGGGGGATGTACATGTGCACTTGTGCAGCTCCAGGACTTGCATTCCCCATGACCTACTATTGTGACACAGTGCAGAGTGTTGTTGTCTGGCTGCAAAGTCATACATCACTGAGACAGTGATGTATGACTTTGCAGTCATGCCTCCGCCATGGCATGTGTCTACTGATTGGTGAGCCTGCAGGGGAGTGACATGTGCTACATGCACACCTTAGTGGCGCTGGCTATCAGGACATGGGTGCATCATGGTGTCTGTCGCTGGTATGCATCACATGCATTTCCTATTTGACTCTGGGCATCCCTTTCATCCGGAAACCTGTACTGACTCAGTGGCAAGAGCTGTGATGTGTGCATGTCCACATGCCACACTGTGTCCTCTGCACTGTCCAACTACTGTGTACTTGGTGCATGTGTCAACACTGGGGTGTTGCAATCCAACAGACACCAGACAGATGGGTGCAAGGCCATGTGGGATGTGAGTGCCATGCTTGGCATCAGACTGACAATTGACTTCTCCTGTTCAATTAGGGCACTTTTAGCAATGTACAACTAATGATGCCAGGGCTTGCTCTGTGATGTGCTGTGCTCACAGTGGTGTGTGCGTTATGTGCAGGTGACTGATGATTGTCTGTATCCCCATTGTTTGCAGATACATCCACGGCCACGGAAGGGGACAGCTCCACGGACCAGGAGGAGCCAGAGAGCCAGACTGGGTCAGCAGCCGAGGAGTGGTCGGAGGGACCCAGTGGCACGGAGGGCGAGGGGAGCCACACCGAGGAGTCCTCAGCAGCATCCACCTCAGCTGAGGACCAGAGCAACTCGGAGGATGACTCCCTTGTGGAGGCGGGTGTCAGCAGCCACCACACCCCAGCTAGTGTTGCTGTCCCCGCCACCACCAGCACCACCACCGCCCTCCCATCGGCTCCCATTCCCCAGGTCCGTGGAGGCTCCCATGTCCGGGAGCGTGTCTCCTTTGGGCCAGGCACCGCACCCCCTGCCCCTGTGTCCCCTGCTGCCCTGAGTGAGGAGTCTGTGTACCTCCTTCGCCAGCTCCATGTAGGGCAGACAGCCATGCTGAGTGTCCTCCATGCGCACACCGCGCTGTTGACTCAGCTGGTGTCGTTCATGGAGGGCATCTCATCGGGCATGTCTGACCTACAGAGGGGCAATAGGTCCATGGACTCCTCCCTGACGGCAGCAGTGTCCCTCCTCAAACGGTCCCTCACCCCTCCTGCCTCTGCTCCATCCACACTCCCCAGCACCTTACCCGTCCCAAGCACACACACACCGGCACAGGCACACACCAGCACACACACATCCAGCACACTGACACACACGCCAATGACAAAACGCACACGCACGCACATTCAGGGGACTGAAGCCAGACTCACAGGGGATGGGGCCCTGGAACACACACACGCATCCACATGCACTGCGCAGTCCTCAGTTCCCTCTCCCTCCAAAGCACCCTCCCTTGCCTCACCTGCAACCCCAAAGTCACAGCAGCTCTTCCTCTGTGACCTCGGCCTCTTCCCCACCGATGAAGCTGCTCCAGCATCCCGGGGGAAGAGGAAGCCCACCCACACGGAGCAGAGTGCCCCTCGCCCCCGGACACCCTCCCCCAGGCGCAGACGGACTGAGGCCCCCACCCGCTAGTCCCCCGGAGTCCTAAGAGCAAGACCCCGCCACCGCCCTGCAGCTCAGGCACAAGGTCTCCGTCCTCCATCCCTCAGGCCCCCACTGCACAGGTGCCCCCACCACACCCTGCCCCAGGTTCCCCCACCCACAGATATACCATCCCCAAGAGGATCAGGCCTTCTCCCCCTGCCACTTGCTCTCCCAGCACCACACCCCCGCTGCGCTTGTCTGTGCCACTGATGTGGTGAGGGTGTCCTCCCCCTCTGTCCAACCCACCTTGCCTGTTCCCCATTCTCCTCCCCTGGAGGTAGGCACTGCAGTGGAGTCCACTACCGCCCTGTCTGACTTGGGCACTGCAGTGGCGGACCTGTCCACTCCATCTGCAGGGTCCACTGCAGTTGTGCCGGCACCCACGACATCTGAGTCATGCCCCCCAGTTGTGCCGGCACACACCATGTCAGACACCTCCACTGCAGTTGTCAGTGGCTCTCCAGCACCCACCACCCCTTCCCTGACTCCCCCTGGTGAGCCCTGATCCTGTCCCTGCGGTGCCTGGCCTGCCCCCCGGTTGCCCCTCCTAGTGGATTGTCCCTGGTTTTGTGCAGGCATGCGTAGGGTGACATCTGCCAGTGTCACCCTGTTTGAACTTTGACAATGGACTGGCCATTGGCCTTTGCTCTATTTTTTCTGGACGTCGTTTTCAATCAACACATATGCTGAATAAAGCAGCTTTCTTTTCTCTAGTGCTCATGCTTCAGATGTACATGTTGTTGGTGCTGCTAACCATGCCCTTGCTGCAGTGATGGTGATATCTGGTCTCATGATTATGAAGTGTTACTGTGCAGGAACCCATGTGGTCCAGGGGGAATGTGTCCTATCATGTGGTGTATCCATGTCATCAATAGGAGCATCTGAGGGTGTCATGTGTTCAGTATTTGGCAATGGGTTTCCTACTTACATTAGCAATTTCATATCTGTGGCTTCCACCCCTGCACATCTGTTGTGCCTGCCATCGTTGCATTTGTCTACTTCCCTGACCGTGTTGCCATCTCCACTGGACATGCAGGTTTGGGCATCAATGGGGAAGGACTCATCCGTGTAGTCAGTGCAACATTGCTATACAAGTGTGTTGGATCTGTGCTGATGATTCCGTTGGCACATCCATGACCAGGCTGATGTGATGGGAGCCCTCATTTGGTGCTAATTGTTGATTGTGTGACCAAGTGCTCAGCTGACATGATGGGGCCCTACTGAGGCAACATATGGCACAGCTTTCCTCACACAGGAGTGGAGTCCCCTCATGGCAGTGTGTACACGTGTGACATTGCCTGCGCCCAAGGTGTGTGTTGTATGTGCATGTCTGTGTGTTCACTTCCATTTATCTGCGCATGCTGTGATCCCTAGTGTTGTACCTGTTTGTGATGCTTGCTGACTTGAGCTATGTTCCCCCAAAGTCTTCTCCCTGTGTTCTCTGTGATGTGGGTGCATGGCACATTACTGGTCATCAGGGTGTCACCCATAGGTGTGTTTGCTGTCAGGGCTGAGTTTGTGTGCAGACGCAGATGGGTCACAGTCAGGTTTCCCCTTGGCACTTGTTGTTTGCCCCTGTCATGTGATTTTCAGTTCGTGTTATCTTTCAGTGATTGTGACACGTTGTGTGTGTGACTGCTGGCACTCCTCAGGGTCCGGGCTGCAATGTTGGTTGTTGTCTATGTGTGTTCTTTGTGGGTGACCTTGGCTTCTTCATTGGTGTGTGACTGTGGCTGGGATCCCATTGGTTGGTGTGGTATCGCCGTCATGTCCATGTACAGCGTAGTGTGCAGTGTGTCAGACATTCAGGAGTCTTGTTGAGTGGCCATGTGTGATGTGTTTCTGCACCTTGGTTCCCACCCACCACCCTGGAATAGTCATGGGTGCATGTGCAATGTCACCAGTGCATGTGTACTTCACTGCTGCACATTGTTAGAGGTCGAGGGGTGTGGTCTTGAGTGTGTGCAGATGGGAGTTGTTGCCCAGCTAGTCCCCTGCCTCCATGTTGGCCTTGGCTTACTGGCCATGCTGATTGATTTGTGCTTGTGTAGGTGTGATGGTAGTTTGTTGCTCAGGACACCTGACTGTGGTTCACAGTGTGAACGACATTTAGCTTTGTCATCACAGTGGGATTTTTATTCAGCCCAGGGTCACCACATTGTGGGGGCCCTGGGGGGTGGTGCTGTGGTGTGTCTGTGTCTTGCTGTGTCAGTTGTTGTTCCTACGTGCCTGTGTGACATGTGTGTTTTGTGCTCCCTCTCATCTGACAATGCCTGCTTGCCCACATAGGGGATTTGGATCCATGAGTTACCTTAGTGTGGCAGTGTATGCACATCTGTATGATTGGTATTCAGCTCTCCTCATGTGTTGTGTGGTTGCCTGGGGACACTGGCACCCCCACCCCTCACCTGCTGTGTATGATGACAGTGTTGGTCTGCCTGTTTGTGTTTGTGCATCTGCACCACTGCATTGGCATATCTTGGGTGTGCCATTGGCTGTATGTTGTTTGGTGTGTTTCCCCTGCTGTCCCTGGGACTCCTAGGTCATCGGTCAGCACAGTGATCATGGTTTGTGTGTCCCATTGCTGCCATGGTATGGTATCTGTTCACCTCACATCTGCTGTCTCCACAGGATATCTGCATTTGTGTGCCCATTGGTGCAAATATGTGGTTCTGCATTCTGATGGTCACTTCTGTCATTGTGTCATTGATGACTGTTGACGGTCTCAGCCCCCATGGGTGTTGTTTGTCTGCACATGGCCAAAGGAATGTCTCATTTGCACTGCAGTATTTGGCTCCCCCAATTTATGTTGCAATGGGACACATACACTACTTTGCCACAGATGAGTTTTTGGTTCTGTGACCAGGAATGATCCATGCAGTTTGGCAGTTGCAGCTCTTTCTTTGTCAACACTTACCTTTTGGTCACTGTGATGATGGGGGTGTAGACCCCATTGCCACAATGGTCAAAATGTGCTTCAGCTATGGACCCCACAATTGCCTTTTGGTCACTGTGATGATGGGGGTTTAGACCCCATTGCCACAATGGTCAAAATGTGCTTCAGCTATGGACCCCACACTTGCCTTTTGGTCACTGTGATGATGGGGGTTTAGACCCCATTGCCACAATGGTCAAAATGTGCTTCAGCTATGGACCCCACACTTGCCTTTTGGTCACTGTGATGATGGGGGTTTAGACCCCATTGCCACAATGGTCAAAATGTGCTTCAGCTATGGACCCCACACTTGCCTTTTGGTCACTGTGATGATGGGGGTTTAGACCCCATTGCCACAATGGTCAAAATGTGCTTCGGCTATGGACCCCACACTTACCTTTTGGTCACTGTGATGATGGGGGTTTAGGCCCCATTGCCACAATGGTCATGGGCTGCTTGCATTGTGGGTGCCACACACATATATGTGTGGCACATGTGCTAGGGGGTCACATTGTATGTTCAAAGTCATGTTCGGTGTTGTAGGCATTTGACACAGCCTACACACGCTTGTCATGGTGGTGGGGGGATGTCTTTATCTTGCATTCCCTAGGTTGTGGTGTGCTTGTTGTGTCATGCATTGTCCATCCTATGAGTGGGGGTGGTAGTAGTGGTAGGCATCCAGCCCCCCTGGGTGTGGGTGGTAGTAGTGGTAGGCATCCAGCCCCCCTGGGTGTGGGTGGTAGTAGTGGTAGGCATCCTGCCCCCCTGGCTAAGGGTGGTAGTAGTGGTAGGCATCCAGCCCCCCTGGCTAAGGGTGGTAGTAGTGGTAGGCATCCAGCCCCCCTGGGTGAGGGTGGTAGTAGTGGTAGGCATCCAGCCCCCCTGGCTAAGGGTGGTAGTAGTGGTAGGCATCCAGCCCCCCCTGGCTAAGGGTGGTAGTAGTGGTAGGCATCCAGCCCCCCCTGGGTGTGGGTGGTAGTTGTGGTAGGCATCCAGCCCCCCCTGGGTGTGGGTGGTAGTTGTGGTAGGCATCCAGCCCCCCCTGGGTGTGGGTGGTAGTAGTGGTAGGCATCCAGCCCCCCCTGGGTGTGGTTGGTAGTAGTGGTAGGCATCCAGCCCCCCCTGGCTAAGGGTGGTAGTAGTGGTAGGCATCCAGCCCCCCTTGGCTAAGGGTGGTAGTAGTGGTAGGCATCCAGCCCCCCCTGGGTGAGGGTGGTAGTAGTGGTAGGCATCCAGCCCCCCCTGGCTAAGGGTGGTAGTAGTGGTAGGCATCCAGCCCCCCTGGCTAAGGGTGGTAGTAGTGGTAGGCATTCAGCCCCCCTGGCTAAGGGTGGTAGTAGTGGTAGGCATCCAGCCCCCCTGGGTGAGGGTGGTAGTAGTGGTAGGCATCCAGCCCCCTGGCTAAGGGTGGTAGTAGTGGTAGGCATCCAGCCCCCCTGGGTGAGGGTGGTAGTAGTGGTAGGTATCCAGCCCCCCTGGGTAGGGGTGGTGGTGCGCATTCAGGCCCCTGTGTGCATATGTGGCATTGGTGATGGGCATCCCGCCCCTATGGTGCTGCTGTTGCTGGTGTAAGTATATTCAGCATCCCCGTGTATGTGTGTGATGTGTCGTGTACGTGTTGTATGTGTTTTGTGGTTGGTGTCTGGCTTACCTTCTGCGCCGTACGCGTCCGTGCCTGTTCCGGTAGTAGATGTAGAATATTGGTATGATCGGGACGAAGGGATTCATGGTTGGTTCGTGTCGTTCGTCCTTCTCGTTGCTTCGCGTCGTCCTCGTCGCCTCGTCCTCGTCGCTTCGCGTCGTCCTCGTCGGTGCCGTGTTCGTCTCGTAGCCGTGGATCGTGTTGTGGCGCGAATCGGAGCTTATGTGCGCCTCTCCCGGATGCTTTAACGTGCCGTGCGTAGCGACGGGTTCGGCGCGTACGGGAAGCGCATCGTACTTGTCCGGCCGGACGGGGCTGCATTTTCCCTTCCGTGCGACTCGATTCGGCGTTTCCGGATTCGCCTCGGTCGGAGAACAGGACCTGGTTTGGGTGAGTACGGCTCGGCCGGATTTTTTGCTGTTGTGCGCATCGTACTTGCTCGTTCGGTGTGCTGTACGGATCGGTCGGGAAACAGGCTTTCGCATGGCTTTTTTCCCGACCGAATGGTATTGGGTGCGCCTCCGACCGAGATCGGAATCGGCCCCTGTGTCTGTGTTTTTTATCTATTTCTCAGCCATGCATCTTTGACATCAGTAAGATTTTTTTTATCTAAAAGCTCACTGTGAATATTGCACCCTTATATTTAATTATATGTCTCATCACTGGAAATGCCCTTCAGTTCACGGTCTATGAAAAAATGTAAGGAATGAGAAGCGGCCAAAATGTTTTTGCACTTTCTGCTGCAGTACAGCTTTGTGTTTTTTTTTTTTTAAATCAATCCATATATATAGTATCAAAGTCCCTTTTTTCAACAGTGCAAATATACAGCTTTTTCTCCCTCTTCTCACGACTGTGATATTAACTCCCACAACAATACAAATGGCATCACCACCTATAGAGTTTGCGCAACTGAACTTTCTCCTCTTATCATTAATATCAGATTCTGTGAATTTTACTAATAGTAAATGAAAACAATTTGAGATTGAGACACCCTAGGGCCAATACTCTTTCTATGCCATTAGCAACTGCTTACAACCAGGATGCGGCCTGCTGTATGTGCTTTAATTTTAAACTATGATATTAAACTCAGAGCTTGTATTTTCCTGATGGCATCTCAGCTTTAATTTATTTTACAGCGTACACATAGCTCTGTATAAAACCTCTATATGTGTATCATGGCTGGCAAGCTTCAATGGGATCATGGCCAGGCCCCTGTCTTCTTTGCAACAGAAGGACTTACCACTGCTGGAGTCAATGTAGAATAACTTCTGGTTGTTCCCACCCACAATGCTGTACTGGATGCTGTTCAGTGGCCAGTCCTGATCAGTGGCTACGATTGTTCCTACCAGAACACCAGAGGCACTGTTTTCTAAGACAAAGAATGAGAATGGCTTCTGGAACTCAGGGGAGAATTCATTCACTGGGGAGACAGTAATCCTCACAGGCACAGTCACTGAAAAAAAAGAAATGCATACAGTGTTTATGTCATAAACTAAGCACCTTTTTTTATAATATAGCAGATCCATCAAAAACATGGCGGATGTCCCATCCACCATATCGTAGGTGCATTGCAGCCTGTGCCACTGATAGTACAGCAGACCAGATATCTGGCATCTTTTCAAAGAGTATCTAGTCTGCCAAACTCTAAATAAGACCCTAAGATATTACCAAATCAGACAGACAGCTATCAGTGCAATTCCATGTTTTCCTTTCATAAACGTGTATAGGAACCTGAAGAAGGGAAACGTTCATAAAAAGAAAGGCTTTCTTGGCAAGCATGTGGCACTGCATTATATAACTTGTTAGCAGAGTAGCAGAAATGTATGCAGCCTAGGGTTCACAGTTAGTACATGGAGAAACCAAGGTCGCTCAAGATTAGGGTAAATCGTTCCTACTCTAAATTGAAAAACAAAATTGAGGTTGACCTGAGAAGGAAATATATGATCTCACTCTGTTTTCGGATCCGTATTCAAAGAGTTTTCAAAACAGACAGATTACTATTGTCTTTGTTTCAGTGTGGTGCATCCATCTGGTGGCAAGGCAATCTTTTATTTTTGTAAAAAATGTTTGCAAGGTTATATGATCTTTCATGGGAGTTTGTAAAATAGTTGTATTGATTTTTATAAATATATGCATCTCCTCGGTGTAGTAGGAGTGAAAGCATGCATGGATTATGGATTATGCCTCCATTCTAGGGGCAGTTAACTATGATCTTGGTATATGCGGGGTCCCTGCCCTCTGTGTATTACATAGAATAGCATGTAGCTAATTATTGTACAGGAGAGAAAATCCAGTGTCCGGAGTGACGTAACACATGGTCCAGAACCAAAGCCTAGATTATAAACTTCTATCTCTGGAATCCCAATTTAAATTCTCCATTTCCTACCAAGCAGCGATATTAAAAATTAAGGGCCCCATTTAGACCTTGGCGGAGTGGGAACTCCTTTGCAATGGTGACGTAGTTTCCTACCCGTCAACGTTATGGTCCGCCTGCCCAATTTAAAATCTGACTGACCAAAGTTTGACAACGGTGGAGAGTTGTTTTTTATTTTCATTTTCAAAAGGAAGTCCCGCTTTGGAATTTTTTTTTAAATAGAAAAAAATGTAAATTTAACGTACGGCTCTGTCATATTTGACGGAGCCATCTGCCAAAGTTATATAGTACTGGTAGGAACCGCCTTGACGGCAAGCAACATTTCAACATTTGGTGGTCAGCTCCTCCTTCAGGGCAACAGAGTAATTTACTCCATCACCCTGGCAGAGGACGTGCTGGCCACCAAAATATAAATGAGGTAAGTCATTAACTGAACATTAGGCTACTGATCCTGAAATGGGTATATTTGCAGGCAGGGACGGTGGGGAAAATCAGTGATAAATGGGAGAATCCATTGATCTTAAATTATATATGATAGTGTGCTGCATCTATAGGTTTGATGTACTTTGAACATTTGTATATCATACTATTGAAAACAGAAATATCGACCTACACATATAAATAGACTTTAAAATAAAGACTTCCAACATATCTTCAAGGGTAACTATACATAGGAAAGTATAGGCTTACTATTCTAAATTCAGATCTACTTACCTTGACAATAAGTTGATAGTTGATATTGTAGCGTCAATTTATGTGCAGGTCAATATTAAAACTTTGATATTATGGCACCACACCCTTCGGTCATTAAGGCATGTAAAGATATGAAGCTTTGAACATAGGTCTCTTTGTGATAGGAAGACTTAAAATCTTTATCTCCAAGTGCTTTAACCGGAGTTTAAGCCATTAGACCACAACACTTCCTGAGTCAATGGGAGCGGATGGTGAGCCTTCCAGGATCTGACCAACTTCGAAAAGTGGAGGCAACATAGGAATGGCTGGGGTGCAGGATGCAGCTGGAGTTGGCACAGTTGAAGAATACACCAAACAAGGAGTTGGTCAGGAAACTGTGAGGAGACATAATAGGGGTCTTCAGGAGCTCAAAGCCAATGTGGCCACCCAACATAACAAGCCCCCAAAGAGACAGTGAGGAGAGAAGAAAAGAAGATAAGAAGGTGGCAAAGATGTAGACTATGTATACAAACTGAAACCTCACCCACCTTACAATTCGGACAAACACGGTGCAACCTGTGAGATCCACTGTTCCAGCACCACACCAATTGACAGCAGTTGTATGGTGTAGGAGGACAGGCATTCCACTCACATGAGGGACCGTTTGGTGTTATGCGCCATCTGCCCTGACCGTGAGAGGAGAAAGAATCTCTGAACCACCACATCTCCTGAACAGTCCACAATCCTAAGTAAGAGGGTGCAAAAGGAAAACAGTGTCTTTTCCAGATTGCAACCTCACAAATCCCAACATGGTGATTAGTGGTGTAATAGCACAGAATGGAACAACACAGCAGACAAAGCGCCAGCTGCCTGGACAGCCCAGGAGGGCTCTGGAATGACATACTCCTCTCTACCCCATCCTATCCTGTCCCTGTGATGAATAGATAAGGAGACCGGAGACAGAGACGCTCAATCCTGATGGATGGTAGATTGTGCAGCACAAAGGTGGCAAGGAGAGACAGGGGCATCAAGACCATGCTACTGAGGAGTCCATGGCCACTTGCCCACAATCCCATTCTTGCAGCTCTCAGGTAGGAGCACCCAATGTCAGACTGCCAGCGCAGGTCACTGGGCCTCACTAAGGTGGTATGGGTTAGAGGAGACCCAGGGCATCAGATGAGGCATTTTGATGAGCGTGGGGAGGGTGGAGAGGAGAGGATAATTTTGGGGGTTGGGGACTCCAGGGACAAGTAGTGTACACTCAGTCAGGCACTGGGGCCCAGAGGCGGTCCAGTGGCACTGAGATGGACCATCTGGGAGCACAGAAGAATGTACTGACAAAATATCATATGCAAGGGGCAAGGCAATTGGGTCTGCTTATGTTGCATCATTGATCAGATGGAGACAGGGGAACAGTAGGAGGTCTCATGATGTGTTCAACAATGGCAGGAAGAGGCATTTGGAAGGAAAGGCCTAACATGTCCAAAGAAGTGTACAATGGAGAATGGGAATGGGAGGTGGTGTGTCACACTAGGAGTGTGGGTACCAGTTCAGCATCCCGTCTCTGCAGCTACTCCATGGACCATCAACTTTCACCAGATGAGTGAGGTTCACTGGTGGTAGCATCAACACAAAACGTGACCCTCCTGGCAATGTAATGGAGAATCAGGGAGTAGAAGGACTAGAGAGAAGAGTGAAGAGGTAAGAGATAGCCCATGAAATAACAGAATCAGGGGGGGATGCCCTATGGTCTTTCCAGATGATACTAGCAGGTGGAGAATTTCCTGGGGTCGCAGGAATGATTGTCTGGAAGTACAGATGGCTACAAGCGGTGAGGAAGGTGAAAACGAGGCTCACAATAACAACAAGCATTGCCATCAGTGACTGAGCCAGCCAAAACTGTGAGACACGGCTGGTGGGTTAAAGTACAACTTAAAGGATTAAATGAACTGCCAATATATGTAACAGGCAGCTATTGGTTACACTATTGACCTTTTGTGTTGAGTAGGTATTCATGAGCACACTTACCACTCCTTGCCGGGACCCCTCCATCTTGAACCACAATGTCAACTGAATATTGAAAGTTCATCAATGCCATAGTTGTAGAATCGTAGTTGAGTGAGTCATTAACCTGTGAAAGAGGGAGCCAATCATCAATGGGTAGCCAGACAGAGGAAGAACATGTCTTAAAGGGGTAACAGCGCGAGGCTTTTACATAAAACAGTCATTATTTGCCACTGCCCCACCATTTAAGATACTGCAAATGATTACACATATTGTACTGAGACTGCTACGGCTAATAGAGACCTGTATATTTGAAATAATCCTATGTTGGGTATCACCCAAGAGGTTAGAGCTAGGTATACTATATGAGGTCTTATACCGCAATATCGAATGCAGTATATCGACCAGCAAAAGTATTGACACATCTGCAAAAATATTGTCTCCAAGATATCCACTCTGTTATCAAATTGGTGTACTAATCTGGAATCTTTGAATTCATGCAGCCCTTTTTCTGATAATTATTATGCACATACAGGAACATTTCAGAAATTTGTAATAAACTATAAGACTGAGTGGGCAATTTCTATGCACATAGGACCCGACTCACAAAGGCTTTTATGCTCCTAAGTGACTAGGGCTGCTGGTACCAAGCCATTTCGCTGTTAGTGCCCAGCCCTCCGGCATAATGCAAAACTGCTACTGTACCAATAACCCACTGATAAATTGTGTCATCGGCATACAAATTGAAACAGTCCACTGCCTTGGAGAAGACTCATGAGAAGGATGCTAAAAAGCAGTGGGGAGAGACAGGATCCTTCGGGAACACCGAAGTCAAAAACCAGTGGACTAGATACGAAATTTCTCAGCTTCACCAGCTGTTTCCTGCCCTTTAGAAAGGAACAAGGGCCCTTCCTGAGACACAAGTAACTCAATCAAGATAGGCCAACAAGTCATGATTTAAGTCTCAAAAGCAGCAGAGAAATCTAAAATAATCAACAGGGAGGAGTCACAGTCAGCAGTAACACAGCATTGACATCAAGAGCCATAATGCAAGCAATGCATTGTGGCCCCCAGTTCCCTGCACCCTGGTAACACTGAGCCTCCTACACTATTGGTATCTACTGTTGGCATTTTGACACATTTTCTTAGACATTAAGGAAAGTGGTTTATGTACCATGTATATTTATCTAGCTGTTTTTTTTCTGTTTTTGCAATTGCTGTGGTTGAGTTACTATAACATTTTGTAAGACCTTAGCCAACCGGGAAAAGCATGTAATTGGTCTAAAACTTTTCAAAACTGTTGCATCCAGAGATGAATTTTTAAGGAGCATTGTTAGAGCAGAGTATTTTAGGCCACAAGTAACAAGGTCTCACCCAAAACAGGGGCGCGATCTTACCGGAACGCGTTCGTATCGACTGCTCTCTCTCACTAACACTGTGAGTAAGATTCTAGCCAAGCTTTTGGACAATAGGGTTGAGGGCCCGCCGAAGGCTTTGGTCGATCTGGGTCAATGCGTGTTTATTCAGGGTCAGAATACCCCTTTTCATATGCACCGCCTGTCCCATGTTATGGGGTAAGTGCCTCCGGGCAAGACACCATCGGTCATACTATCTACTGATACTGAAAAGGCTTTTGATATGTTACTCTGGTCCTATCGGTTCGTGGTGGATGGAAAAATGGGGTGGGGTACCACCATATTAAAGTGGATAAAGCTGCTGTATACAGAACCTCTGGCCAGAGTGCAGACGGGACATACAGTGTTCACCCAATGGCCCATCCAGCACAGTAGGAGCCATATGTGCCCTTTGTTCCTACTGTTGTTCGCCTTGGGTATTTAACCACTGGCCTGCCGACTTCGCAGCAGAGAAAGAGAGAGGGGTATTGAACTGCACACAGGTGCCACTTTGTCTTTCTGTACACGGACAATGCCCTTTTGTACCTAGGAGACCTGGGCTTGCCCTACCTGATGTGATAGCATTGTTGACTGAGTTTGGGACTGTCTCATAGCACCAGGTCAAGTGGAATAAGTCTTGTCTTTTCCCACTGACACCGGCAGTCCGGCCTGCATGTCTGGTAGCACAAAATTCACCTGTGGTCTGGGGGGCTGACACATTTCACTATCTGGAGGTCCAAATATATTTCAGAATACGGTGTGCTTAATCTCTGGAAATGTGGGCCGCGTACTGACGTAGGCAAGGCAATCAATGACTTTCTAGTGTGGCCTTCCTCTTTCCCTAATGGGTCGCATCACAGTAGCAAAGATGCTACTCCTGTACTGCCTTCTGTATTTCTTTGCAGCTATGCTGATATTGTTACCTGTGAAGCTGTTTGCTAGGCTTAACACCCTACTGGTTCAATTGGTATGGGGTAATGGGAAAAGAAGAGTGGCTCTACGCAAAATTATGAGACCATTAGACAGGGGAGAATTGGGGGCTCCGAATTATGAGGCCTGTTATCTGGCTGCTCAGTTGCAATGGCCTATGAGATGGTTATCAGAGGCTTTTGAGAGTGAATAAGCAGAGCTACATGCAGTGCTTCACCTCATGACAATATATGAGGTGGGCTTCAGGAGTACCTCTCTTCCTTTTGGGTGTCTGCGAAGCTTGAGGGTAGCCAGGCATTGGTGGCATTGCGTCCTGAACAGTAGCAGCTGGTGTCAGGGCAGAGTGGCGGGGGGAGGGATGAAGAATATACATAAAAAGAAAGGAAAAAAAGAACTTGCCCGCCGCATCACTGCTCTTCTGCTCCTGACTGCAGCACAGGCTCCCAGACTCCCCTATGGCCAATCCTGATGCTGCTCTCATGCATGAGAGCAGCGTCAGGATTGGCCTGAGGGGGCTGGATGTATATTCCCAGAGAGACTGGGAGCCTGTGCCTGCTGTCTCCAACCCAGCAACGCAGCTCGGGTTGGATACAGCTCAGTGCGCATGTTGGTTTGGCCGTCCTAAGACGGCCGGTCAAACCGACATGAGCACTGATAGCAGAGTCCACCACTCCCCAACGACGGCTCCATTCCCAATACTCGGCACTTAGAAGTTGAAAAATCAAACGATAATAAACCTGTTTTATTTTTCAACTTTTGAGGCTGCTGGCAGGGGAGGCGACGCTCCTCCGCCATAGCGGAGGAGTCGCCGCTGGCCCTGAAGCTTTTGGGTCCTCAGAAGTGTACGCCCCAGAAATCCCACTTGGGACACTCTCAATGAGTTTAAAATACTCACCAAATTGTGTAACTACTGAGCATGGACTGAAGCTAGCAGAAGAGATATGGGAGATTTGTATTAAAATGGTACCCATCATACGTACAATACCCTCACAGACTTGTGGGAGCTAGGTGCAAGTCATTTTCTCACACATGATGCCCTGTTTGGTTTTTTTCCATATCGTTTTTATTAGTTTCTAGTTACGTTGTACATCATTTCCAACACTGTTACAGTATATCAGATGTATAAATGCAGGGATAAATCACAACATAAGGAAAAAAACACATTCCCCAACACCACCACCCCCCTGATTACTCATGTGAGAATACAATATACTTTTAATAGTATTGATACTTCGCACAAATAGGATCATGAGGAATTTATTACAATCCCTATGCTGTGGTCCGTATGATTTCGCTTTTGTCTGGCCTCTTGTCCGTCACCTAGCCAATTTCCTGGAATACAACTTCATTAGTTCCACCCTCTTTCATGTTCCCTAGCACCCAATCCTAACGCAGTAAGTCTTATATCGTTTCATCAGATTCATCCTTCTCCTCCTCCTCCCCATTTCATACTTCAAATAGCATCTGTCTTCATGTAAACAGATCTTTCTCCAGGCGCTCATCGCTTCTCGTATGCTTCATTCTTACCTCCTTAGCCACTGCCCATTCAGAAATATCACGTATCCATTCTGTATATTGAGGCGGGTGAGCACCCATCCACTTAATGGTGATCCGCCTTTTAGCCAGCACCAAACCTAACACCAGGAATGTGCGACTAAGTTTCCTTTCAGGAGGGGCTGGTATTAGGCCCAGTAATACCTCGCGTGGATTACATTGAACTACCAACCCCTTTGCCCTGTTTAGGTTCTGCAGGATCTCTTTCCAGAAGGGCACTATGGATGGGCAGTTCCACACTACATGTATAAAGTCCGCTTCCGGGGTCCCACATCGCGGGCATCTGTCAGACCGAGTAGGATAAATGGCGTGGAGTATATTGGGAGAGAGGTACGCCTGATGTGTATAGTTATATTGTATAAGTTTAAAGCGTGCATTAGAGCTTACAGTACATGCCCCCTGTGTATTTTTTGCCATTCTTGTGAGGTTAAGGCTTCTCCCAACAGATCCTCCCATCTGTTATGTTTCCCAGGAACCACCTCTGGCAGCTCCTCTCGGAGAGCCCGGTATAAATGTGTTATAAGTCTGCGGCCTCCAGTTAGGTCTAACAGTCTAGTCAGTGTCTGTAAGGGTAATGGTTAATCAGGAAAACAGGGCCTAATCTCACAGCCGTAGCCGATAACTTACCGTATTGCAGATACTGTCCAGCCCCCAATGCAAATGGGTCCAGTGCGTCATCTCGTGCAATAAACTGTCCACTAAGATATAAGTCCCCTAGGAAGTCACATCCCCCCTCTCGCCATCTCTGTACTGATATCACCTCTGCTATAGCTCTGAATGGTTTCAAGACCCAGATTGACATGTCTCGCGCATATGGCGCACAATGGAGTACTCTCAGAACCACTTGTTCCCATATGCGGCCCATCTGTCGGACCAGAAACGGCTACGTCGTTAGGGTTAGTGCACCGCACATAAACAGTTCAGGGAGTATGCAGCTCCCATGTGAACCTCTTTTCCCAATTGTCTGCCTCGTCAAACCAGTGGATTGCATATTGGAGGTGGGCTGCAAAGTAATAGAGTTCCAAATTGGGAAGTTCAATACCTCCCCGTTCCCATGTCTATTTCAACATAGCCAGCCCTATCCACTTTTGTTTAGTGGCCCACAGGAGATCTGTTATCAAACAGTCTTATTCCTTAAAATATCGTCTAGGGATCTCATGGAGCATGCCCTGTAGGACATACAAACATCGTGACAACATCACCATTTTCACTAGTGCAGCCCTACCCATCAGAGAGAGTGAGAGTTCTTTCCAGAACCATACTGAAGCACGCAAGCCCTCAAGTATTCTGCCTATATTTGGATCCAGGAGGTAAACAGTCAGAATATCGAGTTTTTATTGTGGACTTGCACTAATATCGAGTGCAAAATATCGGGATACAAAAATATCGACTGTCAGAATATCGTGGTAAAGAATATCGAGTCTAAGGTAAGTAATATCGTTTTTAATAATATCGAAGTCATTAATATCGGTTAAAAAAATATCGAAGTCATTAATATCGTTTGCAAAAATATAGTTGTTAAAAATATCGTTTTTTTAGTGTTATGTATTTTAGTATGTATTTTAAATGTATGTGTTCTATTTTTTTGTCTTTGTTTTTTAATATATGTATTAAATCTTTAGAAGTTATTAATTTTATTTTAAGTAAATTTAGCGTTTTAGTTCCATAGCGGGTTGTGGGTTTATAGGGGAATAGGGTGGGAAGTAATTTAATTATAATAAATGTATTAATAATTTTTAGAAGTTATTAATTTTATTTTAATTACATTTTGCGTTTTAGTTCCGTAGCGGGTTGTGGGTTTATAGGGGAATAGGGTGGGAAGTAATTTAATTATAATTAATTAATTAATTAATATTTGTTATTGATTAATATTTATGTATTTCATATTTAATATTTTTAATTGTGATAATTAATTTATTATTAATTATTTATTAATTGGTTGTTAATTATTGTAATTAATTGGTAATTATGTTAGTTGTGTCATTTTTTAAGGAGCGGGTTGTGGGTTGATAGGGGAGTAGGGTGGGAATTAATTAATTTTAAAAAAATATTAATTAATATTTATGTATTTAATATTTTTTATTGTTAATTGTGGTAATTTATTTATTATTAATTATTTATTAATTGGTTGTTAAGTATTATTATTAATTAATTGGTAATTATGTTAATTGTGTCATTTTTTTAGGAGCAGGTTGTGGGTTGATAGGGGAGTAGGGTGGGAAGTAATTGAATTATAATTAATTAATTAATATTTTTTAATAATTATTATTTATGTATTTAATATTTGTATATTATTAATTGTGCTAATTAATGTAATATTAATTATTTATTAATTGGTTGTTAATTATTATTAATTGGTAATTATGTTAATTGTGTCATTTTTTAGGAGCGGGTTGTGGGTTGATAGGGGAGTAGGGTGGGAAGTAATTTAATTTTAATGCATTTTGTTATATTTTTAATATAATAATTATTTAATGTTATTTTATAGTGTTACTTGTGTGAATTAATTTATTATTAATTGTTTTTATTTTGCTTGTTAATTGTTATCAATTAATTAATTAATTGTAAATTAATTATGTTAATTGTGTCATGTTTTACAAGGTTGGTGGTGTCATTTATAGGGGAAATTTGGTGGGCGGTAAATTATTTATAATAAATTATTTGTTAATTAATGCTAATTAATTAATTAAATATTAAAGATGCTAATTGTGGAATAATGTTGATGTGTGAGTTGTGGGGTTTATAGTTGTAAATGAAGGGAAGAATTTTTAAAAAATTAATTAATGATTTGTTGTTAATTGTTATTCATTTATTAAGGTAAAATTAGTTATGGAAATTGTGTAAATATTTTTAGGTGTGTGTTTTGGTGTTTATTGGGGTAGAGGGTGGAAAGTAATTTAGTTTAAATAAATTAATCATTAGTTGATCATTAATATTCATTTATTAATTGATAAATATTTTTGGTAATTGTTTTGTTTTTATTTTGTTTGGGGATTTAGGTTCAATGGCTGTAATCTTTGGTTTTATCTCCTCCGCTATCCAACACTTTCCCTACTGTTGCACTCATTGGAGTGGGAATAGTAATTTATTTCCCTCCGCTATCCAACACTTTCCCTACTGTTGCACTCGCTGGAGTGGGAATAGTAATTTTTTCCCCTTCGCTATCCAGCACTTTCCCTACTGTTGCACTCATTAGAGTGGGAATAGTAAATTATTACCCTCCGCTATCCAACATTTTCCTTACTGTTGCATTCATTGGAGTGGGAATAGTAAATTATTCCCCTCCGCTATCCAACACTTTCCCTACTGTTGCACTCGCTGGAGTGGGAATAGTAATTTATTCCCCTCCTCTATCCAACACTTTCCCTACTGTTGCACTTAATGTAGTGTAAAATGAAATTTTAGAAATTAATAAATATTTTAATAATTTAATTTATAATATATATATTTTTTATGCTACAGGTGTATGTATATATACATGTATTTATAATTTTTAATATGTTTCTAACATTTTATAATTTATTAAAATAATTATTTATTAATTATTAATAAGTAAATATATATATTACATTTTATATATGTATGTTTCATTTATTTTTACATTACATTTATTACTTATAAGTTTTAACATTTTCTAATAATTCTAAAAAAAAATTAAGTTAAATGTATTATTTAATTTATTTTACATTATTTTTTATACATTTAAAAAAAACGATATTTTTTACTTCGATATTTTTAACAACTATGGGGCACATTACGATACCCGGCGTAAAAAAATCCGCCAGGCATGGAAGCGGCAAAAATCCGCCCGCACACACCGCCTGAACACCGACCACGCCATTATGAGTACACAAACTGAAAACCGCCATCGGCGGAAAAATCATACAAAATACCGCCCGCCATCGTCCGAGTCGGAGTCAAACCGCCCGCCACGGACGGAAACACGCACGACAACACAAAACCGCCCGCCCACACGGCCGACACACCGCACGTGAAATTACGATCGCACCGCCATGAGCGCGGAAAAACAACAAATATACCGCCCGCCAGCGCAAACAACGCCGATGAGAATCGACACGGCAGAAGCCATGGCGCCCACGTACCTGCACAGAAACCATCCGCACACAAAACCAATAGCACACAACATGGCCAACAAGTCCACACAGCAAGGCACGCACAAATACACAAGCACAGTACACATCCCGAAAACACCCCCCGGACAAACAAAAAATACAAAGGCCAGAACCCCAGACACAACACACCTGAAAACAACAGACCATGAGGACACACCCACATAGGTGAGTACAAAAGCAGCACTCCCACAGACCACAACCCCTTGCTACATTGCAAACCAGAGAGGAGAGGAGAGGACACAGTGACACAGCAAGGACAGCAGCACACCACAGAAACGCACACATCACAACCACCACCACCACCACCACCAAACACCGGCACCACAAACCCCCTGCACATTACACAACACACACCGCACCAGCACCACAAACACCATGGCACCACAAAGGATGCCCAAGTTCACGCCCATGGAGCTGACGGTCATGGTCGACGAGATCATCAAGGTGTACCCACAAATCTATGGGAACATGGTCCAGCACACACCACTAGCCACCAGAAACAGAATGTGGACCCGGATCGTAGACCAGGTCAATGCAGTCGGGACCCTGCCCAGGAACAGAACCGAGATTAACAAACGTTGGAATGACGTCAAGAGCCTGGTCAAGAAGAAGGAGGGCAAAAACAGAGAGCTGGCTGCCGTCACTGGCGGAGGGAATCCCGCGCTCTTTAAGACCTTCAAAGCGTGGGAGGAGAAGGTGCGAGTCGTAATCCATCCGGAGATCCTCGCCGGATTAGCAGAGGGAGTGGAGGCTGGTAAGTACAAACTAATGTATACCAGCACACCGCTATGTACACACATGCGCAACCACCATGCCACAGCTCCCAGGGACAAACACCCCCATGTCCAGCACACAATACACAACACATCACACGCACATGCAACAGACACTACCACACACAGGCCAAACCGAACAACTGTAAGATGCGTGGGGACATGTGTACACTAAGCCAGCCACGTAACCACCAACAGGTCCCCAAATATGCCAGAAGCGCTACAACGAGCACCCACCACACCCATGTGTCCGCCACAGCTGCACCAACTGACAAGTAACAGGTAAGTGGCAGGAACACAAAGTGCAGTGGGTGGGACGGTGGACAGCCCAAGTACAACACACACCAGGCCCCAGTCCCACAGCACAGCAAGGAGGAGCATCCCCACACCCCACACCCACGTGTCAGCCACCGCAGTGCACAACGACAGCCGAAAGGCAGACATCACGGTCCACAGCAATCGGTGTCAGTGGGTGTACAGCCACCCCCACGACCCACTACACCCCCCACCCCCACAGACCTGCAACATGGAGCACCCCCGCTAAGAGCCATGTGGCATCCAGTACAGTGCACGCACGAACAACTTGCAGGTGGGAAACTGGACAGGGCTGGATTACTGGAGGCATGAGGACCATAACACCACCAACACATGGGACATGTCACGTAGCACACGAACACGCAGCACCGCCCACCGTCACGAACAAGTGAACAATGTGCACACGGACATGAACAGCAGACTCACACCCCACATGACCCATCACAGACATAGCAACACCCAAGGAGCCACGTCTGCATGCACAAGCCACACTGAATATAGTCCCACACGGCAGCCACTGTGCAACTCATCACACACAACCGAAACACCATTGAAGTCCTGTCCATGTAGCCCCTACTGCCTGTCAACCACACACCCCACAACTACGCCTATGTAAGACAAACAACACTAGACGCAACAGAGCGGAACAACAGAAATGCACACGAACACCACTGAACCCATCAAACACACAGACACACCATGCACATACAACATACCATCCATCCCATCCGTCAGCCCCAGTCTCATGAAAGGCATGTCATCCGCACAGCTGCCACACATACAGCAGTCACGCTAAGACACATGCCCATGACCAACCATGTGCCAGAAGTCAATTAAGCGCACGACACACTGTGAGCAACAACACACAACATGGGCCACACCCCCCCGAGCACTGCAGTGATGCACATGGCACAGGGCAGCACGCACACCAAGGAGATGGGACAACTGCAATACGTTGGCTGGCACACAACTATCACTCACTCATAACGATGCGTCCAATGCCATGTCCAGTAACCACAACAGACAGCAAATATGCAGGGCATGTCAGGCATGCACACACCTCAGACCATGCACTGTCATGCTGCCACAACACATGTCACGTTCGGCACCCATGGCTCACAGCATGTACCCCAAAAGCATATACCCTCCCAAATGCGAATCTGGGGCATGGCCCCCATGTTGCCATATGCGTTCCTAAGCGTTCCATTTGAACCCCAAAAGCATATTCCCTCCCAAATGCGAATCTGGGGCATGGCCCCCATGTTGCCATATGCGTTCCTAAGCGTTCCATTTGAACCCCAAAAGCATATTCCCTCCCAAATGCGAATCTGGGGCATGGCCCCCATGTTGCCATATGCGTTCCTAAGCGTTCCATTTGAACCCCAAAAGCATATTCCATCCCAAATGCGAATCTGGGGCATGGCCCCCATGTTGCCATATGCGTTCCTAAGCGTTCCATTTGAACCCCAAAAGCATATTCCATCCCAAATGCGAATCTGGGGCATGGCCCCCATGTTGCCATATGCGTTCCTAAGCGTTCCATTTGAACTCCAAAAGCAAAGTACAAACCAGACCCAGGATGGGCCAGGAGCCCGCATACACCAGAGTCACAATGAGTAGGGGCAAAGCAACACACCCATCGGCATGGCCAATCCGTCCCATGCCACATGTGCACAGCACACAGTCCCATTGCCTAGCACACACACCTACAGATGCCACAGCCACACACTCGCCTCCGGGAAACCCATGTACGAGATTGCACGAACTGCCAATGTCAGACGACTAATACATACTTCGCCAGGTGCAACACAATAACAAATCTCATTTTCTCCACAGGTGACGAACTGCTGGACGCTGGGGATGGAGACAGCAGCCAGCACAGCCAGCCTACAAGCCCCCAACGAGGACACACGGATCTGGAGGATCTGTCCACCTCTTCGGACACGGACCACCAAGCTGGCCCATCTGGCGTGGCAGGGCCCAGCCGCTCCCCAGGACCCCTCCTACCCACCAACCCATCATCCAGGGATGCTGAACAGTCCCAGTCCCCTGCTGCCACTGTCGTTGCGGCCACACCCACGGTCATTGCGGCCACTACCACTGCCGCAACCGCCACCATCGCCGCACCGACCACCACCGCCTCCACCACCACCACGTCTTCGCTGGCACCAGCCCCAGCGCAGGTGGTGGCCCGGCCGACTGGATCCACCCTGGGAGCCACAGCGAGGACCGTGGTGAGCAATGTGGCTAGTGGGCAGGCCGGTGGCAGCAGGACTGGTAGGAGGAGCAGGGTCAGGGAAACGCCAGCCTCCCCTGGGAGCCATGCCCTGCCTCAAATGGACAGAGTCCTTGGGGCCTATGAAGAGGCCCAAGGACAATGGGCCAGGTCTGCTACTGACACGCGGGAGGTGCTGGGGGTGCTGAGGTCCATGGACGCCCATATGGGCCAATTCGTGTCCCGTATGGACCAACTCGTGGACCTCATGGGCCAGCTGGTGGTGGCGGTGGGGTCACAGGCAAGGCCAGCAACACCACCTCCGCCACCACCTGCTAGGGCGCAGGCTCGGGCAGCAGTGTCCACTTCCCCTGCGTCCACAGCCAGTGAGCACACCTCACCCACCACCAGCAGGTCGCCACCACACACCCCCTCCCAAACGTGGAAGGGGCCGTCCGAAGAGGAAACAGATCTCCCGGGAGGACTTCGCACGCTCCAGTCGCAAGTGAGGCAGCCAGCCAGCCTTCCGCCAGCCTTCCTTGACCAGCCACTGCATTGACTTGCTCTACGATCCCACTCCACACAGCCATCTGGATGGCATGTGTGTGTTGGACTATGGACATAGAACCAGTGGGTACACCCTGATCATCACGCAGCCATGACCGACAGCTCATTGTCACTGCACGCACCACTTTTGTCATCACCTTACACACAATCACATGTCACAGTTTGTAATAAATGCACCTTTTTCACTAACTGCTGTTTGTGCCCTGTGTCTTTATTGTACGGAATACAACGGCCACCTTGGGCGGAAAGGCACCTGATGCGTGGCATGGAAATGGAATCCGGAGGGCCTGTAGGGACCTAGGGGTGGGAGACAGAACAGGAGCACATTCAATGAGTGTGTCACACACCCATCACACAGTACATGTCAACAACTACAAGCAATGTACACACATCGCACAGAGCAATAGGGCACAATGCCACAGTCACCAACAGTGGCATACTACCCTGGCCATGGAGCGTTGACACACTGCACGCAGTGAACATACGGCCACCCTGACACAGCACACACACACCTGCATAGATACAGACACATCATCCGTCGTACATGGACACTCACCGTCAAGTGAAGTAGCGGGCGATGAGCTGCTGGCGCACATTCCCAGCTTCCTCCTCTCCGCTGTCCACCTCACTCGAGCTGTCCTGGTCTGCGGGCTGGGGCCCTGGTTGATCTCCGTCATCCACAATGAGGGGGATCTGCTTCCGAATGGCCAGATTGTGCAGCATGCAGCACGCCACCACTATCTGGCACACCTTCTGTGGGGAGTACGCCAGTGCACCCTCGGTGCGGTCCAGGCACCTGAACCTGGACTTGAGGAGGCCAAAGGTACGCTCGACCACACGTCTGGTCCTCCCATGTGCCTCATTGTATCGATCGTCTGCTGGGGTGCGAGGATTCCTCAATGGACTGAGCAGCCATGCCCCATTCGGATACGCAGAGTCACCTGGGTGTGAGGGACACAGAGAACCGTTGCTATTCCAACTGGACAGGGGACAGCATCGCACAACCAGCACGCTACACCACTCCACATACTCACCGACAATACAGCCACGATCCTGTTGCAGATTGGCCATCAGTCGTGGCAAGATGCTGTTGCGCATAATGTGTGCGTCATGGGCCGAGCCTGGAAACTTTGCACACACGTGGGTGATCACCATGTCCGCAAGGCACACCACTTGCACATTCAGGGAGTGCGTGTGCTTCCTGTTGCGGTACAGGTGCTCAGTGGCCTGTGGTGGAACAAGGCCGACATGTGTGCAGTCAATGGCTCCCACGACGTGTGGGATTCTGCCAAGGGCATAGAATGCACCCTTCACTGCCGCCAATTCACGAGCCCTGGGGAATCTGATGTACCTGTTCCGGTACAGCATCATGGCTGCCAGTACATCCCTCAGCACCTTGCTGAACATGGGCTGGGACATCCCTCCTCCACTGCCCACTGTGTGCTGGAATGACCCAGTGGCGAAGAAATGCATGGCGGCCATCACCTTAGCCGTGGGGGTGACAGCAGTCGGATACACCCTGCGGGGACGGAGATGGGGCTCTAACATGGCACACAGTCGATGCAGAGTTGGCCTGTCCAGCCGAAACTTCCTGATTACCTCTGTATCGTCCATGTCCGCCAGCAATTGGTATGGGCGGTCAATGTTCGGTCTCCGCCTGGGTTAAATGGCAGAGGACACATGTCAAAGCAACACGGCACATAGCAATTTCGCATACACATCACTGACATGACTGAGCAAGCACATGGGCCACAGCCCAGCTGTCAAGCTGGGACGGCACGGACACAATACACTTACACAGGTCTCCCAACAATGGCAATGGCAAGTGAGACATACCACTGCCATGTGCATGCACATGGGGATCTAGGCCCCAATGACTTGCGGGCGTGCTGATGGGGACTGACTGCATATTCGTCAAGCGGCAACGCCACGGCAACATGAATGTCTGCTGAGCATGGAACTGCTTCCGAGGCTGGATGAGTATGGCACACGACGACGACGATGTGGGCACGGGCTGAGCGGCCAATACAAGTGGGACCTGTGGCACGAGGGGATATGAGACAGTAGTAGGTGTCAGCACTGCACCCTATGTACAGCACTGTACGGATCACAGCTCCCGAAACATTGACTGGTGTCCACATTGACAGCCCCATGCCAAGACGGCTGTGTGCTTGCAGTCACACGTCACAGGTGAGAGGTTACATTGCACGTGCCAGGTGGCAGTCGTACATAGTGGGAGCTGGCATGTGTGTGCATGTGTCTCCTGTTCAGGATCCACCAGATGGGCGCTGACTCTGTACTGACCATTGGACACAGCATGTTCCGTGGAAGGCTTGTGTGTGTGGGATGGTGGCACTGGATGTGCCTCCGTTGGGTGGGGGGCCATGCACAGGGCGGGTACGTCGATGATTGCGCATTGTTGGTCACGGTGGGTGCACCAGCTAAGATGTGTTGCCCTGTGTTCAATTCCTATGTCCGCATGATGATGGACTGTGGATGTGGGCAGACTACACATTGGTCGATGTGCTGTCCATATGCATGTGCCTTCACACCAGGCACAGCTGCCCCTGCACATGTGACCCCTGCTGGACTCGCTGCTGGGTCTGTGGAGCTGATGCACCTTCTGCGCGTGGGGCGGACAGCTCTCCTCACTTCCCTCATTGCGCATGTCATGTCTTTGCCGCAGGTGACATGGATCATGGAGGGCCCACATGTACGCGTGGGTAGGCTACACATGATTGTTCACTGGTCGCCACCCCCAGTCAGTGTTTCGAATGGGAAGGTTGTCGTGCTGGTGGTATGTTCGATGTGGCGGATGGGCGGGCCTAGGTGCGGGCTTACATTCCGGACATGGGGGGTAGTTGGATTGGCGACTAGTTGCAGTACACACGGGACACGTCTCTTCCTTTCCACATCTGGGTCATCCCTTGTACTAACTGACAGTGATACAGTCATCTTCGCCCCAGCCCTCATGTCCTCCCCTCGCCCCCCAATATGCATGCTCACCTGCGAGGCTAGCGCTTGCACAGGCAGCCCCAAGCTCGCACCAGAGAGGGCAAGGAGTGCATGTGTGGGTCCAGTTGCACGAGTGGGCTGTCTCAGGGTATGATGTGTGGCGGGACGCCGTCCACCTGCGTGGTGCCCCAAATGGAGACCCGGCCTGCATGGACTATGCATCACAGTCTTCGCCTTCCGGATCCGCCACCTGCGACACCCAGTGGCTGTGGCTGCCCTTGCGGCCATGCCGCGTCCGTCTGTGGCTGATGGCCCACACATTCACTCTTTGGCCTCTCTGGGGAGGGCTCAGGGGTGGTGGCGCACGCGCTTGCACTTAGTCGCAATGGCATGTGGCGTGGTTGGTATGATGGGCAATGGATGGGATGGTGCGAGCCACCTCCCGTGACGTCAGTGCTGCTCGTGCTGTGGTGCGTCCCCCCTACACTTCCATTTGACTTTTTGCCATGCTGGACGTTGAGGTTCTATTGCCTGCGTGATATGACCAGGAGGAGCGCGAGGAGACCTCTCACACACCATGCTCCACTGCCATCCCGTGCCCTGTATCGCCTGTGTGGATTGACTATGTTGGGGTTACACCTGGTCGACTGGGGCTGTGTGTGCCTTGTCAAGGGGCATGGCGGGCGCACAACAGGATCCAGCTTGTCCACAGAGGGTGGGCATTCGGTGCGCCTGGTACCGCTTTGTACGTGTGCCCGGCTGCTGTGCACACACGTGTTCACTCCCCCCGACAGGTGTCCTCTCACAATGCCCAGGGAAGCGGTGGTGTACTGTTCATGACCCCTCCCAACACGGCGTGCTCCAACTTGGCATGTGCGCATCTACCCGTCGCACCCACCCACCTGAGCACTGCGTCCATACGACTTCACACGACACATGTGTGTCTTCCACAGTAGTGCTACTCATTTGCGTTGACATCCAATACCAGTGGACTACATGGTCATGTCACGACTGCCGTGTACTTCACATACTCTCATCCTCTCTCATTCGTACTTGTGAAATGAGTCAGCGGAGACAGTTCTGGTTTCAAACATTATATTGAGTCTTCTGTCCTCTGTGATGCAGTATAGTGGACACTACTGGCAGCGGGATACATGTTGAGGATATACTGAGCATGATTACAAATGGGATAGGGTGTGGGGTTACATCTGCTTGGCCAAGGCTGTGCTAATGTACATTTACGTATGGCTGCGGAGCTGCGGACTTTGACACAGACGGTATACATGTAGCCTACCAGACCGCTCGGCATCATGGGCACAGTCCATCTCAGTTCCATGTGACAGGTTTGCTGCGGTTGTTCCTCATGCACGCGTGCATGTGAGATGACATCAGGGCATGTGCTTGCGTGCATGCAGCGGCGTGCCACTTGTTGTTGCACTGTGGTGGTTACTGGACATGTCACAGTCACTGGGGTCGTGTTGTTGTTGTATGCACTTGTCGTCCATGCAAAGGTCCTGGTATGGGTTTCCCGGGGCGGGGGTGGGAGGGGTGCAGCACCCACAGACTCCAGGCGACCTATTCATGTCCACTGAGCGGTGTGTGTGTCCATGGGCGCTGGATCCATGTCGTGTCCTGGTTGTTCGTGCAGTTCCGTCCATGTGGGTGCGATGCACAGAGCCCATGCCACTGCCTCCCACGATGCATGCGGTGTTCCTGGATGTGATGGGGAACAGTGTGCATGTCCCGGTCATATCCGATGTCATGGCGATGTCGTTGATGGTGTGGTTACAGTTGCCGGTCGTTTGGTATGGCTGTTGTGGTGGTGACTGGCCAGTCCGTGCGGAAGCTGAGCATGGGTGCGGGGTTGGACTTCATAGGTCACTCGGGGAACCTGCGTTGTGGTCCGACGTATTTACAGGTTGACAGGTATGCGATGCCGTCCAGCAGGGCTTCCATGTCATTGGTGGTGTACATGTTTGCCAGCCAATGAAGCGGATGGTGGCTGTCAAGGTGTTGTTCGTAGGTTGTCCCTTGGAGGACCATGATGGGGCATGCTGGGTGACATTCGATGTAGCTGTTCTCGATGATCCGTCGTGTGGAGGCACAGTGGTTCCATTTCAGTGCGCGTGCGATGTTGGCCACATACGCCATGCCCCCATAGGCAGAGCAGGCCCTGTCGTGTGCGTCCAGAGGGAGGAGTAGTGGTAGCAGGTCCGCCTTCAGACATGCCGGGTTGGAGAGGCATATCTCGACGGGATGCTGGTAGGGACACCTCCGACAGTAGAAGACGGGCATGACGCAGCTGAACAATGTGATGCGGTAAGTCAGTCGGTAACTTACGTTCAGCAGGGACAGGAGATCGCATCCCAATGTATGTATCGTGCTGGTTTGGTACAGCTTGAGCTCTTCGGCGTAGTTGGGTAGGTGTGTTGCGGTTGCCATTTCGCAGCGGTTCGTAGAGGTGGCGTGCTCCGGCTGTGTGTGCAGTCTGCAATGTGCACGCTCCGGGGTTGCTGTGAGCTCTGTGTAGTCGTGGGGAGACAGGACTTGTGTTCTGTTGGCTTGTTTGGAGGACACGGGCCCTCTTCCCACATGCTTCTCAGACAGTTCAAGGTCGGTGCTGTGTGACTCCTTCCAATTAACTTGCATGTGGCCGACATGGGGGAGTGTTTTCTTCTTTCTTCCCCGTCCGTTGTGTGCTTCTGTGATATGCGCTATCTGCCGTGTGGTCGGTCTCCTCGGCATGCCTGTGTTGGTCTATTCTTGGACAATGGCTGTATTCACCGGCTTCTGTCGTAGGGCTGTGGTTTCGGTGTTGGAATGGAAGGTCATTCAGTGCTGTCTGCTCTCCCTTGTGTGGGCGGCAGGCTGCCTTTCCGCTCTGCGTTGGGCCTTGTGTGTGGATGTAATTCTTGGGCCACCTGTTGTCGGTCCCCGGGCTCTTTGGTGTTCCGTTTCATGTGTCTTGTTCATATGTGCAGGGTGGTATGGGTTTTTCAGTGTGGTACTGGCGTTCCTCTTCCCGAAGGGGCCCTGCTTCTCCTAGTTGGTGTTGCCGCCGCTGTGTGCTTCGCCATGTTTGTTACACTGGGGTGTGTCCTGCTGTTGCGTGACTTAACTGACATGTGTGCGTCGGTTGTGTGGCGTTGGGTGTTGTCCGTGAATTGGGCGTTGGGGACATGTCTGTGGCCGGCCTGTCACGTGTCATGTGCGTTCGGGGTGGGGCTGGTGTGTGTGCTGCTTGGTTGTGTCCCTGTGTCTGTGTGCGACGCATGCATGGCGCTGCGGTTGGCCTCTGCGTTGTGCGCATGTGTGGCGGCGTCATCGGCGCTTTGGGGCCGTGACGGGGTGGTTGGTTCCTAGTCCCAGGTGGTGTGTACACATGTGTTCCGCGATGTTAGGATTTGGCCTGTGTGTCATATGTGGATGCAATGGTGGATGTGTAGTGTGCACGCGCTGGTGGGGGGTTGTCCGCTTTATCCGCCCTTGCACTGTGTGCGCTGTTTGCGTGCACTTGTTGTGTGTGTGCCTACCTGCGTCTCCGCGGTACGTTGCGTCCTTGGTGGTGCATCAGCAGAAGCATGGGAAGGGCCTGCAGTGCTGGATTCATGCCCGGGGTGCCGCTTCTTCGTTGTCCGTGCTCGGCGTCCGTGTTTCCGCCTCTCTTTCACGTGCGGTGTCTCTTTGCCGTGGGAGCCGTTTGTTTGCGGCATCGTAATTTATGCGCCGGGCGGGACGTGTTTCGTCGGACGGTGTGTGTCAGTTGTGCTGCGCCGCTACGTGAACGGGCGCACTTTGATGGCGGACGGTGTTGCTGGCTTGCCGGCGGTGTTTGGCCTGCTTTTCGCATCGTAATTGGGCGGGCGTGTGGACTGCTGCGTGCCGGCGGTAACTGGTGGTTTTTGCATCCGCCAGCACGGCGGTAGTGCTTCCGCCCGCCATCGTAATGGGCCCCTATATATTTTTTCGATATTTTAGTACTTACCATTATGAAGATAGGATGTCGATATTTTTGACATCGATATTTATGTCCCGATATTTTGGGAACACGATATTTTGTCAGTCGATATTTTGTCAGTGATTCGATCCAGGAATAGCTGCTTCTCATATGCAATCCTGATCCCCAGATAAAGTATACCTTCTGCTCCCCAAGGCATCCCCACTAGTGGTAGCGCATCAGCGTCCCGCGGAGACATGCTGCCCAGTGGCAACAGGTGTGATTTATTAGTATTGACATACAGCTCGGACACCCCTCTGAAGTCCTCTATGGCTTCCAACAGCACTGGGACCGAGTTCACGGGGTCTCGCAGGTACACCAGGGCGACGTCGGCATACAGAGTTACCACATGGGTGTTGTCGCCCACCCAGATCCCCCAGGGTTATAAGCCTACTGCACAACAGCGCCGCCAGTGACTCCATTGCTAGGGCGAACATCAGTGGTGACGGGGAAACCCTGTCTCGTACCGCTGTACAAGGGAAAGCTCGCAGATACCAGTCCACCTGTCCGGACCCTGGCTTTTGGCTCAGCCTAGAGCAGTTTAATTCATGAAATATATCTAGGTCCAAGGCCCACCCTCTCCAACACATGCTACAAATAGTCCCACGAGACCGAATCGAATGCTTGTTCGATTTTGACAAATGCCAGTGTATATGACCCCTCTCACAATTCAGAGTCATGGATGACATGGAACAGTCTACGCAAATTATATATTGTGCTTTTCTTGGGGCTGAAGCCACATTGATCTTCGTGTATCAAGGTTGGTAGATGTGGGAGCAGGCGCGCAGCCAACAGTCCGCTCAGTATTTTAACATCAACATTCAATAGTGAGAGTGGCCTATAGGACGTCCTCTCTACCAGCTCTTTACCTGACTTTGGCACTAGCACCACAAGTTTCTTGCACATGGTGTCTGGAAGGCATCCACACAGGAGCGCTTCCTGGTATACCTCCAGAAGTCTGTCAACTACCAGATCTGCATATTAATGATAGAATTCAGCTGGAAGACCATCCCCTCCCGGTGTTTTTGCGGTTTTCTGCTCCCGCAAGAACCTCCTCTTTAGTTATATCCTCTTCTAGCATCATACGCTCCTCAGCTTCCAACCTGGGGATGTCTAAGTCGGCTAAAAATGTTGCCCCAAGATTATCTGGTCCGTCCCATCATTTTATATACACCTCTTCGAGGTGTGTCCTGAAGACTTCATTTATTGTCGCCTGGGATTAACCAGATTAGCGGCACTATCCCATAGAGTTGATATCGGTACATGGGACTCCTGTTGTCTCATCAGGCGTGCCAACATGGCCCCCGTCTTGTCTCCTTCTGCATGCCGTCTTTGGCGATACGCAGTGAAAGTATGTTTTTCTAGTCTTCTCCAGTCATCTAATAGAGTACTGTGAGTGTGTCGCCAGTCCTCTATTCTCTGGGGTTGTGACGGGAGTGCTCTTTCTGTGTCTCGCAGTTGAGTTTCATTATTGGCCAAGTCACGGACCAATTGTTGTTGCCTACATCATATGTCGTTTTTAAACGGATCCCTCTAAGCACTACCTTCATAGCGTCCCAGTCGTGGGTCCTGCTACTTGAGACATGATGTCCTGTTTGTTGCTATTAGACATGCTAGGGGGGAGGGGTATGTTGAGCCAAATGGGAATTACTCTGTACTTATTCTGCTGACACATGAGGCTGGGAGAAAGGCCGAATGGCAGTTTATGGTGCCATTTCCCCTTTCTTTTAAGCTAACATAGACACTCTTAGAACCCAATGGGAGGAGATAACTGGGAAACAATTCATGAATAAGTAATGGGAGATGATGCTGCGATACCCAAGATGGTTAAGAGAAACTTAAGATTCAATTACTCACATTTAGCATATCTCACGCCTACAAATATAGCACATATGGGCCCAGCTTCTATAGATCACTGCCTTTGATGTCAGACACCACTAGCAGACTTTCCACACATGATATGGAGCTGTACAGTAATCAGACAAGTTTGGACTGAGGTAGTGATGGTCCTAACTGCATTGTCAGGAAGAAGGGTGCCCCAGGACTTACCATCCTGCATACTGGGCCTGATGCACAGGCTGAAAGCAGCCAAGCACACATATAGGTTCCAAGACCTAGCACGGGTACTCACCAAGCATAATATTGCAATGCCATGGAAAGCCAGACAGGCAGCAGACATACAGGTATGGTTAGCAGACACACAGAGGTGTACCAGGGCTGAAATAGCAGCCTTTACTGTACAACGTGGAGGGAGGAGAGGTGGAACAGGTGTTACAGAGTGGGACAGTATATTACTGACACTTCAAGCAAAAATGGACGAGAAACTCCTGTAGGAGAAAGTGGTCTGTTTATACATACAGGGGTGGCCATGTTCCTGATGTCTCATTGACATGGCTGTCTAGAGGAAAGGCAGAAGATAATGATAATGTGCGTTGTGTTGGCCTTTATTATTGTACTGACCCTTGGAGATTGTCTATGGTCCTGTTGTGTGGGGGAGCAGTGTCACACATTCACTTTGATAGGAATTCATTGTAAATATGATACATTATGGGTAAACTAAATCCTGATTCACGAAACGTTGCCTAATTTGGGCCCGGAGCATTTCTTATGTTTAATGGTTTTGAGATCAAGTAACATGTAACACTGGTGTGAGAAACAACTCTTATAATGTGCAGCCCGATTGCTGACTATGGATGTAATGTTCAAAATGATCCTTCTTATTAAGCTGCCTCGCCTGTCATGAGCAAAAAGAACAATTGATGGACAGAATGCAGAACAATGTCATACATTCACCCCAGGACAGAGATCTGGGCCTAAATCCATCGTTTTTTTGCTCACCATGCCATTCCAGTTTGGACCCAGCCATATGCAAATCAGTCTAGACCCTGTGCCCAATGGGAACAGTCCAGCCCGAACTGCCAGGCCAGGTCCTCCCTGGACTGGAAACAAGCATCCTAGGACCGGTTTTGGGCTTTCAGCCCTCATCAGCCAGGATAGCTTGACTCCAGTGGCATGGAGAGCACGGGACCCACGTCTGGGCATACCCGTCCCACTCGGGGTGACAAATGCAAAAGAACAATTGATGGACAGAATGCAGAACAATGTCATACATTCACCCCAGTACAGAGATCTGGGCCTAAATCCATCGTTTTTTTGCTCACCATGCCATTCCAGTTTGGACCCAGCCATATGCAAATCAGTCTTGACCCTGTGCCCAATGGGAACAGTTCAGCCCGAACTGCCAGGCCAGGTCCTCCCTGGACTGGAAACAAGCATCCTAGGACCGGTTTCGGGCTTTCAGCCCTCATCAGCCAGGATAGCTTGACTCCAGTGGCATGGAGTGCACGAGACCCACGTCTGGGCATACCCGTCCCACTCGGGGTGACAAATGCAAAAAGAACAATTGATGGACAGAATGCAGAACAATGTCATACATTCACCCCAGTACAGAGATCTGGGCCTAAATCCATCGTTTTTTTGCTCACCATGCCATTCCAGTTTGGACCCAGCCACATGCAAATCAGTCTTGACCCTGTGCCCAATGGGAACAGTCCAGCCCGAACTGCCAGGCCAGGTCCTCCCTGGACTGGAAACAAGCATCCTAGGACCGGTTTCGGGCTTTCAGCCCTCATCAGCCAGGATAGCTTGACTCTAGTGGCCAGGAGAGCACGGGACCCACGTCTGGGCATACCCGTCCCACCCGGGGTGACAAATGCAAAAAGAACAATTGATGGACAGAATGAAGAACAATGTCATACCTTCACCCCAGTGCAGAGATCTGGGCCTAAATCCATAGTTTTTTTGCTCACCATGCCATTCCAGTTTGGACCCAGCCATATGCAAATCAGTCTTGACCCTGTGCCCAATGGGAACAGTCCAGCCCGAACTGCCAGGCCAGGTCCTCCCTGGACTGGAAACAAGCATCCTGGGACCGGTTTCGGGCTTTCAGCCCTCATCAGCCAGGATAGCTTGACTCCAGTGGCATGGAGAGCACGGGACCCACGTCTGGGCATACCCGTCCCACTCGGGGTGACAAATGCAAAAAGAACAATTGATGGACAGAATGCAGAACAATGTCATACATTCACCCCAGTACAGAGATCTGTCAGCATTCCGTCCATCATTTGTTTGCTGTAACACTTTTCGCCCTAAGTGGGATGGGTATGCCCAGACGTGGGTCCCTTGCTCACTGTGCCACTGGATTCAAGCTAGCCTGGCTGAAGAAGGGTGACATACCCTGAAACCGGTCCCAGGGTGCTTGTTTCCGGTCCAGGGAGGACCTGGCCTGGCAGTTCGGTCTGGACTGTTCCCATGGGGCACATGGGTCAAGACTGATTTGCATATGGCTGGGTCCAAACTGGGGTGGCGTAGTGGGCAAAAGAACGATGGATTTAACCCAGATCTTTTGACTGGGGGAGAATGTTTGCATTGTCAGCATTCCGTCCATCATTTGTTTGCTGTAACACTTTTCGCCTGCCATGAAGCAGATACGAGCCTTTAGTGGTTATTGTATATGAAAATGTGAATAAAAATGCATTTTAAAAAAGCAACAAGGCCCCACTTCACAGCAATACTGAGGGCCTCATTACAAGTGCCGCACAATTCTAGGTGGGTCACATAACTATCTCTGAAGTCCCATCAGAGGCAGAGACGTAGCTTGGTCAATACGATTCGAGGGTGTGAGGTTCAGATTTTCCAACAATCACACTGGCATAGAATATTAAAATACATTATACGACAAACAGGGTGCATGAGAGGGGCTAATGGGGCAGTGGAACTTAAGGGGAGATGAATGCGGATTGGTAGGGGTACGAAGTGAGAGAAAACACAATATTTTGTAAAAAAATAACCAACATTTCGAAGACTTATATCAGAGAGGGAGAAAGTGTGTGTGCTGTTTTGTCTGGGCGTATGGAACAATTCTTGGTGAAATCCAATAGACACCTCACCATACCCAACTGAAAGCACCTGGACCCAACTATTTACCAGAAAAAAAATTACTAGGGGGTGTAACACTCCAAACACTCTCCCTGAAGCTACGCCCCTGATCAGAGGCACCAATGTCCACGGAAACACAATAGACCTGAAAGCAACTGAAATATTTGAGGGATATTGTAGGGAAGAATGAGAAATTACTGGGGAAGTGGACTTGAAATTACAGTTTCTCTGATAATTCCACATTTCTCAGATACTTCTCAGGATACAACTTTTATTTTCAGAAATACCGCACACCCGTTATTAACATAACCCCAGTATCGTTATCTGAGGGGTGTCAAATTAACACTCTGGCACCAGGGCACTCATAATGAGGCCCTTAGAGTTTAGCCCATAAAATTAATATGAATCAGGATGTTGGCGTGCATTCATAGACACATACCCAATATACTGGATGTACATGAACTGTCAGCTATTCCTGATGCCATATCAGACTACATTCTCTTCTTATTTGTTTAAATTATGTTAATTCAAATGCATGCTACTTTGCTGTCTCATCCAGAACAACATTTATGTGTGTTTCATACGGTTTGACTGCTGTGCTGCTTTTAAATTCATAGCATGTGTTACTCTAGAAACATATGTTCTTCAGAGATTATAAAGAAGCACCTCTCCTGAGCGGTGGCTAGCAAGAGGATAATGCAGATGTTTGGATCAAAGTTCTTAAAATTATTTCACCAACTAAAGCCACCTGACAGGCTTTGATGTCCACACAATAATGTTTGGTAAACAAGTGTGGTTTTGACCAGGTAGCAGCCCAACATATATCTGCCATGGTAGCTGCCTTCTTTCAAGTGGAGTGCTGCTACACACAATGTATTCTTAGCCTACATTTAACATCCATCTACGGGGGCGTGGCCAGGCGCTGTAAGATGATGGACACAAACTTGTGAGACTCCGGAGCAGATGCTTGTTTCTGGTCCAGGGAAGACCTGGCTTGGGAGTTTGGGCTGGACTGTTCCCATGAGGAACAGGGTCAAGACTGATTTGCATATGGCTGGGTCTGAACTGGGGTGGTGAAGTGAGCTAAAGAACGATGATGGATTCAACACAAATCTGTGACTGGGGGTGAGTGTCTGAAAGGTTTCAGCGCTCCGTCCATCATCTCCTTGTGTTTACTCCAGAGCAGAGGACACGTACATCCAAAAACATCGTAGAGCCCCCCTCGGCAGTCCCGGGCCATCGGTGACGGGGAGGGGACCCTGACCCGCGGATACAGTGTGGTCAGGCCAGGTCGCTCCACTGACGTTTTGGTACCCCTCGTGGCGGTGAGTGGAGAGATTGGGGATGATGGTCGGGTGCAAGGAGGGAGGTGGATCGAGGGAGGAAGAGCACGAGCAGCAGCCGGCATTGCGGGCCTGGTTGCTTCCTCCCGAGGCACGCAGGCCCTCGGGCCGGTGTGGGGGCATTGTTTTACCCATCCCAGAGTGACAAGGGTTATGGAGCATGGGTCACGTGAGGGCCCTCCCTCCTCTGACATGTCAGCGGCCCAGACAAGGCTAGGCCAGGTGATTGGGGGCCTTGAGTGTCCGTCTGCAGTGCAGACCAATGGTGTCAACCCCCTCATTGGCGGGAGGGCTTTCTGGGTGGAGGCTGGCAGGGCCTACGCCCTTGGTGAGAGTGTGGGTGCCCGTGTCTTCCCAATGTCTTGGAGGTTGGTGCCTGATGCTGGGATTGGAAGGAAGGCCCTCTTGAGGGGCACAGTCCTGTAGATGTGGAGTTTGGCTGCTTGTGCTTCCCCAGAGCCACTGGGCCTGGAGTGTGGCGCCGGGGGACGGCGGTCTGTAGTGTGCCCGACCCACCTGCTAACGGACGTCATTGCCTTCTCAAGTGGCTGCCGTAAGCAGGTGACAATGGGTGCGGACCCTAAGGCCCTGTAGTTGGACACCATTCTTAATGCCATCATGGCAACATGTCTGGACCTTGGGTGTAGGGTCAATGCAGTGGAACTGGAGTTGGGAACCCTGAGAGAGGACCAGAGAAAACTATCGGACAGGGTGAAAGGTACAGAATCTGCCATCTCTGAGATACAGCCGCAGACTCAATCACTCACCAAACAAGTCAGCAACCTTACTAGCAGGGTCAAACTGTTGGAAGGGAAATTGGATGACCTGGAAAGCCGTTCAGTCTCAACAATGTCAGTATTGTTGGCTTTCCAGAGGGAGCAGAGGGGGGTGACCCCACTGCCTTCTTTGACAATTGATTGCCCACTGCTGCCGCACCTAAGGGGCTGTGCCCCCACTTCATGGTTGAGTGGGCGCACTAGGTGCCTGCCATGAGGCCCCTGCCTGGCGCTCTCCCGAGACCTGTGGTGGCCAGGTTACTGAACTCTAGAGACCGGGACACTACAAGCTGCCTGGAGGCTGGACCATGTCACGTTCAACAACACACAGATGTTTCTTTTTCCTGTAAATACTATGGCAGTCCAGCATCGGGAAGCCTTCTTTATGGGTGTGAAACACAAGTTGAGGGAGGAGGGATTTAAGTACTGCCTCTTGTTTCCTGCCAAACTGAAAGTGTTGTCCAATAGAACCTCATACTCTTCACGGAGCCGGTGGATGCCTGGGACTAGGTCCAGCAGCAGGACATGCCTCGTCCCACATTAGTGATGCCGCGCTGCAGATTCCCACCCTCGGAGCTGCTCAGGTCACGGCAGAGATGGTGCAGAGGCAGGTCACGCGGACCTGTTGCCGGTGCCTCTAACGCCGAAAAAAGGATTTCGGCCCTCTCTGTGGCGGCTCATCTCCGGGATCCTAACACAGCTGTCGCAACAGAAGACTTGGAGGATGTCTCCTCTGATGGAAACTCTGCAACATCCTGGCTGAGTGCATTATAAACCCTGTTTCCCCCTGTCATGTGCCGCAGTTGGCTGACGACTTGCCTCAAGTGGGAGTCACTTCGGTGCGTGCTTGCTGGTGGCTGCCGAGTTGAGTGCCCATAGCCACCTTTCTCCTGGAATGCAGAGGCCCTGGACTATTGCAGCTAATACTAGGCCCTCCCTGTCACCGCCTATATCGTACACGGTGAATACTACACAATGCTCACGACTCCCTCCTTTTGGTATCCTGCAACCATTGCATGGAGGTGTTGTAGAGCCCACTAACTTTCAGCATTATGTAAACTGTTTGGGCAGCTGCTTGGTTTTTTGGCTTTTGAAAGCACTCTAAAACATGACCCAAGATCCGTTGGCTCCTCTCAGGCACATCTGGGAGCATGATATAGGGTGAGGGATGACCCAGAAGGAGTGGGATAGAGTATTGGCATACCCGTGCAAGGTTTCAACGAGATACGTATCATGGTATCATATACAATGCTCTATGAACTTCTTCGGTACTAACCGAAAGCTACCAATTTGACTGAGGTCTCAATCCGAAGGACTTTCATTTTGTACTGTGTGGATAGATGGTCATATTACATGATTTAAGAAAATACTCTGCAGATATCATTTTGAGCCCTGATAAAGTTCCAGGAGTAATTGGAACAAAACGCGTTGGCTGGATTTGATCCTTTTTGCATTGAAGAATTACAATAAAGGATATATTTTGAAGACATATTGGAGCTTGACTTTCTTCTGGTGCACCTTCCTATTTTTTATAATATTTATTCTGCTGGACAGTGGCACTAAACAGCGGCAGGTGCGGGAAGAATTGTGCACAGGACATTATATATTATACAAATTGTGATTGAGGACTTTGAAGTAGCCTCATCACTCTGTGAGGATCACACAAAAACAACAAATAAAAGACATTTATAATAAATATAAAATATGTAAAGAACTAGTAGAAGTAATATTTACTTATTGCAAATCACATATATTCATTACATGCATGAAGGAGCCTAGAAGTCACTCAAATAACAACACTTTAAAACAATTGGAATGGAAGCTTGGTTGGTTCATTTATAAAGCAACTTTTTTACTGAGTCATCAAAATGTTCTAAGTTTCTTTCAGCAGATAATGCTTTGGTGTTAATATTCCAATAACAATGAGATATACTTATTAATTTGAGCCATATGTGTATCTTCTGGATAGCTGTTAGTCATGAATCACCATATTTGACAAATTTACAAGAATTCTTACAAACCAGGCACCAACACAATAATTTGTCCGCCCCCAGATTGAAGGGTTATGTTGCCTTTTTCACTTGCCCTCACTGCTTTCTGTGCTTCTATGCTCTAAAAGCAGACTTTTAGCATGCTTCCTCCAGGGCCTAGCCCCAGTGCCCAAATGGCCAGTCAGCCCCAAGGCACAAATGGCCAGTCTAGTTTGGGTACAGAACCATGAAAACCCAGACTCATCTTTGAGACAGTAGATTTGAGCCCAAGAGAACTGGAGATGTTAACCTCAAGAAAACCATTTTCAGATCTCATAGTTACATTGTTTTTTTATTTTTTTTTTATTTATCAGCTTGCAATTCACAATATACAGAGTTCCAAGGAGCGCACCCAGCGGTCATACATTATCCATCGCGGCGCAAGCAGTTTTCTAACTTCAAACAGTAAAACACCACCCTCCCCACCTCCCAACATCTCACACATGGCAATTGCTGTTTGTCAGACATATTTGCAACTAACATAGTGTAGTCTTGGTAGCATTTCGGAATTGTATATAGTACATTTTGTATTTTCCCAAATACGTATTTATTCATTGTGCTTGATGCAAGTCCGGGTTACCAAGCAGATACATGGAGAGCGGCGCCCAGAAATCTTTAGGCCTGGAGGCCTCAGGCAGTTCCTCTGCATAGATCCCCATTTGCTCCTTAGAATATACTAAGTCTCGAATCCATTTTTGAATGGTGGGGCCAGCTTTGGCGCCCCAATATTGTGCGACCGCACGTTTAGCAAAGAGAGTTGATATTGCGACGATACGCCTGTTACAGGGTTCAAGCTTCTTTACCATACCCAGCAGACATACTTCAGGGGTGCATGCAACTCTCTCAAGAACCACCTCAGTGAGCACCTCTGCAACGCGCCTCCAGAAAGCATATATTATAGAACAGCCCAATGCAAGATGTATGAAATCTGCCTCATCTTGCCCACACCGTACACATCTTGCACTTTCTCTCAATCCAAATTTCTGTAACTGACTTGGTGTGTGGTACAATTGGTGTAAGTATTTAAAATGGATTATGCGGAGATTGCAGTTTGCAGTTAATCTACCAGTCAATTCGCAGCAAAATTCCCACTGCTCCGGCGACATAGGGGTCACAAGCACTTCATTCCATTTTTTGAGCGAAGGGGGCTTAAGCAGCTCATTTTCTCTCAAAGAGGCTTTATATAACCATGTAATCAGTCTCCTTCTATCCTCCCCCGCAAGCACAGCTTGTAGTGCCTTTCGTGTTTTTGGCTCTGTTGGAAAGTTAGGGTATATAGACTTGACCGCCTGACGTACCCTTACAAATGTAAAGCCAAGCATTACATTATAGCCCTGCCCGGCTTGAAATTCCTCAAGTGGCCTGAATGCACCATTTCTATACAAATCTCCAAGCCTCGTGACCCCTGCCGCATGCAATGCCCTTACGGCTACTTGCTCCTGGGCCGCAGAAATATTAGGGTGAGCAGCGATCGGCACTGCTGGGGCGTACATATGATCCAGTCGAGCTCGCTTTGCAAGAGCCTTACACGCCCAAGCAGTGCATTTAACTGAATTGATTTCATTCCTCATGTTTCCCCCCCTCCTGACAGTACCATCACGGTAAGTGGAGTGGGATATACAGTATCCGCCTCAATCGCAGCATGTGGAAGGTACCGCTGCGGGAAATACAAATAATGTGCAAACTGAGCTTGGGTGCACAAGTAGTACAAACGCAAGTCAGGAGCCTCAAAGCCTCCCCGGTCAAATGGCTGCGTCAGCATGTTCCAGCTGCATCTTGGCAGCTTGCCCGCCCACACCAGTGAGAGCAAGGCAGACTGAAGCGTATTGAAAAGTGCCATGTTGAGCCGCATAGGGATATTGACAAACAGATATAAAAGTTTGGGCAGTATTGTAATTTTTACCACTGCAATTCTATCTGCCAGCAAGAGGGGCAAGCAAGTCCATTGCGCAGTTTGTTCAGTGATTTGGGAGATGGCTCATCTGTAATTTGTGGATATTATCACTTTCGGGTCCCTATGTAGCCATATCCCCAAGTATTTCACCTCGTCAGTGGACCATGATAGTGGGAAGTCCAACACAACCTCCTGAGTTCCCTCCGTCAACGGGACTACAGTGGATTTCGCCCAGTTGATCCTCAGACCTGAATATCTCTCAAATACCACATATTCTCTAAGCAGCGCTTGAAGATGCGTGGCGGGTTCACGAACATAGAGCATCATATCGTCCGCATACAATGAGACCACTAGAGGTCTCTGCCTGAACTGCAATGCGGCATTAACATGCTTTTGACGGATTTTGCAGGCTAAGGGCTCGAGCGCCAGAGAAAATAGCATTGGGGATAGGGGACATCCCTGTCTAGTGCCCCTCTTGATTGGAAAAGCCTCCGATATCCACCCATTTACCCACAATCTAGCCACAGGCTCTGTATATAATAGTTTGACCCATTTAAGGAAAAATGGCAGCATGCCCATCCTTTGCAATACAGTAAACATATACCCCCATTGTAATGAGTCAAAGGCTTTTGCTGCATCTAACAGCACTGCCACCATCTGAAAATCTGACTCCAAATAGTGAGATCTCATAGTTACATTTGTCCCTACAATGAGCTCTCTACGTCTCTACACATAGAATTTAGAAGAAGGGCCTTGTCTCATGTTTCACAAGAACCTTCAGGCTGTCTGTCATGTTTTCACGATGTACAAAACTACACACAGCATCAACACTGGAATCTTACCTGAAAGTTGCTCCCTATCATCTCAAAAATTAGAGGCGTGTTGGGGCCGAAGAACATTTTGTAGCTGATATTGTTGCTACTGACATCACGGTCTATGCAGCTGAGAGTGAAGAAGACGGTGCCAACAGGAACGGTCTCTGGCACTGTAGTACTAGGAAAAGCAAAGGACACTTAACAAGAGTATATAGATTTGACAGATAGGCTTCCTACCACATACACAGAGAAGGAAACCAATGTGGGATCACACTGCTTCACCCCCCAGCAGGTTCGCCCTAAGCATTATGGTGAATGCAGTTCGCCAAGCGTGTGTACTTGCAAAAGTTTTTAGAGTATTTCACCAGGTTGGTGCAGATTAGTACTGGCCATCTCTATACACGTGTTTCTGGATTCTTATCCGTCGTCAGTAGAGATTAGGCGTTCAAGTATTTGGGGTTGCTGAGCAGGCTGCCAAAGTGTTCTCGGGTCACAGTACCTCTCAAGGCGCGCAGGTGCCTCTCCACGAGCTCGTCAGCTCAAGCGGCTCGAGGGAGCCTTTTAAACAGGAAACCAATGTGGGATCACACTGCTTCACCCCCCAGCAGGTTCGCCCTAAGCATTATGGTGAATGCAGTTCGCCAAGCGTGTGTACTTGCAAATGTTTTTAGAATTTCACCAGGTTGGTGCAGATTAGTACTGGCCATCTCTATACACGTGTTTCTGGATTCTTATCCGTCGTCAGTAGAGATTAGGCGTTCAAGTATTTGGGGTTGCTGAGCAGGCTGCCAAAGGGGCGAACTGTGCTGGGTGGTCAGCAGTGTGCTCCCACCCCTTCCTGTTTAAAAAGGCTCCCTTGAGCCATTGAGCTGACGAGCTAGTGGAGATGCACCTGTGCGCCTGTGAGAGGTACTGAGACCTGTAAGAATTGTGGCAGCCTGCTCAGCAACCCCAGAAGAAAATCTTTTTGATCTCTACTGATGACGGATAAAATCCAGAAACACATGTGTTTAGAGATGACAGCACTAATCTGCACCAACTTTGGTGGAACACTCCAGCAAAATACCAAGTAAGCATGCACTACAAACTGCATTTACCAGAATGCTAAGGGGCGAACTGTGCTGGGTGGTCAGCAGTGTGCTCCCACCCCTTCCTATTTAAAAAGGCTCCCTTGAGCCATTGAGCTGACGAGCTAGTGGAGATGCACCTGTGCGCCTGTGAGAGGTACTGAGACCTGTAAGAATTGTGGCAGCCTGCTCAGCAACCCCAGAAGAAAATCTTTTTGATCTCTACTGATGACGGATAAAATACAGAAACACATGTGTCTAGAGATGACAGCACTAATCTGCACCAACTTTGGTGGAACACTCCAGCAAAATACCAAGTAAGCATGCACTACAAACTGCATTTACCAGAATGCTAAGGGGTGAACTGTGCTGGGTGGTCGGCAGTGTGCTCCCACCCCTTCCTGTTTAAAAAGGCTCCCTTGAGCCATTGAGCTGACGAGCTAGTGGAGATGCACCTGTGCGCCTGTGAAAGGTACTGAGACCTGTAAGAATTGTGGCAGCCTGCTCAGCAACCCCAGAAGAAAATCTTTTTGATCTCTACTGATGACGGATAAAATCCAGAAACACATGTGTCTAGAGATGACAGCACTAATCTGCACCAACTTTGGTGGAACACTCCAGCAAAATACCAAGTAAGCATGCACTACAAACTGCATTTACCAGAATGCTAAGGGGCGAACTGTGCTGGGTGGTCAGCAGTGTGCTCCCACCCCTTCCCACATACACAGAGAACTTTGAGAAGTTATTGACTTGCAATCCTAGTTCTCCAACTCAGGAATCTTCACTAAAGTCACAATGAGTGACTGGTCCCTCCCACATAAGTCACACCTGTATGTGGGAGTTCATAGCACGTTTTCAAAAGTTAATACCCCTTCAAAAATATGTATGCATTTGCATTTCTGCAATTAAGGTTGACATTTCATTCTAAAGAAAAGTAAAGCCATTTATGCACCATCCACAAATTTACCCCTCCCCTTTATTCAATGTGCACCACAAGGTTCCCAAACTGTGGTCCGCAGACCCCCAGGGGTCTGTGACACATTCCCAGGGGGTCCGCAGGCAGCTGTTTTAAAAGCACTGCAAAGTTCCTTGTATAAGCAGCAGTTCTCAGGCAACAATAAAAGTGTCAAGATAACTCTGGTGATTAAGGTACCTGCTGGAGAGTGATGGGAGGTTTGACTAGTGGCAGCTTTGACTCATCTGTGGTATCGCAGATGGTTAATATGCCTGCTGCAAAGATTGTGTACCATGCTTTTTAAAGAACAGTATTTTATGTGCATAGCTCAGTGGGTTACTTCTTTTGATACAGAGATTATTTTGTTATTGTACAATTCATAGGTTACAATCGCTGTAGGAGAGTAGGATCTGCTTCACAGGGGTACCCCCACTTTTTGCTGATACTTCACTGGTTTTCGACATTAGTCTGGCTGGGGCCCTGCTATTCAGAACCCCAGCCTAGCTGTTTCCTCTTTAAAAGGGTCTCCATGTGCCTTAGGCACATCACTGATTGGGATCTGGAGTGCCCTTGTAAGTCCCTAGTATATGGTATACTATGTACCAAGGGCATAGGTACCTCAGAGGCCTGCCAGGGGCTGCAGCATGTATTATGCCACCCCTGGTAGGCCATCCAAACTGGCACCACAGGTCTGCTACTGCAGCCTGGGTAAGGTGGTGCATGCACCCCTTGCTGTGGTATAGGTTACCTATATCACTAAATGCATACACACATATAAACCTATAAGTCACTCCTAAGGCAGGCCTTATCAATCCTAAAGGCAGAGTGCATGGTTCCTATGTGAGAGGGTGCCCCTGCATGAGCAGGGCCCCTCTGCAGCGTTCGGAGACCATCTCTGATGCTGTTTGTAGTGCAGCCTGACCATATACTCTTAAACGCATTATATCCTCGCGGTAAAATGCTAACTATGGAATGGCTGCACCTAAACATGTCGTGTTTGGTGTCAAACATCTTGGAATACTACCCCCCGCCAATCCTGGCGGCGGGGGTAGCATTCCACCCTTCTAGAGGGAAAGGCATGTTAACTCTGACGAGTCCGGTAACTTCTTTCCAGAGCCAGGCATCACAAAATGGATGCTGCTGCCACAGACACGAGTCTGGCCTCCTGCTGCTGGACGAAACTCCGGCAGGGGAGGCCTGGACAATAGGTTTCCTGTCCCAGGGAGGTGTGACCACCTCCCCAGACAGGACAATGTGTATTGGGGCTGGGCGGGAGCACTTTCGGGTGCTTTGAAGTCCTGCACTGGGGGCACATTTGGTGTCCCTGTGCATACCCCAGTTCAAACCGGATCAGGGGCTTGCAGCCCCTGCTTTGGCGCGAACTGGACAAAGGGAAAGGGGTGTAGCCACCCCTCTGCCCTGACCCACCCATAGGTGGGGCCACAGAGTAGTCCATCCCCTATTTTTAGAATAAAGGTAGGAACCCAGTCCCTAGGACTTTAGATTATACCTGGACGAAACTCTGAAACAGAATCCTGGACCTTCGACGCTCTACTCACGATTAGAGGACTGAAGAATCTCCCTTGGGGTCAAGGAGTGACTCCCCTGCTTGGCAGGCACCAAAGAAGCATCTGTCCGGTTCGCATCACTGAAGCTCCCGTCGGACGCCGAAGTCATCGCATCACCAGAGGTGGATTCTCAGACTTCCCCGAGGCTACCCTGAGTCCCCAGCAAAGCTGAGGCCCGTGGCTATCGTGGGTGACTTGAGACCGTGACCCCTGGACACCGAGCACATTTGCAAGTGCACCATCTTCTGGGTCTCCCAAGAAGTCGTGCTTTGGGCTCCGAGTAGCCCTAGCCTCCAGCACCACCTGCACCGAAGATCACTGGCCCCCACTCCACGAGTGTCCTGTAAGCCAGCTCCACGTGCGGCGTCACGAGGCTCCTTCGCGGTCGCTAGCCCGTTGGCTAGTAGCCCTTAACGAAGGCCAATCTTTTCTTTACTTGGCAGTCTGGTTGCTCCAGGCCTGCCCTCACTTACCCTCGCTGGGTGAGTTCCCCAGACCTTGCTGGTCTGCATCATCGACGATCTACATCTTACTCGAGACTTGCCGTTGCCAAGGCTTGTTGGGTCCAATCTGGTCGCCGACACCTCTGCACTCGACAGACATCGAGCAACAGCCCGAATCCTGCTCCTGGTCGCCGACAACGCCTCCCGGACCTCGTGGCTGAAGAGTCAAGACGACCGTCATCGAATCTGAAGCACTCGACATCGGTGGGCATCTGTCCATCGCCTCCCTGGTCACTGGCTAGTGACCCAGACTCTGTCCCCTCTGCTTTCAGGTTCTTCAGAACTCCGATCCACTCTTGGATCCACCCGGACACTTTTCTCCTGGTCGCCAGCAGCACTTTGCAGCAGATCGCCATAAGAACCGACGACGAAACCCGACCCCGAAAGGCACCTATGCACCCGGCTTCCCTGGGTGAGGTAACACGAGTACTCCGGTGCTCCCGTGGGTAGAGACTCTTCAAAGTCCTAGATCTCAAAGGGTTTTGTCCTAGTCCTCTTCTAAGTGTCCCTTTCCTCTATTTTCCCGATCCCGACTTTCTCCATAGAAGTTAACGGCGTATCGCGGTTGTGTATTTACACTGCACGCGTCTCCCGTGGGTCCCCTGTGTCACTACCTTGGGTGGTTCCTTGTGGTCCAAGCACTTCTAGAGGCTCTAGGCCTAGTGTCTAGTTCAGTCGTGGTTCGCATACCACTTTATTGGTATATGGTTTGGTACGCCCCTAGGGCCCAAACGTGTATTTGTGCTATTACTGTGATTTAAGATCTTATAACCTATGTACTTCGAACTCTAGCCTCATAAAGAGACTAGAGGGGTGTGTTTAGTAATAAATACATATATTTTGAATATATACCTGGTGTGGTGCTCTTTCATTTGGTCACTCAAGAGATTATAGACTGGTAAAACAAGCTGCTTTACATTCCTTCAAGACTTAGCCTGAAGGCTGCTCTCCACAGCTACCACTAGGATAGCTTTCAATAAGGTTGTCTTTAACCTACCTACCATAAGAGTCGATTTGGACTGGTGCAAGGTGCCCACTATAATTAGTGGACAGCATATGCCAGGCCAACTTCTCACATTGGTGTGCAGCGTGTGGGATTCCAGCTTGCTATTGTTTTACCAGATAATCTCAATTGAATTGATCAACTGAAAACCACTAAAGGTACCTAAGGTACATATAATTTAAGCTTAGAATATCAGTAAGTTCTACTGAACTTAGAGTTGTGTGTTAAGGGATAGCACAACCCTTTCTACAACTCAAGAGAGTTTAGTAGGCCACACTAGAGTAGGTAGTGCATACACCACACCACACTAGTAATGTCTTTAAAAGCAGGATCCAAAGATGCCCTGCAGGAAGCCATTGAGCTTCCCCCTCCAAGTATGACACACTCCCATTCTTGGAACTGAGAGCTTTGTGTAACGTGAGGAAATTAAGGACAGGCCAAAGTCCCACCACCCAACACCTCCAGGAGTTGTTGGTGGCTTATGATCTTAGTAAGTCCTCAGAGACTGAAGGGGTAGGAGCAGAGGGTGGGCCAGCAGATGAGGAAGGGGCCAGGGGTACTACTACCCCCAGCCCCCCTCTGAAACTGACCAGGAGGGTGACAATGACCCTGACCTGGAAAACCCAATCCCTTCTGGGGAAGATGAAGATGAGGATCTGGAGAACCACACCTTTGTCCCCCCAGGAAGGATTATGAGTGTGCTCAGAAAGTCTAGGTCTCCTTCTCAGGAGTCTAACCACTCTGGCACCTCAATAGGGAGCTCTGTTTCTTCTCACAGGAGGGAATCCTCTCATGAGAGAAGAAAGAGACTGGTCCAGTATGAGGAAACTCAACTGGAGATCAGGAAGAAGCAATTGGCTTTAGATAGAGAATCCCTAGATCTCCTTAAAGAGAGAAGAAAGTTGGGACTAGAGTCCCATGGTGGCAGCCATGTCCCTAGAGACAGGGAAAGGTCCTATGACCATAGGAACCTGAGCAAGATTGTCCCTCCCTACCAGAGTGGGGATGATATCCACAAATGGATAACTGCTTTAGAGAGGGCCTGTAAAGTACAGAAGGTCCCTCAGGAGCAGTGGGCAGCAATCTTGTGGCTCTCCTTTGCTGACAAAGGTAGAGACAAGCTCCTCACTGTTAGAGAGGAGGATGCTGACAATTACAAGGTCTTGAAGAGTGCTCTTATTGATGGGTTTGGCCTAACCACTGAACAGTACAGGTTGAAGTTCAGAGACACCCAAAAAGCACAGACTCAAGACTGGGTAGACTATGTGGATTGTTCTGCCAAGGCTCTGGAAGGCTGGTTGATGGGCAGTAAGGTGTGTGACTTCTCAGGATTGTATAATCTGATAATGAGGGAGCAGATTCTTAATAACTGTCAAAACCAGCTGTTGCATCAGTACCTGGTTGACTCTGATCTGACCTCTCCCCAAGAATTGGGAAAGAAGGCAGACAAATGGGTCAGAACCAGGGTGAAGCAGAAGGTACAGAACCAAGGTGGGGAAACCAAGAAGCAAGATGCTAAGAACTCTGACAAGGGTGGGGAGAAGGGTAAAGATCAAAAGTCTTCATCAGGCCCCCAAAAATCTTCTTCTGGTGGGGATTCCCAGTCTACCAAGGGTAAAGGCCAAAGAAAACCATGGTGCAAGGTCTGTAAGCAAAAGACCCACTGGACCAGTGATTGCACCAAGTCCAAAGACTCCAGTCCAGCACCCACCAATGCCCCTAAGGCACCTGTTCCCCCTAGTACAGTTGGTGGAGGTGCTCCAGCAAAGGGTTTAGTAGGGTTCACCCTGGGAACTGAGTTGGGCTCTGACTTAGTCAGGGAACTGACCCAGGCTGTGTTAGTCTGTGATGGAGGCATGGATGTGACCTCCACTGTGAGTCCCAGTAATCTGGGCAAGTACAGACAACAGCCTTTAATCAATGGACGAGAGGCTTTGGCATTTAGGGACACAGGGGCAAGTGTCACAATGGTGACACAAGACCTTGTGCTACCTGGGCAAGTTATACTTGGTGAAATGTACCAAGTGACCAATGCTAGCAATGTCAGAACAGACCATACTCTGGCAGTTGTTAACTTCTCCTGGGGAGGGGTAACTGGCCTTAAGAAGGTTGTGGTAAGTGCAAACCTACCAGTCGAATGCTTGCTTGGCAATGACTTAGAGACTTCTGCTTGGGCAGAAGTGGAGCTCAGGACCCATGCAGAAATGCTGGGGATCCCTGCAGATGTGTTTGCTGTGACCAGGTCACAAGCTAAACTGTCTAAAACTGAACAGGCCTTGGATTCTGGAAGAATGGACCAAGTGCCTTCCAAGAGGAGGAGTAGTAGGGTTAAGGCAGTGCCTTCCCCTTGGCTCAGGAGAGAGATCAGTCCCTTGAGGGGGATGATCTCAGCCCTGAAGAAGGAACTGGCCCAGAGGAACTTGAACCTGAACAGGTTGAGTTCTTGGGGACAGGGGGACCTTCTAGGGCAGATCTGAGCCAGGAGCAGCAGAGCTGCCCCTCCCTTGAACCCCTCAGACAGCAAGCTGCTGCTGAGGCTGCTGGGAAAGCTAGTGGTCCCCATACAGTGTATTGGGATGATGGACTCCTGTACTCAGAGAGTAGAGACCCCAAGCCTGGTGCTACCAGGAGGTTGGTAATACCTTTGAAGTTCAGGGGCTTCCTATTGACCCTAGCCCATGATATTCCCTTAGCAGGACACCTGGGCCAGAACAAGACTTGGGACAGAATTGTCCCTCACTTTCACTGGCCCCACATGTCTGAAGACAGTAAGGAGTTTTGTCGCTCCTGTGTAACCTGCCAAGCCAGTGGCAAAGCAGGTGGCACTACAAAGGCCCCCCTGATACCACTACCTGTGGTGGGGGTGCCCTTTGAGAGGGTAGGGATTGACATTGTTGGTCCCATGGATCCCCAAACAGCCTCTGGGCACAGGTTTATCCTGGTGGTAGTGGATCATGCCACCAGGTACCCAGAAGCTATTCCCCTCAGGACCACTACAGCACCTGTGGTGGCAAGGGCCCTCCTGGGAATCTTCTCAAGAGTGGGCTTTCCTAAGGAGGTAGTATCAGACAGGGGTGCAAACTTCATGTCTGGTTACTTAAAAGCAATGTGGAAGGAGTGTGGAGTTACTTATAAGTTCACCACACCCTATCACCCACAATGCAATGGTTTAGTTGAGAGATTCAACAAAACCTTGAAGGGCATGATTAAAGGGCTCCCAGAAAAGCTTAGGCGTAGATGGGACATACTCTTGCCCTGCCTTTTATTCGCATATAGGGAGGTGCCTCAGAAGGGGGTTGGTTACAGCCCTTTTGAACTTCTGTTTGGCCACCCTGTGAGGGGTCCACTGTGCTTGGTGAAGGAAGGATGGGAGTTACCTCTCAAGCCCCCAAAGCAAGATATAGTGGACTATGTACTTGGTCTCCGCTCCAGGATGGCTGAGTACATGAAAAAGGCAACCAAAAACCTTGAGGCTAGCCAGGAACTGCAAAAGGCCTGGCATGACCAAAGGCTGTTCTGACTGTTTACCAGCCAGGACAGAAGGTGTGGGTGTTGGAGCCAGTGGCCCCAGCAGCTCTCCAAGACAAATGGAGTGGACCCCACACTATTGTTGAACAGAAGGGTGAGGTCACTTACTTAGTGGACCTAGGAACACCCAGGAGTCCCCAAAGGGTTCTCCATGTCAACAGACTTAAGCCATATGTGGACAGGGCAGACATGGGCTTGCTCATGGCTACTGATGAAGGGCAGGAGGAAGAGAGTGACCCACTCCCTGACCTGCTCTCACAGAACCCTGACGATGGGTCAGTTGATGGTGTAGCCTTGGCAGGCAGCCTCACTACCCAGCAACAAACTGATTGCAGGCAAGTCCTCAATCAGTTTAGACATATGTTTTCACTGACACCCAGTCAGACCACCTGGTGCACTCATGAAGTGGACACTGGGGACAGTCTGCCTATTAAAAACAAGATTTATAGGCAACCTGACCATGTCAGGGACTGTATCAGGACTGAAGTCCAGAAGATGTTGGAATTGGGAGTGATTGAGCCCTCAGATAGCCCTTGGGCTAGTCCAGTAGTCCTAGTACCCAAACCTCACACCAGTGGTGGGAAAAGAGAGATGAGGTTTTGTGTAGACTACAGAGGCCTCAATGCAGTCACTAGGACTGATGCCCATCCAATACCCAGGGCAGATGAGCTCATAGATACTTTGGCCTCTGCCAAATATCTCAGCACATTTGACCTAACAGTTGGCTACTGGCAGATCAGACTAGCTGATGCTGCAAAGCCCAAAACAGCATTTTCAACCCCTAGTGGGCATTATCAATTTGTGGTGATGCCCTTTGGTCTGAAAAATGCACCTGCCACTTTCCAGAGGTTGGTGAACACAGTTCTCACAGGACTGGAAGCCTATAGTGCAGCTTATCTAGATGATATTGCTGTCTTTAGCTCCACCTGGGAGGATCACCTGGTCCACCTCAGGAATGTTTTACAGGCCCTGCAAAAGGCAGGCCTGACTATCAAGGCCACTAAGTGCCAGATAGGGCAGAGTCAGGTTGTGTACCTGGGCCACCTTGTGGGTGGAGGCCAGGTTCAACCTTTGCAGAGCAAGATCCAGACCATCATGGACTGGACTGCTCCCACTACCCAGACTCAGGTGAGAGCCTTCTTAGGCCTGACTGGGTACTATAGGAGATTTGTCAAGGGGTATGGATCAATAGTGACACCCTTGAATGACTTAACTTCTAAGAAAATGCCCAAAAAGGTTCAGTGGACAGTTAGCTGTCAAAAGGCATTTGATGACCTCAAGCAGGCCATGTGCACTGCTCCAATTCTGCAGAGTCCTGATTACTCCAAGAAGTTCATTGTTCAAACTGATGCATCTGAATTGGGGGTAGGGGCTGTACTGTCACAATTGAATGAAGAAGGTCAGGATCAGCCAGTAGCTTTTATTAGCAGAAGGCTGACCCCTAGAGAGAAACGTTGGTCAGCCATAGAGAGGGAGGCCTTTGCTGTGGTCTGGGCTCTGAAGAAGTTGAGGCCATACTTGTTTGGTACACACTTCCTGGTTCAGACAGACCATAAGCCCCTCTTATGGCTAAAACAAATGAAGGGTGAAAACCCCAAACTGCTTAGGTGGTCCATTTCCCTACAGGGGATGGACTTTACAGTGGAACATAGGCCTGGGAGTAACCATGCGAATGCAGATGGACTCTCTAGGTATTTCCACTTAGAACATGAAGACTTAACTGGGCAAGGTTAGTTTAATGTCCCTACGTTTGGGGGGGTTGTGTAGGAGAGTAGGATCTGCTTCACAGGGGTACCCCCACTTTTTGCTGATACTTCACTGGTTTTCGACATTAGTCTGGCTGGGGCCCTGCTATTCAGAACCCCAGCCTAGCTGTTTCCTCTTTAAAAGGGTCTCCATGTGCCTTAGGCACATCACTGATTGGGATCTGGAGTGCCCTTGTAAGTCCCTAGTATATGGTATACTATGTACCAAGGGCATAGGTACCTCAGAGGCCTGCCAGGGGCTGCAGCATGTATTATGCCACCCCTGGTAGGCCATCCAAACTGGCACCACAGGTCTGCTACTGCAGCCTGGGTAAGGTGGTGCATGCACCCCTTGCTGTGGTATAGGTTACCTATATCACTAAATGCATACACACATATAAACCTATAAGTCACTCCTAAGGCAGGCCTTATCAATCCTAAAGGCAGAGTGCATGGTTCCTATGTGAGAGGGTGCCCCTGCATGAGCAGGGCCCCTCTGCAGCGTTCGGAGACCATCTCTGATGCTGTTTGTAGTGCAGCCTGACCATATACTCTTAAACGCATTATATCCTCGCGGTAAAATGCTAACTATGGAATGGCTGCACCTAAACATGTCGTGTTTGGTGTCAAACATCTTGGAATACTACCCCCCGCCAATCCTGGCGGCGGGGGTAGCATTCCACCCTTCTAGAGGGAAAGGCATGTTAACTCTGACGAGTCCGGTAACTTCTTTCCAGAGCCAGGCATCACAAAATGGATGCTGCTGCCACAGACACGAGTCTGGCCTCCTGCTGCTGGACGAAACTCCGGCAGGGGAGGCCTGGACAATAGGTTTCCTGTCCCAGGGAGGTGTGACCACCTCCCCAGACAGGACAATGTGTATTGGGGCTGGGCGGGAGCACTTTCGGGTGCTTTGAAGTCCTGCACTGGGGGCACATTTGGTGTCCCTGTGCATACCCCAGTTCAAACCGGATCAGGGGCTTGCAGCCCCTGCTTTGGCGCGAACTGGACAAAGGGAAAGGGGTGTAGCCACCCCTCTGCCCTGACCCACCCATAGGTGGGGCCACAGAGTAGTCCATCCCCTATTTTTAGAATAAAGGTAGGAACCCAGTCCCTAGGACTTTAGATTATACCTGGACGAAACTCTGAAACAGAATCCTGGACCTTCGACGCTCTACTCACGATTAGAGGACTGAAGAATCTCCCTTGGGGTCAAGGAGTGACTCCCCTGCTTGGCAGGCACCAAAGAAGCATCTGTCCGGTTCGCATCACTGAAGCTCCCGTCGGACGCCGAAGTCATCGCATCACCAGAGGTGGATTCTCAGACTTCCCCGAGGCTACCCTGAGTCCCCAGCAAAGCTGAGGCCCGTGGCTATCGTGGGTGACTTGAGACCGTGACCCCTGGACACCGAGCACATTTGCAAGTGCACCATCTTCTGGGTCTCCCAAGAAGTCGTGCTTTGGGCTCCGAGTAGCCCTAGCCTCCAGCACCACCTGCACCGAAGATCACTGGCCCCCACTCCACGAGTGTCCTGTAAGCCAGCTCCACGTGCGGCGTCACGAGGCTCCTTCGCGGTCGCTAGCCCGTTGGCTAGTAGCCCTTAACGAAGGCCAATCTTTTCTTTACTTGGCAGTCTGGTTGCTCCAGGCCTGCCCTCACTTACCCTCGCTGGGTGAGTTCCCCAGACCTTGCTGGTCTGCATCATCGACGATCTACATCTTACTCGAGACTTGCCGTTGCCAAGGCTTGTTGGGTCCAATCTGGTCGCCGACACCTCTGCACTCGACAGACATCGAGCAACAGCCCGAATCCTGCTCCTGGTCGCCGACAACGCCTCCCGGACCTCGTGGCTGAAGAGTCAAGACGACCGTCATCGAATCTGAAGCACTCGACATCGGTGGGCATCTGTCCATCGCCTCCCTGGTCACTGGCTAGTGACCCAGACTCTGTCCCCTCTGCTTTCAGGTTCTTCAGAACTCCGATCCACTCTTGGATCCACCCGGACACTTTTCTCCTGGTCGCCAGCAGCACTTTGCAGCAGATCGCCATAAGAACCGACGACGAAACCCGACCCCGAAAGGCACCTATGCACCCGGCTTCCCTGGGTGAGGTAACACGAGTACTCCGGTGCTCCCGTGGGTAGAGACTCTTCAAAGTCCTAGATCTCAAAGGGTTTTGTCCTAGTCCTCTTCTAAGTGTCCCTTTCCTCTATTTTCCCGATCCCGACTTTCTCCATAGAAGTTAACGGCGTATCGCGGTTGTGTATTTACACTGCACGCGTCTCCCGTGGGTCCCCTGTGTCACTACCTTGGGTGGTTCCTTGTGGTCCAAGCACTTCTAGAGGCTCTAGGCCTAGTGTCTAGTTCAGTCGTGGTTCGCATACCACTTTATTGGTATATGGTTTGGTACGCCCCTAGGGCCCAAACGTGTATTTGTGCTATTACTGTGATTTAAGATCTTATAACCTATGTACTTCGAACTCTAGCCTCATAAAGAGACTAGAGGGGTGTGTTTAGTAATAAATACATATATTTTGAATATATACCTGGTGTGGTGCTCTTTCATTTGGTCACTCAAGAGATTATAGACTGGTAAAACAAGCTGCTTTACATTCCTTCAAGACTTAGCCTGAAGGCTGCTCTCCACAGCTACCACTAGGATAGCTTTCAATAAGGTTGTCTTTAACCTACCTACCATAAGAGTCGATTTGGACTGGTGCAAGGTGCCCACTATAATTAGTGGACAGCATATGCCAGGCCAACTTCTCACAATCGCAATCTAGGACAGTGAGCTATGAACCGCCATCAAAGAGCTGTATGCAAACTGCATGTTACAAGTTAGTAAGTTATGTTTTTACCCAGTCTTTCAATATCCGGATGCTGCTAAAAAAAAAGGTTTGTTTGGGTAGAAATAAATTCTTATTATTAAAGTCAATGCTGCAACTGTGGTATGTTCTGAATCCTGAGATTGTGGTTCTCCAGACCAAGCACTCTTAAAAAATGCCTGCCAGAATGGATGACATGTGAATCTTACAACTTGTAGTCTCCTTTGCCTTATGTAACATTTTCTATGCACTCATTTACACGTGTATGATTCATTGTCTCTGTATGTGTGTGATGTAAAGTGCTCCGACACCCTACACTGGTATAAGAGGTGCTATAAAACAAAAGAAATGCATGTGACAGAGGGTCTATGGACAGATGAGAGGCACTGTTGGAGGGTGATAGTGAGGGAATTATAGAAGGGCCCAACAAAGATTGTCGTATCCTGGAGCACAGTAAGGTCATCATTTTCTATGCTTTAAAAGCTAATACAATTAAATATATAATGACAAATGTATTGTAGAATGCACCATTCTTTCCCAAATGTCAGTGGGGGGAGAGCGCCCCCAAAGCCCCCTTTGCATTTTTTTCAATATAAAATAATAACATCTTTAGTAATTTGAATATTTGTTTGGTGTGTACATATTTGTGTATTTTTTTGCAAATTACTGTTTTAATGTTTACAATTTAAATCGTACAAATTGCTTGGGGGTTCCCGGTTTCCAGTAGTGACTCAGTGGGGTCCTCAAGAGTCAAAAGGTTGGGAACAACTGGTAAAAGCTTAAAAATTCAACCTTTCAACATGGAACAAATTTCGCAAAGGTTTAAAAAGTTATAATAGGGGATGCAAATCCAGTGGCTTTTACAGATAACATAAAAATTGCCAAATCGCAAAAGGTAAGGTTCTCTGCAAAAAGTAAAAAACACTGAATGAGACCACATTCAATTTGCGTGGCTCCATTTGACCTTTTCTAGGTCTGATGACTTTATTAGGTATTTTGAGTTATTAAGCAAAAATCAGGTGCCTATTGTACATCTACCTATACAGTATGTATCTGTCGATGTTTGAGAACTGCAGATAAATCGTAACCACAACGAGCACAATGCCATTGGTGCATGTGCATAAATGTTCAGACAAACTATATGCTGCATACACCAATGGTGTGAACATCACAGTAAACAGTATATCAAAAATTCGGGTGGGCTTATCCCAAGCCCTGAGAAACAAACAGCCAACACCCTGGAGGACTCAAGTGTCCCATTTACCACACACATACATACAGGGCAGAATTTATGTTTGGTCACAATAACATACATAGACCATTGTCCACGAACATTTAACAAAAAAACACACAAAAGTGATGGGAGTCATGTTTGCAAAAAGTCTAACCGTTGGCAATCGCTCAGCGTAGCATTCCAACCCATCATTCTTTTGCCACCTCAGTTTGGACCCAGCCATATGCAAATCAGTCTTGACCCTGCTCCTCATGGGAACAGTCCAGGCCAAACTGCCAGGCCAGGTCCTCACCGAACCAGAACACAAACAACCCAGTATCAGTTTTTCCCTGATTGGGGCTCTTCAGTCGGGTGCAGCTTGGTTCCAGCAGCACAGTGAGCAAGTGACCCACACCTGGGCATAACCATAGCCACTTAGGACAGTACATAAAGCACACAAAAGGTGAGAGGCGGAATGCTTGCAAAAAGTCCAACAACTGGAAGGTTCAAGTACAAGATATATACTAGCAAAATAAAAGCCCTGAGGCACCTCATTGTCTTCAATGTTCTACTTAGCTTAAATACCCCCTCCAATAAGAAATATCAAAATTGGTTTACTTCTCATCCGGTTGGTACTCACCTTGTCCTAAGCTCATTCCAAGTCTGGTACTCCATCATAAATTCAAAAAATTAATAACTACATAGCAGCTATATCAACTGAATCGCTTAAATATGCTTTTAGATGTTAATTACCAAACTCATAGACATTGCTTTTTGTGACCTCATAAGGATAATATGTTGAGTAGAGCCACTGGGATACAAACTTGAATTACACACAGATCTCCGCTATGCATGCAGCAGGCCAGTGAAATATATAATAAGTTAGCTTTTGTTATTATCATTTATCAGAACCTTACTTGCAAGTTTCAGACATTAGCCAGACCCGATAATTCCAGACACTTTCCACAAACTAACCCATAAGATTATGTACAGGTCTCTGCATATTATCAGGGATGGATGGAGAAACATATGCAGGTGAAGATTGGAGGAACAGGTAAAACGTAAAGCACTTACATAAAGTCGGCTGGAATGCACACAGGATCATTGTCATTCACGTCACTGACAATGATGTTGACAGTGGCTGTTGCGCTGAGATGAGTGGTCAAGTCAAAGGCAAGTATCAGAAGAGATGTGGACTTAATTAAGGGATCGGCTTCCAAATCCAGATTTATTCTGGTCACAATTATTCCTGTCACTAAAGAAGATTGAAAAATAAAGGGCTCAGGGCAAAGTTATAAACAAGAGTGATGTCATGAGAAATTGAAGATGAATTCTTAAGAAATCCAGATTCATGCTTGTCAAAGACCTCTGTCTGTTGACGATGTCAAATTCCATTATCTCTAATTTTGATTATAGACACAAACCTTTATGGTCCAGGGAGGTTCTTTTCCTTTTATGTTTTTTACTGCCCAGATAGAAAAATTATTATTTCTTTTGCGTACATCTTCTTCAGCATCTCGATTTAACACACTTAGAAATCAACTAGGAATTGGTTTGGGAATGTTGATCAAGGCCCTTCTGCCTGAGTCCTTCATGAAGAGCCCAGGTTTAATTTCAGATTCTGCAATGGTTTCCAATGGAGAAAAAGAAGAAGCCAAGCAAGAGGACTATATTTCCCACCACACATCAGCACAGGAAATTACATCACTGGATCTCCCATCATCCACCTGCACACAAAGTGACATCACTGAATTTCCAATCAGCCATCTGTACACGAAGTGCAATGACAGGTTTTCTCACCAAAACTGTCTTTAAGCCAAGCAAGAGCAGTTCATTTCCCACCACCCATCAGCACAGGAAGTGACATTACTGGGTCTCCCATCATCCACCTGCACAGGAAGTGACATCACTGAATTTCCCATCATCCATCTGGACATGAAATGACATTACTTGTTCTCCCACCAAAACAGTCTTTAAAAGAAGAAGCCAAGCAAGAGGACTTCATATCCCACCACCCATCAGCACAGGAAGTGACATCACTGGATCTCACATCATCTACCTGCACAGGAAGTGACATCACTGAATTTACCATCTTCCATCTGGACAGGAAGTCACATTACTGGTTTTCCCACCAAAACCGTCTTTAAAAGAAGAAGCCAAGCAAAAGGACTTCATTTCCCATCACCCATCAGCACATGAAATGACATCATGGCACCCTGGACTCCTACCCCTTCCCAGGACCTACTTAATGACAGCTGCAACTCGGACATGCAGCGGATGGGCCGCTGGCATGCTGAAGGCTCACCAAAGGCAAGCCTGTCTGCACCCGCCTGTGCCTGGACTGCGCCCAGCGTCAGGAACCCTGGTCCAATCAGTGCCCAGCAATACTCTGCAGCACTCCTTAGGTCACTAGACCCCATACACTGTTACCCCAACTGCTGCCATGCTGCACCTCCCTCCATGGTAAGAGCTTTCACCTGCACCCACTGCCAGTTCTCCAGCAGCCACCCACCCACACCCCCCATGTAACTACAATCAACGTGCTCAACACACCCTCCTAACACACACACCACACAAGCACCAACAATGTCTACACTCCCACCCTAGACTACACGCCACAGCAAACCTGCACGTCAACACCCACTCTCATGCATGCTTCTCAACACACAATCACTCGGCAAACACACAACTGAAATATGGGACCTTCTGAGCAGCGACGCACCCGACATCGTATTCACCACAAAGACCTAGCTCAACCCCTTATCGGCTCCCGACATTGCTACGGCATTCCCAGCAGCCTACAAGATCGCTCAACAGGACCGCCTTCACAAGCCAGGAGGACTCACTATCATTTACAAGGAATCAATCAAATTCACAGCATCCACAGAGAACACCATCCCATTCATGGAACACCTGCACTTCAAGCTGCAAATCTCTGAAAACTTCATCCTGACAGGAACCCTCGCCTACTGACCACCTGGACCACGAGCCACTTTTACTAACCTCATCACCGACTTCGTCGCTCTACTCACCATCGACTCCAGAGCCTATATTTTCTTGGGTAACCTCAACTTTCACCTGGAAGACCACAATGACCCCTGTTCCACAGCACTCTTCGAAAGCTTGAGCAACATTAGACTTACCCAATTCGTCAGGGAAGCAACACACACCGCAGGACACATACTGGACCCCATCTTCACCCCAAACGACAGCATCAAATACAACTCCACCACACAGTTCACATACACTGCCACTCCATCATCCCCTTCCAAATCAACACACCTTAAGTCAACACCGCTACCAGGTTCAGCACTCCAAGCCGCAGCTGGGGCAAAATCACAGAAGCGGACTGGCTCAGCGCCCTCAGCACTGATCAACCTAGCCCCACAGACAACCTAGACAAGGACATCAACAACTTCAACAACTGGATCAAGAACTGCGGAGACTCCCTCACACCCATCAAACCTAACAGGCATAGTAGATCAAACAAGCAGGCCAGCTGGTACACAGAAGACCTCTGAGACATCAAACGACACTGTTCCCGGGACCGCAGAGACCACATCGTTCAGACTACTGATTGAATCTATAGGATCACATTTCTGAAACCTCGCCTTGAAAAGGCCCTCGACCAACTGGCCATCGGGCGAAACACGTGTCAGCTGTTGTTGCTTTTTCCGTGTAATATCAATGTCGAAAAGAAACAATAAAAAAATGTCAACTTCTGCCTAATGAGAACTACAATACATAACTCTTGGAAATTATTATTCCGTTAATGATATCAGGATTAAGGGTCACAGACCTCCAACCACAACTCGAATTATCAAATGACACTCTAAATAGCTAGAAAGGAAGTGGAGAGTCAGCCACAACACCACCAACCAAACTACCTACACGGCTGCACTCAGATGCTATCACCAGCAAATTAGAGACACCAAGAAACTAGTGGACCACATCGAAGGAAGCTCCATTAGTTACAAGGAGATCTTCTTGATCGCCAAGGATTTCACCTCGCCCTCAGCCAATGTCAACAACATTGCTGCCGCCCATCAAAACTGCGACAACCTATCCAACTTCTTCCACAGGACAACTGCAAACATCTACAGCAACTTTGCATACCAAACCAATCTCAGAGAACTCATTGCTAACATACCCACCACCAAACAAGACGGCCACCTGACCAAATTGACAACCCTCACCAGGAACAACACAGCAGCATCTCAGGGGCCCCAGTGGACCCATGCCCCCACCCCATCTACAACCTGGGAACATCTCCAATAAACACCGCCCTGACCGACATCATCAACACCTCCATCACGTCCACCACTTTCCCTGATGAATGAAAACTTGCAGAACTCAACGCTCTCCTCAGGAAGCCCACGGCCGACCCGAATCAACTGAGCTACTTCCGACCCATCTCTCTGCTCCCTTATCCATCCAAAGTAATTGAGAAGGCCATAAACAAGCAACTCACACCCCACCTCGAATTTCACCATCTTCTAGACAACACACAATCAGGATTCAGATAAAAACAGAGCACTGCAATGGCACTCATCGCGCCCACTGATGACATCTGAAACATCCTGGACCAAGGAGAAACAGTGGCCTGCAACATTTTCGACCTCTCCGTGGCATTCTACAGTGTCTTCCACAACATCCTCATGAGACGACTCCACGAGATGGCATACAAGGTTCCACTCTCAAGTGTATCTATTCCTTCCCCACATGAAGAACCCAAAGGTCAGGCTGCCACCTTTCACATCAGAGACTAAGAAACTGATATGCAGACACTCCTCAGCCCCACCCTTTTCAACATATACATGACACTGCTCACCAAAATCATCCGATCACAAGACATCACCGTCATCACCTACGTCGATGACACCCAACTAATCCTCTACTTGACGGACAAGACAAACACCACCAGAACCAACTTCACCAACTGCATGACCTTGGTGGCAGACTGGATGCGAACCAACTGCTTGAAGCTCAACTCCCACAAGACGGAAGTACTGGTCTTCGGCAACAAGACCTCCCCATGGGATTCCACCTGATGGCCGTCAGAACTAGGACCAACACCCACAGATCATGCAAGAAATCTAGGGATTATCCTAGAGGACAAGCTCAACATGATGGCTCAGGTAAACGCAGTGTTGTACCTCCTGCTTCCACATACTATGCATGCTGCAAAAGAGCCTTAAATGGTTGCCTCAGAACACCAGATGGACAGTTATGCAATCACTCATCACCAGCAGGCTGGACAACGGCAACACTCTCTATGCTGGAATCTCCAAACAACTTCTACACAGACTCTGCATGGACTATGATTGTAGATATGGATAACAGAGGAAGGTTGGGAAAAGAGGTCCACACATTATGAATCCTAATTGTGTAACTTGCTTTTATAAATGCAAAATGCCAATGAAGTTGTTTAAAAAAAATAAAACTTCTACACTGACTCCAGACCATCCACAATGCAGCCGCAAGACTCATACTCAACCTCCCATGCTGCACCCACATCACACCGCATCTCAGAAAGCTTCACTGGCTCCCAATTCACAAGCGAAGCCAATTCAAACTGCTCACGCACATACACAAACCCCTGCACAACACAGCACCAGAATACCTGAACAGCCACATACACTTTCACCAACCCACCAGTTCCTATGCCCTGACTCACTCTCACTCGCACACACTCCCCCATCCGCAAAAGCAAAACTGGAGGTCGGTCATTTTCCTACATCGCACCCAAGACATGGAATGACCTCCCTCAACACATCAGAGCCTCCTCCTCACTTCTTGAGTTCCGCAAGAAGCTGATGACTTGCCTCTTCATATAAGCACCTTGGGACCACACACCTACACATCTTGGATACCCTCTTGAGTGATTAGTGCCCTATACAAATCAACATAACATATATAACACAGAAATTGCCTCTATGGAGTCAAATCCCACCATGTCTTTAGTTCTCTATTGTGGATAAGACAAGAAGCTTTGCTGGATAATTGTTTTGTTGATATTTACTTTTGGCACGCCCACTCTATATTACTCTTTGTGAATAATGGGTGCAATTATGTTTAAATGAGGCATGTGAAAGAGGCATTAATTTCTATGACATTTTATGACACTTGCATTAAGTAATCTATGTGGATTCTAACCATTTTTAGGTCTCGCCTGAGCCAGCGCATGCGCTGCCTGGCAAGACATTTAGTGAGTGGGCTTTAAAAAGCCGACCACAGCTTTTTGTGTGGCCTAGAGCGTGCGGTTACGCGCACAGTAACGCGCATTCCTCGCATCGCTCGATCAGGCGCCATCTGGCTTTCCTCTTACTTGCTCTCCCAAGCGCGCGCTTCAACGCTCCTCCCCCTCCCCCACCACAGAGCGCGTCTCGCGGCTGCGCATCTTGCTTGCTTTGATTTAAGCTTGTTATATAATTACAGGGTGTACACAAACTCGTACAGTAAGTGTTAGTTAAGGGGATGCTGTAGGACAGGTAGGTAAATGTCTCTCTTGCCCTTAATGCAAATCATGACAACGTGAACAAGGGGTCAGCTACACTGAAAGGTGGAATGCTGTAACATCTGTGTAATCTTTTTGTCACTGCAATAAAGGTATCTGAGCAAACATGCTTTCGAAATAGTATTCTTAAACCGTACTTGCGGGTGTGTTGGAAGAAGTCCAGTGTACATGAATCAAAGGGTGATATTAAATAGTTTATCTAGGTTTAGTGGTGTGCAAGCTGGTTAGGTGTGAGGAGGATCTAATAATTCCTTGGTGTAAGGATGATCACATGCTGTGACTCAAGTTGTGCCATGGCCCCATCTCTCTTGGTTTTATGAAGCATAAACTTTCAACGTGTTTCTGTGAGGCACGTAGGTTTGTGAGAAAATGACACATTTAAACTGTTTACACTAAAGATGCTGTCCCAGTACATTAATGTGCACCTACACGAACAATTAACTGTCTTTAAAGTGCATGTATCTTCAAAAGTGCCACATCTCGTACTTGGAAGTGATTCCATTTACACGCCGAATACCCACCCCACTGTGCACTGCTGTCCCTCTCTGGGGATGCCAGAGACTGGTTGCCATGCCTACGTTTTGGTTTTGTTAGCAGTAGAGCACACAGAGGAGCACATCGGGGCTGGGTGTTTGTCTGTCTGTCTTCCTGTCACACATAAGCAACTATAATCTTTTAGATGTCGCTTAAATGTGGATGATGTTGATGGCAAATTGTAGGCACTTCCTCACCTCATGGGAATTCTTAGGATAAGGGAAACATACTCAAAGTGCATCGATTTTGTTTCTACTTTAAGTAAACAGTGCAGCACAGGAAACGTAGGAGGATACTTACAGTCCCCCAAACTCTGATTTTGGGATCATTTCCACCCATTTGTACAGACTTTTCAACATTGTGCATTTTCAACAGTGAGAACATAGTTTATTATTTAAAACGAACGTAAAAAAGTTCAACTTTTCCATGCGTCCACATAAAAAACATAGTAGCGAAAAGCACGGACAGTTTTGGTGTTGGCTGTTTTGATGCTTTTATTGTCTGTAGATAACAATGCAAAGCTGTTTTCAAGGGATTATCAACTGCTGTGCAGAGGGAATACAAGTAAAGAGCATTGAAATCCTCCGGTGTTGAGCATACTGATGTTTCTGCATCAGTATCAAGAGCTGTGAAAAACTGGCGTTCCAGTACTTATTTGCAGTGGAACTTCCTGCAGATCATCTCTGTTGCAAAGAGTTTTTTTGCTCTAGACATAGTGACATTTTGCTGTTTTCCATCTGCAGCGCCTGCAGCTTGTATGGCCAAGTGGCCCTCCCTGTGCGTGCTCCTTGTTTTTGACTTGTCCCATTGTCAATCTTGGTTGGTACCCTATTAATTATGTTCAGATTTGTATTAATCTTAGTCTTAAAAGTCCACCCAGTCACCCGAGGATGAGCATTTTCTTCCCTGACCCGTTGAGCATGCCACAAACTAGTGTAAAAAAAGAAAGTGATGGATGGAATGCTTGAATTAATCTCAGCCACTGGTGAGCGCTCGGGCCACATTCCAATCCATCATTTTTCACCCCCCATGCCACCTCAGTTTGGACCCAGCTATATGCAAATCAGCCTTGACCCTGCTCCCATGGGAACAGTCCAGTCTGCACTGCCAAGCAGCGTCCTCCCTGAACCAGAATACACGCAACCCAGAAACAGTTTTACCCTTACTATAGGCTCATCGGCCACGTGTAGCTTGATTCCAGTATCACTGAGCACAGGACCCAGGTCTGGGCGTACCCATCACACTTAGGGCATCAAAAAACAAAGTGAAGAATGGAATGCTTGACTTAATCCCAGCCACTGGTGATAGCTGAGGCTGCATCCCAGTCCACCATTTTTCACCCACCATGCCATCAAATGGCACCAAAGTTAGGTTTGAAAAGCTTGGCTGAACCATAACTACAGAGTAGCAATTGCTGACTCTATAACACAAGTATATGTGTATTCACTGAAAACACTTTATTAAAGCTACGTTATGGTTACCTTCACTCACAGAACTAAGAATTGTTTTTAAAAACCTGCGAAATCCATTAAAAGACGCAGTTATAGCTACAGGTTTTAGTTGAAAAACAGCAAAAATTCACCAGTTAGGATTAGCAACGCAACCACACTCACCACAAAGCACTGCTCAAGCCTTCAAATGCAATGCCATTGATGATATTACAAATCATCTTGCACCTTCTCCCTTCCTGTGTCTGTGAAATGAAGAGGGGTAGCATGACTTGTGGCACGCCGAAGGCTTCTGTATTGGACCACATACTGTTTCATGAGCCACTGAGTTTGTCATAAAAAGCAACAGGATTCTCCATTCACCAGCATGCAGATGATACCAACTCTGTCTAAAAACATAAGTCCTAAATTAAATAATCAGTCTACACCCGTCCCCTTTAAACTTGGATGTGGGATGGCCAACAGGTTTCTGAATCTAAGTCTCTAAAAAAAGTTTCCCTCCTACCCCTGAATCTGAAGAATACATTTGATCTGACGCTCCTCAGTATATTGAAACTCTCAGATTTGTCTCCGGGGCTATCCCCTAAAATAAAATCACTGTGCTTCATTCTTGACACCCCCGCCTTTCAATGATTCCCCCAAAGGAATAAAACTAACATATCTATGCACTCCAAAAAAATTACAACTTTGCTGTTGTCCTCCCACTAGTAGTTTCACATCTTGGCTTTTGAAACACCATTCTTGCAGGGGAGTGCGTCAATCCTCCCTGAATCCTCTGAAGGACATTCTACATTCATAGCCATACTTCTCTCCGCGGGAAACATCCTTTACATCGCGGTGATTACACTGCGATGCATTTAGAACGCTGCCATTACAACGCAAGCGTACCATCGACTTGCACTGGAGGGCGCTATAACCTAAGGAATAGTAAGATTTACTATTCCAACACCTTCCCTACTGTACGTAGACTGGTGTTGGAATAGTAAATCTTACTACTCCTAAGTCCAGCACCCTCCAGCGCAAGTCGTTGTAACGACTTGCGTAGTAAAAACTGCGATGTTACATACCGCGATCATTTTGATCGCGTTGTAACATCACATATTCCTCTCCGCAACTAGAAAAACCAATCATCTTACCCCTATCTTATCTGGCTACCAATTGATGCAAGAGTACATTTCAAACTGGGTTGAGTGAGAAACAGCGCCCTTCATGGGAAATTACCACCTTACTTGGCCAACCTACTTAAGATCTCTCGGTGGAGGTAGAAAGAGGAGTATGCTATTTCAGCATGCCTACATTCAGAATGGTAGTTTAAATAAGAGGAACCAGGAGCTTTTGGCTATCCTATCTACAGAACTGAGAATATTGGGTTGAAACGTCAACATACCCACGGGGCTACCCTATCTACAGTACTGAGAATATTGGGTCGAAATCTCAAAATACCCACGGGGCTATCCTAGCTACAGTACTGAGAATATTGATATGTTCAAGTTGAAGTTGGGACTCACTGTGGATACCTCACATTATATATATGGGGTCGCTTTTACTCATTTCAGGTTGGCTTGGTTGGTATTTTACCAATTCAAGGCTGTAATACTGTGCCTGGAGTGGTAAATGGCTTTTGTCATTTTACAGCTCGGCATGGACAGCACTGTACTAGTCCTATGCTTAAAGACTTTCCTGTAGAAATGGCAAAAGACTATGTCCCTCTCTATCTCGGCGTGGATGGCACTGTGCTTATCCTATGCTTTAAGACTTTGATAGAAAAGCAGACATTTGAGGTGAGCAGATCTGGAGTGTCGCTGGTGTTGAGGGCACTCTATACAGGAGCTGCTTTCCACCTAAACTTGAGAACTACCGAGAGTTCTCTGCTTTTTATTTTTTTTGTATATATATATATATATATATATATATATATATATATATATATATATATATATATATATATTCACTGAAAAACCATAGGTTTCAGGCACGTTATAGTTAGAAATTAGCATTTAAAAAACCTTACAAATTCACTGAAAAAACCATAGGTTTTAGGGACAGTTATAGTTAGTTGGACATTGCACTCGTACAAAACCCGTGAAATTCCCCCGTTATAGTTAGTTCAGCTAACTATAACTCGCGCCCCCGCAATGCACTGCTGATGACGTCACATATTACATCACTCATGACATGGTCAGTGACATCACTGATGACATCACTGATGACATCTCAAATGACATCACTGATGACATCATCTAGTGACTGTGTGTTTCTATAAAGTTTAAATATGTTTAATATATATGCCAAGGTGTATTGAAGAATGAGTGGGTGTATAAGTGTCTGGATGGATTATTTAGTAGGTGGGTGACTGACTCTATAAGTGAGTGATTAAACGTATCTTACTGAATGATTGGGTTAGTGACTAAACTGTGTGAATGTCTGTATCCGTCTGTCTGTTGGTGTGTAAGCGGCTGCATGGGTTTGCGAATAGCTACATGAGTGTCTACATGGGTTATTGATTGGTTGTCTGAGTATCTGTATGGGTGCCTGAGTGTTTGTGTGGGTGGGGTGTGTGTGACTGCGCATAGATGTGTGAGTGGTTGATTCACTGGGTGCATAGTTCAAGAGTGCATCTGTGATGGACTGTATGGGTGGGTGAGTGTGTGTATGGGTGTGTTAGTGAGTGAATGTATATCTTAGTGTTACAAGTGTGAGTAACTAATATGTCAAAGGCAGTATATATGTGTGTTGGAGTATATAAATGGCTATAAGTGAGAGTGTGTGATTGTGAGAGTGGCTGTATGAATCAATCAATCAATCAATCATGTCACTTATAAAGCGCACTACATACCCGCGAGGGTCTCAAGGCGCTGGGGGAAGAGGGGGGGTGGTGCTGCTACTGATCGAAGAGCCAGGTCTTGAGGAGTCTTCTGAAGGCCAGTAGGTCTTGGGTCTGTCGGAGGTTGGTGGGGAGGGTGTTCCAGGTCTTGGCGGCGAGGTGGGAGAAGGATCTGCCGCCGGCGGTCGTTTTCCGGATGCGGGGGACTGTGGCGAGGGCGAGGGTGGTCGAGCGGAGCTGGCGGGTGGGGGTGTAGAAGCTGAGTCGTCTGTTGAGGTAGGCTGGTCCGGAGTTGTGGAGTGCTTTGTGTGCGTGGGTGAGGAGCTTGAAGGTTATCCTCTTGTTGACAGGGAGCCAGTGCAGGTCTCTCAGGTGGGGTGTGATGTGGCTGCGTCGGGGGATGTCGAGGATAAGACGTGCAGAGGCGTTCTGGATGCGTTGCAGCCGTCTCAGGAGCTTAGCCGTCGTTCCTGCGTAGAGGGCGTTTCCGTAGTCCAGCCTGCTGGTGACGAGGGCCTGGGTGACTGTTTTTCTTGTTTCGGTGGGAATCCACTTGAAGATCCTGCGGAGCATTCGGAGGATGTTGAAGCAGGATGAGGAAACGGCGTTGACCTGCTTAGTCATGGAGAGGGTGGGGTCGAGGATGACCCCTAGGTTGCGTACGTGGTCGGTGGGTGGCGGGGCTGTTCCCAGTGATGTTGGCCACCAGGAGTCGTCCCAGGCTGAAGGGTTGGAACCAAGGATGAGGACCTCCGTCTTGTCCGAGTTCAGCTTCAGGCGGCTGGTCCTCATCCATTCGGCGACGGCCTTCATTCCTTCGTGGAGGTGGGCTTTGGCGGTGTGAGGGTCTTTGGTGAGGGAGAGGATCAGCTGGGTGTCGTCGGCGTAGGAGATGATGTTGAGGCTAGTGCTGTCGGGCGACGTGGGCGAGGGGTGCCATGTAGATGTTGAACAGCGTTGGGCTGAGGGAGGAGCCTTGGGGTACGCCGCAGATGATCTTGGTGGCCTTGGATCGGAAGGGGGCGAGGCGGACGCTTTGTGTTCTGGCCGGAAAGGAAGGATGTGGTCCAGTCCAGGGCCTTCTCTTGGATCCCGGCGTCGTGAAGGCGTGTTCGTAGTGTGTGGTGGCAGACCGTGTCGAAGGCGGCCGATAGGTCCAGGAGGATGAGGGCTGCTGTTTCTCCGTTGTCTAGCAGGGTCCTGATGTCATCGGTGGCGGCGATGAGGGCGGTTTCGGTGCTGTGGTTGCTGCGGAAGCCGGACTGGGAAGGGTCCAGGATGTTGTTCTCCTCGAGGTAGCGGGTCAGTTGTTTGTTGACGATTTTCTCGGTGACCTTCGCGGGGAACGGGAGCAGAGAGATGGGTCGGAAGTTCTTGAGGTCCTTGGGGTCTGCCTTGGGTTTCTTGAGTAAGGCGGTGATCTTGGCGTGCTTCCAGCTTTCCGGGAAGGTTGCTGTCTCGAAGGAGATGTTGATTATTTTCCGGAGATGGGGCGCGATGGCTGTACTGGCTTTGTTGAAGATGTGGTGAGGGCACGGGTCTAGCGGTGAACCGGAGTGGATGGTGTTCATGATCTCGCTGGTGTCCTCGTCGTTGATGTTGGTCCAGGAGAGCAGGCGGTTGGTGGTTGTGGGGGCAGTGGTCTCGGTGGTTGCCGGGGCGGTCGTGGTGTTGAAGCTGTTGTGGATGTCGGCGATTTTGCGGTGGAAGAAGGTGGCCAGTGAGTCGCACAGGTCTCGCGACGGCTGGATGTCGTTGGTGTTGGAGCTGGGGTTGGAGAGTTCCTTCACGATGTTGAAGAGCTCTTTGCTGTTGTGTGCGTTGTTGTCTAGGCGGTCTTTGAGTGAGGCCCTTTTGGCGGATCTGATGAGGTGATGGTGACTGCGGGTGGCGCTCTGTGGGCGGCGTAGCTGTCCGCTGTCCGTTCGTAGAGCCAGATCTTCTCCAGTTTCTCGGCATGTTCGCTTGGAGGCCTGGAGGTCTTCGGTGAACCAGGTGGCTTTCTTGCTGGTGTGGCTGTTGGGCGGATTCTTGAGCGGGGCGAGGGTGTTGGCGCAGTCGTCGATCCACTGTCTGAGGCTGCGGGCGGCGGTGTCGGGGTCGGAGGGTTCGGGCGGGTGGGCTCAGGGCGAGGGTTGTGGTTAGCTGGTCTTCCGTGACTCTGCTCCAGCAGCGGCGAGGCATTTGTTCGGTGCGGTGGTGCGTGGTGGGCTTCCTGTAGGTGAAGTGGATGCAGTGGTGGTCAGTCCAGTGGGGTTCGGAGGTGTGGTTGAAGGAGACGTGTGGGCTTGCGGAAAAGATGGAGTCGAGCGTGTGGCCGGCGGCGTGGGTGGGTGTAGTCACGAGCTGTCTGAGTCCGAGGGTGGCGAGGTTGTCGATCAGGGTGGTGGAGTTGGTGTCCTTGTTGTTCTCGAGGTGGAAGTTCAGGTCCCCGAGGAGGATGTAGTCCGTGGAGGCGATGGCGTGTGTGCTGACGAGAGTCAGCGATGGAATCGCTTGAACTGTGGTCGGGGTCCGGGGGTCTGTAGATGAGGGTTCCTCTGAGGGTGGTGTTGGGATCGGTGTGGATCTGGAAGTGCATGTGTTCGGGCGGTGCTGAGGGTGTTGTCGGTGTTGGTTGAGACTCTGAGGGTGTTCCTGTGGACGATGGCGATGCCTCCTCCGACTCCGTTGGTGCGGTCCCTGCGGGTGATCTTGTATCCGTCCGGGATGGCAATGGCGATGTCGGGGGCTGAAGCGGGATTCAGCCAGGTCTCCGTCAGGAATGCGACATCTGGGGAGGTTGAGTCGAGAAGGTCCCAGAGTTCGATGGCGTGTTTGCGGGCGGAGCGGGTGTTGAGGAGGATGCATCTGAGGTAGTTGGGTTCTTTCCTGGGCGGTGGTTTGGCGGGGCGGGTGCTGGCGAAGCTGCAGTTCCGGCAGGTGAAGGGCCCTTGGGTGCGCTCGAGGTGGCCTGGTAGCAGGCGTGATCTTTTCCGGGGTTGAGTGCGTGGAGGGTGCTGGCATCGTATCGGCGTCTGTTGATGTGGCGGGCGCGGGGGATGCCCGGACCAGGGGGTCTGGCGCTGGGCGCAGTCACGGCGCGGACGGGCGCAGACGGGCTTGCCTTCGGCGCGCCTATGGCGCGCCAGCGGCGCGCCCGCTGCGCGCGGCCGCCATAAATGGGGAGGTGGGAGGGAGGAGCAGGGAATGGGGCAGCGAATGGGCAGTGAGGGGGCGGGGCCGCAGCGGCGGGAAACAGGCACAGAAGGGAAAACGAGCACAATCAGGGCAGCAAGGGGGGCACAGAAAGGAAAAAGCGAGCATAATCAGGGGCAGCAAGGGGGGCACAGAAAGGAAAACGAGCACAATCAGGGGCAGCAGCAGGGCACACAGACGGAGCTGTGTGGTGGGGAGCGACCTACCAGTCAAGGTCAGGGGTCGCTCTCTTCACCACGCAGCGGCCGCCATAAATGGGGAGGTGGGAGGGAGGAGCAGGGAATGGGGCAGCGAATGGGCAGTGAGGGGCGGGGCTGCAGGCGCAGCGGCGGGAAACAGGCACAGAAGGGAAAACGAGCACAATCAGTGCATCAAGGGGGCACAGAAAGGAAAAACTAGCACAATGAGGGGCAGCAAGGGGCACAGAAAGGAAAAACGAGCACAATCAGGGGCAGCAAGGGGGCACAGAAAGGAAAAACGAGCACAATCAGGGGCAGCAAGGGAGGCACAGAAAGGAAAAACGAGCACAATCAGGGGCAGCAAGGGGGCACAGAAAGGAAAAGCGAGCACAATCGGGGGCAGCAAGGGGGGCACAGAAAGGAAAAACAAGCACAATCAGGGGCAGCAAGGGGGGCACAGAAAGGAAAAAACAGAGCACAATCAGGGGCAGCAAGGGGGCACAGAAAGGAAAAAAAACGAGCACAATCAGGGGCATCAAGGGGGCACAGAAAGGAAAAAACGAGCACAATCAGGGGCAGCAAGGGGGCACAGAAAGGAAAAACTAGCACAATGAGGGGCAGCAAGGGGGGCACAGAAAGGAAAAACGAGCACAATCAGGGGCAGCAAGGGGGCACAGAAAGGAAAAACGAGCACAATCAGGGGCAGCAAGGGGGCACAGAAAGGAAAAGACGAGCACAATCGGGGGCAGCAAGGGGGCACAGAAAGGAAAGACGAGCACAATCAGGGGCAGCAAGGGGGGCACAGAAAGGAAAAAAAAAAAAACGAGCACAATCAGGGGCAGCAAGGGGGCACAGAAAGGAAAAAAAACGAGCACAATCAGGGGCAGCAAGGGGGCACAGAAAGGAAAAAACGAGCACAATCAGGGGCAGCAAGGGGGCACAGAAAGGAAAAAAACGAGCACAATCCAGGGCAGCAAGGGGGCACAGAAAGGAAAAAACTAGCACAATGAGGGGCAGCAAGGGGGCACAGAAAGGAAAATCGAGCACAATCAGGGGCAGCAAGGGGGCACAGAAAGGAAAAACGAGCACAATCAGGGGCAGCAAGGGGGCACAGAAAGGAAAAACGAGCACAATCAGGGGCAGCAAGGGGGCACAGAAAGGAAAAAGCGAGCACAATCAGGGGCAGCAGGGGGGCACAGAAAGGAAAAACGAGCACAATCAGGGGCAGCAAGGGGGCACAGAAAGGAAAAACTAGCACAATCAGGGGCAGCAAGGGGGCACAGAAAGGAAAACGAGGCACAATCAGGGGCAGCAAGGGGGGCACAGAAAGGAAAAACGAGCACAATCAGGGGCAGTAGCAGGGCACACAGACGGAGCTGTGTGGTGGGGGAGCGACCTACCAGTCAAGGTCAGGGGTCTCTGAATGAGTGTGTACTTGTATCAGTGATTGTATAAGAGCGTAAGAATGTGCTAGTATTTGTATGAGTAAGTGAGCTGGTGTGTGTATAACTGTATAGGTGAGTAAATGGCAGTGTGATTAATTATTTGCATGACTGACTAGGTGTGTGAGTACCTCTATGGATGAGTGGCGGTGTGGAGTGTCTATGTAGGTGTATAAGTGCATATGAAAGTCCTGTACTGAGTGACCGTAAGTATGAGTGACTGTAGAGGTGAGTGAGTGGATGTGTGTGTAGACCTAAGAATCAGTGAGTGTGTATGTAGTTATTGGTGTTGGAGTGTCTATGGTTTTGACAATGGCAGTCTGTAATTTACAGTGGGTGTATCAAAAGTTATATTAGGGTGTGAGAAGATGCATCAAATTATCACATGGATGATGTCATCAGTGATGTCATCAGTGATGTCATTTGAGATGTCATCAGTGATGTCACTGACCATGTCATGAGTGATGTAATATGTGACGTCATCAGCAGTGCATTGCGGGCGCGAGTTATAGTTAGCTGAACTAACTATAACGGGGGAATTTCACGGGTTTTGTACGAGTGCAATGTCCAACTAACTATAACTGTCCCTAAAACCTATGGTTTTTTCAGTGAATTTGTAAGGTTTTTAAATGCTAATTTCTAACTATAACGTGCCTGAAACCTATGGTTTTTTCAGTGAATTTCAAAGGTTTTTTAAATGCTAATTCCTAACTATAACATGTCTGAAACCTATGGTTTTTTTCAGTGAATTTCAAAGGTTTTGTAAATGCCAATTTTTAATTGTATTAATTGTTATATTTATTTTTTTGATACTGATTTACTACATTTTTTTAAACTATTTATTTTTAGATATTTTATTTTTTTAAATACATTGTAATTACATTATACATTACATTACAAAATATACTTTCTCAGAATGAATTACTTTAGTTTAAATACTTTGCAAATAGGCAATAGACTTTTAAGTACAGTAGTTACAGTTGTTGCAATGGGCAACACAATTTCAAACACAATGCAACATTGAGCTCAATGTGAATTTCAAGTTAAATGCAATTAGTTACTTTATGGATTACTTTTCTAACCACAGGACTGGATCCTAGATTCAGTCCTGGGACATCTCCTGTAAACAGTTGAGTAAATGCGTTTTGGTTACAGTAGTGATTTTTAAGGAATATTATTGTATTTTAAAAGTTGACACTTAGAAACTTTTTCACATAGAATCACCAATGCTATCCTATGGGAGAAAATTCACTTAGCAGGTAAGTAGTGTTATCGTTACTTTTTCTTACTCAGTGGTGGATCTTGGATCCAGCACTGGTGCATCTCCTGTAAACAGTTGAAAGAATGCGTTTAAGTCATACAGGCGATTTTTAAGGAATATTTGTAGTTTGTGAAAATCGACACTTTGAAACTTTTCTGCTGAAAACCAGACAATGGATTCCTATGGAAGGAAATACAAGTTACTGGTAAATACGGTTAGAATTACTTTTCAGGGTCAGTGCTGGGCTAAAAGATGCAGCACTGGGTTCTCTCCTGATAACAGGTGAGTAAATCGGAATTCGTATTTCGGCTGATTTTAGAGGAATATTATAAAGTTCCAAAACTCCACACTTAGAAGAATTTCCAAGTGAAACCAGTCAATGTTAGCCTATGGAAGGAAATTCAAGTTACTGGTAAGTACGGTTAGAATTACTTTTCAGGATCTGTACTGGGCTGAAAGATGCAGCACTGAGGTCTCTCCTAATAACAGGTGAGTAAATCGGAATTCGTAGTTCTGCTGATTTTAGAGGAATATTTGTATGTTTCAAAAATCGACACTTAGAAACTTTTTCAGCAAAAAGCAGGCAATGATATCCTATGGAAGGAAATTCAAGTTACTGGTAAGTACGGTTAAAATTACTTTTCAGGATCAGTACTAGGCTGAAAGATGCAGCACTGAGGTCTCTCCTGATAACAGGTGAGTAAATCGAAATTCGTATTTCGGCTGATTTTAGAGGAATATTATAAAGTTCCAAAACTCCACACTTAGAAGAATTTCCAAGTGAAACCACTCAATGTTAGCCTATGGAAGGAAATTCAAGTTACTGGTAAGTACGGTTAGAATTACTTTTCAGGGTCAGTGCTGGGCTAAAAGATGCAGCACTGGGTTCTCTCCTGATAACAGGTGAGTAAATCGGAATTCGTAGTTCGGCTGATTTTAGAGGAATATTTGCACAATGGTGAAGGGAGGGGCGGGGCCTGAGGTGACATGTCTGCAAACACGCCTCTGGCGCGTTTTAAGTTGGAGAATTAATTCCTCCTCAATCCCGAGGGTCCCTAGGGGCCAACTAGCCCACCAGATACCTCCAGTATGCGCCAGAGAGCTGCGTTGCAGAGAGGTGTTCAGAGGCCACGCCCCTTTTGCACCTCTCTGCAACGCAGCTCTGTGGCGCTTTCTGGACGTACCTGGTGAGCTAGTTGGCCCCCAGGGACCCTCAGGATTGAAGGGGATTTAATTCCCCATCTTAAAACGCGCCACGGGGCCTGTTTGCACACATGTAACTTGAAGCCCCGCCCCTCCCTTCACCACTGTGCAAACGCGCCCGTGGCGCGCTTTAGGTTGGGGGATTAAGTCCCTTGAATCCTGAGGGTCCCTGGAGTCCAACTAGCCCACCATGTACCTCCAAAAAGCGCCACAGAGCTGCGTTGCAGAGAGGTGTAAAAGGGGCGTGGCCTCTGTACACCTCTCTGCAACGCAGCCCTCTGGCGCATACTGGAGGTTCCTGGTGGGCTAGTTGGCCCCCAGGGACCCCCAGTATTCAAGGGGAGTCGTTCCTCTCTGCAAACGCGCCAGGGGGTGCGTTTGCAGAGTGGTAAAGGAAGGGGCGGGGCCTCCGGCACGATGCCGGCCTTTTGTCTTTTTTCTTTTTTTTGTATGGGAGGGGGCTGCTTGGTCCCTTCCTCGGCCACTTTTGGCCCCGGGGACCCCATCCCCCGGGGCCTGAGGATTTTCTTTTTTCTAATAAAAACGGGAAGGGGTCCGCGTGGCCCCCTTCCCTGGGCCTCTATTGGCCCCGGGGACCCCATCCCCCGGGCATGCCTCTCTTTTTAAAAATTATATCTTTGGAGGGGGCTGCGTGGCCCCCTCCTCAGGCCATTTAAGGCCCTGGGGACCCCATCCCCCGGGGCCGGCCTTGCCTTTGTTTTTTTTTTTGTTTGTTTTTTTGGGGAAGGGGGGCTGCTTGGCTCCCTCCCGGGCCACTAATGGCCCCGGGGACCCCATCCCCGGGGCCTGGCCTCTGGTTGGGGACTGTGAGTGGGTCCCCAATCCCCCACAGTCCCGCCAGCTCCCCGCGTCCTACGGGAGCCGGCATTGCTTTTCCATAAGGGGAGCTGCTGACATGCAGCTCCCTATGGAAAAGCACTCTGCTTTGCTTCATTGAAGCGAGAGCAGGTTTCCTGCTCTCGCTTCAATGAAGCAAAGCAGTTTGCAATGGCAGGACGGAGCCGCGAGGCTCCCGTCCTGCCATTGCAAACTACAGTGTCCCGGGAGTAGGCACCCCGGGACACTGCAGGAGCCGGCCCTGGGGGTGGCGGTCCCCAGGGCCACCACAGGCTCCAGGAGGGGGCCGCGCGGCCCCCCTCCCTTCATTGCACAGCCCCGGGAGGTAGTGGTCCTCGGGCTTCGGGTCCGAAACGGACCCCCAAATTTCAATTCTAAGTGCCCCGGGAGGTGGCGGTCTCGGGCGTGTGGGGGCTGGAGCCCCCACACAGGTTATCAAAATTAAAAAGAAGCCCCGGGGGTGGCGGTCCCAGGGGCTGCGGGAGGCGGAGAGCCCTCCCGCACCATTTTTCTTAAAGCCCCGGGGGTGGCGGTCCTCGGGCTTGGGGCCTTAGAGGCCCCCACATAAACTATAAACGCACTCCCGCATGCCCCCGGGACTTGGCCCACCCGGGCAATAGCATCGAGCGCGGGAGACCGCGCCCGATTTTTTTTTTTAAATGCTTTTTCTGCCCAGGGGGTCCTTGTGGGACCCCTGAGCAGACCTAGGGGTCAGGGTGTTTCTACCCTGCCCCCTTTGTGCGTTTTGCGCACTTGTTTCTTTTTTTTCTCGGTGGGATTCGCGCACCCTAAGCGCATCCCGCCGATTTAAAAAAAAAAATGCTTTTCTGCCCAGGGGTCCTTGTGAGACCCCCTGAGCAGACCTAGGGGGTCAGGGTGTTTCTACTCCTGCTCCCTTTTGTGCTTTGCGCACTTGTTTCTGTCCCTCGGTTCTACCGAGGATAAAATGGCTGCCAACACTTCCTGATTTGGAGTGTTGACAGCCAATTAGCATGCAGCTCGTGGATCGGGAGGGTACGCGGACCCTACTCGGCCATAGATATATATGTGATTTTATTTGTGATTTTCTCAGAAACTACTGAACGGATTTACACCATTTAAGCAAAAGGCACGACACTGAACCAAGCGCTATCTCTTTGCCAAATTTGGTGTAATTCCGTTCAGCAGTTCGGGCTGTAACTGCGATGAAAGGATCCTATGGAAAAATGAATGGGGAAAACGTGTTTTGGGACCCCCTTTTTCTCGGCCCCCGCTGACGAATCAACCCGAGACTTTCAGGGTAGGAGCGGAGCGCCCCAACAAGTTGGAAGCTTTCACGAAGATTCGTCAACCGGCGCAAGAGTTATTTCAAATAGAATGTCGCGGATTTCCTATGGAAAATAGGTCCTAACTATAACTATCTACTGGCGACCGCCAGTAGATAATATATATATATATATATATATATATATATATATGCAGAACAACTCCTTCCCTTCTCGCTCACTTTGTCGGCTGAAGAAAGAGCACGGACCCGGTAAATGTTTACTGTTGGCTATTTATTCTTGTTGCTCCCAACAGACCATGGTAGCCATGACGCGTTTCGTCCCTCACAGGGGACTTGATCACATGTATATATATATATACCTATACATGCTTCCTGGCTCTCGCTGACAATGTCATCTCATTCATCTATTGAGCGGGTGCTCCGTAACAGGCGCAAGTCCCCAATACATATGAAAACGCAAGACTTTGAAATCCCAAAGAAACACTGGCCCTCCAGGGTGTAATTCGAGCCAATTTCTTTATCCAGCAACAACATCTCCGACGCGTTTCGGCTCCCCTGAGCCTTTCTCAAGGTGACAACCCAACCACCTTTAGATGACAGACACCTTTCAAAAAGAAGCACACACATAATATACACACATATATATATATATATGGACCATGTCTATTGAATGAAAACTTGATGATTTTCACTCAACCTGGTGTCTGTGCCCGAGCCGTGATTCTCCATTCGCCCGACTTTGGGAAAGGATTTCGATATATATATATATTCCAAGAGAGAGAGAGAGAGAGAGAGAGAGAGATAGATATATATATATATATATACACACATTATCTACTGGCGGTCGCCAGTAGATAGTTATAGTTAGGACCTATTATCCATAGGAAATTCGTAACATTCTTTTCCCAATAACTTTGGCGCCGGTTGATGAATCTTCGCAAAATTTTCAAAACTAATGGCCTGCTCTGGTCAGCTCCTATCTTGAAGGTTTCGGGGTGATTCGGCAAGCGGGGGCCGAGAAAAAAGGGGGGTCCCAAAACGTGTTTTCTCCATGTTATTTCCCATAGGAAACTTTAGACACGGCTACAGCCCGAACTGCTGAACGGAATTACACCAAATTTGGCAAAAAGGTAGCCCTTGGTTCAGAAAGCGCCCTTTTTTTTAAATGGTGTAAATCCGTTCAGTAGTTCCTGAGAAATTCAAAAATAGAGGTCAAAAATCAATTTCCCATAGGAAACTTTAGACACGGTTACAGCCAAAACTGCTGAACGGAATTACACCAAATTTGGCAAAAAGGTAGTGCTTGGTTCAGAAAGCGCCCTTTTGTAAATGGTGTAAATCCGTTCAGTAGTTTTCTAGATATTAAAGGAAAAAATCTTTATATATCTGGGCGGGACCTAACTACACAAGCACGAGCTTGGCTCTAATTGGCTGCCAACACTTCAATCCAGGAAGTGTTGGCAGCCATCTTGGTGCAATGCTTTTAGGTCTCGCCTAGCGATGCAGCGCATGCGCTGCTCACTACACAAACACCACTGCACTGCCCTAAACCCTAAAACACTACCCCAGCACGACCCCCTACACTGCACGAACACCACTGCACTGCCCTAAACCCTAAAACACTACCCCAGCACGACCCCCTACACTGCCCAAACACCACTGCACTGCCCTAAACCCTGAAACACCACCCCCAGCACGACCCCCTACACTGCCCGAACACCACTGCACTGCCCTAAACCCTGAAACACCACCCCCAGCACGACCCCCTACACTGCCCGAACACCACTGCACTGCCCTAAACCCTGAAACACCACCCCCAGCACGACCCCCTACACTGCCCGAACACCACTGCACTGCCCTAAACCCTGAAACACTACCCCAGCACGAGCTCCCCTACACTGCCCGAACACCACTGCACTGCCCTAAACCCTGAAACACTACCCCCAGCAAGACCCCCTACACTGCCCGAACACCACTGCACTGCCCTAAACCCTGAAACATCACCCCCAGCAAGACCCCCTACACTGCCTGAACACCACTGCCCTAAACCCTGAAACACCACCCCAAGCAAGAACCCCTACACTGCCCGAACACCTGCACTGCCCTAAACCCTGAAACAACACCCCCAGCACGACTCCCTACACTGCCCGAACATCACTGCTCTGCCCAAAACCCTAAAACACTAGACCGAACACCACTGCACTGCCCTAAATCCTGAAACACTAGCCCCAGCACGACCCCATACACTGCCCGAACACCACTGCACTGCCCTAAACCCTGAAACACCAGCCCTAGCATGACCCCCTACACTGCCTGACCACTGCACTGCCCTAAACCCTGAAACACCAGCCCAGCACGACCCCCTACTCTGCCCAAACACCACTGCACTGCCCTAAACCCTGAAACACCAGCCCCATCACGACCCCCTACACTGTCTGAACACCACTACACTGCCCTTAACCCTGAAACACCAGCCCCAGCACGACCCCCTACACTGCCCGAACACCACTGCACTGCCCTAAACCCTGAAACACCACCCCCAGCACGACCCCCTACACTGCCCGAACACCACTGCACTGCCCTAAACCCTGAAACACCAGCCCCAGCACGACCCCCTACACTGCCCGAACACCACTGCACTGCCCTAAACCCTGAAACACCACCCCCTGCACGACCCCCTACACTGCCCGAACACCACTGCACTGCCCTAAACCCTGAAACACCACCCCCAGCACGACCCCCTACACTGCCCCAACACCACTGCACTGCCCTAAACCCTGAAACACCACCCCCAGCAAGACCCCCTACACTGCCCGAACACCACTGCTCTGCCCTAAACCCTGAAACACCAGCCCCAGCACGACCCCCTACACTGCCCGAACACCACTAGCACTGCCCTAAACCCTGAAACACCAGCCCCAGCACGACCCCCTACACTGCCCGAACACCACTGCACTGCCCTAAACCCTGAAACACCACCCCAGCACAACCCCCTACACTGCCCGAACACCACTGCACTGCCCTAAACCCTGAAACACCAGCCCCAGCACGACCCCCTACACTGCCCGAACACCACTGCACTGCCCTAAACCCTAAAACACCAGCCCCAACACGACCCCCTACACTGCCCGAACACCACTGCACTGCCCTAAACCCTGAAACACCAGCCACAGCACGACCCCCTACACTGCCCGAACACCACTGCACTGCCCTAAACCCTGAAACACCAGCCCCAGCAAGACCCCCTACACTGCCCGAACACCACTGCACTGCCCTAAACCCTGAAACACCAGCCCCAGTAAGACCCCCTACACTGCCCGAACACCACTGCACTGCCCTAAACCCTGAAACACCAGCCCCAGCAAGACCCCCTACACTGCCCGATCACCACTGCACTGCCCTAAACCCTGAAACACCAGCCCCAGCACGATCCCCTACACTGCCCGAACACCACTGCACTGCCCTAAACCCTGAAACACCACCCCCAGCAAGACCCCCTACACTGCCCGAATACCACTGCACTGCCCTAAACCCTGAAACACCACCCCAGCACAACCCCCTACACTGCCCGAACACCACTGCTCTGCCCTAAACCCTGAAACACAAGCCCCAGCAAGACCCCCTACACTGCCCCAACACCACTGCACTGCCCAAAACCCTGAAACACTAGCCCCAGCACGACCCCCTACACTGCCCGAACACCACTGCACTGCCCTAAACCCTGAAACACCAGCCCCAGCACGACCCCCTACACTGCCCGAACACCACTGCACTGCCCTAAACCCTGAAACACCACCCCCTGCATGACCCCTACACTGCCCGAACACCACTGCACTGCCTAAACCCTGAAACACCACCCCTGCACCACCCCCTACACTGCCCGAACACCACTGCACTGCCCTAAACCCTGAAACACCAGCCCCAGCACGACCCCCTACACTGCCCGAACACCACTGCACTGCCCTAAACCCTGAAACACCAGCCCCAGCACGACCCCCTACACTGCCCGAACACCACTGCACTGCCCTAAACCCTGAAACACCACCCGCAGCACGACCCCCTACACTGCCCGAACACCACTGCACTGCCCTAAACCCTGAAACACCACCCCCAGCACGACCCCCTACACTGCCCAAACACCACTGCACTGCCCTAAACCCTGAAACAATACCCCCAGCACGACCCCCTACACTGCTCGAACACCATTGCACTGCCCTAAACCCTGAAACACTACCCCCAGCAAGACCCCCTACACTGCCTGACCACCACTGCCCTACACCCTGAAACACCACCCCCAGCACGACCCCCTACACTGCCCAAACACCACTGCACTGCCCTAAACCCTGAAACAATACCCCCAGCACGACCCCCTACACTGCTCGAACACCACTGCACTGCCCTAAACCCTGAAACATCACCCCCAGCAAGACCCCCTACACTGCCTGAACACCACTGACTGCCCTACACCCTGAAACACCACCCCCAGCAAGACCCCTACACTGCCCGAACACCACTGCACTGCCCTAAACCCTGAAACACCACCCCAGCACGACCCCCTACACTGCCCGAACACCACTGCTCTGACCCTAAACCCTGAAACACCACCGCCAGCACGACCCCCTACACTGCCCGAACACCACTGCTCTGCCCTAAACCCTGAAACACCACCCACAGCACGACCACCTACACTGCCCGAACACCACTGCACTGCCCTAAACCCTGAAACAGCACCCCCAGCAAGACCCCCTACACTGCCCGAACACCACTGCACTGCCCTAAACGCTGAAACATCACCCCCAGCAAGACCCCTACACTGCCCGAACACCACTGCACTGCCCTAAACCCTGAAACTCCACCCCCAGCAAGACCTCCTACACTGCCCGAACACCACTGCACTGCCCTAAACCCTAAAACACCACCCCCAGCACGACCCCCTACACTGCCCGAACACCACTGCTCTGCCCAAAAGCCTGAAACACCAGCCCCAGCACGACCCCCTACACTGCCCGAACACCACTGCACTGCCCTAAACCCTGATACACCAGCCCCAGTACGACCCCCTACACTGCCCGAACACCACTGCACTGCCCTAAACCCTGAAACACCAGCCCCAGCATGACCCCAACACTGCCCGCACACCACTGCACTGCCCTAAACCCTGAAACACCAGCCCCAGCACGACCCCCAACACTGCCCGAACACCACTGCACTGCCCTAAACCCTGAAACAACAGCCCCAGCACGACCCCCTACACTGCCCGAACACCACTGTACTGCCCTAAACCCTGAAACACCAGCCCCAGCACGACCCCCTACACGGCCCGAACACCACTGCACTGCCCTAAACCCTGAAACACCAGCCCCAGCAAGACCCCCTACACTGCCCAAACACCACTGCACTACCCTAAACCCTGAAACACCACCCCCAGAAAGACCCCCTACACTGCCCGAACACCACTGCACTAAACCCTGAAACACCACCCCCAGCAAGACCCCCTACACTGCCCGAACACCACTGCACTGCCCTAAACTCCTGAAATACCACCCCTGCACGACCCCCTACACTGCCCGAACACCACTGCACTGCCCTAAACCCTGAAGCACCACCCACAGCACGACCCCCTACTATGCCCAAACACCACTGCTCTGCCCTGAACCCTAAAACACTACCCCCAGTACGACCCCCTGCACTGCCCGAACACCAATGCTCTGCCCTAAACCCTGAAACACCACCTCCAGCACATACCCTACACTGCCCGAACACCACTGCACTGCCCAAAACCCTGAAACACTAGCTCCAGCACGACCCCCTACACTGCCCCAACACAACTGCACTGCCCTAGACCCTGAAACACCAGCCCCAGGACGATCCCCTACACTGCCCGAACACCACTGCACTGCCCTAAACCCTGAAACCCCAGTGCCAGCACGACCCCCTACACTGCCCGAACACCACTGCACTGCCCTAAACCCTGAAACACCAGCCCCAGCACGACCCCCTACACTGCCCGAACACCACTGCACTGCCCTAAACCCTGAAACACCAGCCCCAGCACCACCCCCTACAATGCCTGAACACCACCGCACTGCCCTAAACCCTGAAACACCAGCCCCAGCACGACCCCCTACACTGCCCGAACACCACTGCACTGCCCTAAACCCTGAAACACCAGCCCCAGCACGACCCCCTACACTGCCCGAACACCACTGCCCTAAACCCTGTAACACCACCCCCTGCACGACCCCCTACTCTGCCCGAACACCACTGCACTGCCCTAAACCTTGAAACACCACCCCCTGCACAACCCCCTACAATGCCCCAACACCACTGCACTGCCCTAAACCCTGAAACACCACCCCCTGCATGACCCCCTACACTGCCCGAACACCACTGCACTGCCCTAAACCCTGAAACACCACCCCCTGCACCACCCCTACACTGCCCGAACACCACTGCACTGCCCTAAACCCTGAAACACCACCCGCTGCACCACCCCCTACACTGCCCGAACACTACTGCACTGCCCTAAACCCTGAAACACCACCCCAGCACGACGCCCTACACTGCCCGAACACCACTGCACTGCCCTAAACGCTGAATCACCACAACCCTGCATGACCCCCTACACTGCCCGAACACCACTGCACTGCCCTAAACCCTGAAACACCACCCCCGCATAACCCCCTACACTGCCCGAACCCCACTGCACTGCCCTAAACCCTGAAACACCACCCCCAGCACGACCCCCTTCACTGCCCGAAAACCCTTCACTGCCCTAAACCCTGAAACACCACCCCCAGCACGACCCCCTACACTGCCCCAACACCACTGCACTGCCCAAAACCCTGAAACACTAGCCCCAGCACGACCCCCTACACTGCCTGAACACCACTGCACTGCCCTAAACCCTGAAACACCAGCCCCAGCACGACCTCCTACACTGCCCGAACACCACTGCACTGCCCTAAACCCTGAAACACCACCCCCTGCATGACCCCCTACACTGCCCGAACACCACTGCACTAAACCCTGAAACACCACCCCCTGCACCACCCCCTATACTGCCCGAACACCACTGCACTGCCCTAAACCCTGAAACACCAGCCCCAGCACGACCCCCTACACTGCCCGAACACCACTGCACTGCCCTAAACCCTGAAACACTAGCCCCAGCACGACCCCCTAGACTGCACGAACACCACTGCACTGCCCTAAACCCTGAAACACCACCCGCAGCACGACCCCCTACACTGCCCGAACACCACTGCACTGCCCTAAACCCTGAAACACCACCCCCAGCACGACCCCTACACTGCCCAAACACCACTGCACTGCCCTAAACCCTGAAACAATACCCCCAGCACGACTCCCTACACTGCTCTCGAACACCATTGCACTGCCCTAAACCCTGAAACACTACCCCCAGCAAGACCCCTACACTGCTCGAACACCACTGCACTGCCCTAAACCCTGAAACATCAACCCCAGCAAGACCCCCTACAATGCCTAAACACCACTGCCCTATACCCTGAAACACCACCCCCAGCAAGACCCCCTACACTGCCCGAACACCACTGCACTGACCTAAACCCCTGAAGCACTAGCCCAAGCATGACCCCCTACACTGCCCGAACACCACTGCTCTGCCCAAAACCCTGAAACACCAGCCACAGCACGACCCCCTACACTGCCCGAACACCACTGCACTGCCCTAAACCCTGAAACACCACCCCCTGCACGACCCCCTACACTGCCCGAACACCACTGCACTGCCCAAAACCCTGAAACACCAGCCCCAGCACGACCCCCTACACTGCCCAAACACCACTGCACTGCCCTAAACACTGAAACACCAGCCCCAGCATGACCCCCTACACTGCCCGAACACCACTGCACTGCCCTAAACCCTGAAACACCACCTCCAGCACGACGCCCTACACTGCCCAAACACCACTGCACTGCCCTAAACCCTGAAACACCACAACCCTGCATGACCCCCTACACTGCCCGAACACCACTGCACTGCCCTAAACTCCTGAAACACCACCCCCCGCATAACCCCCTACACTGCCCGAACACCACTGCACTGCCCTAAACCCTGAAACACCACCCCCAGCACCACCCCTACAGTGCCCGAACACCACCGCACTGCCCTAAACCCTGAAACACCACCCCTAGCACGACCCCCTACACTGCCCGAACAGCACTGCCCTAAACCATGAAACACCACCCCTGCACAACCACCCACACTGCCCGAACACCACCGCACTGCCCTAAACCCTGAAACACCACCCCCAGCACGACCCTCTACACTGCCCGAACACCACTGCCCTAAACCAAGAAACACCACCCCTGCACAACCCCCTACACTGCCCGAACACCACTGCACTGCCCTAAACCCTGAAACACCACCCCTGCACGACCCCTACACTGCCCGAACACCACTGCACTGCCCTAAACCCTGAAACACCACCCCTGCACGACCCCCTACACTGCCCAAACACCACTGCACTGCCCTAAACACTGAAACACCAGCCCCAGCATGACCCCCTACCCTGCCCGAACACCACTGCACTGCCCTAAACCCTGAAACACCACCCCCAGCACGACCCCCTACACTGCTCGAACACCATTGCACTGCCCTAAACCCTGAAACACTACCCCCAGCAAGACCCCTACACTGCTCGAACACCACTGCACTGCCCTAAACCCTGAAACATCACCCCCAGCAAGACCCCCTACACTGCCTCAAACACCACTGCCCTACACCCTGAAACACCACCCCCAGCAAGACCCCTACGCTGACCGACCACTGCACTGCCCTAAACCCTGAAACACCACCCCCAGCACAACCCCCTACACTGCCCGAACACCACTGCTCTGACCTAAACCCTGAAACACCAGCCCAAGCATGACCCCTACACTGCCCCGAACACCACTGCTCTGCCCAAAACCCTGAAACACCAGCCACAGCACGACCCCCTACACTGCCCGAACACAACTGCACTGCCCTAAACCCTGAAACACCACCCCCTGCACGACCCCAACACTGCCCGAACACCACTGCACTGCCCAAAACCCAGAAACACCAGCCCCAGCACGACCCCCTACACTGCCCAAACACCACTGCACTGCCCTAAACACTGAAACACCAGCCCCAGCATGACCCCCTACACTGCCCGAACACCACTGCACTGCCCTAAACCCTGAAACACCACCCCCTGCACGACCCCCCACACTGCCCAAACACCACTGCACTGCCCTAAACCCTGAAACACCCCCCCCTGCATGACCCCTACACTGCCCGAACACCACTGCACTGCCCTAAACCCTGAAACACCACCCCTGCACCACCCCTACACTGCCCGAACACCACTGCACTGCCCTAAACCCTGAAACACCACCCGCTGCACCACCCCTACACTGCCCGAACACCACTGCACTGCCCTAAACCCCTGAAACACCACCTCCAGCACGACGCCCCTACACTGCCCGAACACCACTGCACTGCCCTAAACCCTGAAACACCACAACCCTGCATGACCCCCTACACTGCCCGAACACCACTGCACTGCCCTAAACCCTGAAACACCCCCCGCATAACCCCTACACTGCCCGAACACCACTGCACTGCCCGAAACCCTGAAACACCACCCCCAGCACGACCCCCACACTGCTCGAACACCATTGCACTGCCCTAAACCCTGAAACACTACCCCCAGCAAGACCCCTACACTGCTCGAACACCACTGCACTGCCCTAAACCCTGAAACATCACCCCCAGCAAGACCCCCTACACTGCCTAACACCACTGCACTGCCCTACACCCTGAAACATCACCCCCAGCAAGACCCCCTACACTGCCCGAACACCACTGCACTGCCCTAAACCCTGAAACACCACCCCCAGCACAACCCCCTACACTGCCCGAACACCACTGCTCTGACCTAAACCCTGAAACACTAGCCCAAGCATGACCCCCACACTGCCCGAACACCACTGATCTGCCCAAAACCCTGAAACACCAGCCACAGCACGACCCCCTACACTGCCCGAACACCACTGCACTGCCCTAAACCCTGAAACACCACCCCCTGCACGACCCCCTACACTGCCCGAACACCACTGCACTGCCCAAAACCCTGAAACACCAGCCCCAGCACGACCCCCTACACTGCCCAAACACCACTGCACTGCCCTAAACACTGAAACACCAGCCCCAGCATGACCCCCTACACTGCCCGAACACCACTGCACTGCCCTAAACCCTGAAACACCACCCCCTGCACGACCCCCCACACTGCCCAAACACCACTGCACTGCCCTAAACTCCTGAAACACCACCCCTGCATGACCCCCTACACTGCCCGAACACCACTGCACTGCCCTAAACCCTGAAACACCACCCCCTGCACCACCCCTACACTGCCCGAACACCACTGCACTGCCCTAAACCCTGAAACACCACCCGCTGCACCACCCCCTACACTGCCCGAACACCACTGCACTGCCCTAAACCCTGAAACACCACCTCCTGCACGACGCCCTACACTGCCCGAACACCACTGCACTGCCCTAAACCCTGAAACACCACAACCCTGCATGGCCCCCTACACTGCCCGAACACCACTGCACTGCCCTAAACCCTGAAACACTCCCCCGCATAACCCCCTACACTGCCCGAACACCACTGCACTGCCCTAAACCCTGAAACACCACCCCCAGCACGACCCCTACAGTGCCCGAACACCACCGCACTGCCCTAAACCCTGAAACACCACCCCCAGCACTACCCCCTACACTGCCCGAACACCACCACTGCCCTAAACCATGAAACACCACCCCCTGCACAACCCCCTACACTGCCCGAACACCACTGCCCCTAAATCAAGAAACACCACCCCTGCACAACCCCTACACTGCCCGAACACCACTGCACTGCCCTAAACCCTGAAACACCACCCCCTGCACGACCCCCTACACTGCCCGAACACCACTGCACTCTAAACCAAGAAACACCACCCCTGCACAACCCCCTACACTGCCCGAACACCACTGCACTGCCCTAAACCCTGAAACACCACCCCCTGCACGACCCCCTACACTGCCCGAACACCACTGCACTGCCCTAAACCCCTGAAACACCACCCCCAGCACGACCCCTACACTGCCCAAACACCACTGCACTGCCCTAAACCCTAAAACCCCAACCCCAGCATGACCCCCACACTGCCCGAACACCACTGCACTGCCCTAAACCCTGAAACACCACCCCTGCACCACCCCCTACACTGCCCGAACACCACTGCACTGCCCTAAACCCTGAAACACCACCCTCAGCACGACCCCTACACTGCCCGAACACCACTGCACTGCCCTAAACCCTGAATCACCACAACCCTGCATGACCCCCTACACTGCCCGAACACCACTGCACTGCCCTAAACCCTGAAACACCACCCCCCGCATAACCCCCTACACTGCCCGAACCCCACTGCACTGCCCTAAACCCTGAAACACCACCCCCAGCACGACCCCCTTCACTGCCCGAAAACCCTTCACTGCCCTAAACCCTGAAACACCACCCCCAGCACGACCCCCTACACTGCCCGAACACCACTGCCCTAAACCATGAAACACCACCCCTGCACGACCCCCTACACTGCCCCAACACCACTGCACTGCCCAAAACCCTGAAACACTAGCCCCAGCACGACCCCCTACACTGCCTCGAACACCACTGCACTGCCCTAAACCCTGAAACACCAGCCCCAGCACGACCTCCTACACTGCCCGAACACCACTGCACTGCCCTAAACCCTGAAACACCACCCCCTGCATGACCCCCTACACTGCCCGAACACCACTGCACCTAAACCCTGAAACACCACCCCCTGCACCACCCCCTACACTGCCCGAACACCACTGCACTGCCCTAAACCCTGAAACACCAGCCCCAGCACCACCCCCTACACTGCCCGAACACCACTGCACTGCCCTAAACCCTGAAACACTAGCCCCAGCACAACCCCCTAGACTGCCCGAACACCACTGCACTGCCCTAAACCCTGAAACACCACCCGCAGCACGACCCCTACACTGCCCGAACACCACTGCAATGCCCTAAACCCTGAAACACCACCCCCAGCACGACCCCCTACACTGCCCAAACACCACTGCACTGCCCTAAACCCTGAAACACCACCCCCAGCACGACCCCCTACACTGCCCGAACACCATTGCACTGCCCTAAACCCTGAAACACTACCCCCAGCAAGACCCCCTACACTGCCCGAACACCACTGCACTGCCCTAAACCCTGAAACATCACCCCCAGCAAGACCCCCTACACTGCCTAAACACCACTGCACTGCCCTACACCCTGAAACACCACCCCCAGCAAGACCCCCTACACTGCCCGAACACCACTGCACTGACCTAAACCCTGAAACACTAGCCCAAGCATGACCCCCTACACTGCCCGAACACCACTGCTCTGCCCAAAACCCTGAAACACCAGCCACAGCACGACCCCCTACACTGCCCGAACACCACTGCACTGCCCTAAACCCTGAAACACCACCCCCAGCACGACCCCCTACACTGCCCGAACACCACTGCACTGCCCTAAACCCTGAAACACCAGCCCCAGCACGACCGCCTACACTGCCCAAACACCACTGCACTGCCCTAAACGCTGAAACACCAGCCCCAGCATGACCCCCTACACTGCCCGAACACCACTGCACTGCCCTAAACCCTGAAACACCACCCCTGCACGACCCCCTACACTGCCCGAACACCACTGCACTGCCCTAAACCCTGAAACACCACCCCCTGCATGACCCCCTACACTGCCCGAACACCACTGCACTGCCCTAAACCCTGAAACACCACACCCCTGCACCACCCCTACACTGCCCGAACACCACTGCACTGCCCTAAACCCTGAAACACCACCCGCTGCACCACCCCCTACACTGCCCGAACACCACTGCACTGCCCTAAACCCTGAAACACCACCTCCAGCACGACGCCCTACACTGCCCGAACACCACTGCACTGCCCTAAACCCTGAAACACCACAACCCTGCATGACCCCCTACACTGCCCGAACACCACTGCACTGCCCTAAACCCTGAAACACCACCCCCGCATAACCCCCTACACTGCCCGAACACCACTGCACTGCCCTAAACCCTGAAACACCACCCCCAGCACGACCCCTACAGTGCCCGAACACCACCGCACTGCCCTAAACCCTGAAACACCACCCCTAGCACGACCCCTACACTGCCCGAACACCACTGCCCTAAACCATGAAACACCACCCCCTGCACAACCCCCTACACTGCCCGAACACCACCGCACTGCCCTAAACCCTGAAACACCACCCCCAGCACGACCCCCTACACTGCCCGAACACCACTGCCTGCCTAAACCAAGAAACACCACCCCCTGCACAACCCCCTACACTGCCCGAACACCACTGCACTGCCCTAAACCCTGAAACACCACCCCTGCACGACCCCCTACACTGCCCGAACACCACTGCACTGCCCTAAACCCTGAAACACCACCCCCTGCACGACCCCCTACACTGCCCGAACACCACTGCACTGCCCTAAACCCTGAAACACCACCCCCTGCACGACCCCCTACACTGCCCAAACACCACTGCACTGCCCTAAACACTGAAACACCAGCCCCAGCATGACCCCCTACACTGCCCGAACACCACTGCACTGCCCTAAACCCTGAAACACCACCCCCAGCACGACCCCCCTACACTGCTCCGAACACCACTGCACTGCCCTAAACCCTGAAACACTACCCCCAGCAAGACCCCCTACACTGCCTCGAACACCACTGCACTGCCCTAAACCCTGAAACACCACCCCCAGCAAGACCCCCTACACTGCCCAAACACCACTGCACTGCCCTAAACCCTGAAACACCACCCCCAGCAAGACCCCCTACACTGCCCGAACACCACTGCACTGCCCTAAACCCTGAAACACCACCCCCAGCACGACCCCCTACACTGCCCGAACACCACTGCACTGACCTAAACCCTGAAACACCAGCCCAAGCATGACCCCCTACACTGCCCGAACACCACTGCTCTGCCCTAAACCCTGAAACACCAGCCCCAGCACGACCCCCTACACTGCCCGAACACCACTGCACTGCCCTAAACCCTGAAACACCACCCCCTGCACGACCCCCTACACTGCCCGAACACCACTGCACTGCCCTAAACCCTGAAACACCAGCCCCAGCACGACCCCCTACACTGCCCAAACACCACTGCACTGCCCTAAACACTGAAACACCAGCCCCAGCATGACCCCCTACACTGCCCGAACACCACTGCACTGCCCTAAACCCTGAAACACCACCCCCAGCACGACCCCCTACACTGCCCAAACACCACTGCACTGCCCTAAACCCTGAAACACCACCCCCTGCACGACCCCCTACACTGCCCGAACACCACTGCACTGCCCTAAACCCTGAAACACCACCCCCTGCACCACCCCTACACTGCCCGAACACCACTGCACTGCCCTAAACCCTGAAACACCACCCGCTGCACCACCCCCTACACTGCCCGAACACCACTGCACTGCCCTAAACCCTGAAACACCACCTCCAGCACGACGCCCTACACTGCCCGAACACCACTGCACTGCCCTAAACCCTGAAACACCACAACCCTGCATGACCCCCTACACTGCCCGAACACCACTGCACTGCCCTAAACCCTGAAACACCACCCCCAGCATAACCCCCTACACTGCCCGAACACCACTGCACTGCCCTAAACCCTGAAACACCACCCCCAGCACGACCCCTACACTGCCCGAACACCACCGCACTGCCCTAAACCCTGAAACACCACCCCCAGCACGACCCCCTACACTGCCCAAACACCACTGCACTGCCCTAAACCCTGAAACACCAGCCCCAGCATGACCCCCTACACTGCCCGAACACCACTGCACTGCCCTAAACCCTGAAACACCACCCCCAGCACGACCCCCTACACTGCCCGAACACCACTGCACTGCCCTAAACCCTGAAACACTACCCCCAGCAAGACCCCCTACACTGCCCGAACACCACTGCACTGCCCTAAACCCTGAAACATCACCCCCAGCAAGACCCCCTACACTGCCTGAACACCACTGCACTGCCCTAAACCCTGAAACACCACCCCCAGCAAGACCCCCTACACTGCCCGAACACCACTGCACTGCCCTAAACCCTGAAACACCACCCCCAGCACAACCCCCTACACTGCCCGAACACCACTGCTCTGACCTAAACCCTGAATCACCAGCCCCAGCATGACCCCCTACACTGCCCGAACACCACTGCTCTGCCCTAAACCCTGAAACACCAGCCCCAGCACGACCCCCTACACTGCCCGAACACCACTGCACTGCCCTAAACCCTGAAACACCACCCCCTGCACGACCCCCTACACTGCCCGAACACCACTGCACTGCCCTAAACCCTGAAACACCAGCCCCAGCACGACCCCCTACACTGCCCAAACACCACTGCACTGCCCTAAACCCTGAAACACCAGCCCCAGCATGACCCCCTACACTGCCCGAACACCACTGCACTGCCCTAAACCCTGAAACACCACCCCCTGCACGACCCCCTACACTGCCCGAACACCACTGCACTGCCCTAAACCCTGAAACACCACCCCTGCATGACCCCTACACTGCCCGAACACCACTGCACTGCCCTAAACCCTGAAACACCACCCCTGCACCACCCCCTACACTGCCCGAACACCACTGCACTGCCCTAAACCCTGAAACACCACCCGCTGCACGACCCCCTACACTGCCCGAACACCACTGCACTGCCCTAAACCCTGAAACACCACCCCCAGCACGACCCCCTACACTGCCCGAACACCACTGCACTGCCCTAAACCCTGAAACACCACACCCCTGCATGACCCCCTACACTGCCCGAACACCACTGCACTGCCCTAAACCCTGAAACACCACCCCCGCATAACCCCCTACACTGCCCGAACACCACTGCACTGCCCTAAACCCTGAAACACCACCCCCAGCACGACCCCCTACACTGCCCGAACACCACTGCACTGCCCTAAACCCTGAAACACCACACCCAGCACGACCCCCTACACTGCCCGAACACCACTGCACTGCCCTAAACCCTGAAACACCACCCCTGCACAACCCCCTACACTGCCCGAACACCACTGCACTGCCCTAAACCCTGAAACACCACCCCCAGCACGACCCCCTACACTGCCCGAACACCACTGCACTGCCCTAAACCCTGAAACACCACCCCCTGCACGACCCCCTACACTGCCCGAACACCACTGCACTGCCCTAAACCCTGAAACACCAGCCCCTGCACAACCCCCTACACTGCCCGAACACCACTGCACTGCCCTAAACCCTGAAACACCACCCCCAGCACGACCCCCTACACTGCCCGAACACCATTGCACTGCCCTAAACCCTGAAACACTACCCCCAGCAAGACCCCCTACACTGCTCGAACACCACTGCACTGCCCTAAACCCTGAAACATCACCCCCAGCAAGACCCCCTACACTGCCTAAACACCACTGCCCTACACCCTGAAACACCACCCCCAGCAAGACCCCCTACACTGCCCGAACACCACTGCACTGCCCTAAACCCTGAAACACCACCCCCAGCACAACCCCCTACACTGCCCGAACACCACTGCTCTGACCTAAACCCTGAAACACCAGCCCAAGCATGACCCCCTACACTGCCCGAACACCACTGCTCTGCCCTAAACCCTGAAACACCAGCCACAGCACGACCCCCTACACTGCCCGAACACCACTGCACTGCCCTAAACCCTGAAACACCACCCCCTGCACGACCCCCTACACTGCCCGAACACCACTGCACTGCCCTAAACCCTGAAACACCAGCCCCAGCACGACCCCCTACACTGCCCAAACACCACTGCACTGCCCTAAACACTGAAACACCAGCCCCAGCATGACCCCCTACACTGCCCGAACACCACTGCACTGCCCTAAACCCTGAAACACCACCCCCTGCACGACCCCCTACACTGCCCAAACACCACTGCACTGCCCTAAACCCTGAAACACCACCCCCTGCATGACCCCCTACACTGCCCGAACACCACTGCACTGCCCTAAACCCTGAAACACCACCCCCTGCACCACCCCTACACTGCCCGAACACCACTGCACTGCCCTAAACCCTGAAACACCACCCGCTGCACGACCCCCTACACTGCCCGAACACCACTGCACTGCCCTAAACCCTGAAACACCACCTCCAGCACGACGCCCTACACTGCCCGAACACCACTGCACTGCCCTAAACCCTGAAACACCACAACCCTGCATGACCCCCTACACTGCCCGAACACCACTGCACTGCCCTAAACCCTGAAACACCACCCTCAGCACGACCCCCTACACTGCCCGAACACCACTGCACTGCCCTAAACCCTGAAACACCACAACCCCGCATGACCCCCTACACTGCCCGAACACCACTGCACTGCCCTAAACCCTGAAACACCACCCCCCGCACAACCCCCTACACTGCCCGAACCCCACTGCACTGCCCTAAACCCTGAAACACCACCCCCAGCACGACCCCCTACACTGCCCGAACACCACTGCACTGCCCTAAACCCTGAAACACCACCCCCAGCACGACCCCCTACACTGCCCGAACACCACTGCACTGCCCTAAACCCTGAAACACCACCCCCTGCACGACCCCCTACACTGCCCCAACACCACTGCACTGCCCTAAACCCTGAAACACTAGCCCCAGCACGACCCCCTACACTGCCTGAACACCACTGCACTGCCCTAAACCCTGAAACACCAGCCCCAGCACGACCTCCTACACTGCCCGAACACCACTGCACTGCCCTAAACCCTGAAACACCACCCCCTGCATGACCCCCTACACTGCCCGAACACCACTGCACTGCCCTAAACCCTGAAACACCACCCCCAGCACGACCCCCTACACTGCCCGAACACCACTGCACTGCCCTAAACCCTGAAACACCAGCCCCAGCACGACCCCCTACACTGCCCGAACACCACTGCACTGCCCTAAACCCTGAAACACTAGCCCCAGCACGACCCCCTAGACTGCCCGAACACCACTGCACTGCCCTAAACCCTGAAACACCACCCGCAGCACGACCCCCTACACTGCCCGAACACCACTGCAATGCCCTAAACCCTGAAACACCACCCCCAGCCCGACCCCCTACACTGCCCAAACACCACTGCACTGCCCTAAACCCTGAAACACTACCCCCAGCACGACCCCCTACACTGCCCGAACACCACTGCACTGCCCTAAACCCTGAAACACTACCCCCAGCAAGACCCCCTACACTGCCCGAACACCACTGCACTGCCCTAAACCCTGAAACACCACCCCCAGCAAGACCCCCTACACTGCCCGAACACCACTGCACTGCCCTAAACCCTGAAACACCAGCCCCAGCATGACCCCCTACACTGCCCGAACACCACTGCTCTGCCCTAAACCCTGAAACACCAGCCCCAGCACGACCCCCTACACTGCCCGAACACCACTGCACTGCCCTAAACCCTGAAACACCACCCCTGCACGACCCCCTACACTGCCCGAACACCACTGCACTGCCCAAAACCCTGAAACACCAGCCCCAGCACGACCCCTACACTGCCCAAACACCACTGCACTGCCCTAAACACTGAAACACCAGCCCCAGCATGACCCCTACACTGCCCGAACACCACTGCACTGCCCTAAACCCTGAAACACCACCCCCTGCACGACCCCCCACACTGCCCAAACACCACTGCACTGCCCTAAACCCTGAAACACCACCCCCTGCATGACCCCTACACTGCCCGAACACCACTGCACTGTCCTAAACCCTGAAACACCACACCCTGCACCACCCCTACACTGCCCAAACACCACTGCACTGCCCTAAACCCTGAAACACCACCCGCTGCACCACCCCCTACACTGCCCAAACACCACTGCACTGCCCTAAACCCTGAAACACCACCTCCAGCACGACGCCCTACACTGCCCGAACACCACTGCACTGCCCTAAACCCTGAAACACCACAACCCTGCATGACCCCCTACACTGCCCGAACACCACTGCACTGCCCTAAACCCTGAAACACCACCCCCGCATAACCCCCTACACTGCCCGAACACCACTGCACTGCCCTAAACCCTGAAACACCACCCCCAGCACGACCCCTACAGTGCCCGAACACCACCGCACTGCCCTAAACCCTGAAACACCACCCCTAGCACGACCCCCTACACTGCCCGAACACCACTGCCCTAAACCATGAAACACCACCCCCTGCACAACCCCCTACACTGCCCGAACACCACTGCACTGCCCTAAACCCTGAAACACCACCCCCAGCACGACCCCCTACACTGCCCGAACACCACTGCACTGCCCTAAACCCAGAAACACCACCCCCTGCACAACCCCCTACACTGCCCGAACACCACTGCACTGCCCTAAACCCTGAAACACCACCCCCTGCACGACCCCCTACACTGCCCGAACACCACTGCACTGCCCTAAACCCTGAAACACCACCCCCTGCACGACCCCCTACACTGCCCGAACACCACTGCACTGCCCTAAACCCTGAAACACCACCCCCAGCACGACCCACTACACTGCCCAAACACCACTGCACTGCCCTAAACACTGAAACACCAGCCCCAGCATGACCCCCTACACTGCCCGAACACCACTGCACTGCCCTAAACCCTGAAACACCACCCCCAGCACGACCCCCTACACTGCTCGAACACCATTGCACTGCCCTAAACCCTGAAACACTACCCCCAGCAAGACCCCCTACACTGCTCGAACACCACTGCACTGCCCTAAACCCTGAAACATCACCCCCAGCAAGACCCCCTACACTGCCTAAACACCACTGCCCTACACCCTGAAACACCACCCCCAGCAAGACCCCCTACACTGCCCGAACACCACTGCACTGCCCTAAACCCTGAAACACCACCCCCAGCACAACCCCCTACACTGCCCGAACACCACTGCTCTGACCTAAACCCTGAAACACTAGCCCAAGCATGACCCCCTACACTGCCCGAACACCACTGCTCTGCCCAAAACCCTGAAACACCAGCCACAGCACGACCCCCTACACTGCCCGAACACCACTGCACTGCCCTAAACCCTGAAACACCACCCCCTGCACGACCCCCTACACTGCCCGAACACCACTGCACTGCCCTAAACCCTGAAACACCACCCCCTGCACGACCCCCCACACTGCCCAAACACCACTGCACTGCCCTAAACCCTGAAACACCACCCCCTGCATGACCCCCTACACTGCCCGAACACCACTGCACTGCCCTAAACCCTGAAACACCACCCCCTGCACCACCCCTACACTGCCCGAACACCACTGCACTGCCCTAAACCCTGAAACACCACCCGCTGCACCACCCCCTACACTGCCCGAACACCACTGCACTGCCCTAAACCCTGAAACACCACCTCCAGCACGACGCCCCTACACTGCCCGAACACCACTGCACTGCCCTAAACCCTGAAACACCACAACCCTGCATGACCCCCTACACTGCCCGAACACCACTGCACTGCCCTAAACCCTGAAACACCACCCCCGCATAACCCCCTACACTGCCCGAACACCACTGCACTGCCCTAAACCCTGAAACACCACCCCCAGCACGACCCCCTACAGTGCCCGAACACCACCGCACTGCCCTAAACCCTGAAACACCACCCCCAGCACGACCCCCTACACTGCCCAAACACCACTGCACTGCCCTAAACACTGAAACACCAGCCCCAGCATGACCCCCTACACTGCCCGAACACCACTGCACTGCCCTAAACCCTGAAACACCACCCCCAGCACGACCCCCTACACTGCTCCGAACACCATTGCACTGCCCTAAACCCTGAAACACTACCCCCAGCAAGACCCCCTACACTGCTCGAACACCACTGCACTGCCCTAAACCCTGAAACATCACCCCCAGCAAGACCCCCTACACTGCCTAAACACCACTGCCCTACACCCTGAAACATCACCCCCAGCAAGACCCCCTACACTGCCCGAACACCACTGCACTGCCCTAAACCCTGAAACACCACCCCCAGCACAACCCCCTACACTGCCCGAACACCACTGCTCTGACCTAAACCCTGAAACACTAGCCCAAGCATGACCCCCTACACTGCCCGAACACCACTGCTCTGCCCAAAACCCTGAAACACCAGCCACAGCACGACCCCCTACACTGCCCGAACACCACTGCACTGCCCTAAACCCTGAAACACCACCCCCTGCACGACCCCCTACACTGCCCGAACACCACTGCACTGCCCAAAACCCTGAAACACCAGCCCCAGCACGACCCCCTACACTGCCCAAACACCACTGCACTGCCCTAAACACTGAAACACCAGCCCCAGCATGACCCCCTACACTGCCCGAACACCACTGCACTGCCCTAAACCCTGAAACACCACCCCCTGCACGACCCCCACACTGCCCAAACACCACTGCACTGCCCTAAACCCTGAAACACCACCCCCTGCATGACCCCCTACACTGCCCGAACACCACTGCACTGCCCTAAACCCTGAAACACCACCCCCTGCACCACCCCCTACACTGCCCGAACACCACTGCACTGCCCTAAACCCTGAAACACCACCCGCTGCACCACCCCCTACACTGCCCGAACACCACTGCACTGCCCTAAACCCTGAAACACCACCTCCAGCACGACGCCCTACACTGCCCGAACACCACTGCACTGCCCTAAACCCTGAAACACCACAACCCTGCATGACCCCCTACACTGCCCGAACACCACTGCACTGCCCTAAACCCTGAAACACCCCCCCCGCATAACCCCCTACACTGCCCGAACACCACTGCACTGCCCTAAACCCTGAAACACCACCCCCAGCACGACCCCTACAGTGCCCGAACACCACCGCACTGCCCTAAACCCTGAAACACCACACCCAGCACGACCCCCTACACTGCCCGAACACCACTGCCCTAAACCATGAAACACCACCCCCTGCACAACCCCCTACACTGCCCGAACACCACTGCCCTAAATCAAGAAACACCACCCCTGCACAACCCCCTACACTGCCCGAACACCACTGCACTGCCCTAAACCCTGAAACACCACCCCCAGCACGACCCCCTACACTGCCCGAACACCATTGCACTGCCCTAAACCCTGAAACACTACCCCCAGCACAGACCCCTACACTGCCCGAACACCACTGCACTGCCCTAAACCCTGAAACATCACCCCCAGCAAGACCCCCTACACTGCCTGAAACACCACTGCCCTACACCCTGAAACACCACCCCCAGCAAGACCCCCTACACTGCCCGAACACCACTGCACTGCCCTAAACCCTGAAACACCACCCCCAGCACAACCCCCTACACTGCCCGAACACCACTGCACTGCCCTAAACCCTGAAACACTAGCCCCAGCATGACCCCCTACACTGCCCGAACACCACTGCACTGCCCTAAACCCTGAAACACCAGCCCCAGCACGACCCCCTACACTGCCCGAACACCACTGCACTGCCCTAAACCCTGAAACACCACCCCCTGCACGACCCCCTACACTGCCCGAACACCACTGCACTGCCCTAAACCCTGAAACACCAGCCCCAGCACGACCCCCTACACTGCCCGAACACCACTGCACTGCCCTAAACCCTGAAACACCACCCCTGCACGACCCCCTACACTGCCCGAACACCACTGCACTGCCCTAAACCCTGAAACACCAGCCCCAGCACGACCCCCTACACTGCCCGAACACCACTGCACTGCCCTAAACCCTGAAACACCAGCCCCAGTCCGACCCCCTACACTGCCCGAACACCACTGCACTGCCCTAAACCCTGAAACACCACCCCCTGCATGACCCCCTACACTGCCCGAACACCACTGCACTGCCCTAAACCCTGAAACACCACCCCTGCACGACCCCCTACACTGCCCGAACACCACTGCACTGCCCTAAACCCTGAAACACCAGCCCCAGCACGACCCCCTACACTGCCCGAACACCACTGCACTGCCCTAAACCCTGAAACACCAGCCCCAGCACGACCCCCTACACTGCCCGAACACCACTGCACTGCCCTAAACCCTGAAACACCACCCCCAGCACGACCCCCTACACTGCCCGAACACCACTGCACTGCCCTAAACCCTGAAACACCACCCCCAGCACGACCCCCTACACTGCCCGAACACCACTGCACTGCCCTAAACCCTGAAACACCACCCCCAGCACGACCCCCTACACTGCCCGAACACCACTGCACTGCCCTAAACCCTGAAACACCACCCCCAGCAAGACCCCTACACTGCCCGAACACCACTGCACTGCCCTAAACCCTGAAACACCACCCCCAGCACGACCCCCTACACTGCCCGAACACCACTGCACTGCCCTAAACCCTGAAACACCAGCCCCAGCATGACCCCCTACACTGCCCGAACACCACTGCACTGCCCTAAACCCTGAAACACCAGCCCCAGCACGACCCCCTACACTGCCCGAACACCACTGCACTGCCCTAAACCCTGAAACACCACCCCTGCACGACCCCCTACACTGCCCGAACACCACTGCACTGCCCTAAACCCTGAAACACCAGCCCCAGCACGACCCCCTACACTGCCCGAACACCACTGCACTGCCCTAAACCCTGAAACACCAGCCCCAGCATGACCCCCTACACTGCCCGAACACCACTGCACTGCCCTAAACCCTGAAACACCACCCCCAGCACGACCCCCTACACTGCCCGAACACCACTGCACTGCCCTAAACCCTGAAACACCACCCCCTGCACGACCCCTACACTGCCCGAACACCACTGCACTGCCCTAAACCCTGAAACACCACACCCTGCACGACCCCTACACTGCCCAAACACCACTGCACTGCCCTAAACCCTGAAACACCACCCGCTGCACGACCCCCTACACTGCCCGAACACCACTGCACTGCCCTAAACCCTGAAACACCACCTCCAGCACGACGCCCTACACTGCCCGAACACCACTGCACTGCCCTAAACCCTGAAACACCACAACCCTGCATGACCCCCTACACTGCCCGAACACCACTGCACTGCCCTAAACCCTGAAACACCACCCCCAGCACAACCCCCTACACTGCCCGAACACCACTGCACTGCCCTAAACCCTGAAACACCACCCCCAGCACGACCCCTACACTGCCCGAACACCACCGCACTGCCCTAAACCCTGAAACACCACCCCTAGCACGACCCCCTACACTGCCCGAACACCACTGCACTGCCCTAAACCCTGAAACACCACCCCATGCACGACCCCCTACACTGCCCGAACACCACCGCACTGCCCTAAACCCTGAAACACCACCCCCAGCACGACCCCCTACACTGCCCGAACACCACTGCACTGCCCTAAACCCTGAAACACCACCCCCAGCACGACCCCCTACACTGCCCGAACACCACTGCACTGCCCTAAACCCTGAAACACCACCCCCAGCACGACCCCCTACACTGCCCGAACACCACTGCACTGCCCTAAACCCTGAAACACCACCCCCAGCACGACCCCCTACACTGCCCGAACACCACTGCACTGCCCTAAACCCTGAAACACCACCCCCAGCACGACCCCCTACACTGCCCAAACACCACTGCACTGCCCTAAACCCTGAAACACCAGCCCCAGCATGACCCCCTACACTGCCCGAACACCACTGCACTGCCCTAAACCCTGAAACACCACCCCCAGCACGACCCCCTACACTGCCCGAACACCACTGCACTGCCCTAAACCCTGAAACACTACCCCCAGCAAGACCCCCTACACTGCCCGAACACCACTGCACTGCCCTAAACCCTGAAACACCACCCCCAGCAAGACCCCCTACACTGCCCGAACACCACTGCACTGCCCTAAACCCTGAAACACCACCCCCAGCAAGACCCCCTACACTGCCCGAACACCACTGCACTGCCCTAAACCCTGAAACACCACACCCAGCACAACCCCCTACACTGCCCGAACACCACTGCACTGCCCTAAACCCTGAAACACTAGCCCCAGCATGACCCCCTACACTGCCCGAACACCACTGCACTGCCCTAAACCCTGAAACACCAGCCCCAGCACGACCCCCTACACTGCCCGAACACCACTGCACTGCCCTAAACCCTGAAACACCACCCCTGCACGACCCCCTACACTGCCCGAACACCACTGCACTGCCCTAAACCCTGAAACACCACCCCTGCACGACCCCCCACACTGCCCAAACACCACTGCACTGCCCTAAACCCTGAAACACCACCCCTGCACGACCCCCTACACTGCCCGAACACCACTGCACTGCCCTAAACCCTGAAACACCACCCCCTGCACCACCCCTACACTGCCCGAACACCACTGCACTGCCCTAAACCCTGAAACACCACCCCCTGCACCACCCCCTACACTGCCCGAACACCACTGCACTGCCCTAAACCCTGAAACACCACCTCCAGCACGACGCCCTACACTGCCCGAACACCACTGCACTGCCCTAAACCCTGAAACACCACAACCCTGCATGACCCCCTACACTGCCCGAACACCACTGCACTGCCCTAAACCCTGAAACACCACCCCCGCATAACCCCCTACACTGCCCGAACACCACTGCACTGCCCTAAACCCTGAAACACCACCCCCAGCACGACCCCCTACAGTGCCCGAACACCACCGCACTGCCCTAAACCCTGAAACACCACCCCCAGCACGACCCCCTACACTGCCCAAACACCACTGCACTGCCCTAAACACTGAAACACCAGCCCCAGCATGACCCCCTACACTGCCCGAACACCACTGCACTGCCCTAAACCCTGAAACACCACCCCCAGCACGACCCCCTACACTGCTCGAACACCATTGCACTGCCCTAAACCCTGAAACACTACCCCCAGCAAGACCCCCTACACTGCTCGAACACCACTGCACTGCCCTAAACCCTGAAACATCACCCCCAGCAAGACCCCCTACACTGCCTAACACACCACTGCCCTACACCCTGAAACATCACCCCCAGCAAGACCCCCTACACTGCCCGAACACCACTGCACTGCCCTAAACCCTGAAACACCACCCCCAGCACAACCCCCTACACTGCCCGAACACCACTGCTCTGACCTAAACCCTGAAACACTAGCCCAAGCATGACCCCCTACACTGCCCGAACACCACTGCTCTGCCCAAAACCCTGAAACACCAGCCACAGCACGACCCCCTACACTGCCCGAACACCAATGCACTGCCGTAAACCCTGAAACACCACCCCCTGCACGACCCCCTACACTGCCCGAACACCACTGCACTGCCCAAAACCCTGAAACACCAGCCCCAGCACGACCCCCTACACTGCCCAAACACCACTGCACTGCCCTAAACACTGAAACACCAGCCCCAGCATGACCCCCTACACTGCCCGAACACCACTGCACTGCCCTAAACCCTGAAACACCACCCCCTGCACGACCCCCACACTGCCCAAACACCACTGCACTGCCCTAAACCCTGAAACACCACCCCCTGCATGACCCCCTACACTGCCCGAACACCACTGCACTGCCCTAAACCCTGAAACACCACCCCTGCACCACCCCCTACACTGCCCGAACACCACTGCACTGCCCTAAACCCTGAAACACCACCCGCTGCACCACCCCCTACACTGCCCGAACACCACTGCACTGCCCTAAACCCTGAAACACCACCTCCAGCACGACGCCCTACACTGCCCGAACACCACTGCACTGCCCTAAACCCTGAAACACCACAACCCCTGCATGACCCCCTACACTGCCCGAACACCACTGCACTGCCCTAAACCCTGAAACACCCCCCCGCATAACCCCCTACACTGCCCGAACACCACTGCACTGCCCTAAACCCTGAAACACCACCCCCAGCACGACCCCTACAGTGCCCGAACACCACCGCACTGCCCTAAACCCTGAAACACCACACCCAGCACGACCCCCTACACTGCCCGAACACCACTGCCTCTAAACCATGAAACACCACCCCCTGCACAACCCCCTACACTGCCCGAACACCACTGCACTGCCCTAAATCAAGAAACACCACCCCTGCACAACCCCCTACACTGCCCGAACACCACTGCACTGCCCTAAACCCTGAAACACCACCCCCTGCACGACCCCCTACACTGCCCGAACACCACTGCCCTAAACCAAGAAACACCACCCCCTGCACAACCCCCTACACTGCCCGAACACCACTGCACTGCCCTAAACCCTGAAACACCACCCCCAGCACGACCCCCTACACTGCTCGAACACCATTGCACTGCCCTAAACCCTGAAACACTACCCCCAGCAAGACCCCTACACTGCTCGAACACCACTGCACTGCCCTAAACCCTGAAACATCACCCCCAGCAAGACCCCCTACACTGCCTAAACACCACTGCCCTACACCCTGAAACACCACCCCCAGCAAGACCCCCTACACTGCCCGAACACCACTGCACTGCCCTAAACCCTGAAACACCACCCCCAGCACAACCCCCTACACTGCCCGAACACCACTGCTCTGACCTAAACCCTGAAACACTAGCCCAAGCATGACCCCCTACACTGCCCGAACACCACTGCTCTGCCCTAAACCCTGAAACACCAGCCACAGCACGACCCCCTACACTGCCCGAACACCACTTCACTGCCCTAAACCCTGAAACACCACCCCCTGCACGACCCCCTACACTGCCCGAACACCACTGCACTGCCCTAAACCCTGAAACACCAGCCCCAGCATGACCCCCTACACTGCCCAAACACCACTGCACTGCCCTAAACACTGAAACACCAGCCCCAGCATGACCCCCTACACTGCCCGAACACCACTGCACTGCCCTAAACCCTAAAACACCACCCCCTGCACGACCCCCCACACTGCCCAAACACCACTGCACTGCCCTAAACCCTGAAACACCACCCCCTGCATGACCCCCTACACTGCCCGAACACCACTGCACTGCCCTAAACCCTGAAACACCACCCCCTGCACCACCCCCTATACTGCACGAACACCACTGCACTGCCCTAAACTCTGAAACACCACCCGCTGCACCACCCCCTACACTGCCCGAACACCACTGCACTGCCCTAAACCCTGAAACACCACCTCCAGCACGACGCCCTACACTGCCCGAACACCACTGCACTGCCCTAAACCCTGAAACACCACAACCCTGCATGACCCCCTACACTGCCCGAACACAACTGCACTGCCCTAAACCCTGAAACACCCCCCGCATAACCCCCTACACTGCCCGAACACCACTGCACTGCCCTAAACCCTGAAACACCACCGCCAGCACGACCCCTACAGTGCCCGAACACCACCGCACTGCCCTAAACCCTGAAACACCACCCCCAGCACGACCCCCTACACTGCCCAAACACCACTGCACTGCCCTAAACACTGAAACACCAGCCCCAGCATGACCCCCTACACTGCCCGAACACCACTGCACTGCCCTAAACCCTGAAACACCACCCCCAGCACGACCCCCTACACTGCTCGAACACCATTGCACTGCCCTAAACCCTGAAACACCACCTCCAGCACGACGCCCTACACTGCCCGAACACCACTGCACTGCCCTAAACCCTGAAACACCACAACCCTGCATGACCCCCTACACTGCCCGAACACCACTGCACTGCCCTAAACCCTGAAACACCACCCCCCGCATAACCCCCTACACTGCCCGAACACCACTGCACTGCCCTAAACCCTGAAACACCACCCCAGCACGACCCCTACAGTGCCCGAACACCACCGCACTGCCCTAAACCCTGAAACACCACCCCTAGCACGACCCCCTACACTGCCCGAACACCACTGCTGCCCTAAACCATGAAACACCACCCCCTGCACAACCACCTACACTGCCCGAACACCACCGCACTGCCCTAAACCCTGAAACACCACCCCCAGCACGACCCCCTACACTGCCCGAACACCACTGCCCTAAACCAAGAAACACCACCCCCTGCACAACCCCCTACACTGCCCGAACACCACTGCACTGCCCTAAACCCTGAAACACCACCCCCTGCACGACCCCCTACACTGCCCGAACACCACTGCACTGCCCTAAACCCTGAAACACCACCCCCTGCACGACCCCCTACACTGCCCGAACACCACTGCACTGCCCTAAACCCTGAAACACCACCCCCTGCACGACCCCTACACTGCCCAAACACCACTGCACTGCCCTAAACACTGAAACACCAGCCCCAGCATGACCCCTACACTGCCCGAACACCACTGCACTGCCCTAAACCCTGAAACACCACCCCAGCACGACCCCCTACACTGCTCCGAACACCATTGCACTGCCCTAAACCCTGAAACACTACCCCCAGCAAGACCCCCTACACTGCTCGAACACCACTGCACTGCCCTAAACCCTGAAACATCACCCCCAGCAAGACCCCCTACACTGCCTAAACACCACTGCCCTACACCCTGAGACACCACCCCCAGCAAGACCCCTACACTGCCCGAACACCACTGCACTGCCCTAAACCCTGAAACACCACCCCCAGCACAACCCCCTACACTGCCCGAACACCACTGCTCTGACCTAAACCCTGAAACACTAGCCCAAGCATGACCCCCTACACTGCCCGAACACCACTGCTCTGCCCTAAACCCTGAAACACCAGCCACAGCACGACCCCCTACACTGCCCGAACACCACTGCACTGCCCTAAACCCTGAAACACCACCCCCTGCACGACCCCCTACACTGCCCGAACACCACTGCACTGCCCAAACCCTGAAACACCAGCCCCAGCACGACCCCTACACTGCCCAAACACCACTGCACTGCCCTAAACACTGAAACACCAGCCCCAGCATGACCCCCTACACTGCCCGAACACCACTGCACTGCCCTAAACCCTGAAACACCACCCCTGCACGACCCCCTACACTGCCCAAACACCACTGCACTGCCCTAAACCCTGAAACACCACCCCCTGCATGACCCCCTACACTGCCCGAACACCACTGCACTGCCCTAAACCCTGAAACACCACCCCCTGCACCACCCCTACACTGCCCGAACACCACTGCACTGCCCTAAACTCTGAAACACCACCCGCTGCACCACCCCCTACACTGCCCGAACACCACTGCACTGCCCTAAACCCTGAAACACCACCTCCAGCACGACGCCCTACACTGCCCGAACACCACTGCACTGCCCTAAACCCTGAAACACCACAACCCTGCATGACCCCCTACACTGCCCGAACACCACTGCACTGCCCTAAACCCTGAAACACCCCCCGCATAACCCCCTACACTGCCCGAACACCACTGCACTGCCCTAAACCCTGAAACACCACCCCCAGCACGACCCCTACAGTGCCCGAACACCACCGCACTGCCCTAAACCCTGAAACACCACCCCCAGCACGACCCCCTACACTGCCCAAACACCACTGCACTGCCCTAAACACTGAAACACCAGCCCCAGCATGACCCCCTACACTGCCCGAACACCACTGCACTGCCCTAAACCCTGAAACACCACCCCCAGCACGACCCCCTACACTGCTCGAACACCATTGCACTGCCCTAAACCCTGAAACACTACCCCCAGCAAGACCCCTACACTGCTCGAACACCACTGCACTGCCCTAAACCCTGAAACATCACCCCCAGCAAGACCCCCTACACTGCCTAAACACCACTGCCCCTACACCCTGAAACATCACCCCCAGCAAGACCCCCTACACTGCCCGAACACCACTGCACTGCCCTAAACCCTGAAACACCACCCCCAGCACAACCCCCTACACTGCCCGAACACCACTGCTCTGACCTAAACCCTGAAACACTAGCCCAAGCATGACCCCTACACTGCCCGAACACCACTGCTCTGCCCAAAACCCTGAAACACCAGCCACAGCACGACCCCCTACACTGCCCGAACACCACTGCACTGCCGTAAACCCTGAAACACCACCCCCTGCACGACCCCCTACACTGCCCGAACACCACTGCACTGCCCAAAACCCTGAAACACCAGCCCCAGCATGACCCCCTACACTGCCCAAACACCACTGCACTGCCCTAAACACTGAAACACCAGCCCCAGCATGACCCCCTACACTGCCCAAACACCACTGCACTGCCCTAAACCCTGAAACACCACCCCCTGCACGACCCCCACACTGCCCAAACACCACTGCACTGCTCCTAAACCCTGAAACACCACCCCTGCATGACCCCCTACACTGCCCGAACACCACTGCACTGCCCTAAACCCTGAAACACCACCCCTGCACCACCCCTACACTGCCCGAACACCACTGCACTGCCCTAAACCCTGAAACACCACCCGCTGCACCACCCCCTACACTGCCCGAACACCACTGCACTGCCCTAAACCCTGAAACACCACCTCCAGCACGACGCCCTACACTGCCCGAACACCACTGCACTGCCCTAAACCCTGAAACACCACAACCCTGCATGACCCCTACACTGCCCGAACACCACTGCACTGCCCTAAACCCTGAAACACCCCCCGCATAACCCCTACACTGCCCGAACACCACTGCACTGCCCTAAACCCTGAAACACCACCCCCAGCACGACCCCTACAGTGCCCGAACACCACCGCACTGCCCTAAACCCTGAAACACCACACCCAGCACGACCCCCTACACTGCCCGAACACCACTGCCCTAAACCATGAAACACCACCCCCTGCACAACCCCCTACACTGCCTGAACACCACTGCCCTAAATCAAGAAACACCACCCCTGCACAACCCCCTACACTGCCCGAACACCACTGCACTGCCCTAAACCCTGAAACACCACCCCTGCACGACCCCCTACACTGCCCGAACACCACGCACTGCCCTAAACCAAGAAACACCACCCCCTGCACAACCCCCTACACTGCCCGAACACCACTGCACTGCCCTAAACCCTGAAACACCACCCCCAGCACGACCCCCTACACTGCTCGAACACCATTGCACTGCCCTAAACCCTGAAACACTACCCCCAGCAAGACCCCTACACTGCTCGAACACCACTGCACTGCCCTAAACCCTGAAACATCACCCCCAGCAAGACCCCCTACACTGCCTAAACACCACTGCCCTACACCCTGAAACACCACCCCCAGCAAGACCCCCTACACTGCCCGAACACCACTGCACTGCCCTAAACCCTGAAACACCACCCCCAGCACAACCCCCTACACTGCCCGAACACCACTGCTCTGACCTAAACCCTGAAACACTAGCCCAAGCATGACCCCTACACTGCCCGAACACCACTGCTCTGCCCAAAACCCTGAAACACCAGCCACAGCACGACCCCCTACACTGCCCGAACACCACTGCACTGCCCTAAACCCTGAAACACCACCCCTGCACGACCCCTACACTGCCCGAACACCACTGCACTGCCCTAAACCCTGAAACACCACCCCCTGCACGACCCCCTACACTGCCCGAACACCACTGCACTGCCCTAAACCCTGAAACACCACCCCCTGCACGACCCCCTACACTGCCCAAACACCACTGCACTGCCCTAAACACTGAAACACCAGCCCCAGCATGACCCCCTACACTGCCCGAACACCACTGCACTGCCCTAAACCCTGAAACACCACCCCCAGCACGACCCCTACACTGCCTCGAACACCATTGCACTGCCCTAAACCCTGAAACACTACCCCCAGCAAGACCCCCTACACTGCTCGAACACCACTGCACTGCCCTAAACCCTGAAACATCACCCCCAGCAAGACCCCCTACACTGCCTAAACACCACTGCCCTACACCCTGAAACACCACCCCCAGCAAGACCCCCTACACTGCCCGAACACCACTGCACTGCCCTAAACCCTGAAACACCACCCCCAGCACAACCCCCTACACTGCCCGAACACCACTGCTCTGACCTAAACCCTGAAACACTAGCCCAAGCATGACCCCTACACTGCCCGAACACCACTGCTCTGCCCAAAACCCTGAAACACCAGCCACAGCACGACCCCCTACACTGCCCGAACACCACTGCACTGCCCTAAACCCTGAAACACCACCCCCTGCACGACCCCTACACTGCCCCGAACACCACTGCACTGCCCAAAACCCTGAAACACCAGCCCCAGCACGACCCCCTACACTGCCCAAACACCACTGCACTGCTCCTAAACACTGAAACACCAGCCCCAGCATGACCCCCTACACTGCCCGAACACCACTGCACTGCCCTAAACCCTGAAACACCACCCCCTGCACGACCCCCCACACTGCCCAAACACCACTGCACTGCCCTAAACCCTGAAACACCACCCCTGCATGACCCCCTACACTGCCCGAACACCACTGCACTGCCCCTAAACCCTGAAACACCACCCCCTGCACCACCCCTACACTGCCCGAACACCACTGCACTGCCCTAAACCCTGAAACACCACCCGCTGCACCACCCCTACACTGCCCGAACACCACTGCACTGCCCTAAACCCTGAAACACCACCTCCAGCACGACGCCCTACACTGCCCGAACACCACTGCACTGCCCTAAACCCTGAAACACCACAACCCTGCATGACCCCCTACACTGCCCGAACACCACTGCACTGCCCTAAACCCTGAAACACCCCCCGCATAACCCCCTACACTGCCCGAACACCACTGCACTGCCCTAAACCCTGAAACACCACCCCCAGCACGACCCCTACAGTGCCCGAACACCACCGCACTGCCCTAAACCCTGAAACACCACCCCCAGCACGACCCCCTACACTGCCCAAACACCACTGCACTGCCCTAAACACTGAAACACCAGCCCCAGCATGACCCCCTACACTGCCCGAACACCACTGCACTGCCCTAAACCCTGAAACACCACCCCCAGCACGACCCCTACACTGCTCGAACACCATTGCACTGCCCTAAACCCTGAAACACTACCCCCAGCAAGACCCCCTACACTGCTCGAACACCACTGCACTGCCCTAAACCCTGAAACATCACCCCAGCAAGACCCCCTACACTGCCTAAACACCACTGCCCTACACCCTGAAACATCACCCCCAGCAAGACCCCTACACTGCCCGAACACCACTGCACTGCCCTAAACCCTGAAACACCACCCCCAGCACAACCCCTACACTGCCCGAACACCACTGCTCTGACCTAAACCCTGAAACACTAGCCCAAGCATGACCCCCTACACTGCCCGAACACCACTGCTCTGCCCAAAACCCTGAAACACCAGCCACAGCACGACCCCCGACACTGCCCGAACACCACTGCACTGCCGTAAACCCTGAAACACCACCCCCTGCACGACCCCCTACACTGCCCGAACACCACTGCACTGCCCTAAACCCTGAAACACCAGCCCCAGCACGACCCCCTACACTGCCCAAACACCACTGCACTGCCCTAAACACTGAAACACCAGCCCCAGCATGACCCCCTACACTGCCCGAACACCACTGCACTGCCCTAAACCCTGAAACACCACCCCCTGCACGACCCCCCACACTGCCCAAACACCACTGCACTGCCCTAAACCCTGAAACACCACCCCCTGCATGACCCCCTACACTGCCCGAACACCACTGCACTGCCCTAAACCCTGAAACACCACCCCTGCACCACCCCTACACTGCCCGAACACCACTGCACTGCCCTAAACCCTGAAACACCACCCGCTGCACCACCCCCTACACTGCCCGAACACCACTGCACTGCCCTAAACCCTGAAACACCACCTCCAGCACGACGCCCTACACTGCCCGAACACCACTGCACTGCCCTAAACCCTGAAACACCACAACCCTGCATGACCCCCTACACTGCCCGAACACCACTGCACTGCCCTAAACCCTGAAACACCCCCCCGCATAACCCCCTACACTGCCCGAACACCACTGCACTGCCCTAAACCCTGAAACACCACCCCCAGCACGACCCCTACAGTGCCCGAACACCACCGCACTGCCCTAAACCCTGAAACACCACACCCAGCACGACCCCCTACACTGCCCGAACACCACTGCCCTAAACCATGAAACACCACCCCCAGCACAACCCCTACACTGCCTGAACACCACTGCCCTAAATCAAGAAACACCACCCCCTGCACAACCCCCTACACTGCCCGAACACCACTGCACTGCCCTAAACCCTGAAACACCACCCCTGCACGACCCCTACACTGCCCGAACACCACTGCCTGCCCTAAACCAAGAAACACCACCCCCTGCACAACCCCCTACACTGCCCGAACACCACTGCACTGCCCTAAACCCTGAAACACCACCCCCAGCACGACCCCCTACACTGCTCGAACACCATTGCACTGCCCTAAACCCTGAAACACTACCCCCAGCAAGACCCCCTACACTGCTCGAACACCACTGCACTGCCCTAAACCCTGAAACATCACCCCCAGCAAGACCCCCTACACTGCCTGAACACCACTGCACTGCCCTACACCCTGAAACACCACCCCCAGCAAGACCCCCTACACTGCCCGAACACCACTGCACTGCCCTAAACCCTGAAACACCACCCCCAGCACGACCCCCTACACTGCCCGAACACCACTGCTCTGACCTAAACCCTGAAACACTAGCCCAAGCATGACTCCCTACACTGCCCGAACACCACTGCACTGCCCTAAACCCTGAAACACCAGCCACAGCACGACCCCCTACACTGCCCGAACACCACTGCACTGCCCTAAACCCTGAAACACCACCCCCTGCACGACCCCCTACACTGCCCGAACACCACTGCACTGCCCAAAACCCTGAAACACCAGCCCCAGCATGACCCCCTACACTGCCCAAACACCACTGCACTGCCCTAAACACTGAAACACCAGCCCCAGCATGACCCCTACACTGCCCGAACACCACTGCACTGCCCTAAACCCTGAAACACCACCCCCTGCACGACCCCCTACACTGCCCAAACACCACTGCACTGCCCTAAACCCTGAAACACCACCCCCTGCATGACCCCCTACACTGCCCGAACACCACTGCACTGCCCTAAACCCTGAAACACCACCCCTGCACCACCCCCTACACTGCCCGAACACCACTGCACTGCCCTAAACTCTGAAACACCACCCGCTGCACCACCCCCTACACTGCCCGAACACCACTGCACTGCCCTAAACCCTGAAACACCACCTCCAGCACGACGCCCTACACTGCCCGAACACCACTGCACTGCCCTAAACCCTGAAACACCACAACCCTGCATGACCCCTACACTGCCCGAACACCACTGCACTGCCCTAAACCCTGAAACACCACCCCGCATAACCCCCTACACTGCCCGAACACCACTGCACTGCCCTAAACCCTGAAACACCACCCCCAGCACGACCCCTACAGTGCCCGAACACCACCGCACTGCCCTAAACCCTGAAACACCACCCCCAGCACGACCCCCTACACTGCCCAAACACCACTGCACTGCCCTAAACACTGAAACACCAGCCCCAGCATGACCCCCTACACTGCCCGAACACCACTGCACTGCCCTAAACCCTGAAACACCACCCCCAGCACGACCCCCTACACTGCCCGAACACCACTGCACTGCCCTAAACCCTGAAACACTACCCCCAGCAAGACCCCCTACACTGCCCGAACACCACTGCACTGCCCTAAACCCTGAAACATCACCCCCAGCACGACCCCCTACACTGCCCGAACACCACTGCACTGCCCTACACCCTGAAACATCACCCCCAGCAAGACCCCTACACTGCCCGAACACCACTGCACTGCCCTAAACCCTGAAACACCACCCCCAGCACAACCCCCTACACTGCCCGAACACCACTGCTCTGACCTAAACCCTGAAACACTAGCCCAAGCATGACCCCCTACACTGCCCGAACACCACTGCTCTGCCCTAAACCCTGAAACACCAGCCACAGCACGACCCCCTACACTGCCCGAACACCACTGCACTGCCCTAAACCCTGAAACACCACCCCTAGCACGACCCCCTACACTGCCCGAACACCACTGCACTGCCCAAAACCCTGAAACACCTGCCCCAGCACGACCCCCTACACTGCCCAAACACCACTGCACTGCCCTAAACACTGAAACACCAGCCCCAGCATGACCCCCTACACTGCCCGAACACCACTGCACTGCCCTAAACCCTGAAACACCACCCCCTGCACGACCCCCTACACTGCCCTAACACCACTGCACTGCCCTAAACCCTGAAACACCACCCCTGCACGACCCCCTACACTGCCCGAACACCACTGCACTGCCCTAAACCCTGAAACACCACCCCTGCACCACCCCTACACTGCCCGAACACCACTGCACTGCCCTAAACCCTGAAACACCACCCGCTGCACCACCCCCTACACTGCCCGAACACCACTGCACTGCCCTAAACCCTGAAACACCACCTCCAGCACGACGCCCCTACACTGCCCGAACACCACTGCACTGCCCTAAACCCTGAAACACCACAACCCTGCATGACCCCCGACACTGCCCGAACACCACTGCACTGCCCTAAACCCTGAAACACCACCCCCGCATAACCCCTACACTGCCCGAACACCACTGCACTGCCCTAAACCCTGAAACACCACCCCCAGCACGACCCCTACAGTGCCCGAACACCACCGCACTGCCCTAAACCCTGAAACACCACACCCCAGCACGACCCCCTACACTGCCCGAACACCACTGCACTGCCCTAAACCATGAAACACCACCCCCTGCACAACCCCCTACACTGCCCGAACACCACTGCCCTAAATCAAGAAACACCACCCCCTGCACAACCCCCTACACTGCCCGAACACCACTGCACTGCCCTAAACCCTGAAACACCACCCCCTGCACGACCCCCTACACTGCCCGAACACCACTGCTGCCCTAAACCCAGAAACACCACCCCCTGCACAACCCCCTACACTGCCCGAACACCACTGCACTGCCCTAAACCCTGAAACACCACCCCCTGCACGACCCCCTACACTGCCCGAACACCACTGCACTGCCCTAAACCCTGAAACACCACCCCCTGCACGACCCCCTACACTGCCCGAACACCACTGCACTGCCCTAAACCCTGAAACACCACCCCCAGCACGACCCCCTACACTGCCCGAACACCACTGCACTGCCCTAAACCCTAAAACACCAACCCCAGCATGACCCCCTACACTGCCCGAACTCCACTGCACTGCCCTAAACCCTGAAACACCACCCCCTGCACCACCCCCTACACTGCCCGAACACCACTGCACTGCCCTAAACCCTGAAACACCACCCCCAGCACGACCCCCTACACTGCCCGAACACCACTGCACTGCCCTAAACCCTGAAACACCACCCCCTGCACCACCCCCTACACTGCCCGAACACCACTGCACTGCCCTAAACTCTGAAACACCACCCCAAGCACGACCCCCTACACTGCCCGAACACCACTGCACTGCCCTAAACCCTGAAACACCACCCCCTGCACGACCCCTACACTGCCCGAACACCACTGCACTGCCCTAAACCCTGAAACACCACCCCTGCATGACCCCCTACACTGCCCGAACATCACTGCACTGCCCTAAACCCTGAAACACCACCCCCATCATGACCCCCTACACTGCCCGAACACCACTGCACTGCCCTAAACCCTGAAACACCACCCCCAGCACGACCCCCTACACTGCCCGAACACCACTGCACTGCCCTAAACCCTAAAACACCACCCCCAGCACGACCTCCTACACTGCCCGAACACCACTGCACTGCCCTAAACCCTAAAACACTATCCCCAGCACGACCCCCTACACTACCCGAACACCACTGCACTACCCTAAACCCTAAAACTCTCCCCCCAGCACGACCCCCTACACTACCCGAACACCACTGCACTGCCCTAAACCCTAAAACACTCCCCCAGCACGACCCCCTACACTACACCGAACACCACTGCACTGCCCTAAACACTAAAACACTCCCCCAGCATGACCCCCTACACTACCCAAACACCAATGCACTGCCCTAAACCCTAAAACACTACCCCCGCACGACCCCCTACACTACCCAAACACCACTGCACTACCCTAAACCCTAACACCAGCACGACCCCCTACACTACACAAACACCACTGCACTACCCTAAACCCTAAAACACTACCCCCAGCACGACCCCCTACACTACACAAACACCACTGCACTACCCTAAACCCTAAAACACTACCCCCAGTACACCTACACTACCAAACACCACTGCACTACCCTAAACCCTAAAACACTACCCCCAGCACGACCCCCTACACTACCCAAACACCACTGCACTACCCTAAACCCTCAAACACTACCCCCAGCAGTACCCCCTACACTACCCAAACACCACTGCACTACCCTAAATCCTAAAACACTACCCCCAGCAGTACCCCCTACACTACCCAAACACCATTGCACTACCCTAAACCCTAAAACACTACCCCCAGCACGTACCCCCTACACTACCCAAACACCACTGCACTACCCTAAACCCTAAACCACTACCCCCAGCACGACCCCCTACACTACCCAACTACCACTGCACTATCCTAAACCCTAAAAGACTACCCCCAGCATGACCCCCTACACTACCCAAACACCACTGCACTACCCTAAACCCTAAAACACTCCCCCAGCACGACTCCCTACACTACCCAAACACCACTGCACTACCCTAAACCCTAAACACTACCCCCAGCATGACCCCCTACACTACCCAAACACCACTGCACTACCCTAAACCCTAAAACACTACCCCCAGCACGACCCCCTACACTACCCAAACACCACTGCACTACCCTAAACCCTAAAACACTACCCTCAGCACGACCCCTACAATACCCAAACACCACTGCGCTACCCTAAACCCTAAAACAGTACCCCCAGCATGACCCCCTATACTTCACAAACACCACTACACTACCCTAAACCCTAAAACACTACCCCCAGCAGGACCCCCTACACTTCACAAACACCACTGCACTACCCTAAACCCTTAACCACTACCCCCAGCACGACCCCCTACACTACCCAAACACCACTGCACTACCCTAAACCCTAAAACACTACCCTCAGCACGACCCCCTAACACTACCCAAACACCACTGCACTACCCTAAACCCTAGAAAAGTAACCACCACCCCATGCCCAATCCCCCTTACTTCTCACTCCTCGTGGTTCCTCTCTCCTCGTGGTTCCTGCTTCATGTCATCTCTGAGGGGCGGTGCACGTCGTTGTGAGGAAACGGAACAGCCTCTGTATCCTTACAACGACGTGGATCGTCTACATTTTTTTAGAACTCATGGTCATTTACCATACATACCTTTACAACAAAATTTGTTGTAAAGGCATGCGTGGTAAATGACCATGCGTTCTAAAAAAATGCGTAGTAATGACTTCGCGATGTACAACGCATGCGTGGTAATGCATGCATTGTAATGGTATCGCGAAGTAAAAAAGTCGTTGTAACGGCTGTTTACTGATCGAAGCTGGCCCCTGTTCTTCAGTGAGTCGTTTATTTGATAAATTAGGAGGAAGGAATGTGTTTTTTTTACCGAAAAGTGCATTCCCGGCTGTTGTATTGTGAAAGTGTCCGCGTGGCCTGGTTTCACTTCCGGTGAGAGAGTGGAAGAGTCTGTTTGGATCTAAAGGGGTTCTGCTGTTGGACGGGGCCGGCGCGACACGTCATCAGAAAACACAGCTAATGGAAAGCGTTGTCCCCGAAGTGTGGAGCAGTGCCATGAGAGGTCAACGAGTGTGCGTCCCACCGCAGTATGACCGTACCGCGTGACCCATGTGCCGCCTCCAGTGTACGGAAGGCAGAAGCGGCATCCATCGCAGGTCCTCTTGAAGACCGTTGTAGCACTAATTCTACATTTTGGAACTAGGGCATTTTAACCTTGTTGTTCCTGCCAGATACAAAGAGAAGATCCTGTGTTATTCAGTGCCCTCGTTACCTTTTCTGTGGGTAGTGGTGCTTGTCACTTCGCTGCCCCGCCGGTGCACACGACTGGGCTCCCCACCTTGTGTGCCATCTGCAGGGCCTCTGCCCTCGGATCACTGGTTTCGGTTTCTGGAGTGGCAACATAAACAGTTGCTCCCAAAGGACTAGCCTGAACACTTAGGTGAATATCCCCTGAGCCAGCATTCCACGGAAATTCTTTCCTAGCTCTCCCACGTCGACGACGATGTCATAATAGCACGGCTCCGCTCGCGACACCGTATGACGTCATAGGAGCCATAAGAGGACCTCGTCGGCGTGCTGACGTCAGTTCCACCCATTTTTTCCGTGCCACCGAGGTAAACAGGTGGACCGACACATTTTCACATGTATACATAGTATACTAAATATATATTCACTGAAAAAACCATAGGTTTCAGACACGTTATAGTTAGAAATTAGCATTTAAAAAACCTTTGAAATTCACTGAAAAAACCATAGGTTTCAGGCACGTTATAGTTAGAAATTAGCATTTAAAAAACCTTAGAAATTCACTGAAAAAACCATAGGTTTTAGGGACAGTTATAGTTAGTTGGACATTTCACTCGTACAAAACCATAGAAATTCCCCGTTATAGTTAGTTCAGCTAACTATAACTCGCGCCCCGCAATGCACTGCTGATGACGTCACATATTACATCACTCATGACATGGTCAGTGACATCACTGATGACATCACTCAAATGACATCACTGATGACATCACTGATGACATCATCCAGTGACTGTGTGTTTCTGTAAAGTTTAAATATGTTTAATATATATAGGGAAAGGCGTATTGAAGAATGAGTGGGTGTATAAGTGTCTGAATGGATGATTTAGTAGGTGCGTGACTGACTTATAGGTGAGTGATTAAACGTATCTTACTGAATGCATGGGTTAGTGACTAAACTGTGTGAATGTCTGTATCCGTCTGTCTGTTGGTGTGTAAGCGGCTGCATGGGTTTGCGAATAGCTACATGAGTGTCTACATGGGTTATTGATTGGTTGTCTGAGTATCTGTATGGGTGCCTGAGTGTTTGTGTGGGTGGGGTGTGTGTGACTCTGTGCATAGATGTGTGAATGGGTGATTCACTGGGTGCATGGTTTCAAGAGTGCATCTGTGATGGACTGTATGGGTGGGTGAGTGTGTGTATGGGTGTGTTAGTGAGTGAATGTATATCTCAGTGGTACATGTGTGAGTAACTACATATGTGAAAGGCAGTATATATGTGTGTTGGAGTATATAAATGGGTATAAGTGAGAGTGTGTGATTGTGAGAGTGGCTGTATGGATGAGTGTGTACTTGTATCAGTGATTGTATAAGAGCGTAAGAATGTGCTAGTATTTGTATGAGTAAGTGAGCTGGTGTGTGTATAACTGTATAGGTGAGTAAATGGCAGTGTGATTAATTATTTGCATGATTGACTAGGTGTGTGAGTACCTCTATGGATGAGTGACGGTGTGTGAGTGTCTATATAGGTGTATGAGTGCATATGATAGTCCTGTACTGAGTGACCGTAAGTATGAGTGACTGTACGGGTGAGTGAGTGGATGTGTGTGTAGACCTAAGAATCAGTGAGTGGGTATGTAGTTATTGGTGTTGGAGTGTCTATGGTTTTGAGAATGGCAGTCTGTAATTTAGAGTGGGTGTATCAAAGGTTATATTAGGGTGTGAGAAGATGCATCAAATTATCACATGGATGATGTCATCAGTGATGTCATCAGTGATGTCATTTGAGATGTCATCAGTGATGTCATCAGTGATGTCACTGACCATGTCATGAGTGATGTAATATGTGACGTCATCAGCAGTGCATTGTGGGGCGCGAGTTATAGTTAGCTGAACTAACTATAACGGGGGAATTTCTATGGTTTTGTACGAGTGAAATGTCCAACTAACTATAACTGCCCCTAAAACCTATGGTTTTTTCAGTGAATATATATATATATATATGTATATTTATGTATATATATATATTCACTGAAAAAACCATAGGTTTCAGACACGTTATAGTTAGAAATTAGCATTTAAAAAACCTTTGAAATTCACTGAAAAAACCATAGGTTTTAGGGACAGTTATAGTTAGTTGGACATTGCACTCGTACAAAACCATAGAAATTCCCCGTTATAGTTAGTTCAGCTAACTATAACTCGCGCCCGCAATGCACTGCTGATGACGTCACATATTACATCACTCATGACATGTTCAGTGACATCACTGATGACATCACTGATGACATCTCAAATGACATCACTGATGACATCATCCAGTGACTGTGTGTTTCTGTAAAGTTTAAATATGTTTAATATATATAGGGAAAGGCGTATTGAAGAATGAGTGGGTGTATAAGTGTCTGAATGGATGATTTAGTAGGTGCATGACTGACTCTATAAGTGAGTGATAAAACGTATCTTACTGAATGCATGGGTTAGTGACTAAACTGTGTGAATGTCTGTATCCGTCTGTCTGTTGGTGTGTAAGCGGCTGCATGGGTTTGTGAAGAGCTACATGAGTGTCTACATGGGTTATTGATTGGTTGTCTGAGTATCTGTATGGGTGCCTGAGTGTTTGTGTGGGTGGGGTGTGTGTGACTCTGTGCATAGATGTGTGAGTGGGTGATTCACTGGGTGCATGGTTTCAAGAGTGCATCTGTGATGGACTGTATGGGTGGGTGAGTGTGTGTATGGGTGTGTTAGTGAGTGAATGTATATCTCAGTGGTACATGTGTGAGTAACTACATATGTGAAAGGCAGTATATATGTGTGTTGGAGTATATAAATGGGTATAAGCGAGAGTGTGTGATTGTGAGAGTGGCTGTATGGATGAGTGTGTACTTGTATCAGTGATTGTATAAGAGCGTAAGAATGTGCTAGTATTTGTATGAGTAAGTGAGCTGGTGTGTGTATAACTGTATAGGTGAGTAAATGGCAGTGTGATTAATTATTTGCATGACTGACTAGGTGTGTGAGTACCTCTATGGATGAGTGGCGGTGTGTGAGTGTCTATGTAGGTGTATGAGTGCATATGATAGTCCTGTACTGAGTGACCGTAAGTATGAGTGACTGTACGGATGAGTGAGTGGATGTGTGTGTAGACCTAAGAATCAGTGAGTGGGTATGTAGTTATTGGTGTTGGAGTGTCTATGGTTTTGAGAATGGCAGTCTGTAATTTAGAGTGGGTGTATCAAAAGTTATATTAGGGTGTGAGAAGATGCATGAAATTATCACATGGATGATGTCATCAGTGATGTCATCAGTGATGTCATTTGAGATGTCATCAGTGATGTCACTGACCATGTCATGAGTGATGTAATATGTGACGTCATCAGCAGTGCATTGCGGGAGCGCGAGTTATAGTTAGCTGAACTAACTATAACGGGGAATTTCATGGGTTTTGTACGAGTGCAATGTCCAACTAACTATAACTGTCCCTAAAACCTATGGTTTTTTCAGTGAATGTCAAAGGTTTTTTAAATGCTAATTTCTAACTATAATGTGTCTGAAACCTATGGTTTTTTCAGTGAATTTCAAAGGTTTTTTAAATGCTAATTTCTAACTATAACGTGCCTGAAACCTATGGTTTTTTCAGTGAATTTCAAAGGTTTTTTAAATGCTAGTTTCTAACTATGCCTACAAAGCTAGGACATGTGAAGAAAGAAGAAAAAACGCACAGAAAGAAGCAAAAGAAATGCAGAAAGAAGCAACAGAAGTCCACAAAGACGAAGAAAAGTGCAGGAAGAAGCAAAAGATGTGCAGAAAGAACCAACAGAGGAGCAGAAAGAGGCCTTGTTGCAAAATCATCCTGTGCCCACACCTTTTCCAGACGGGTACTGGTGGTAACTGACTCTGACTAACCAGGCCTAGAGCCAGTGCTATGGTAAAAGACACTTAGACTACAGTTAAAACACCTACATACACTAGGGAACACTATGCGTTGGGGTACCCCTGTGATTAGCATGACCTCCTCTGTAACTCCCTAGTACATAATAGGGCAGGGGGATTAAAACTACCTCTTAAAACGCGCCATGGGGCGCGTTTGCACACTGGTGTAGGGGGGGGCCTGAGGTTACATGTGTGCAAACACGCCCTCTGGCCGTTTTAAGTTGGGGGATAAAGTCCCCTTGAATCCTAAGGGTCCCTGGGGTCCAACTAGCCCACCAGGTACCTCCAGTAAGCGCCACAGAGCTGTGTTGCAGAGAGGTGTAAAAAGGGGCGTGGCCTGCACCACCTCTCTGCAATGCAGCCCTGTGGCGCGCACTGGAGGTACCTGGTGAGCTAGTTGGCCCCCAGGGACCCCCAGTATTCAAGGGGAATTAATTCCCCAACTTAAAATGCGCCACAGGGCGTATTTGCACACGTCACCTGAGGCCCCGCCCCCTCCCTTCACCACTGTGCAAACGCGCCCTGTGGCGCGATTTAAGTTGGGGTATTAGGTCACCTTGAATTCTGAGGGTTCCTGGGGCCCAACTAGCCCACCAGGTATTTCCACTAAGCGCCACAGAGCTGCGTTGCAGAGAGGTGGTCAGAGGCCACGCCCCTTTTTACACCTCTCTGCAACGCAGCTCTGTGGCGCTTACTGGAGGTACCTTGTGGGCTAGTTGGACCCCAGGGACCCTCAGGATTCAAGGGGACTTAATCCCTCAACTTAAAACGTGCCACAGGGCGTGTTTGCACACATGTCACCTCAGGCCCCGCCCCGTCCCTTCACCACTGTGCAAACGCACCCCGTGGCGCGTTTTAAGTTGAGGTATTAAGTCCCCTTGAATCCTGAGGGTCCCTGGGGTCCAACTAGCCCACCAGGTACCTCCAGTAAGCGCCACAGAGCTGCGTTGCAGAGAGGTGTAAAAAGGGGCGTGGCCTCTGAACACCTCTCTGCAACGCAGCTCCCTGGCACATACTGGAGGTTCCTGGTGGGCTAGTTGGCCCCCAGGGACCCCCAGTATTCAAGGGAAATTACTTCCCCATCTTACAACGTGCCAGGGGGCGCGTTTGCAGAGTGCTGCAGGGAGGGGGCGGGGCCTCCGGTGCGATGCCGGTCTTTTTTGTTTATTTTTATTTTTAAAAGGGGGGCTGTGTGGCCCCTCTTCTTTTAATTATTTTGGGCCCTGGGGACCCCATCCCCCAGGGCCTGACCCCTTTTATTTGTTTAAAAACAGAACGGGAAGGGGGCCGCGTGGGCCCACCTCCCGTGGCCAATTCGACCCGGGGACCCCATCCCCGGGTCATTGCCACATATTTTTTTAAATTTTTCATGGAGGGGGCTGCGTTGCCCCCCTCCTCAGGCCTCCTTAGGCCCCGGGGACCCCATACCCCGGGGCCGGCCTTTTTATTTATTATTTTTGATAATTTGGGGGAGGGGCCGCGTGGCCCCCATCCCGTGCCACTACTTGCCCGGGGACCCCATCCCCGGGGCTGGCCCTATCCTTTGGGGACCCCAACTCCCCACGGTCCCGCCGGCTCCCCACCTCCTGCGGGAGCCGGCATTGCTTTCCACACAGGGAACTGCTTAGATGCAGCTCCCCATGTGGAAAAGCAATTTGCTGAATTTTGGAAGAGAGAGCAGGTTTCCTGCCTCTCTTCCAAAATTCAAAGCAAGTTTGCTATGACAGGACGGGAGCCGCGAGGCTCCCGCCCTGCCATAGCAAACAGCAGTGTCCCGGGGGTGGGCACCCGGGACACTGCAGGAGCCGGCCCTGGGGGTGGTGGTCCCCAGGGCCATCACAGGCTCCAGGAGGGGGGCCGTGCGGCCCCCCTCCCATCCTGTGCACAGCCCTGGGGAGGTGGTGGTCCCCGGGGCTCGGGGTCCATAACGGACCCCCACATTTACATTTTTAGTGCCCCGGGGAGGTGGCGGTCCCCAAGGCGTGTGGGGGGGCTCGAGCCCCCCACACAGGTATTTTAATTTAAAAAAAAGAAGCCCCGGGGGGTGGCGGGAGGGCCAAGTGCCCTCCCGCACCATTTATAATTCAAAGCCCCGGGGGGTGGCGGTCCCCGGGGCTTGGGGGGGCTCTAGAGGCCCCCCCACACATTATTTCAAAGAACCCCCGCATGCCCCCGGGACTTGGCCCACCCGGGGGCCAAATACCATCGAAGCACGGGAGACCGCGCTTCGTTTTTTTTCAGCGCACCCTAAGCGCATCCCGCCGATTTTTAAAAAAAAGAAAATGCTTTTTTTGGCCCTGGGGGTCCTTGTGGGACACCCTGAGCAGGCCTAGGGGGTCAGGGTGTTTCTACCCTGCCCCTTTTTGCGTTTTGCGCACTTTTTTCTTGTGCCTCGGTTCTACCGAGGAACAAGATGGCTGCCAACACTTCCTGGTTTGGAGGGTTGACAGCCAATTAGCATACAGCTCGTGATCGGGAAGGTGCGCTCAGGGTGCGCGGACCCTCCGCGGCCATAGATATATGTGGTTTTACTTTTGATTTTCTCAGGAACTACTGAACGGATTTACACCATTTAACAAAAAGTGTTCTTTCTGAACCAAGAACTACCTCTTTGCCAAATTTGGTGTAATTCCGTTCAGCAGTTCGGGCTGTAGCCGTGTCTAATTTTTCCTATGGGAAATTGATTTTTTGACTCTTATTTTTTGAATTGCTCCGCAACTACTGAACGGATTTACACCATTTAAAAAAAAGGTCGCTTTCTGAACCAAGCGCTACCTTTTTGCCAAATTTGGTGTAATTCCGTTCAGCAGTTCGGGCTGTAGCCGTGTCTAAAATTTCCTATGGAATTAACATGGAGAAAACACGTTTTGGGACACCCCTTTTTTCTCGGCCCCTGCTTGCCGAATCACCCCGAAACTTTCAGGATAGGAGCGGACCGGAGCGCCCCACGAGTTTTGAGAATTTCGCGAAGATTCGTCAATTGGCGCCAAAGTTATTTCAAATACAATGTTGTGAATTTCCTATGGAAAATAGGTCCTAACTATAACTATCTACTGGCGGCCGCCAGTAGATAATATATAATATAATAGTTCATGTGAATGGTATACTGTAAACAACGCCATGGTCGATTGTAAATTATATTTAAGTCCAATAAATGGTAAAATAAAAAAATATCTATTTTATATCGTTCAACCCAGCTAAAGATTTTATATCTATGTGTGTGTAAGTGTATAAATATATATATGTATGTATATGTAAATATTTTTTTTGCACTGAGCAGCTTCTGCACCTTGCGCCGCCTGCACTGATTGTTCAACTTTGATGTCATGACACTGTGAAATAATATATCACTGGGCATGTTGTTGCATTTGTTGACATACTACCACACTGTCACGGGGTGACCCCCGAATCGGGGACAACCGAGTTAACGGCTGACTGGTGGTCGGTGCCCCCGGTTATCACTCCCCCTCTTCTTTCCCTACAGGATAAATGGGACCAGGGCTCCTTTAAGGAAACGGAAGCGGACGAACCCGAACCAGAGACCTGTCCCTTTAACTGGGACGATAGCCAGCTAAGTCCCGCCTCCGTTCTACACGTGGGATCCCCAGCTCCAATAAGTGCCGGGAGGATACAGGAAGCGAGAAGGAATATCCGGACTCGAGGAGGAAGAAGCAGGAGAGACGGACGCCGAGACCCGAGACACGAAGATCCCATCATCTCTACAAAGGAACGAAGAGGGTGTGGACTACCCGAAGCAGCCAGGAGGCCAACGTCCCCACGCTGCGCCCAGCCACGCTTCAGGAGAAGCGTGGCTTTCGAAGGTACGGAAAAGGGTTGCGGGGTGGGTCGGGACACGGGGTAAGACCGGCGAGTAGAGGCGGTTCTCTATCCTCCCGCTCCTTGGTTTCCCTACCCTTCGAGCACTTTCACCCTGTATATAGTACGGAGCACAAATCCGGGTGGTCCCTCACTCCCTTCCCCATCGTACGTTGGTACGTGATACTGATCCCTGTTCCCTTCTTCCTCCTATGTACCGGAGCGACAAGAGAGGAAGACAGAAGGAGACCTGACAAGAGAATTGACAGACAGGAGTGAAGACGGTCCCGGGATAAGAGACATTATTCTGTGGCTTAACTCTGGCTTCAGTACGAAGGAGACGTACCCTGAAAATAAAACCTACCTTAACCCCACGCAGTCTCGACCTTGATCCTTCCCCACGCCCACACAGACCCATACTGGAATAGGTAACAGTGGGCTGGTAGATCTTTGGCATACATTTCAACCAAGAGACCACTGTGTATCTGCTCACAATTAATCACCAGCACAAAGCCAGACTTGTTCTACGCCTTTCTACTCACTCCTTGTCTTCTTGTACTCCGTTTAGTCTCTCTACCAGCATCCCTATCAGTAGTGGCTCCTAAGTCTGACACCCTCTCTGTTTTGCCTTCTACACTGGTTCCTTCTGTGAATGGTTCTCCTCCTCTGGCATGTTTTTGTTAATGGCACACAAATGTCCCTCCCCTTCTAAATATTTACCTCTCACATCAAATCTAGAAACATTTACTCTATCACCCATACATTGACTGGATGGTCCACGATTCCCTCATGCTTTACACTTCAAAAACAAATAATCTGGTTCCCAGCATCCTCTCTCCCCAATATTCTGTCTACTTAGACTTCCTTAAACCCTCTCCCTCTGCTAGGAATCTTGCCTGCACTTTAACACACGAATGAGTATAGTACCTTACATCACTGCAACCGTCGCTGTTCCCAGGTGCCAACTATTTGCAACTTACTCAAAATAATTCACTGATAACTTCTCTTCCACAAGGCCAAATCCGTTTGCAACATAATAGTCAATAATAAACTCAATTGTAATGACATCCTTTCAATACCGACTGCATGACTCCATCTGTCTAGACAAAATGACCAAGTTTGGTATTCAAAAATTGCACCCTGTGTATACATACACCCATATCTCAATACTGCCACTGCTGAGCTAAAAACACGGCACTGCTCAACCCCCTCGACTTTGAAGGCGACAAATGGCACCTTCCACCTTTCCCCCGCCTCTCCCTAAAAAGCCACTCCACCTGAGTTTTGGTGATTTTAACTACTAGCACCTCTACAGTGGAACAACCTCCCCAGCGACCTTCAAAGCTCACCTCTTCACTCACAGGAAGCTTTGCAAATAACCAATATGAGTGAAGAACCCAATGCCACCGCCACTCTTGGCATACTGTATTACAGTATGCAAGTTCTTGTAATACAGCATTTTTGTGTACAACATACTGTCATTGTATTGTATTCATAAATAACCATCCCAACAGATCTGTTTAACAATTCTGCCATATAGGTCCTATATCAATACGCTGATACTGTTTTTAGCCAAAATGTTCATATTGTGAATACGGTTGTATGTTGGAACAACGAGTTCCACAACCACGACTTCCCTAACAATGAGGGCGCTACCACGACCCCGTCTAAACCACGATTTTTTTTACCACGCATTCCTTTACCACAATTTTTTGTGTAAAAGGAATGCGTGTTAAAAAAATGCTTTTCAACTACTACCCCGATCCCCCCAAACCCTCCTGCCCCATATAAACAAATTCCCCCCACACCCTATAAGCAAACACTATTACCCATACCCCTAAAACTAATCCCAAACCCCTACCCCTAAAAACGAACTCAATCCCGTTAAAACTAATTCCCGCCACCCTAAAAATAATCATGATCACCCCCACCTCCTTAAAACGAACTCAACCCCTTAAAAACTAATTCCCCCACACCATATAAACAAACATAGCCCCATAAAAACTAATCCCAAACCCCCACCCCTAAAAACGAACTCAACCCCCTTAAAACTAATTCCCACACCTTAAAAATAAATACGATCACCAACGCCCCCTAAAAACGATCTTAACTCCCTACAAACTAATCCCTCCCACACCTTCTAAAAAAACACGATCACCCATACTCCCTAAAAACTAAACCCCAACCCCTAAAAACTAACCCCAAACCCTCCACCCCCTGAAAATTAACCCCTCTTACCTGTTCCTCTGCGACGCTCCTCCAAACTCCACCATGCCCGAACACTAGACTGAATCAGCCTTAACCACGCACATGCGTGGTTAAGGCTGAGTCGTTGTTCGGGCAAGTCGTTGTTCGGCTTGCGTGACTCCAGAACTCGCTGTTCCAGAGTCGTGGCAAAGGGCGTTTCCCGTGAATACACATTTTCATTATGCCCCATTAGCAAATTATGTGCAGTAAGCATTAAGACCTGGTAGCACAGCACCATTTCCATCATCCACAATTATAGCACGACTGCCACTTTATTTTATGCAGTTGGTACATTATGATATTTTAGCTACTTTGCAAGCATACCATTTGCTATTATGCCCAGATAGCAAAGCATGACCAGTTGCTATTATGCTTCGTTAGTGCACTATCACCAGTTTCCATGATGCCCAGTAAGCATAGTACATCATAACCAGTTATCATTACTCATCACCAGCAGACTTGACTACGGCAACGCACTCTACGCCAGCGCCACCCAGAAACAGCTCAACAAACTTCAGTACGTCCAAAACGCCGCTGCCAGACTGGTCCTCGACATCCCCTGCTGCAGCCACATCACGCAACACCTCCGACAACTCCACTGGCTTCCAGTCAACAAGAGAGTCACTTTCAAGCTCCTCACCCAAGCCTACAAAGCCCTACACAACGAAGGACCAGCGTACTTGAACCACCGCCTCACTTTCCATGTACCCACCAGACAACTCCGATCCTCACAACTTGCCCTCGCCTCCACCCCCAGGATCCACAAGACCAGAACCGGAAGAAGATCATTCTCCTACTTTGCCGCCAAGACATGGAACGTTCTGCCCTTGCACCTCAGGCAACCAGCGTCACTGACCCAATTCAGGAAGGACTTCAAGACCTGGCTCTTCAAATGATCCTCCACCCTGTCTGCCCAGCACCCCCCCCCACACACCCAGCGCCTTGAGACCCTCACAGGTGAGTAGTCGCGCTTTACAAGCCTCTGATTGATTGATTATGACAGGTTAGCACTAACCCTGGGCAAAGCACTACGCTACGCTCGCGTAGTTTGCGAAGTTTGCGCTACTTCGCACAACGCGATTTGCACGTAGCACAGTGCAAACACGCGTAGCGTAGTGCAGCGGTCATTTGCTTGCTCACGGTCCTCAACGTCAAGTTGGCGACCGCGAGCAAGCAAAATGACATCCCGGCGAGACTTTTTCCTCGTTCGCGATCAGCAACATCAAGTTGCCGATCGCGAGCGTGTAAAATAAACCTCCCGGCGAGATTCTCAATGCGGGGAGGTCAGGTTTCTCATTGCGAGTGGTCGCGTATGCTCGCGACCGCTCACGATGAGAAACTACCAGTCCGCGTTGAGAAAGCTGCCGCTCGAGTAAAATCTACTCGAGCTGCAGTAAAAGACAGCTCGCACTGTGCAAGATGCCGTTTTCAATGATTGCACAGTGCGGACAAGCATCCGGCACTGTGCAATCATTGCGAACAGTGCACTACGCAGTTCGCGTAGTGCTACGCGTAGCTCGCGTAGTGCGAACTGCACTTTGCGTAGCTTCGCGTAGCGCTACTTCGCGAACTACGCCCAGGCTTAGTTAGCACATCATTGCAACCCACCATTATGCCCAAATATTTAATCATTAACCGTTTCCACTACGTACAGATACCATATCAAGACCTACTAACCATATTTGCAGTAGACACACAGTTGTCACTTTGCACTATGCCAGTTACAAAATAACGAGTTTGCATCATGCCCATTCATTTGGCACACCATAAACATTTTCCTTTATGTTCAATTAGCAACTCAGTACCATTTTCTAGACATTTTAGTTAAGGCCAGTTTTCATTATGTCCTGATAGTATATTGCCTTGCAGTATGTCACTGCCAATTTCTAATTCTAATGCACTCAGTTGGAACATTATAGCCAGTTTTATTAGAGTCAATTTCACATCACACTCAGGCTTGGTAATGCCATTTAGCATATTACAACCAATTTCCATTATCCAATATTAACATAAGAATTACTGTGCAACACGCCTAGTTTACACATAATAGCCAATTTCTATTTTGTTAAGCTAATGTACCAAAGGCAATTTCTCTTAGCAATATTCATGGTTTCTTCCTAGATTCTGCCTCATTGTTAGTTTCCATTATGCCGAGTAAGTTCATCATGATCTTTACTCATGATGCCCAATTAATACATAGTGTTTCTGCTAAGTCTGTTTATCAATTCACTCAATTTCCCATTATTTCTACTGCAACATCATGGGCAGGTGCATTTATGCTCGTTTAGCACATTGCGGTCATCTTCCATCACACCAAGGTGTCACAGCAGTGCCCCTTATAAAGCTTGCACATCATGGTCAATACCATTTTGCCCTGTTGGAAAACCATGGATCTGGGTAGGGAATCCGATCGAGGCAAGATGGCGACTGAGTGACATCTCGCCGCGGAGCTCTGCCGCCAGACCCCGAGATTTATGCCTAAACGCATCTAAGCCACTCTTTTTATAGGTAAAGCCTCGTAATTAAGTTGCGGAACAGAAGGCAAGAAAAATCATGAAAAGAAATACCCGGAATGTCTGGATATATTAAGTTATATCTACTCTGCGTGCTTGACTCCGGGAACGTGCTCTCACCTCTCTGCAGCCCTGGGGTTCTGTGTACGGATCGGCCTTCCTGGATCTCCCTTGCCCTGCGTGACTCATCACTAGCGCTGCCTGGAAGGAACACATCGGCGAATTACAGCGGGACGGCTGACAGAAGGAAAATCTTACCCGGTACACGCAGCGTCTACGCGGGAAGTGGATACTATTGGAAGATACTTTGTTGCAGCGGAAAGACCCGACAGAGCCGACAGCTTCGAAACCAAGTAAGAATGGCTGGAAAGGGTACCAAGACTCTGAAGGGGAAAACTGCGCAAATATGTGGCGCCTTAGCGAGTGTACCGCTACAAACCAGTACTTTAATTACAGACACCAGGCAGAAAAAGATGGATACACGAGGCATAAAAATAAAAGCGGTGACAAGGGAGAGAAGGGAGAAAGTAAAGGGAAAAATGAGGGCGAAAACTGCACTGAGAGCATAGAGAATCCCAAGAGAACACTTGCAAAGACCAACAAGGAGCCGGGTTACTCACAGCCTCTAATCACTAGCAGCTTTTGTGTACCAGGACCCAAGACTGTGACAGAATCTACAGTCAGCATAGATGGGAGAGAAGAGAAGAGAGATAGCCTACTGAGTAAACAGAAGGACTTAAAACGCCCACAGATCTGGTGCATCCAAGTACACCTTATCCCACAACCCAGGCTAACAAAATAATAACGGAGGCGCATTCCACCCCATTATTGCAATATCAACATACAGATGGGGGCTACAACCAGGACAAAGAAGGGAAGAGCAGCAAGTCAGGCAATGATGGTAAAGAAACTGTAGAAGCAATACAAGAAGCAATACAAGGCATAACAAACATGTTAACTGGTCAGTTACCTAAAACACCTGACAACCTTGAAAAATTCTACTCATTAACTGATGAGTCAGAAATCTCCGATATAAGCATCTCCCTATCAAGCGAAGAGGACGAGGCAAATTGGCATAGTAGTACAAACACAGACCCGCAGAAGAGTAGGAATGGACAAAAGAAATTACGGAAAAAAAGAAGTGGGAGCCGCCAAAAAGACAAGAGATCTCTGATAAAGGTAGCATCGCAGATCTGAGATGGGACTACACGGACACACAATTTGCAATTGCTGCAGATACAATGGATGCCTCAAGCAGCAATCAAATAATTATCAGCAGTAACTGCAGCAATAAAGAGGAGGAGGAAAGGGTAAAGTGCGAGTCTGCTCTTTCAACGGTGCTACATTCTATCAAAAGCTTCCAGGAAGAAGTTAAAGCAGATAACAGGAGATCACGTTTGGCTGCCAAAAAACTACAAGGGGCTGTCAGGAGGGTAGGCAAGACATGTGCAGAAATTGCCGATCGGATGGCTTCCGTGGAAGTATGGACCGAGAATCTTGAGAAAGATGTAGCTGTGCTAAAAACCCAAGCAGATGAGCAGGAAAGTACAGTTAAAGATTTCATGTGGAAGATGGAAGCGCAGGAAAATAGACAACGGCGTAATAATCTCTGCTTTTTAGGAATCCCGGAAGGTGTTGAGAAGGACGATCCTAGGGGCTATATTGTCCACTTTTGAAGGGAGCCTTTCCAGAGTTACAATCCTGGGATTGGGATAAGGAAATACAGCGGGCACATAGGTTTCCGCTAACTCCTCCTAAACGCTCTTCAGCTACGCCTCAACATCCTCGTGCAATGCTGTTATTCTTTGGGAACTTTCTTCTACGTCAAGCTTTGTTTGATTTGGCAAGGCCCACGACCAGAAGAAACTTTGGGGGAATCACCTTTTTTACTAGACCCGATTTTGCACACGCTACAGTCGAACGAAGATGGAGACTCAGACAGCTCTTTGCTCCCTTTCAAGATCTTGGAGCAGATGTGTATCTGCAGAACCCGGCTAGACTAAAAATTGTGCATAAAGGGATCACACGTAGCTTTAACTCAGAGATTCAAGCAAAAGCATATTTAGAGGAACTCACAGTGAAACGGGGGAGCAGGGAGAAAGAAGGGAAGCAGTGTTACCTAATGACAAGGACTATTGACAGGAAAGGGTATAGACTATGACTTCGATTGCAACTTAGCAAATATTACTTAAATATTACTAAAGTAGTAAGGAGGGCTTAACCTCTATCCTAGGCAATGCTGTATTAATTTTGTTCACATGAAAGGGGGAGGGCGGCGGAGATGCGGGGCTCTGATCCCTCAGATGTCACCTCCCTGGCTTTGGCAAAGCCAGGTAACCTCAGGTGTAGGTGGTGGGTGGGGGTGGGTAAGGGTGGGGGGCGAGGGCGGGGGAGGGTAAGGGGGAGGTTGGTCACAGACATGGGGAAGAATAGATATAGCACGATTCCAGTTAAAGCATAAAATTTCCTTTATATACAATGAGTGAATTACGTATTGCCTCGGTAAATATTTGTGGCCTTAATGATCCTAAAAAGAGAAGGAACACCGCAATTGGATTGCGACTATTAAAAGCAGATGTAATATGTTTACAAGAGACACACATTGAAAACACACAGAGACACCTATTGGGAACACTTGGATATGTGCTGGTGGGGGCTACAAAACAGAATACCCGCACGTGTGGAGTAGCAATACTGGCCTCCAACCGCTCCTTACAATTTAGTCGGGTGTTGGCAGATCAGCAGGGGAGGTGGGTAATCCCCGAATGTAGTTGGAATAATGGAAACCCAATTACTATTTGCTCCATATACGGGAGCAATGTAGATGACCCAACGGTAATCTATCAAGTTAGCAATGAATTAGCTACCTGGCCACTGCCACTCATATTCTGTGGAGATTTTAATATAAACCTGCCAGCAGATAAAAATTTTAATCAAGGTACAGGCTGGGAATATAAGGGACGCAAGCCAAAGGTATTTAGTGCACTGAAGGCACTATGTCAAGAACACGCACTTACAGATCTCTGGAATTGGCAGGATCCCACCAAATCTGGCTTTACCTACTACTCATACCCGCATAATAAACATGTCAGAATAGATTACATACTAGTATCACACTGTTGGAAAACGAGGCAGTATCTGTGAGGCCTGCACAAATAACATGACTACATTTGTCCTTCACTGGGAACCAAACACCCAATTGTAGCGCCTGACTCTCAGAGGGTAGCGTTGCAGAGCAGTCTGAGGCTTTACTCAAGGGAGGTGGTGTGGGCTAGTAATCGCCATTTGCAGGTGCGCAGAAATAACACTCAATAATTGATTGTCCAGTCTGTACTTTGCTTTATAAAAGTAAGAGTACATTTATTAAACACACACACTACTCAATACTATGCACCAATTTACAAATATACATAAGCTGTTGGAATTACTTTGTGACATTGCGTAACATCTCCACCCCTCCCAAAAGGGGGTGGGGTCTAGTACCACCACTCCCATGTATGCACATCATCTTGCCCCCTAATGCAGTGTGTTGAGCATAACCTGGAGCGAGGGCCCTGCGCACTGGCACCATCCCAGTGGCGACCCACCCCATTACCTCAACACGCATTAAAAATAGGTTCACCTGCCCCAGTGACACATAACCCTGACTGAGCCTCTTATATTGACCATACAGTATGCACCCCTACATATTCAGGGCTAACAGTCTGGGTTGTTCCTCACTTAAGCGCAGCAGCAAAAATACATGTTTATGCACACTTTAGAATGACAGTACTCAGCACATTTGTTGGACATTAAAATGCGTTGCAATTACAGCCCCTAAAGGCATCACAGATGAAATCACAGGATTACGCATATCCAGCCAGACACCCTAGCAGGAGTGTTTGGTAACATAACCCACTTTGCTTATGACATCACCTTACACAGGTACCTTCACATTACATATGTGACCTTCAGTCCCTCTAAAAGGAATAACCGTGAGTAAATGCAGTTCTGGTACAATTACACCTCTTCACCTCCAGGGAATGCCCTTCTCCAGACATCCCCAACTCAGCCCTTCACTCCATGAAGCACTTTGCAATACACCCTCAGCTGTAGAACAAAAGTTCCAGCCCAGAAGGTGTAATGAAACAGGTTGAGCCCTCGAGGGGTTATCCTTTTTAAAACCCTAGGACACTTAGGGTGGGACTTAACTTCGTGCTGGGGGGAGACTGCGCTTCTCCAGCAGCTCCCCCAGCACCCTTTTTCATTCTTGAGGGTGACCCCCTCCTCTGGGGGCCACCAGGCACAAAAACCGGCAGATTTCCAAATGCCTGGCAAGGCATTATGGGGCGCTTTGTGCTCCTCTGCATGAATATCGGATGAGCGGCTCTCCCGCTGTGCCGGGGAGAGCCGCGATCGATCTGGCGCTTTGCGCCCCATCTTCTGGCCTCGGTGGGGGGCCCGGTCCCACCCGGACCCCCAGGTAAGGGATACGGCTCGGGGAGCCCACCCCCGGCCGCTCCTGCCAATTTTCGGGGCCCGGTCCCACCCGGGCCCCTCCTTCTCTCTCTGGGGTCCCGGTCACACCCGGGACCCCGCGCGGTGCTGGTGTTCTGCTTTGGGGGGGGCCCCGGTCCCACCCGGGACCCCCGCATGTCCTCTTGTTGGAGGGCAGCTCGGGGAGCCCACCCCCGGCTGCCCCCGCCGGCCAGCACCCTCGCGTGCTGCCGCAGGAGCCGGCAAGGCATTTCTGGCCTGCCCGCCCTGGCGGGCAGACGTGTCGGACCTCGGGGAGTGCGGCTGCACTCCCCGGCCTCCGCCTGCTTTTGGGGCCCGGGGATGGGGTCCCGGGCCCCCAGACCTCTTCGGGGGCGCGACGGCGCTCCCTCCATCTTGCGGTTTGGCTTCGGTGGGGGCCAGGGTGGGCTCCTGGCCCCTCCCCTGAGGAAATCTCTCACGGGGAGCGCGACGGCGCTCCCCGACTCTGACTTCGGGGCCCGGGGATGGGGTCCCGGGCCCCCTTGGCCACTCTTCGCGGGGGCGCGACGGCGCTCCCCTCGCCTTCCTGTCTACGTGGGGGGCGCGATGGCGCTTCCCCCCGTCTTCACTTGCTCAGTGGGGGCCAGGGTGGGCTCCTGGCACCCCGTGTGGGGGGACATCTTCACGGGGAGCGCGACGGCGCTCCCGGCTTTGCTTCGGGGCCCGGGGATGGGGTCCCGGGCCCCCTTGGGTCACCTTCACGGGGAGCGCGACGGCGCTCCCCGGCTTCCTTCCTCCCCAGGGGTCAAAGGTTGCTCACCTTCCGGGGGCCATATCTCAGCCCCTGGGGGTCCGATCTGCCCCATTTTCGCGTCCTCTCGCTCCTGGCGGCGGCCCCCAGCCACTGGGAGCACTCTCCTTCACCCTCCGGGCCTCCAAGAGGGGGCATTCTGCAGGGAGCGGTCTTCACTGGCTCCCTGCGCCAGACTTTCGCCTGGCTCTCCTCCTGGGCCTCTCTTCTCCCTGCGCAGAGGCCCCTGCTTCTGCGCACTGGTCCTGGGCTCTTCTTCTGACGCTGTTAGGGGCCTGGGTGACAGTCAGGGGGTACCTCCTTCCAACTGCCCATTGCCAGGCTCCAGCACCTTCCGCCTCCGCAGACCACACCCCAGAGAGAGCTTCTCTTCCTGCGCAGACACTTTTAAAAGTTGAGTAGGGGGCTGGCAGGAAGTCTCTGTTGATCCTATCAAACAGCGACACATCACTTCCCTGCCCCTGCTCCTCCTTCTTGTCCAGCCTCTGGGTTTGTTCAAAATGGCGTCGTCCAGGGTCTCTGGCCACATGGTCTCTGAAACCAGAGCCCTTCCCTCCTAGGTGCAGCCTGGTGCCTGGCACCCAGTGATAGCTGCTGATGGATGAGCCTGTAGCTCCGCCTATCTTCCCTTCGTGGAAAGGAGGTCTTCGCTCTGGGAGGGAAAGGTCATCAATCCAGCCTGCTGAGGTCAACCCCCAGCCAGGCCCTGGTTATGATCTGACTCAGAGAGATGTAACATTTCTGGATGACCCAAAAGCAGTACAAATATGACTCTGGACTCTGCAGAATACTTCTTTCACACCCGTTACAGTGGACTTTAGTGCGTGTCTGGAATCTGTAGGCCTTATGGAAGTTAATCTAGCACATGGGCTCCACATCCCCATAGGGGAATAATGAAGTGAAAAACACAGTAAAGCACACTGACTTTCCCTGGCATGTTCCTTCCTAGTGTATAAGGCCTATTCCGTGTCACCACCCAATTCTGCATAAGTCCTGCCACACCATTCACTTTGTAGCTGCTCCTGGACTGCGCACGCCAAGAATCTCCCCTGCGCAGCCCCTACACGTGTGCACACGCATGTACACAGGTGTCTGCATGTAACCAGCCCGGTGCCCCTTACTCCAGCTGCTGCGCAGCAGCCTAGTCAAGCTAGGGGGACACCAGTAAAATCCACATGCAGTCTCTTTCATCATGAGTTCACTGTGGATGAGTCCCAATTTATGAGGCTCTCCCACAGTAAAACCTCAACACCTAGGTGCTCAAAAAGCGAAAAATCCGGGCGGCCCATAGTGTCAGAACCACCTTCTAACACACACTCACTTTTACACAATTGCAAAATGGAAAAAAATCCTCGGATTTTAGCAGATCATAACCCATTAATAGCGGCAGTCAAGTGGGGCGGGCACAGGGAGAGGACGATTCCTATCTGGACTTTTGAAAGGGCATTATTGTTAGATGAAGAATACTGTGCTTACATGCGAGGGTAGATACCTCAGTTTGTCAGAGAAAATGTAGGGAGTGCAGGAATTGAGGTTGTGTGGGACACGCTTAAAGCAGGTGTGAGGGGGGAAACACTTAGGTACTCAATACAGCGGAATAAAAAGACAAAAAACATTGAATGACCAACTAGTGAAATTAGCCATTGCAGAAGAAGAATTGATCACAATAGTGCAAAATAGGGGGAACCATGAGGAAGCACAGGCAAAGGTTGCGGTAGCAAAATCAGCTGCAATGGAAACTTTAGCAAAAAAGCCGCCGATAAATTTGCAGTATGGCGAGAGGAAGCCTATGAGTGCAGTGAACAAGTGGGCCACCATCTCGCAATAAGAGCCAGACAAAGGGCAACCCAGAATTTTATTACAGAAATCAGGGATCCTGAGCAAGGGCTAATCTCAGAGTCTGTAGGCATCCGTAAAACATTTTATTCCTATTATCAAAAACTATATAACGAGGACGCAACACAAAATATGGCGGATATCGCTACATATCTTAATCAGATTCCCACAGCGCAACTCCCAGAGGAGGAACAGCAACAATTAGAAGAACCACCTCAATGGTTAGAGACGGTGTTATGCATTAATAGTCTTCCAAGTGGCAAGGCCACTGGCATGGATGGTATCCCCCTTGAATTCTATCAAAAGTTCTCGGAACAATTGAAAGAATGTATGGAGTTGTTGGTTACGCATGTTTTTACAGGGGGCACACCCCCAGATTCTTGGTCGCATGCGAAAATTATAATTTTTCTTAAAAAAAATAAAAACCCGACAGATCCCGGTTCATATCGCCCCATTACCTTAATTAATGCCGATAGCAAGATCTACTAAAAAATCCTCGCAACAAGAATTGCCTCAGTAATCCATATGGTCATTTCTAACCAACAACATGGGTTTATACCCGGCCGAGGGACGACGGATCATGTAAAATGGGTCATTACACTCCTTGATACAAAAAATATCTCAAAGGAGCCAATAGCGTTAATACTTTTGGACGCAGAGAAAGCCTTTGACAGGGTTTCCTGGACTTTTTTATGGGAGACCCTGTCAAGGGTAGGAATCGGCAGTGGATTACTTCAAGCTCTCAAAATGCTTTATCATAAACCCACTGCAAGGGTTTTAGTCAATAGCGAGCTTACAGATTCCTTTCAGGTAACGAGAGGGACAAGGCAGGGATACCCAAGTTCGCCGTTATTGTTTGCAATATATATCGATCCTTTTTTGCGCCAACTGGAAAGAAATAATATTATCAGAACCATTATAACTCATGGATGGGAAACTAAAGTTTTGGCGTATGCAGATGACGTTGCCTTAGTGACTCCCTGTCTTGAAATGGCCCTACGGGAAATTGAGGTAGAAGCAGCAAAGTTTGGCAAAATCTCTGGGTATTCACTTAATCGTAGCAAAACCCAAATTATTTGTAACGAAAATGTAACTTATATAGATGAGCGGATAGTTCAGAAAGCTACATATTTGGGTATAGACATTACAGCAAATACAGATTACATTGTTAAGGAAAATATTGAACCACTAGTGTTAAAAATCAAGCCCGAACTAATCAGATTACATAACCTACACTTATCCATTATTGGTAGATGCAATATTATTAAAATGCTGTTTTTTCCTAAATTTTTGTATCTTCTGCGCGCAATTCCCTTAGAATTTAACAATGAGTATTTAAAAAAGATTGACGACTTGTTTTCAAGGTTTATCTGGGGGTATGCGAAGCCTAGAAGAGCATTTAAATTTCTTACATTACCCAAAAAGAGGGGTGGACTCGCCTTGCCAAATATTAGGTTATATTATTGGACTACCACAATATTGTATAACCTAGCCCTTATTCAGGATAAACCAAACGAAGAGAAGACGAGAGAGACACCGACACCACTTGAACTAGCTATGGGGGCAGAAGTTTGGGGATGGGCTTGGCGACATCTGAATGATAATCATTTTAAGAAAGTTCGGTTCAAGACATTGCAAGCGGGATATAGGGTTATGAAGGCTGTACAGAAGCTTATTGGTTGGGGACGTCTGAATTTTTATACACCACTATATAATAATCCAATTCTTCCGACAATCTTTAAAGGTCCTATTATAGAAAGATGGAGGGAAGTCGACCTGACCAAATTAGGTGCCTTTTACTCTATATCAGGGATAGCTTCATTTGAGAATCTTAGAGAAAGATATGGGCTAGATAGAAGAGACTTCTATAAATTTTTACAGGTACGGGATTTTCTGATCAAAAAAGGGGGTGGCCCGATAGGGTTTACTAATAGCGAGATTATAGATAAGCTCATAAGGAATAGAGATTTGACAATAGGGACGGTCTATAATCTCTTTAACACAGCAATGCAAGACGACATGGCAAGCCATGCTTTAAAATGGAATGTGGAAGCTGGCACCCCCGAAAATATGTTCTTTCATTCTTTAAAGCTAGCGCAGAATGTTTTAATACCAGCACGATTACAGGCGCAATACTACAAATCTTGCTTCTCGCTATACTACACCCCAAAGAAAATCTCTAAATGGGCAGTGGGGAAAGGGACTTTTTGTCCACGATGTGCCCTACACCAAGCTGATCTTAGCCATCTTTTTGCAACCTGTGGAGCGTTGGACAGCCTAAAACGAGAAATTACCAGCTTCTTTATCGGAGCCTTAGGGATACCCTGCTCTCTTACCCCGACGCTAATTGGATTGGGGGTAGATCAGGGGCTACAGGGAAAACCTGGTGAAAAATTACTTTTTATAGGTATGGCTATCCTGCGTCTATGTTTAGCATCAGCCTGGCTGGATCCAAACCCGCCAGGGTTTCAGCAATGGCTTGCACGATTTCTAGCAAATTATAACCTGGAAAAGGCTGTTTACGCAAAAAGGGGAATACGCTCACACTCCAAAGGCCAAGAAATCTGGGCCCCTGTGACTAGCTGGTTGAGCAGGAACGAATAGATGAACATGCAATTTGTATATAAACTACATTAGCTGGTAAAATATTGGTTGATGACCAAACCCCAAGTGGGAGAGGGGCGGTGGATGGGAGTTTAGGGGAGGGAAGGGGGAGGGGGGTAGAGGGGGGAAAAGGGGTGGGAAAAAAATATATATATATATATACATTAATGTACTCTATTCTCTGCATGTTTTGATGGCACTTATGATATCCAATATGTACCAGGCATAATGTACGACACAAGCTAAAATGTACTGGATATTGTTCTTTCTTTCTTTAAAAAAAAAAAAAAAAAAAGGAAAACCATGGATCCATTATTGCTAATTGCCATTTCATTGTCAGTTCAGTTGGCATCCATATGTCCATTAAGCACATCACCGCCAGTGCCCATTATGCCCCGTTGGCACATCACCGCCGTGTCCCCTGTCTCTCTGGCCGCGTGTGTGTCCGCTGTCCCTTTGCATGCCCCTACAGAGCAACCCTTCTTGCACAAGCCACCAGAACTAAGCTTGTTCTGATCAATTAGTTCATCAATGTAGGAAAGGGGAATGCTTTTCTTTCACCTCACTGGTTTCAGCAAGTTGAAACAGGTCAGAGAGTGACCTGCAAGAAGCACCATCTTAACAAAAGAGGCCAAAGACATAATCATTTCTCACATATGGCTAAAGGATGTGCTCTGTGCCCATCTCAACACCATGTGTTCAGATCCAGCAAGAAGCCGAAAATCCCAAAAAAGAAGTGATTTGGCAATTCGTGAAGCTCTCACTAGTAAAGAGTAACTTCCTCTGGGTATGGTGAACAAAGCTTTGTTTTCCTTCGTTTAAAGATAAGAGACTGAAAGGAAATGAAAACCCTTGGTTGACATATACGATATTTTTCGTGCGACTAGGGATTCATAATTTTTAAGTCAAAACCACCTAACATATTATCAGAAAAGACAACAATAGCAAATGTCTTCCTTTAACAGTGAAATAATTAAAACTAAGAGGGGGCTCGAATCTTTGTGCATTAGAAGTCAGTCTGTGGCTATGTATGTAATTGGACTAATCCTTGAAAACTAAAGAAATCCACAACTTGCTCCCATCTCAGATAAACTACAATAAAAAATTCTGATGCTCTTTATTTCAATTGCTAGTTCAGAGGAAGCTAGAGAGGATTGAAATACCCTCCGCACTTAGGTGTACATTAGCTCTAAAAAACGTAAGGCCTTATTTCGCGGATGGGGTAGTCCGTCAAAATCTGGCGGATATCCCATCCGCCGTATTACAAGTGCAATACTGACTATGGCACGTGCAATACGGGGTACCAACCATGTTTTTGAGGAGTATCCTGCCTGCCAAAATCTAAATAAGGTATTGTTTTGTAATTGCATTTATATAGCGCTTACTACCCCATACGAGGCATCAAAGTGCTTTTTCGGCGAGTAGCACGCTACTCCGGAACCCATAAAAGATTAGTGGTGAATTAGTTTAGTGAAATATGAACGTAATTTGAGTGGTGGATATGTTAGTCAGTTATTTGAATTGAGAAGGATAGCAGAGGGATAGAAGAGGGAAAAAAGTTTGCATTTATGTAGCGCTTGCTACCCCTGATGGGTGTTGAAGCATTTCTTTCGGCGAGTAGTACGCTACTCTGGATCCCATTAAGGATTAGTGGTGAATTAGTATAGTGAAATATGAAAGTAATGTGAGTGAGTGGTGGATATGTTAGTCAGTTATTTGGATTGAGAAGGATAGCGGAGGGATAGAAGAGGGAAAAAGGTTTGTATTTATATAGCGCTTGCTACCCCTGATGAGGTGTTGAAGAGTTTTTCGGTGAGTAGCACGCTACTCCGGAACCCATAAAGAATTAGTGGTGAATTAGTATAGTGAAATATGAAATTAATTTGAGATGTGGACATGTTAGTCTGTTATTTGGATTGAAAAGGATAGTGGAGGGATAGAAAAGGAAAGGATTTAGCCTTTATTTTTTTCATAGGTATGGAAGTTCACCCCATGAAGTAGTTAGATAACAGCGAGTGCACAGGAAAAAAGTGGACAATAGTTCATAAAGATCATCTGGAAACCTACAACTAGGCCCTCCATTAGGCTAAAACAGGTTCAGTGGAATAATAAGATAAATATGGTGGCCAATAAAGGCCCTACTAAAAAGTATGTTTGCTCTGTTTACTGAGGCTTGAGCCTGGATTGTTTTGACGAAGATTCTAATAACTGAGGACCAGCCCAGCCAGTTGTGGACTAAGCGTTGGTGGATCCCTTGGTAGCTGATCCACAATAAACTCTGCTTTAATACAGACATTGCTTGTCATAACTTTACAACACAATACTGTTAAGGGCCTGGTTGTTCCCCTTATGGCCTACCTAATTAAGGAAGGAAAGGAAAGACTTAGAGATGATGTGTGACATAATCAACTATTTTTTCTTCTCCGGTGTAGTACAGATAAGGGAATCATTGAGCTGTCAGCTAAACCAGACGCTCCCACAAATGTGTTGCTTACAGATTTACACTTTACTGACATTGCTTTTGCCTCTTCGGGACCAGGACCATTAAAGTTTACATTTAAATCAGGACCCTTAGAAGAAACCATACCTATACAAAGAAAATTAAGCCAAATGACTACATTTATGAATCTGGACCATCATGACTTTTCACCGCTTTCCCTATGCAGTTTGGCCCCTGTATCCAATCTACAATCAATTCCTGCCTGAAGAAGTAAACGATCTATCCCTCATCTCGTGATGAAGGCAGTCATTATTCCACTGTTAAAAAAGACACACTGGACCTCAGCAATTTTTGTTCTTTTTCAGTGTTTCCCTTAATTAGTAATATCCTAGGGACGGTAACGACCGATCAGTTTCAGAGCCCTCAGAACCATAACAACTTGAAGGAAGTTGCTCAATCAGGTTTTCAGCTATATTTTGGGACATGCTCCACTCTCTTGAACACTATGGAATCCATTCGGTTTATTGCCAACCAGATACATTTGGCACTATTAATGCTTGTGAATCTCTCAGCAGCATTTAGCTTGGTGGATCTATTATGTCCTCTGCAACAGACTCACTAGCTTATTTGGAATAGTTGGCTTCAATTTGGATTGGTTTACGTCATTTTAGAACCAGCAGTTTACCTCAGTGCAACCAAGAGATTAATCCTCTGCCTCACCAGGGATGGACAGTGGGATCTCTGAAGGTTCTCCTTTGTCTGTCTACTTGTATTTTCGATATATTTAGGTAAAGCCTCTGTTGACACTAATTAGGCAATCGGACCTATATTCACAATTGAGTGCACATGATACACAGCTCCCCATAATGATCAATGGGGACAGTCCTCAATATGACAACTAATGCGCCTCGTTTCAAGAATTTGTATGGTGAATTAATGTAAGTTATTTGTGACTTTATGGATCGAAGCCAGATATCTTAAACCCTGAATCTGAAATGCTGCTAACAAACCCCTGGAGGGGGGGAAACATGTTGGCATCTTTTTAAGTAAATCATCTGACTCACTTCATAGGTACAGATGTGAGCTTTCTATGATCTCACAGGTGGATAAAGTGACTAAAACATCTTGTATTGTCGGTTACTAGTGAGTACTTTAGTCTCTTCCTCTGCAACATATTGTCGTTTGTTCCATTGTCAACTCACAGTTAGAGTATACTAATAACCTCTATTTGGAGATCTCCAAAAGTTGTGTGTGAAAGTTACAGGTGGCACTGAATGGTGGTGTCAAACTAATAACTGGGTCTCTGAGGAAGGATAATGTTTCTGATGCCCAGCATGATCTCCACCAGCTTAAGGTGGAGAATGACGATTCTCCAATTATTATGCAGAGAGAATATTGATTTCATTAAGGACAGACGGAGGCTAACATTATGCAAATACTTTTATTTGCTGCCCAAACATGCAGCCCTTTAAAGAATGTTAATACATCACAAAAACATAGAACGTTCATAACATCATAAGAAGACAGTGCACACTCCTAACTTCCTCTTAGGCTGCGATGACACCAAAGAATGGAAACAGCATGGCATTCCGATTGCTCCTAAGCATTGTTATCTGAGGACCAAAGGAAAAAAACACTGTATAGAAAAAAGGTATAAAGAAAGTCTATACTGAAAGAATAGTAATAACAAAGCACAAATACATTAAATGTAGAAAATATAAATGTAAACATATCAGAAAAAACCAATCCAATGAGTAATAAAATAGAACCGCTCCTCAGGGAGAGGAGGGTGGGATAATGTTAGCCTCCGTCTGTCTTTAATGAAATCAAGATTCTCTCTGCATAATAATTGGAGAATCATCATTTCATTACAAGACCGGAGGCTACCATTATGCATGTTTAAAACCATGTAAGGCTACACTGATAACAGGCTCTATTGGTCTCAAATAGAACTTTGAAAAGGTACTTGCATTTGACCAATCAGCAGCTTTAAGTATTTCGGGCAGAGATCCTCCTGCCCAAAAAACTTTATTAGCCATTGCACCCCTAGAAGAATGAGCCCCAAATCTAGAGAGATCTACGCCAGCTTCATGCATAATCAGACGGACCCATCTGGCTACGGTGGCTGAAGAAACAGGTCTAAAAGGACTAACATATGAAATGAGAAGCTGGTCTGTGTTAACAGGTCTGAAAGTTGAAATTTTATTCTCGTAACACTTCATACAATCAACAACACACAATTTTTTACACTCATGAAAAAAAGGGTAGAAAATAGATTCTGACATTGTTTTGGTTCTTTACCAAATATCGAAGTGAACACCTTCAGAGGAATAAAATCTATTAGAAAGTTCTAAAGCTTTAATGTCTGAGACCCTTCTAAAAGAGATCAGACACAAAAGTGTCGCAAACTTCATGGAGATTTGTTTAAGGGAGAGTAAATGGTTATCGGGCCAGGATAGGAAAAGATTAAAAATCAAGTTAACATCCCAAAGGGTTTCGTAACGAGCTTTAGGGGGTCTCCTTAGTCTAACTCCTTTCATAACTCTTTTGATTAAAGGATTGCTACCAATAGCAAGATTATTAATTAAGGCATGACCCGAAGATATTGTCGATCTGTAACAATTGATAGTTCTATAAGAAAGACCTGACTCAAAGAGATGGGCTAGATAATTGGCTATGTGTTGTAGAGAACTTTGTACGGGATCCAAATCCCTTTCCATGCACCAACAACACCATTTTCTCCAAACACCTCTATATCTTTTTCTAGTTCCTGGTGCCCATGAATCTTCCAAAAGGCTTTTAGCCTCTCCCGAAAGGTCAGAATATCTGTCAGAACCCCTGAAATCTTCCAAACAAGAAGGTTCATCCTCCCTTCTAAAACCAAAGGATGTTCTTCTCTGTCCGGACCTTGGAGAAGACCTAAAGATGATGGGATTAAGCGCAGAAAATCCACCGCCAGTTCCATTACCTCGGGAAACCAAACCTGGGATTTCCAAAAGGGGGTTACAAGATTGATGGAGCATGACTCCAGCCTCACTTTCCACAACAGTCTCTGAATCATTGAGAAGGGTGGAAAGGCATAACCCTTGATCCTCCCCAAGGTTGGAGAAAGGCATCTACCCCTGATGCATTGGGATCTGGTCTCCAGCTGAAATACTTCTGAACCTGGTAAGTCAATCTGCTGGCAAACAGGTCTACCAGAACTGGACCCCATAACTTCTGGATTAGAGTAAAGGCCTCTGGATTCAATTTCCAATCGCTGGAATCGTGGAGGAAACGAGAATTCCAGTCTGCCCTTAAATTCTGAATTCCCGGAATAAAGTCCGCTCTGAGAGTAATTTTTTGATCCCAACAAAATACCATATCTGTTTGGCAATATCTGAAAGAGTCTTGGATCTCGCGCCCCCAGACGGTTTATATAGGAGACAGCAGAGAAGTTGTCTAAGCGGATCAAGGTATTGGAGTTCTTTAGATATTTTTTGAAACTCATAAGGGCATTCAGAGCTGCTAACATTTCTAGGGAATTTATGTGTAGGGATTGTTCCTCTAAGAACCACCTCCCCCCGGTTTCTAGATTGTTTAGGCGTGCTCCCCAGCTGTGGTTGCTCGCATCTGATTTTAGAGTAAAGTCTGGAACATTTCCGAAAATAGCTTTCCCGTTCCATGCCTGAAGGTTCTTTAACCACCAATGTAGATCCTCTCGAGCGTCTTCTGAGAGGGGAACTGAGTCTTCGTACCATAAACCCTTTCTTAGACCTAGAGCCTTTAGTCTTTGAAGACCCCTGTAGTGAAGAGGGCCGGGAGAAATAGCTTGGATAGAAGATGACAGAAGACCTAGAACCCTGGCTAGGTCTTTCAGATGAATTGATTCTTTCGATAGGATAAGAGAGACATGTTTCTTTATCTTGGTAACCTTCTTGTGAGGGAGAATTAGACGAACTCCTCTCTCTCTGAGGTAACTCACTACTGGACGAAGGACCTTGGTAAAACACCAAGGGGCTGAGGACAGGCCGAAGGGGAGACACTGGAACTGATAAAGAGTTCCTTTCCAAGTAAAACGAAGGTACTTTTGGCTGTCCTCGTCCATGGGAATTGTAAAATAAGCATCTTTGAGATCCAATTTTACCAGCCAATCCCTGGCTTGTAAAATGTCTCTCGAGATGGATCCCCTCCATCTTGAAAGGTCTGTAAGTTAAAAACTTGTTTAGGTATTTTAGGTTTATGACAGGACGCCAACCTTTGTCCTTCTTTTTTACTAGGAAAATAGTACTTATAAAACCCTTTGAAATCTCGGATAAGGGGATCTTTATGAGGGCTCCCTTGTCTAGCATCTGTGAAATCTCTTCTTCTATTAGTTTTGAATTCTCCAAGTCTAGAGTCATCTCTCTTGGAATCTTGATTTGAAATGGTTGTTCCCAAAACTCTATTTTATTGTGTGCAAAGTGTTTTAGTCTCCCTCCTACCTTTGAAAGGGAAGAAGAAGTCGGGCTTACCTTGGTAACCTTGATTTGAAGATCTGGGTTTCCCGCCACGGGATCTTGAACTCCTCCCTCTTTGGGGGTAGAAATTTGAGTTTGATCGGTAGCCTCTATTGAAGTGAGAGGAGCCTCTCTGGTCTTGGGGGTAGAAATGGGACCTATAGGTGTTGCGGCTGACAGCCAGTCCCCTCCTGTCAGCCCTTCCAAAAAGTGGGCGACCCCCAAAGACTCTCCTCATACTAGACTGAGCCTTGCTGAAAGCATTGAAGGTGGAAACATATTTGCCCAAGGATTTCACGAAGTTATCTCCGAATAGGAGTCCCTTGGTATCACTCATGTCCTCCTTAGAGGACAGGTCAGCGAGTTTAGGATTCATCCTAAGCAGGACCGCTTTCCGACGTTCGGTAATTAAATTTGCGTTAGCATTACCAAGAAAACAAATCGCACGTTGCGACCAACCCCTCATGAGATCGATATTGACTGGAATGTTATTAGCCCTTGCCTCTTCAGTCATATCCAGAATCTTGGATAAGGGTCCAAGGACATCAAGAAGTTTATCTTGGCACTGCTTCAAAAATTTCTCTATCCCTTTCCTGGGATCTTTACCAAATTTGAAAAGGAATGTAATCAATTCCGGATCGAGATTGGGGGTGTTGCACACCTTGTCCTCTGAGGAGGGTCTAGGACACTCGTTACGCAAAAGATTGCGAGTTTCTCTGTCCAGAGATTTTCTCACCCATTGGGATAAATATTTGCTAACGTGGTCCATTGGCCACCATTCGGAACTGCAGGGGTAACGGATAGATGTAGGATTAAACATTTCCCCTCCGAGGGGGTCCTTGACAGAAGAAGAAGTGGAAGGTTGATCCAAATCTTCGTCAAGATTATCAAGAGTATCTTGAGGATCAAAAATAAATTCATCCATGTCTAAGTCCTCATAGTCTAAGGATTCAGAATGGGAATTGAAGGAATCATCCAAATCATTTGTACCATGAAGGTTACTTCTCTCTCTCATGCCGCTACGGGCAACCTTTCTCAATGTCCCAAGGTGTTGGGATTTATCTTTTGTGCTGCCATGAGCACCATTATCTATTGTAGCACGAGGGCTACCAAAATCATTAGCATGGGTAAATGCCTCCTTCGAATGTTTCCTCTTCTGGGAAACCTTTCCTCTTTTTAGAGGTCCAGAGGTAGTGGGGGAGTCTCCGTCAGAGAGAGAAAAATAAATCTCCTCAATAGGAGACACCCTCTTCCTTTTAATTAAAGCAGCGTCAACTGCTTCCTTAACGGAAGATTTGAGCTCTTCCTCAAGGAACCTCTTAAAGCTTTCACCCATAAGTGCCTCCTTAGGGGCTGTTGTGGGTTATTAATATCCATCTTGGATCTTTTTTAATAAAACCAGTTATAATAGATGTGAATAAAGGGCCTTAAGGCTTACTCACGGTTTTAAGCTGGCTTAAGGGGAGTTGTACACCCCTTTAATCAAGATGCAGGGGAAATTATATCCCTTAAATCAACTTTCGATTCCTTTGCTGTTTTAAAATCCTTTTGAAAGGATAGTAATGTTAGAAATGCCCACCGGGTGGCGATCGTGTAGTTTAAAACAGGAAAACACAAGCAGGAGAGCTCCGACTCGGTCAGGCACCGTTACGCGCTCGAGCGAGGAGCCGTAACCATAACAATGTGCCCCCGAGCCGGAGAAGTGCTTCGTGTCACTACGCACGCGAAAGGTAACCAGGCAAATTACTCGCTCTCGCGTCTCCCAGCAGGTTGCTAGGAGACGCAAGAAGAAACGAATCACGCAATCGTGATTCCTTCGTTTAATTTTCTTTTTTTTTTCTTGGGAACAATAAAGATCAGATCAGGATGCAAAGAAGCTACACAAACGTGCTCAATGTAATAAAACAGACGGCGGAATTCGCGCGTCGTGGTGCGGAGCCGACAAGCGGCATAACAGGTGAAATTAACCCTGACAGTTAAAACGCGGTTATCCTAAGCAGAGAAACGATCGTAAAAAAGATCGCTAAAACAAAAAAGATACCTACCATTCCCCGCCAAAATTGGACAGGGTAGAATGGAGACTGAAAAGAAAAAAAGGGGTTAATTCAAGTATTAACGCAATAATAAGAGCAAGACAAGCTATATTAGATGAACAAGAATGATATAATAACCCTAAGCTAAATTATAACAATATAACAATAATAATAATAAACAAGCAATCGTGCCACGAATGTAAGAGATACTTAGCTGTGTCAGGAGCAGCGAACAAAAGAGGAAGATAGGAGTGTGCACTGTCTTCTTATGATGTTATGAACGTTCTATGTTTTTGTGATGTATTAACATTCTTTAAAGGGCTGCATGTTTGGGCAGCAAATAAAAGTATTTGCATAATGGTAGCCTCCGGTCTTGTAATGAAATCGGATCTGTTCAAAATCATCGGGCTGTTGCATTAACCTTTAAATAATCAGAGCCCACTCTACTTGCTAGATGAACGACATTGTGTTTGTCATCGCAGAACCCTATGATCTTGACATATCTTGTTACAATCATGTGCCACTGCAGGAGGTTTGGGGGTAGATGACGTTTCTCTTACTTGACCAATAAGAACAGAAGTTCATGAGTTGTAGGTCACTTCTTAAGACATATCTATTTCTTTAGGTCATTGTTTATTTCTACCCCAACCAAGCAACTGCCAACTCAGTCCCATGAGACATAACAGTAGTATAAGCCAAGGATAGGCAATCAATCAATAATATTAAACTTGAATGTGTTTGCTAAATATTAGTACTCCTTTGAATTGAGACAAAAAGAGCAGCAAAATGTAAACTACACAACAGAGCTTTCCATGCTATAGCTGTACTTTTTACTCATATGATTATTATAATGAATAGATGAGAGGACCAGAAAAAACAGGATCCTCATGTACTTTCATGATTCTTACCCTCATTGATGGAAAAATATAGAGCTGGCAAGATGAACTGGTAGCGGACCTTGGCACCTGCTGCTGAAACATTGGCCACATAGACGCTGTCGCCCAAATTCTCCACGGTTGGGACTGTCTGAGACTGGATCCTGGTTGGAATTAAAATGAAGGGACATTATGATCCTTCTAAAAACGTGAGTAATGTATTCTAATGCATAAGGTATTCACTTGTTAAAACAGCTCAACCCAAATGATAGTGCAAGGGAAACACACACATAACAGCAGCTCTATCTTTGGGTGCTATTCGGCTGTGTGATAACAACATCTGCAAGTTATTTGCTGCTACAGGGGGTGTTCTGCTTTGAAAAGAATAGGCCCGTAACATTGTGAGACCTGTAGGATCGCTTTAGTTTCTGATACGCAAGCCTATAACCAGCTATCGCATAAATGGCTCTCTAAGAACTTTTACTCAACTCTATTACATTTTCTAAGGGCTACAAAAATGACACAAGCAGTAACCTGTGATAGTTTAGATGTACATAGGAGCGCACAGTGAATCTAAGACCTTTTTAACCTAACAGGTCAATCTGCTATGCATAAGTGAAAGGGTACATACAATACATGGAACTGCAACAGTAATGGTTCCTTGAGCCTGTTAAGTATCTGTAAAGAGAGGGGTAGATAGACTGCCTAAAGAAGGAAGTTAGAAGATTCAGGGCCTCATTCACAAAGGGCCTCAGCAGTCGTGGGGGAGTCTCCCTACTCGGGCAGAATTTGCAAGGAGAATTCTCATTGTGGAGACTCCCCCACGACTGCGGAGCCGACTCCATGTGTGCAGAAGCCCTCTCTGAATCAGGCCCTCAGTATCTTAACATTGTGTGGAGTAGCTTAGTTGTCTACAGTATAACCTGTAAATCAGATGTAACCTGGTGGTAATAGCTGTACTCCTGTGATGTCAGAATGTAAAAGGTGTGTTACTTTAAGGAAAGCGTGTGTGATTACATTTGTATCCTGTTGGCAAAAAGTTCCTTTGCATTACAAAAATTTAACAGGATCCAGGATATAAGAAAATATTTGGCATATTTTCTCTTTCGATTCTCTCTGAACGTTATTAACAAAGACACTATTTCTGACACTGTGTCTGACATATTACTGGACATTCAAACACTTCAAAAACAGAAAGCATACTATTTGTTCTTACGTGAAATTCAGTTGGTGCTTTTGCGGAGGTAAAACTGAGACTGTGAGGGATCCAGTACAATTTTCTCCAAACTGGTCTGACACAACAATAGTGAGGATAAAATTCTGAAAGTTATAAATAGAAGAATGTAAACCTGATGTATTATAGACTAAGTAAGGTAAACAGGACACAAAATGAAGCAACATTGTGGATACATTTTATTTATTCTTTACATAGCACAAACCAGACCCACAGGGTGCTTTACAAAGTAAAGTAGTGTAGTGCCTTATGTGGTACAAGAAGAGCGGTGAGAGTAAGACATAGAGTTTGACACCAACAGTGTAACCATAAGATAACAATATTGACTTCAATTAAGAATTTCTTCTTGACCCTCTCTTTCATTAGAGGAGGGACCAGAAGGAACTCTGCTTTCTGGGGGCTCAATTTTAGATGGTGGGAAGACATCCATGACTGAAGATAGCCAAGGGTCTTTGCAAGATTGGCTTTGTCCAGCAGCAAAAAGACCTTCAAATGTAGCAGCGTGTCATCTGCATGCAGCTAAAAGGAGATATTACATTTTCTCAGGAAAGAGATGACGCATTCCACTGGCAGACTAAAAGCGCCTGGGAGATGATGGAACCTTGTTGTACTCCTTGATAAAGAGGCAAGAGCTGGGGAGAGAGCTTGACAAATTACTTTCTGTGAGCAGTTTATGAGATATGATTCAAACTATCACAGACTGTGCCACTGATCACCATCCGTTTTTCTAGGATTTTAGAAGGGTTTAGAATGATGGCTATGTCAAGTGCTGTGGATGGGGCAAGAAGTAAGAGGGTGGAAGATTCCCGATTGTCCAAGATGTGTAGAGTGTTACTACTACTTGTAACATTGCAGTCTCTGTTCCACATCCAGCTCTAAAGCCCACTGGAGTCCTTCTAAGATAATTTTCTTCAGGGTGCTTTTTAGCTCCTTTGCTACACAACCCTTAAGCACTTTTGCTAGAATTTAGATTTAGACTTTGAATTTAGATACAGGGTGGAAGTTTTTAGGTCAGCGGATTCCATAACTTTCTTTCTAAAATGAGGAGTGACCTGTCCAGTTTTGAGGCAGTTAGCAACTATGCCTTGACTCAAAAAGTAATTAATCACATAAGTGAAGTACGGGGTGAGGGATGCACTTATGACTTTCACAATCTTTTTCAGGGTAGGGTCAGTGAAGTGAGAGGATTGCCTTAGAGCTCCGAGAGTGCTTCTTAGATCAGCTTGCATTACCTCATCAAAAGAGGTCAATTTAGCTGTGGATTTTTCTGCATAAGGCCCACCTGATGTAGGATTGTTTGCGGAAGAGAGAGAATGCTCACATTTATTTTTTCCATCAAAGAAGTAGGAGAATTTGTCACTGTTTTCTTGGTGTTTGAGATATCAAGAGAGGCAATGGGGTTAGTGGACTTGTTAGTGGACTTGTTGAAAATGTCAAAAAGCTTCCTAGACCGACATTTTTAGCAATATTTTCCATTCTGAAGACAACTGATTTGGCCTTCGAAATATGATGTTTGTATTCTGGGCATTTATTTCCTAACTTTTCTAGAGTATGCTTTGTTCGGTTTTGGCACCATGTGCTTTCTATCACTATAAAGAGTTTTTCGTTCTTACAGAAGTTTCTTTGTAAACCATTTTATGGACTTATTGTGTTTTACATTTTTAGTTTTAACGGGGCAAGTGCAGTGATAACCTATCATGACTATGTTGTATTTTTGCTTCAGATTCATCTGGGGAGTCCATTCGTTTTAAAGCAATCTTGATTTGTAGAAGAGAATCTCTTTGAAATTCCTGACTCAAAACTTCTTTTGTTTTGTTTGTCCATAGATTAAAGTTTTGCAGCATAACAGAAAAAAATGTACAAGAAAGTAGTCAGACCAATCCGCAGGAATAGCGGTTTGACTCTGGGTGAGGCCTCTTTGGAGATTAAAAGGTCAGGTGTGACTGTAAAAGAGAATTGTTTGAGGTCATTTTGAGCAGAAAAAGGGGCCAATTTTGATACAGCAGTTGCAAATAACCCCATAATTAACTGAGGTTCCCAAGAATGTGTTATCAGAGCTGGAACTGGATCTTTCAGCTATGAATTTCATTAGTTGTTGGAGGAAGAGAAGGTTTTCACCAGTTGGATGGTATGATGTGAAGTATTGTGTGCTTCTATTCCTATGCATTTATTTCAAGAGAAAACCATTCAAAAGAGGATAATTAAACTATTTTAAGCTTATGGATTGTATTGAATATCTGTGGATAACTACAACCTATCTTCAAAGTTCTGCCTCCTTATTTAGGTGAATGATTGTACTTCCAGGGGTATTAGGAGGTCAAGTACTAACTGCACGGAGTTAGCCATGTTTCTTTCAGGCATACTAAGTCTAAGTCATATGACTGGATAACTTCTAAGATTACTAGTCAGTGTTTGTCTACAGTTCTATAGTTGTGTAGCAAACATTTGAAGGAATACTGATCAATTCTAGTAATGGGGGTAAAGGAAATCGCAACCTGAATGAGGTTGCAGGTGTTAACATTGTTTCTGTTAGATCATAAAATATGACATCTGTCACTTTTGAATCCATTGATTGAGAGGAACATATAAGACTAATGTGATGTTAAGATGCAACATACTTGTGTTGGGTAGTCCTGGGAAAAGGATATTTGCTAGAAACGGGCCACTAGATGAGAGAGAAGCTGCTTTGTGGGTGGGATCTAAGATATATGTAACCCAACTCATGGCTATGCCTTCACACTTCAAGACTGAAGAGAAAGTAAGAGGGTAGGTATGAGCGCTCTCTCAATATTGAGAAAGGAGTGCTAAAAACAGAGATTGTGTAAGGTAAAGAATAGATAGAGACTTGGGAGGGATGATAAATAAGAGACAGGAGCAAAGAAGGCAAAGGGCAGATCGGAAGATGTTAGCAAAAGTTGGTGGTGGCAGTCCTTTGTGAAGGACTAGAGCTGTGAATGTATGTTGAGTCCCCTTCTTGGTTGCAGGTCTGTAGAGTCCTCTTCTTGGTTACCCTTAATAAGGCAATCTTCTCCCAGTAGCCACAGTGACACTCTACATAGAATCGTATACAAGAAAGTTGTCAAATGTGTACTTAAGTGGGTCCCAGTTAGGAGGGGAAAAAACACACAAAGGGTAAAAAGCATCACTGGTAATCTTGTAGTTACTGATTAGATATGAATATAAACACCAAGGGATCATCAATGCACAAAACTTCCTGTGACATCAAGGAGAACAGGCATAGTATCCAGAAGCAGAATCCAGTAGAAGTTCAAACTGCTAAAAGCAAAAATCAGGAATAAAAATACTTTCAAAGGGGCGAAGGAAATTATTTTGTAGCCGTTTGGACCTGATTTGGTCAATCTTTCGAAAAGAGAGGGCTTTCATGCAATATCAGAGAGAAAGAAGATTGTATGCTCTTTGGGTGTTGGTCTCAAGTAAGAGAGGATACAATGAGAAGTATAACCATGATTCTTACAATCTACAACATGGGTAGCGATAGTATTATGGTTACATTGTCCAAGTGAAGTTGCCTTTCTACAGTGATAGGCCATAAAAAGTAAGCTATGGCTTTCTTTTTAGTTGTAGATACTGATTTATGTTTGAGGACTTTTTTGTAAGGATTACAAGTGAATTCAGACAAGGGACTTTGATGCTATCCCCACTCCTTCCTCTTTCAATCACATTAGATCTGTAATGAACTCGGGATTCCGAAGTGACTGTACAGGGGGAAAATGGGGAAGAGAAATGAAACACTCCATAAACATCTCAGCCTGCTAACCTAAGGAGCATAGGCTGATGGATGGCGTGCAGCACGGACTCTCGGTCTGCAATAGACTGACTGGTGACTCCCATAATTCTATAAGACAAGGTAACATAAATGTAAGTATACTTGTGAACAACAGGATGCAATGTTTATTGTGGGTACCAGTAGAATGGCTTCCCAGAGGATGTAAGCGGAGATGTTGTGACCAGCCCCCACGACCAGCATTCAGTCCGAGTACCGAATACAAAGGTCCACCTCCAATAATAGAGACTGCGCGAGCCAGGATGATTTGAAGTGTTCGAAGTTGGAGCAGGAATTCAGGAATATCAGCAAGCAAAGCTCACTATCTGTAGAAGGAAGGGTTAACCTGAGCTGCCCTAATCACTCTAGGGATCTGAAAGAGAGTAAAACAAAAAGAGAACATAAACATTGCAAACTATGCGACAGGAAGAGAGAACCCATCTCTCTCTTGCCAGGCAAAGTGTAATGCTGTGAATGGTGCATAAATCTTCCAAGCTATTACTGACCTGGAAGTGTACAGAACATTCTGGCTTGTTCCAGAATGTTCCAGCTTTTCCAAAATTACTCGGCTCTTTGGAATGTTCTTTCTCTTTCTACCTTGCTCTAGAGTGCTGATCTGTGTTACTCTGTGACACCCCCCTTCTTCACTTCCCCAGCTGCCACTGGGCTGTCTGCCGCAGTCTCCAAGGCCAACCCAATAGCAAGCTTGTATCATTGAGTCTAAGAAATATGACCAGGTCCCTGCAACACTGGACGTGATGCCCATCAAGCACAAACTCCAAGATTCCTGACATTGTTTTCCTTTATTGTGTTAAATCGAGTAGCATTTACTCTTCCTCTTAGTCTTTCTTCCATTACTGTGCTTTTGTTGAACTGTACATATGTGGTCTAGTTTTTATATTGTTAGCATTTTGTTACTGAATTTGGTTTAGTTGGATTCACTCTTCATGGACATCTTCATTCTGTTTCTACAACAGCCAAGAGGCATCGGTTCTAATGATTACTGCTCCCAGGAGATTATTTATGGCCTGTTACCAATTGTTACTCTGTGTCATGTCTGGCCTGTAGAGTTGTGGAGGTAGTTGAAACCAAGGATTTGCAATCAATGGAGTTTCAGTGGAATGAAGAGGCAAGGCTGTTTAGGACCTCATCGAGACTGTGCAATCATGTAAACCCTCTCCTAATTTAACTAGGGCTTCTTGACCTATTGCTTATCTGTGGAGTGCTACATTTAGGGAAAGGAAACAATGGCCTCAATTTTGATGGACATCTTTTGTGAAGCCACATTCATTGGATCAGCCACCCTCCCTTCAGCAAATGAATAAACTAATGTATTGATTCCACCAAAAAACGAAAAATTGGACGCAATGTGAAGACTTAAGATCAATTACCCTGAACAATTAGACCAACAAAATATCAAAAACAACAATTTATGTTTGAAAATACTGGTAAAAAGCCTGTCTAGGCTTATTGAGCAGTTTGCTCATTGTGACCAAAATGGTTCTGTTAGGAGTAGAGTCACCAATAGTGAGATCAGATGAATAGATAATGGATTATCGATCATTGTCATTGCCATGTGGTGTATTGATTACCATAGACATTGTGAAGGCTTGTGATACCCATTGGTTTCCTGTGGGTGATATTTGCCACTTTTGGGATTGTCTTCTGCAACAAACAAGAAGGTAATTAAAGCTTGTATTAACCTCAGCCATTGACAATCATTTGAGCCCCATGTCAGTCCATTGATTTTTTAATTTTGAAGTTGCGACTTATTTATTGGGTGCTTAAAGTGACATGATTATGTATATTCCTAAAGTGTAATATAATAGCCCTAAACCCATCATCAGGGCAAGTAAAGAAAATCCACATTTATTGCTTTCAAGGCTGTATTCTAGCAGCATTCTTTTTTGCTCTAGCAAAGCAAACATTTGGAGCACCAACTGAGATGAATACACTTATTAAAGGATTAGGTTAAGAAGGAGAATTCTAAAAATCTTCTTCACATGATGATGACTATTAATGTTACTTGAAAGATATATCATAGGGTCTTGGCAACCTTAATTCTACAATCCCAATAGTAATTATTATGTCATAACGTACAGTGAACAAATAAAAAATCCAGATTCTATAAATTTCACTTTATTATCTTAGATAAACTATAGTACACAGGTTTTCTGAGACATCTGGGACTTTGTGAAGTTATTAGCCCATATTAAACAATTCAGTCATAATATGATAGTAAAAAATACAAAGTAATCTTTTTTCCTGAACCTGATGTACCTTGAAGTTGCCAGGGCAAGTAATGAAACTGGACTAAGTCATACAGGCTTGAGCTACCTTTATTGGTGTGAAAATGCAGGAAGATTCAGTCCTGGACATTTGGCAAAGTCTGATCCAGCTCATGCCATCAACTAGCATGAGGCTGATGTTTTGAAAACGAATGTACTATAGTTTTTGTACTCTGAAACAACTACACAGGGTTTTGAATTACTAGATCAGTTATATTTACAATAATGATTTTTTTTTAAATCTAGATTCTCTCTGCATGACATATCGAGAATCACCATATCATTACCTGACCACAGGTTAGCATAGCATTATGCATGTACAAAGTTTCTAGCGAGATGCTATAGGGGGCCACTAATTTCACAAACACACTAACATATGACCAGCCAGCAACCTTCAAAATCTCTTCCAACTAAAAACCACACTCGCCATTGCACTTCTTCAACTGAGTCCCAAATCTGCACATGTTCACAAAAAGCTTCACTCATTACAGCTCTCACTCTTCTTGTAACAGAAGCAGAAAAATTCACAAAAAGCTTCACTCATTACAGCTCTCACAGAAAAAACAACCTTAAAGGGCCACACATTAGAAATCAACAATTCATCCACACTGCTAGCTCTGTGCTCTAGCATCCTACTCTCATACTCTTGCACAGACTTGCATAAACTCCATCACACACAATTTACCACAACAATTAAAGCTAGGATAAAACATTGACTTAGACATAGTCTTAGTTCTTCTCCAAATCTCAAAAAACACATTCTGGACCAAAGAATCTATTACACACCTACAAAGCTCTTACAGCAAACACTCTTCTGAAAGAAATCAAACAGTGAAGGAGCAGAAAACACTCTTCTGAAAGAAATCAAACAGTAAAGTAGCCAGCTTCTGACTCAGCTCTCTCAAGCAATCCGAACATTAAATAATCATTCCAAAGTGAACTATATCACACTCTAGGAGGCCTTCTAAGGCAAATATCTTTCAACACCCTACATACTAACATATCTTTCCCTGCTGCCTCACCAAAGGCTAGTGGAAATGATTGACCTGTTTATATCAGTTCATGGTTTTCCAACTCAATCATTTCTCACAATGCTCCACCAAAAATGTGATACCTGATCTACAGGAGCCTCTTAGGGATCCAAGCCCATCTCCCCACACTATTCAGATTCCTACCTTCTCCTGGTCCTTGGAGTCAAAGGTTATTTGCGAAGCTCCTGAGTCTCGCTTAAAAAATCCCATGCAACTTCCAGATCTCCGGAAACTTTCCAGATTAGAAGGCTCAACACCAAACAACGGTCCTCTCTGTCCGAACCTTTAACTATCATACCGGAATCAAAAAGGGTCTTTGATTGCTAACTCCATAACACCAAGAAACCACAATTGAGAAGCCCAAAAGGGAGTTGCCAGAACAATCTGACACTTATCTCATCTTCAACCACACTTTCTATATCCTTGCAAAAGGAGGAAACGTATAACCTGCCATTATTAACTAAGTATGTTGAAGAGCGTTCACTGCCCACACTCTGGGATCTAGTACTGAACTGAAATACCTCTCCATCTGAAAACTCTATCTGCTAACAAATAAGTCCACATCCCGTGCCCTCCTCCCCATGTCCACAAATTTCCTAATCCAGCTTCCAATCGTTGAAATTCCTGAGGAAACTTGTGAACCAAATTCTCTTGACCTGGTAAATACTCTGTCTTCCACAATATCCTCTGTTCCATAAATAAATACTTCATATCCTTTGACAAGACTGTGTCAATCTGCTTCCACCCAAGCGATTTATATAATTAATGTCCGATAGATTGTTCATGCGAATCAAAAAAGTATTTCTCTCCAAAGTATTCTTGAAAAACTCCTCAAGCATGCAAAGCTGCCTTCAGCTCAAAGACAATTTATACGAAGATCTTTTTCCAACCTGATCATCTTCCATCTGCCTCCTAGAATTCCTAAGCTAGCACCCCAATCGAAGTTGCTCACATCTCTCTCCAAAGCAAACTCTTGGGTTGGTCCAAAAACGACCGATCCATTCCACGCCTCCAAATTGTCCAGCCACTGTATCAACTCTTCTCACCCTTCCCATGACAACATAACCGTATCTGCATACCACAGAGCGTTCGTCGGACCAAAGGTCTCAAGCCTCTAAAGGGCCCTGTACTGTAACAGACCCTAAAATGGCCTGCATCGAAGAAGATAAGGCACCAATCACACAAGTCAAATCTCTCAGGGACATTTCTCACCTTGATTTATCTTCCTCTCTAGTAACAAACGTCTTGCCTGAATCATGTTCTATTGAAACCCAAAAAGTCTAGAAACCTGCCTGGAATCATCACAGATTTCTCTACATTGATCATAAAACCTATACTTTCCAACAACTCTTTAACCATCCTTTACTAATCCAGGTGCTCTGACCAATCCAGAGACATCAACAAAATGTCGTTCAGATATATAATCAACTGAACTACTCTCGCTCACTTAAAAAAACTACTATTGGCCAAAACACCTTTGTGATACACCACTAAAGGTCCACTCCGACAAGACAGAAGTACTGGTCTTTGGCAACAAGACCTTTCCACGCGACTCCACATGGTGCCGATCGGAGCTAGGACCAACACCCACAGACCACACAAGAAATCTAGGGATTATCCTAGATGACAAGCTCAATACGATGGCTCAAGTCAACACAATATGCACCTCCTGCTTCCACATCCTTAAAAGCATGGGAAAGAGATTCAAATGGTTGCCTCAGAACACCAGATGGACTGTCATGCAGGCACTAATCACCAGCAGGCTGGACTGCAGCAAAACAACTCTATATGCTGGAATCACCAAACAACTCCTACTCAGACTCCACACCATCCAGAACAACGCCACAAGACTAGTAATCGACCTCCCATGCTGCACCCACATCACACTGCACCTCAGAATGCTTCACTGACTCCCCATTCACAAGTGCAGCCAATTCAAACTTCTAACGCGAACATACAAAGCCCTACACAACACAGGACCAGAATACCTGTACAGCTGCATACACTTTCACCAACCCACCAGACATGCCTCTGCCTCGCTCTCACTCGCACACACTCCCTGCATCAGCAAATGCAAAATAGGAGGTTTCTCATTCTCCTACACTGCACACAAGACATGGAACGCCCTTCCTCAACACATCAGAGCCTCCTCCTCACTTCTCAAGTTCTGCAAGAAGCTGAAGACCTGCATCTTCCTATAAGCACCTTGGGGAACCCACACCTACATACCTGCCCAAGTGCCTGGATACCCACTTGGGTGATTAGTGAGTCATACAAGTTGACATAACATACCATAACACGGAGCTTATGAAAGACCCAAAGCCGAATAAGGAAACTGGAACAACTGAGCTCTCCACCTGAACTGCATAAACATCTAACTCTCCTTGTCTGATGGCACAGAAAAATAAGCATCCTTAAGATCAAGCTTCACCAACCAATTGCCTTTCTCCTGAAACCAAGGTGTGAGCTGGCATCACACCCAAATAGAAAGACCATAAACCATGTTTACACTGTAACTTCATTGGTACACCTCATGTGGGTGTCATTCAAAAGGCAAGAATCACGATTTGCTTTGGATAGTTTCTCTAAGTAACGCAAAGTGTAGCTGCTTTGCGCTACTTTGTGTCAAAGGGGTGTTCCATGGGTAGTACATGGGCATTCCCACGCAAACCCCCGTGGGTTTTGATGCAAATCTCTATCTACAAACATTCATAGACAGGGATTTGCACCCAATTCTTACATCTCCTCAAGGCAGGTATAACCTGGGAGAAATGTTTTAATTTCTCCTCATTTTCCTACTAAGTACGCATGCTGTTTTGTACAGCACACATACAAAGCACGAGAAATGTTAAAGGGGGGTTTTGTACTGGAAGAGCCTTCTTCCAGAACAAAAACAATTCCTTACAGAATGAACAGACCATTGCACTATGGCGCAAGAGTGTGTGCATTGGCGCATGGCAACCTGAAGTGCTCCAACGCAGGGAGATAAGAAAACTGCGCCATAAATTAGTAGGTATGGAACTGTTCTGCTCTTTCCCTTTCACACAAGTGAATTATTCTTAAATCTGGGCCCTAGTGTGTTTTTTACATCGAATTTACATACTCATGTATAAAGTGAGAATAGCGGGCACAAATGGTATTTTAACTTTTTTTGCATGTATTCTTTACATTTTTGCGGTCATACGTACCCCTAGCAAGCTAGAGGTAAGAACTTGTGCAAAATATAAGCAAACAAATTGCCGTCAGCTGGTAATCGGCAATAATGCGAAAATGGCTGCTTACAAAATAGGGGAGTGATCATTGGCAGCTGCGTGCTTGCCTCAAGTTGGAAATCCTGAGGGACTGGGATAAGATAATCAGAAGTGATATTAGTTGCCCTAGAAGAATCTCAACAAGATTAGCGGAGAAAGAGTTAGAATTATTTGCAAGTCTGAAGATACAATTTGAGGTTGAGAATAATAAAGTCAGGATCTCAGAAGTGAGGAGCTGGTACATGAAATTAGTGAAAGAAATAACAAATTGTATAAAAGTAGAGTGAGGTAAGATCCATAAGGGGCCAGCAAGAGAGTCAAGAATCAATCTTGTAAAAAAAAGATGGTTTGATGGAGAATGACAAAGAGAAAAAAGTAAGCGAAGGACCCTTAGTAGTCTAAAGAGAAGGGGCCAGATAAACCTGACTAGGTGGGAGATACGTAGGATTCGGCAGACGTATAAAAACACACTACGAGAAAAGAAAGATAAATAATATAACGTGAATTGGGAAGCAATGCAACAGGTAATAGTAATTAAAGATATAAAAAGATTTTGGCAACTAGCGCATTGGGGGATGGGAAACAACCCCCAAGTAGGGTGCTTGGTAGCAGAACAAACATGTAATGAATATCTTGGAACCATATATGCAACTGGGAAGGTTAGGGTAGTACAGGATGTTTTTAACATGGACAGGGAGCACCTGTAAAATATTACAATAAAATCTATAAAGGGAATAATAAATAGTCTTTCCTTGACTAGAGCAGCCAGGCCAGATACTATCCTAGTCATTATAACGATTAACACTGATTGGAGGAGTAAGGCATTGTGTAGGTTGTTTAAAGCAATAACATTAACTGGAGTAATGCCTGAAATTTGGATAGGTGCCATAATCAAACCCATCCATAAGAAAGAGTCATTCTCCGATCTTAAGAATTATATGCAAATCAGTCTGACAGATGTTGGGGCAAAAGAATATGGAAAATTAGTTTTGAGGAAAGATAAGGACTGGGTCAATGAGAATGCATTAATCCCATTACAGCAGGGAAGGTTTAAGGAAGGTCATTCCACAATAGATTATTGCTTTAGTCTGTGGTCGACTGCAAAGAAGGCAATCAATACCAAAGGGAATTTGTATTGGTGCTTTGTTGATTTTAGGGCAGCTTTCGACCTGGTAAATCGGGAGATCCTATGGAATAATCTAGAAAGGTTAGTAGTCCCAAAAGGGTTATTGTGGTTCTTGTGAAAACTCCATACAGAGAATTGGGCAAGAGTAGATTTGAAAAAAGATGGTAGACTGTCAGAGAAGATTGAAATAAGAAACTGACTGCAGCAAGGTTGTGCGCTGGCCCCAACTTTATTTGCACTTTACTTAAGAGATCTACCGGAGGTTATATAAAGTACAAGGTCCTTCTCCCCAAAGATGGGGGTAAGACATGTAACCTGTCTACTCTCTGCTGACGACCTGGTAATCATAGACAGGACCCAGGTGGGCCTTCAGAGAAAATTGAAGTCATTTGGCCAATACTATACAGAAAAATATTTGGTGATTAATATGGAGAAAACCAAAATAATGGTTTTTGGGCACCAAAAAAATAGTTATAAGTGATACTTACATGCATAAAGGATAGAGGAAGTAGATACATACAGATACCTTGGTATGCTCTTTTCATCAAATTTAGGTTGGAAAACCACAGTGAAATGATAAAAGCAAACACCCTCCCTATATTTAAAGGATTATGTATGTTTAGAAGAGAATATGGGGCTGGGGAAAGGCCCTCTGTAATTACAGCTTTTAATGCATTGGTCCAGACCAAGTTTTATATGATGCTGAAATCTCATACCTAAGTGCTATGCAGAATTGGGAAAATATGAAGGGGCATATGAAATTTATCCTGAATCTGCCAAAGGCAGCCATGGTTCAAGCAATAAGGTTGGAAACCGGGCTTACATCATAGCATAACCTTCTCAAAGAGAGCAGCCTTGAAATTTTGGAACAGGCTCTTTTAGTCAGGGAAGGAAAAGATGGTTTCATGCTGCAGAGATGAGATTGTGAAAAGTGAATTAAAATGGGCTGCAAATTTGAGAAGAGATATTTTAAGAAAAGGTTTCGCTGCGACCCTTCCATTATAACTGAATTGTTAACTCCCCCAAAAAGTGATCTGCATTCAATAATTGACAAAATCTCAGGAGAGAGAGATCTTAGAGGTATGCTGATTAAGAAATCCAGAATACATATGTGTGGGGGCAAAATCCATTCTCTTTCCCGTATGTAGCTTCCCTGGGCAACAGAAATGAGACGCAAATTTTTTTAAATATAGGCTTGGTGCCAACATATTTTATATTAATTCAGAGAAGGCTGTGTTTTTAAGGGAGAGACTTTGTAATTGTGGGTTGCAGGTGAAATATTCAAACTGCCATATTTTATTGACTTGCAAGATAAAAAAATGTAAAGACAATTTTAGGGGCGCTAGGTGGCGCACGAACAAGATGGCCGCACACCCGTGAGGCTCTTGATACTTGGCGGCACCATCCTTCATTTATCCTGATTATAGCAGGTTTATCCTCCCATAGACGCCTGCCGCGCACTCCCGTAACTCTTCTTCAGCTCCGCTGCAGTTTGCAGCGTGATCGGACTCCTCTGGACGACTGGGCGCCCGGCTGAACTGTTGAGCGGAGTGCGGTGCTTTTCGGCGCGGAGGGGTCCCCCGGCTGGCGGTTCCAGGCGAGGCCCGTGGCTCCCGCGTGTGACACGCCACGACGCGGCTGTGACCGGGCGGCGGACGGCCGGACCTTCCTTTTCCCCGCGTTTCCAGAAGTGCCTTTCGCCTGTGGATGCCACCTTCGCAGCTGTGACATAGCCCGGTGATTTCACGTAGGACGGCAGCATTTTCAGGTGCGTACATCTGTGTGGCCTGGCCCCTGGCCTGGACGGCTGCCTTCCCGCCCTGCGTCTTCAGCGGCTCCCGATACACGGAGACTTCAGGAATCAGCCTGTCTTCACCTGGGGCCTGGGGCACAGCACTTTCCCTTGCTGGCGATACTTCTGAGGGAATGCGCCCTCACACGCCTGCCACCTGCCTGCCGCCTGCTGATTCTCATCACCGAGCTGACACTGGGGCACTGATCCGGTGAGCCTTGCGGGCTTGCGGCGGCCGATACAGGCGGGAGACACGCCTGTCCTGCAACATGCTCCCCCAGCTAATTACTCAGCGGAGCTGCGTTTGAACTCCTGCGCCTTGTTTCGCCCCATAAGGGCCTAGAGGCCCATTTTGAAAGCCTGCAGTGCTACGTATTTTTGACTTTCCCTCGCTACAGACTGCCAACACTCTGGGGGGGCTTTGAAATCTGCTACCCTGCGGCCAATCAATCAATCAATCAATCATGTCACTTATAAAGCGCACTACATACCCGCGAGGGTCTCAAGGCCACACTCCTGTATAGCCCCTCGCTCCGCTGACCGTGGGCCCGTTGTGCGTATCCTTGCGCCCTGCTGCTGTGCTAGATCCAGACTCCTCTTGCTGGGGGTTTTGTGCCTGGAGCTCGACAATAAACAGCGCCACGCGACTCCGTAGGTGGGGTAGCCCGCGCCGCACCCGGGTGCACGTTCTATTGCTGGCCTTGTTGCACAGGCACGCTGTGTCAGGGCTCGGCGGAAGTTCACTGGCGACAACCACCCACAATCAACGCAAGATGGGCAGAGCGGATGGTAAGCAGGCTAAGCTGCCCTTTGAGGCGAGGAAAACCACGCAGCGTGCCAGATCGGAGGAGCGGGATCAGCCGGTGACAGAGCAAGCGCCATCCTCACGTGACACGCAGGACGCAGAGGTGAAGAATCTACTATTGTCCATGCAGCAAAGCCTCTCTGCCCTCTCCAGTAAAATGGACACTATGAACAGTAGCATGGACTTCATAGTCCAAAAACTAGATAAGCACAATGAGAAGATCAAAGAGGCGGAATGGAGCATTTCGGTCAATGAAGACATCACTACGCAGGTGGGGCAGCAGGTCACGCAGATGGACAAGCTCCTTAAAGTAATTGCCGCCAAAAATGAAGATTTAGAGGCGCGCAGTCGGCGCAATAACATCCGCGTCGTGGGAATTCCGGAGAGCGCCAACACTGGGCGTATGGAGGACTTCGGCGAGCGTCTCCTGACGACCACATTTGGCGCTGATGCTTTTTTATCACTCCTGATAGTGGAGCGTGCGCATCGCTCCCTGGGCCCACGCCCTCCTCCAGGTAGTAACCCGCGCCCCATCATAGCTCGCCTCCTTAACTTTCGAGATCGTGATGCTGCCCTGAGGTTGGCCAGGGAGCGCAAGGACTTACAGTTCGAGGGTGTAGGTTTCACCATATATCCCTACTTCACGGTCGCTGTCCAGGAGGCCCGCCGGAAATTCCTTCCAGCTAAACAGAAGATATATAAGGCACAGATCGACTTTGCTCTACTGTACCCTGCCCGCCTCCGCGTCACGCATCAAGGAAAACAACACTTCTTCACCAATGTTCAGCAGGTTGACAACTTCCTTAGGAGCATCAAAAAACACTCTTCGCAGCGGGACGATGGTGGTCGCTCTTCTAGAGCTACTTCTCCTACATCGGAGTGAGGACCTTGTTGCCCCTGCTTCCCATCACTGCGCTACCTGACAAACTCCTCTTCATCCGGGTCGCCATCAGCCTGCCTCGGCGGGGCACCATCTCTGAGTTGAGTCTACATTCCTGCGGCCTGCTGACCTGATGAACCACGTCACTGCTCCTGGACGAGTTGCAGCTGTCATACGGTAGCCGGCTAAGGATTTTGAGAGACACTCATGCATCAATGTGGTAAGGCATGCTTAATGACTTTGATATGGAGAATGCCAAGTACCCCCCTTCTCCACACTTCTCTCCCTTTGGAGAGCAGTCTCTGCCACTCCTTGGAGAAGGGTGCATATCGTGTGCCTCTGGTTGACCCCCCCTGGGTGCTCCCCCTAGTTCTTACGTGTTTTGATTTGGACAAATAATGGGTTGTGTGGGAAGGGAATTGGGTGGTTTCTCTAATACCGGCACAATTGGGGTGCTGATGTGGGAGGGGGTGGATGGGATTTCGTTGGTTTATATCTTATTGTTAACACCTGCTCAGCTTATAAACGTTTGGATACTGGACTTTGTTCACACACATACTGCTCCACCAATCATTCATCAGACATCAGCTAGAACACACATTCATGGCTCCTACTCCTGAAGTGCAAAAAATAAATTTACTTACGTGGAATATCAGAGGCCTGGGAGATCCCCATAAGCGTCGCCAGATCTTAGCTTACCTAGACAGACATCATATCCATATTGCTCTGTTACAAGAGACACACTTTGACCCACATCGCCCTCCCACCTTTGCCAGTAAATGGGCGGAACACAGGGTGTTCTCCTCATATTCTACTTATTCCAGAGGCACTGCTATCCTCATTAGAAAAAATGTCCCTTTCACACTTGGCGGGATGGAACATGATTCTCAGGGGCGAAGCTGCATAGCTTGGGGACAGCTGGGGTCACAATCGGTAACCCTCGTCTGTTGTTATGGTCCCAATGTGGATGACCCTGACTTTTTCACCACTCTTTGGGGGCGCATCCTTAATGTCGGCTCTATGCATGTTCTTTGGGGCGGGGACTTTAACACGACCCTCCAGCCCTCTCAGGACAGGTCTAACCCCCTTCCACATCACTACACAAAGACACGTAACCTCTTATCAGACATTCTCACAGACCACTGCCTTATTGATGCATGGAGACATGTACACCCTGGAGCGTTGGAGGGGACACATCATACTACAATGCGAGCGACTTGGGTTCGTTTGGATTATTGGATTGTCTCTCATGGAGTGGGTCCATGGATCATTGGGGTAGACCATCTGGCCAAGACTTTCTCGGATCATGCGCCGGTTCGTATGACGCTGGTTCCGCCGGACTCGCATTCTTCCCCTAGAAGCTGGAGGCTCCTGCCAGATGCGTTACTAGACTCAGCATTCAGGGCGGAACTCGGTACCGAGATCTCAGAGTTCTTTCACAGAAACATAGGCTCGGTCCCCCAGATGGGAGTTGTATGGGAGGCCTTCAAAGTTACTGTGCGAGGTGTCTGCATTGCTAAGAGTTTTGGGGTCTTGCGGGACATCTGTAACTACTTACATAGACTTGAAGGCGAGTTGAAACATTTGGAAGATGACATGGCTGGTGATACAACAGGGGCTTTACATGCCCTGTTCAGGGATAAATTGACTGACTACAAAGAAACAGCTGAGAGGGAATTGCGCTTCAGGGGGAAATATTACACTGCTCGCAAATACGGGGAGGGTGGTCGGCCTGGGAGGGCTTTGGCCATGGAGATCCGTACGGCCCGATTCTCCAACCATGTATTGGAGATCCAAGATAGCGGTGGCATACGTCACAGAGACAGCCAGAACATTCTCGATGTCTTTATAACACATTATTCCGACCTCTATAGCACCCGTAGGACACAATCCCCTGATTACTCTGCATTTCTGAGTGATATCACTCTTGGCTGGCTTGGGAATAACCAGAGGGAATTTTTGGCAGCACCCCTAGGCACTGATGAAATAAAGACTGCGATAATGCAAATGAAATCGGGAAAGGCCCCAGGGCCCGACGGCCTCCCTATCGATTTCTACAAAGCATACGCTGAACAGCTAACTCCTATCTTGAAGGAAGTGTATGATGAGGCGCAGGAGCGCGAGCTCCTCCCTGATTCCCTTAGAGAGGTCCTTATTACCTCGCTTCTCAAACCCGGTAAGCATGCTGATCTAGTTGACTCTTACCGGCCCCTTTCATTGCTGAATAATGACATGAAGATACTCGCCAAGGTTCTGGCTAACAGACTCAGTTTACTAATGGACAAATTGGTGCTGCCAGATCAAGCAGGATTCATTCCTGGCAGAGCAACATCGCACAACCTTCGTACCCTTTTCTCCATTCTGCGGAATGTTGATCCACAACTGGCACTGGTGGCGGTACTTTTGGACGCTACCAAGGCCTTCGATTCCGTTGAGTAGGATTACCTCTTCATCATACTTCAAAATATGGGCATGCCTAAGGGTTTCTCGTCTTGGATAAGACTACTGTATACTTCCCCCTCTGCCAGGGTTCTGATTAATGGGCATGTCTCAGCCCCCTTCGCTATCACGTGAGGCACTCGCCAGGGCTGTCCCCTGTCCCCACTCCTTTTCGCGCTTGCGATTGAACCCCTCGCTGCCCGCATTAGGCAACATCATCAAGATAAGGCACTGAGGTGTCAACTACGCCCCATCCTTATTTCTTTATATGCAGATGATGTCACTCTATATGTTAAAGACCCTCAGCAGAACCTTAAACCACTGTTGCGGGAGTTTGTGCGGTTCGGGGGACTTTCTGGCATACACATTAACTGGGCTAAATCTCAAATATTTCCGCTTACATCCTCGGTTACAGAATTTCTGCCGGACTTCCCAATTGAATGGTGCGCGTCCGAAGTTAAGTACTTGGCGATATATGTCACTGCGGATCGTGAGGAACTGATGCGCCTCAATTATGGTAGAGAGTTGGACAGTATAATTAGCAGTGTCACTAGGTGGATTGCGCTCCCACTCTCCATGGCGGGTCACACCTCCCTTATTAAAATGGTCATTCTCCCGAAACTTCTCTACCTCTTCTTAAATATACCATACGATCCAGGTAGACATTTCTTTTCAGCGCTACGTACTGAACTGATCCGCTTGACATGGGGAGGTAAGCGCCCTCGTTTAAAATGGGACACACTTGTCAGGCCTTACTCCCAGGGTGGTTTTGATATTCCTGATATGGAACTCTATTACCTCTGCGCACAGGCTCACTACGCCTATTACTGGCTTCACCCACCCAAATATATGCCCCAAGTTGCTACAGAACATTGGCTAGCGGCCCCCATCCCTCTAGAAGGGGTTCTATTAAGCCCAGTCGCGCCTCGTGATCCTGCTCCCACGCCAATCACATGCACGGTGCGTGCCTGGCAGCGCATCGCTCAGCGTACTCATACACCCATGATGTACACTCCTCTTCTTCCTCTGTGTTACCACCCCGAGATGCCATTATTACAGGAAGGAATATTTCACAAAACTAAAGCAAAATTTCGTATTACCTGTTGGGGAGACCTCTACCTTAATGGCAAGTTTCGTACCTTACAACAGATGTTTGTTGGGGCGAGCCCTTCCCCCATGGACATCTTCTTATACGTCCCACTCAGACAAGGCATAAATGAGCACACTCCCTTGTTTCCTCAAGAGCCACAGATACTTCCCCCGCTGCACTCCCTGCTGCGCGGCGCTGATGCATCACATGCAGTAGCGACGCTGTACCACAGTCTATACACTACCCCGACATTGGAACACTGCCCTGCTAGAGCTAAGTGGGTTGCGGATTTAGCTCAAGACATAACTGATCAACAATGGGGGTACTGCTGCTCACAAACGGAGCGCATCTCGTCTAGCAGTGGGTTACGCATGATACATTATAGGTTTTTGCATCACACTTACTATACCCCTGCCACACTTTATAAATATAAATTTCAAGACAGTGACAAATGCGATAGATGTGGTGCAGATGGCGCCGACTTTCTCCACCTTGCGTGGAACTGTGGTGCGATACAGACATATTGGCAACAGACCCTACATGCATTGGAACAGATGACATAATCACCATTACCTACTTCCCCATTGCTGGCTCTGTTGGGGTACACGGCAGAGATTAGCGTTGCATCCCGTCGCTTTGTAGCCCTTGCTCTATTACTAGCCAAAAGGCGAATAGCATGCCGCTGGGGGCGTGGCAGAGCTCCAAAATTTAAGGAGTGGATCAGGGACATGATGTTCTGGCAGGAACAGTCACTCACGTATGCCAAACTGCTCCCTCTTACATCTCGTCCCAAGGACATTTGGGACCCCCTTAAACGATATCTTCTCGAGCACCCGATAGAAAACCCCCAGGCGACGCATGAAGCCCCACAAGCCACAGACCCACAGGCCCCTATAGATACTGACTCATGCCCCTGAGGTGCTTTCCACCCACTCCACCGCTTGTGCCTTCAGGACCATTGAAATGCATTTTTTGCCTGTATCTGATGTGTAATTGAGTCTGCAATTTCTTTATTGGACACTGCTATGTGTGTAGATTATTTCTTTGTTCCTCTCTTCTTATTCCAAATGTAATAAGCATATATCGCATTGAACACTGTATTTGCTGAGATGGGTGTATGTTTATTAAGCTAATAAAAATAAAAAATAAAAAAAAGACAATTTTAAGACAATACAGGGTGTTTAGGCGCAACGAAGCTGCAAAATTAGTTTTGAACATGACTTGTTTTAACATAATTTGTGCAACTGGATGTTTTTTATTGACAGTGAAATGTAAAATTTTAGATCAACATGGTGAAATAAGTATAAATGCCCAATTTGGAGGTAACTGGAGATAAACATGAGTAATTCTAACTGAGTTTTTTATTTTTTATTTAAGTAATTGTATTGCATGGTATTAGTTAATGTATTTATTTTTAATGGACTATGGTCTAAATAAACTTGTTAATTGAATAGAAAATTGAAAATAAATGGCTGTCAACACCAATTAATACACTAACTTCATGTCTCTCTTCTTGGCAGCGATGTGAACCTGCATTCTGCAGAGTTTTTCACATCCAGGGCCAGAACAACTGTGCTCAGTGACAGGTTCCTTAAAAGGGAGAGATTTCAAAGGGCTGGATGTCCTGATAATTCGGCTCTGAAAGCAGGCCTGAGTGTGTTCAGCTGGCAAGTGTGTCCCAGGCCTTTCTCCTCTGTGACCTGAGAGCAGAATAGTTAAACAGAATAGCATTACAGAACAGAAGTGGTACAGACTAAATGCTTACCCTGTCTCTAGCATCATAGTTGAAGCCGTTCTCCGGGACAAGCACAGCTCCACCACTGGAGATGGAGAAGCGCCCTGAAGCTGCTGAGGGCACCACCCATGCAATCTTGAACTAGTAAAAAAGAGAAACAAACACATGTGTCTTATTAGTGACAGGAGAAAGGCAGTGCTTTTTGGGGTCTGGAGTTATTGTCATCCGACTTTAACCCAGAGTAAGAGACAGAACACAAATAGGAGAAAGAGAAGGAAGAGAAATACAGCAAAACAGTGACAAAGGGAGAAAGCGGGTATGGAAAGACCCTGCAAGTGTGAGATGTAGAGATATGAAGTATAGGATTATTGGAGAAAGAAGCTTGGGGGGAAATCAGGACCAGGCAGCCTAGGTATTCAGCAAACCCAGCATTCGCCAGCTCTGGTAACTATAACTGGTGCCCTAAGTAACTATAACTCATGCTCTCGCCATGCACAGTTTTCTTATCAATAATTTAATTGCAAATGCTGAGTGACATTATCAGTGATGTCATAGAAGATGTCATGAGTGATGTAATACGTGGGTAATTAGCAGTGCATGGCGAAGGGGCGTTATAGTTACTTTAGGGCATGAATTATAGTTACCAGAGTTTACTACAACTGAGGAATTTCAGTGGTTTTGTACGTTTAAACCGTTATGTTGGCCCTGAAAGTTTCACTTAACTATAACATTATTTAACCTTTGTTTTTTTAATGAATTTCTAAGGGTTTTTTAATGCAAAGTAAGGTATTATTATTATCATACCTAATTATAACGTCACTTTAACTTTGTTTTTTCAGTGAATTTCTAGGTTTTTAAAAAAAAGTTAAGTAATATTTTATTACCATACGTAAAAGTCAACCACCCGACGTGCATTCATTTTAATCAAATGTATATTTCAGTAACACACAATGCAATGTTTATTAATATCGATTACTTAAAAATATTTAATAGAATTTAATTACACTACATGCCTATGACTCTTTTTTAAGTTAGTTTTTATTATTACATTTTGGGGGTGAGAAATGTGAAAATATATAGCCAGAGATATATTGTTTTTACTTTAAGAAAAATAAATAAAACAAACATAACTCTTAGTCTACCCTTTCACATTTTTCATCTCCCAAAAATGCAAACTTTAAAACAACCACAAAGGAGCCTTGTATTTTATGTTACACATCTACAGCTCACATAAAATGCAACCAGCCCCTAGTCGGCACTGCATTCCTAGCTCTAGAAGAAAAGCTCCAGCATGGGAAATGGTTTTAAAAATACAGTAAGTTCTCCTGGAGTCATGGTCTGAGGAACACCAGACTCGCGTGGGTGAAGCAGTGGCTGTCCAGCCACCGGCGCACCGGCGGTCCAACCGCCCCATTATGAGTTAGGCGGTCTGACCGCCCTGGGACTGCCGCCTGGGAACTGCCGTTCCCTGGAGGTGACGCGGGGGTCATGAGGCCACAATATGCTTGGCGGGACCGCCGCGGTCCCACCAAGCATATTACGAGTTTCCTCTCTGCCGGCGGTAACATGGAGGTTCCTCCTCCATGTCAACCCTGGTGGAGAGGAAACAAAGAGGGCCCACACCAGGGGGTATTTTATGGAAACAAGCAGGAGCTCACTTTTTTTTTATTTTACCAGCGATCCTCTGCGAATTTGTGACAATTTAATTAAAAAAATAAAAATTTTGAACGTTTTTGGCCCCAAGCGGGGTCCCTCTCGGATACCCCCCACCAGGCCTAGTGGGTCAGGGTATCCCTACAGTGCCCCCGTATGTTTTTTGTTACATTGTCCTTAGGAGTTGGGACTGAGCCACGAGTACTAAGATGGCTTTGTTGATGTGATGGCAGCCAATCAGATCTCAGCTTGAAACCTGTTGGGTCAGGGGCTCCTCCACCGAGTGGTATATACAAAGTTTTTGAGCAATTATTGCTCAGTAACTCCTGAAAGGATTTACACTAAACCACAAAAAACACTCTTTCTAGACCAAGCTCTAGCTTTCGGCCAAATTTGGTGTAAATCCGTTCAGCGGTTTGGGTTGTAGCTGTGTCTAAAGTTCCTATGGAAAAATGAATAGAGAAAATGTGTTTTGGGACCCCACCCCCTTTTTCTCAGCCCCCGCTTGACGGATCCCCCCAAACCTTTCCAGCTAGGAGCTGAGGTGGAACCTTTTTTGTGGGAAAGTTTCATGAATGTTCATCAAACTGTACCAAAGGTATTAGGAAAACAAAAAATACTTTCCTATGAAAACGTGGTTCTAACTATAACTATGTAAAGATACAGAAAGTATGCTGTTCCCAATTACGAGACAAGGGAAAACTAGGGGAACCGGTTTTGCGTGGTCATAACTACCCAGAGGCGACCACCACTCGGCGATATATATATATATATATATATATATATATATATATATATATATTATCTACTGGCGGTCGCCAGTAGATAGTTATAGTTAGGACCTATTTTCCATAGGAAATTCACAACATTCTATTTCCAATAACTTTGGCGCCGGTTGATGAATCTTCGCGAAATTTTCAAAACTCGTGGGGCGCTCCGGTCTGCTCCTATCCTGATAGTTTCGGGGTGATTCAGCAAGCGGGGGCCGAGAAAAAAGGGGGGTCCCAAAACGTGTTTTCCCCATGCAATTTTCCATAGGAAACTTTAGACACGGCTACAGCCCGAACTGCTGAATGGAATTACACCAAATTTGGCAAAGAGGTAGTTCTTGGTTCAGAAAGAACCCTTTTTGTTAAATGGTGTAAATCCGTTCAGTAAATCAAAAGTAAAAACACATATATATCTATGGCCGCGGAGGATCCGCGCACCCTCCCGATCACGAGCTGTATGCTAATTGGCTGTCAACACTCCAAACCAGGAAGTGTTGGCAGCCATCTTGTGCCTCGGTAGAACCGAGGCACAAGAAATCAGAGAAACAAGTGCGCAAAACGCAAAAAGGGGGCAGGGTAGAAACACCCTGATCCCCTAGGCCTGCTTAGGGGGTCCCACAAGGCCCCCGCAATGCACTGCTGATGACGTCACATATTACATCACTCATGACATGGTCAGTGACATCACTGATGACATCACTGATGACATCTCAAATGACATCACTGATGACATCATCCATGTGATAATTTGATGCATCTTCTCACACCCTAATATAACCTTTGATACACCCACTCTAAATTACAGACTGCCATTCTCAAAACCATAGACACTCCAACACCAATAACTACATACCCACTCACTGATTCTTAGGTCTACACACACATCCACTCACTCACCCGTACAGTCACTCATTCTTAGGGTCACTCAGTACAGGACTATCATATGCACTCATACACCTACATAGACACTCACACACCGCCACTCATCCATAGAGGTACTCACACACCTAGTCAGTCATGCAAATAATTAATCACACTCCCATTTACTCACCTATACAGTTATACACACACCAGCTCACTTACTCATACAGATACTAGCACATTCTTACGCTTCAGTGATGTCATCAGTGATGTCACTGACCATCTCATGAGTGATGTAATATGTGACGTCATCAGCAGTGCATTGCGGGGGCGCGAGTTATAGTTAGCTGAACTAACTATAACGGGGGAATTTCTATGGTTTTGTACGAGTGAAATGTCCAACTAACTATAACTGTCCCTAAAACCTATGGTTTTTTCAGTGAATTTCTAAGGTTTTTTAAATGCTAATTTCTAACTATAACGTGCCTGAAACCTATGGTTTTTTCAGTGAAAATATATATATATATATATATCTGGAACCATAGGACCTTTGGGGAGTGGCACGCATGCTGGCAGAGCGTACTGGCTATCATAACATATCCACAGTTCAGTAAGCGTGTTCTCAGGATACAGCCTACACAGCCAAATGTATGCTGTATCCTGAGCGCACGCTTATTGAACTGTGGATATATATATATATATATATATATATATATATATATATATATATATATATATATATATATATATATATATATATATATATATATATTTATTCACTGGGAAAAACAAAGGTTTAAGTGACATTATAGTTAGGTGAGTATGTAATTTTAAAATATATCATTTTAAACTAAAAACACTGAAATTCACTAGTTATATTCAACTGAAGTAACTATAACTTGTGGACTTGCCATGCACATTGATGTCTTTAATAGTGTCACTTCAGATATCATCAGTGGCGTTATCAATTATATCATAAAACATGTCATGAGTGATGTAATATGTGAGGCCATAAGCAGTGTATGGCAAGTGTGCCAGTTAGTGAATTTCAGTGTTTTGTTGAGTTTAAAATGGTACCTTTTAACTGACATTTTCACCTAACAATAACATCATTTTAACCTTTGTTTTTTTCAGTGAATTTCTAAGGTTTTTCTTAATGTAAAGTAATGTATTACCATGCCTAACTAGAACGTCATTTTCACCTTTGGTATTTTCAGAGAATTTGCAGGTTTTTTTTTAACATGAAGTAGAATTCTATTACCAAACCTAACTATCCCAACCCCCCACCGTGCACAGTTTGTGGCTGTGCGTGGCAGGGAGTCGGGTGCAAGGCCTGGCCTGCTGCCAGACACTGCACCCAACCCCACATTGGTGCCATACATGCCACTGAGCACCGCGTTCAGCCTTCAGCCGTGCACGGCAAGTGGTTGGGCGCCCAGCCTGTCCTGTAGTGAGGCCCGGCACATTGACGTGGGGGGCCGTCTGGGACAAGGGCCAGGGGGTCAGGGTACCCCCTACCTTGCCCCTCTATATGTTGTTTTATTTTAATATGCAGAACATAGCAACCGAGTCCATAAATGTCGGCCACAACATGTCTCTTCATATTGAGGATAGCCAATCACAGTGCTCGGTATCGTGGGACCGGTCCCAGTCCCATGGGACCAGCCAATCAGAATACTTAATTTGTCGTTTTTCCCCTTGGTACTTTCTTCAGTAGTACCATGTCGCTAGATATCTATACATTTTGAAGCTTAATTTCTGTCACACGGCTGAAAGGATTTTCACCAAATCTCAAAAATCACGCTTTCTGGGTAGAGATCTATGTTTCTGCTTAATGTGGTGTAGTTCCGTTCAGTCAGTTTGGCTGTAGCATTTTCTAAATTTCCTATGGTAAACTGCACAGGGAAAACACATTTTGGGACCATGTCTTTTTCTCGGCCTCCGCTTTATGAATCACCCAGAAACTCTCCAGGAAAGCACTGAAAGTTTCATGAAGATTCATCAAACAGCACCACAATTATTAGCACAACAAAAAATCAATTTCCTGTGGAAACGCAGTCTCAATTATGTATTAAATCTTTAATTTTGCTTCTCCCCAGCACAGCATTGGCCAGTGGTCATTAGTATAAACAACTGCTGTTTACTAGCAAGCATGTGTAGTGCCACTTAAATACCAGTTTGCTAAGAGTAATATTTAAGGAACTTGAATTTACTAGTAACTACTAGTATATATGTATACTAGGAAGTCATCACAAGTGTTCCATAGCAATCATGACATATATTGAAAGTTGCAGTACGGACTCTACATTATAAGCCAGCTTTGGAATAGTTATTTATCATAAAGAAAACAAGCACAACTCATTAGAGTAGCAAAGGTATCATGCACTTTTTTTTATGTTTAAGCCATACCACTTCAGCACTGTGAAGAACATGCAGCCTCGTTAAAGACTTATCAAGCAGTTGCTTTTGACTCAAGAGCGCCATCTCGTAGTAACTTGAGGATACAGCAAATTTGTGAAAGATTTTTTAAGCAGTGGCTTCTTGCTCAGGAGAGACATCGAGGATAGTCTCGAAAGCCTCTACGTTTATTTCAGTTTCTGAAAGTCATAACTCCTTGCTATGACATCAAAACAGTTGATAACATAACTGGTTATTAACTGATGTCATGTCACAAAGGCCTTCCAGGCTATGTGACAAGGCTCTCCAAGAGCCTGTAAGCGCAGCTCTGCTTGTCTGCTTTGAGGGACAGCAGAAAGCACAGCTGCAGGAGGGGGAAGGAAGGCACAAAAGGTAGTGGTTTTTGGTTAAAGATAGCAGTTAAGATATTTATTTCATATTTGGGTCAGGGAGGAAAGGGCATGTTATATCTAGAAAAACACCTCCGAAATTCACTTTTTAGCCATCTATAATTTCATGTTATGAATGGTCCCCAAAATCATCTACCCCTGCCTTCAACTATTGCGCAGGGGCAGATGATTTTGGGGACCATTCATAACATGAAATTATAGATGGCTAAAAAGTAATTTCGGAGGTATTTTTCTCCTCGAGGTTCTGAGTGACATTATAGACAACTCAGACTTCATTTTCGTTGTCTATTTGACGTCACTCAGACCCCCTCTTTCAAAAACATCCCCATAATTCACTGTTACCCATGTATAATTCTATATGTTAAAGACTTCAAGCTGTTGCTTCTGTCTCAAGAGGGACGTCTAGTAATGACTTGAGGCACGGCAGCTAGGCAAAAGGCCAGACCTATTAAATGTGTCAAAGCTTGTTTTCTCTGTGTGAGCAGCCGCGGCCGCTGCAGGTAAGAGTGGTGGGGCGGTGGGGCCAGGTGAGCGGGGATTTCGAGAGACAACCACGAGGGAAAATTAAATAAATAAATAATTTTCCCTCGTGGTCGTCTCTCGAAATCCCCCTCACCTGGCCCCACCGCTCTTACCTGCAGCGCCCGCAGCTGTGTGTGAGCACAGTGTTCCAAGTGGATGAACCCCATTGCCTGCACCCCTGTGACATAAGGGTGATGTCGTTTTTCCCAACATAGAAAAGACACACAGGCATGCCTATTACACTAGTTTTATTTTTGTCTCTAGAGTGGGAAACGAGCTATGAAATTTCTTTGCTTAGTGAAAGATTATTTAGTCCATACTGGTGAATTTTCTACTTAGGTCGGTATGCGTTGAGTTTCCAAAATTCCAGTAATCCTGAATTTGTGAATCAGAATGTAGAAATTTTATTTGGAAATGGCTTTTTCTGAGCATGTAATGTCTACTAAAATATGCTAATACCTTTTAAACTACCGAAAGTGATCAGGCACCCGGAAACTTACATTTAGGAGGCTGCCACTATCTGGATCTGTAACAATGATGTAAAACATAGCACTCATGGGTGTGATGTCCTCAGTCACCTGTACAGTTTCACCTGGAGAAACAATAAGAGACAAAGTTAAAGCTCAATTTTCACCCTGGCGTGTTTACCACTCTTGCTCTATGGCCATGCTTGGCTTTTTTATTCTGCAAATGGAGCACAACTTTACAGTTTGTGTCATGAAATTATATGTTTTACGTGGACTCTCTTAAAAGAAAGATCCCATCCTTTGAAGCCGAACTGGTACAAACAATAATATTCTTGTTTTTCGTTGTTTTTACGTGTATTTTCTACAGTAACGTTAATGAAGGTTGCATTACAGAAACTGAGTGCTGATCCACGTTACAGATTTTTCTGGGGTTTTACCTTGTTTTGGGAAGGTCGCTATGTGATCAGGTGGTAGAGTGGGTGGTGTTGGTGCATACAAAGAGACTCTAAATTGCTGGTATTTTGGCAGTACATGTTGTAAGTAGGGCTGTTAGTGGAGTAAAACAAGACTGTGCACCTTGCCTGGTCCTCATCTGTAGTGTGGCACCAGATGGCTCATGCTGATAGGCCATATCAGCAGCAGGGGGAAAATGAGGCATAGTGTTCCTGCCTACAACAGGCAATTTCTAACAGCCTTATTTAGTGATTGAGAGGTCCCCTGTCCTGCCTGGATGGCAATGGTTATGCCCTTTGCCACTCTGGCAGCTGACTGCCCATCATATTTAGAAACCTCTGCCTACCTGGCCGAAATCTCTGTACCTTCAGAGAAACCACCACCCCTGCGGCCACTTTGAAGGCAATGTAGTTTTGCTGATCGGTCACCATGTCTCATGCAGCCGCTCAGCAAAATGAGTTTGAAAGAGAATTACCAGGAAAGCGATCATAGATTCCTTTCCCTGTAGGTCACAAGAGCCAGAATTTGTGCTCTACATCCTAGGTTTGGCTTCATTCAATTTTGCAGAGTGCCTTATGTATATGTAGTGTCCAGTTAGAAGGGTGTACTCCTGGGTTTCGTTTGTTGTTCCTTTACCCCTTCAGTGAAATACAGAGAGAGTTAGCACTATGCAGTGTGGTAATCAACCATCTCCATGTAGGAATGAACCTGGATAACATTGATTGCGGTGGGAGAAATGGCTTAGGCTTTTCAAATAATACGTGTGAGCCATCAATGATAGATCATTTGATTCAAACTGAAAAAAACTCTGAGGGTCAAGAAGTTTTCGAACATTTTCCAACATTACCACCTCTGGCTGTAGTGGATGTCAGAGATTATTACACATTTATTGAGATTGTAGAGAGGCGGAAACTTTATTGTATAGAGGAACAACATAGTGTAATTTTTATACTCAACACCGCATGGTTTATGAACCTGCTGACTCTCATGTACTTGATATGAGGGGCTTGACTGCAATTTGTAAATTGAGAAACATTGTGTATGTATACCTTTTTGATCAACCCATTTTATGTTGGTCAAACAAAGAATAAAAGGACAGCTATACAGGCATCGCAATCCCACTTTAGCGGAAACAGCTGGTATTGAAAAAAGTGTTGAAAGTTCTATTCCTTCCTTCAAAACTCTTATAGTGGAGCCAGTTTCTATACCCCACACACCGCCACAGGTTGTTAACAGGTTGAATAACTCAAAGCAAGGAAGTCGAGAATGTACTCAAAAATTGAGTGGCTGACAGGATCTAAGGATCCTGTTTCTCTCAGAGACATGTATTGTCAAGTAAAATTGAATTGAGGTCAAAAACAGCACAAAGTCAAAGTAGAGATAGACTCAAAGAATAAGAGTCAGTCCCATCAGGACGTAGTTGGTGGTGGTTTATTAAAGGTTAAAAAACAGCCTGTAAGGAATGGGGAATGTATGTTTTCCGGGTATTCAAGGTTGTTTGTATTATTGTTATTGGTCCAGCTTAGCAATAGCCCCTAGTGGAGTCTACACAGAATTGTCAAATACACTGGAAAATCAGATGATGAACAAATTCCACAAAACAATCCAGATTTTACTGCACTTTATTCCTCTACTGTATCTAGCATGTCGATTTCCAGGCATTTTGCACCAGAATTCGGTAATGTTTTCCTCTTGTCTTTAAGGGAAGCCACAACTGAAGCAGATGGAGAAAACAAAAATGAAACTGAAGTTCGCTGAATTTCCGTGTGCTAGACGCTTGTCACAGAAATCTCCTTTTCCAGAGGGATTTCAGGATTTTATCACATACAGAAGTGAGTTGTCATTCTGAAACCCAAGCATGGTAATGTATCAAGTTTCAAGCAAAGTAATGTTTCAAGTTACATTTATTTTGTACACCTATTTTACTGAGAAAAATATATTTGCCCATGTTCTCTTTGCTTGCCTTGTATGTTTTAGCTGGGTTCCATGTTCTAAGTTCTGCTTTAGCCAGTTGATCTCCTAATCTACTGACTAGAAGAACATAGAACATAGGCTCTCTCCAATAATGCTTTTATTCATGCCGCTCCTCTGTCTAATTGGTTACTTTAGATTTTAAGTCAATACATCTGAACATTATAGAGGTAAAAGTCAGTGAAACCTGTAAGTTAGTTGTGCAGCCTAAAATGATTTATTTGGGAGTGAATGCAAGAAAAGTGATTGGTTGCTAGAGAATAAATTATACCTTACTTACTTTGTTAACAAGGGTATCCTGTAACCATTACTTGGGTTGATATGGATTCTAAGATTCATATTGATTAAGGAGCTAAATTGCCATTTCAACTGACCAATGCTTTTGTTGGCTTCTATCAGGAAGCCAGTGTGGCAGTGGGATTTTATCCTGATTTTAGGAATGCCAATAAAGAAATCAGCCAGGCCCATTACCACTTGTAAAGTTATTGTGCTCTATAGTATTTCACTTCAAGCTACATGACACACTGCCTTTAGTAAGCAGATGCAGAATCTGGACCATCCAACATGCACCACTGAAATTTTGTTTGTAAACCTGTGCTGTCTTCACCCCGGTGGGAGTCTATTTAAATTAACTCGGAAAATTAGAGGGTAACACATAAATGATACATTTGTAGTGCCACCAGTACCACTAGTCCATAAACCATCACCTGCAATTCACCCTCGCCTTAGTATCCACTGACACTCTTTTTTGTCAGCTGATGTCAACATAGAAAAAGTTATATGTATAAAGTCACAGAGCAGATTCACAGAGGGCTGGTATGTTCAGTCCCAGCGGTTCACCATTTTTCAATTCACCACATTGAGAAACATTGTCCAGTTGAGTCACAATGTAGTGATTTCCACAAATTGTTACTAGAAGAAAACCTATGGTTGAAGAAAAATAATGTAATAAAAAATATAAAAGCTTCCTCCTTTTGAAAAAGTATGTAGTCCGGTAGAGACATCTTACTGGGCCTAGATTTTTTAATACAATTAACATCAGGAGAGCTCACACAACAATGATCTAGTGGCATCAGAAAGTCTTGCAAGAACAAATAAGAAACGTAATCAGTAAGACATGAGGAGGGACCCATATCTGTAAATCCCTCATGGCTCTATAACTGAATTACCTGCCAGGACTTGAGGCAGTCAAGTGGTTACCTGGCTGGGGAGAATCTTTGGTGGGTTCAGTTGTTTACCACTGATGCTACTAGAGCTTCAGATACTACTTCACTCCCATTGGATAAGCAAGTTACTCCCTTTGCACTTTGCTTTGAAAGTGTGAGAGGACTTTATATGCATGGCACATGTATTAAATTTGTGTTTGATTATTGGGAAGATCCATGTTTTTAATGCTTTCGGGAATTGGTGACGGCTGTCAATTCCTATTTGAGCTGGCATTAATTTCCAAAGTTTGGTGCCCTGAGCAGAGAAAGACGTTCCACCTGTTTGCAACTTTTTAAAGGGAAGTACTGACACTAATGCGGTAAGTCTTGAGCGCCCAAATCTAGTTTGAGAGTTGGCACTGAGTTTATGTTGGAAGAAGAGTGGTCCAATCCAAAGGATAGTTTACGAGCTAGGAACACTGCTATAAGTTTTATTTGTCATGACAGAGGTATAAGGTTCATGGAGATTAGGGCAGGTGTGATAAGGGTCCTCATATGAAAGCTTGCATCTGTCTATCAGATGCATTTTGAATTCTTTGTCACTTTAAAAGTATTAGCAGGGGAGCTGTCAGATAAATTTAATTGCCTCGAGTGTACTAAAATAACAGTGGAATGATCTTTCTGTGGAAGCCCAAGATATGGGGAAATCTGAGTTAGCATCTCATCATGTTGAAGCATCATTTGCCTACCTATTTTCTTGTGGTATATGAGATGGGCTGAAGTGCATGCTTATACCCAGGTTTCTTGACTTGAGCTAAGTAAGTTGTGGGGGTCCGAATGCCTGGGGCCATATAGTTTATGGTTGATAATTCATCCAGCTACCTCATGCAAGAAACTTCATTTTTGAGATGGTACGTTTCAAGTGATTGGCAACAGCTCTACTGCACCAAGCATTTTCCTAACTTACAGGAGTAGATGTTAGATGGATTTCAAGCTGTAGTACGATTTGATTGTTGTGAGCATAGTTATAGCTGCTGAGGTCAAAGGATGAGGTGATGGTGGACGTGGACTTAGGTCAATGTTAAATAGCAGGAGGCAAGGATTGAGCCCTGAGTAACACCAGCTGTGTACTTGAATGGTTCAGAGGAGAATTGCGGAAGTGATAGAGTAATCACTAAGGGCCCCATGCATCAAACAAAAAGCGGTCGCAAACGGGCAGATTCTCAGAATCTGCCCCTTTGCGACCGGTATTTTTGCAAAACCTTTGAAAAATGCACTAAAGTGCATTTTTCAAAGTTACATGTTACACACACACATGCCCTTGGGGCATGTGTGTGCGCAACATGGGTGCACATTACAATTTCAGGGGTGCAACAGGGTGTCCTTTTGACACCCTTGCACCCTTGAAATTGCATGCGCAATTTGCGAGTACCTAATGGGTACTCGCAAATTGCGCATGCAATACCCATTCATTCCTATGGGCCTGTTGGGCCCATAGGACTGAATGGGAAGCCATTCCTTAATTGCGACTCGCAATTTGCGAGTCGCAATTAAGGAATGTTTAGGAATCGCTATTTTTATAGCGATTCCTACATGCATAGGCTTTTGCAATTCCTTAATTGCGATTCCTTAATAATCGCAATTAAGGAATTGCAAAAGCCTTCCTTGATGCATGTGCCAGTTAGGGTTAGATGTACGAAAGGAAATTGCATTTCTTAACGGACAGAATCGCAATATCGTTCCGTATAGAAATGCAATACTGCCTTTCAATATGTACAAAGACCTAAACGCGATCGTAAAATGCGATTTCTATCCCGTAGAAATCTCATTTTGCGATTCCCTAAATAGGAAATTGCAAATAGGGATTTCCTATTTGCGATTTCCTAAGCACATGTACAAAGCATTTCCTAAATACGAAATGGGCATTTAGGAAATGCTATTACCATCGACTCCAAGTCAATAGTAACCAAGTGCAATTTAAAAAAATGCACCCAAAATGCATTTTTTTTAAAGTGCCATGCAACGCGCACATGCCCATAAGGCATTTGAGCACCAATTTTTTTGGGGGGGGTACATCAAGGGGGCCTTACAACTTTCATCAGAACCAATGTAATCCCTCTTTAGTCTGCCTATTGGGACTATTAATGACGTCCATATGGACGGTTAGTGAAAAAAGGAACTTACACGAAACCATATAATCAGTATTGGTAAGTTGAAAGTCAGGTCAATTGACCTACATGCAGATAAAGAGTCATGCAAGCACCCTTGGTATTGCAATTCCTAATGCAAATTTGGAAATGCAAAACCATTCGTACCTATAGGAACGAATGGTTTAGCATTTCCTAAATAGCAATTTCTAATAGCGATTCCTACGCTGTAGGAATCGCTATTAGGAAATCTCTATTTTGGTACATTCCATTTTTCATTTCCTATACAGTGATTTCTTAGGATTCGCTATTTAGGAAATGCAAACTGGAAGTTTCGTGCATCTGGCCCTTAAAGTAGACACTTTAATGTGAAGAGTGCTTTTGAAAGAAGCTAATGTTTTTTCAGGGCCAAGATGATGTGATGCCTCTGGTTTGTACAGCTTGTAGCCGCTGGAGTGCATTGAGGTAAACTGTGGAGAAGTATTTGAGTCTAGAGACTACAATAACTTGAGTGAGCAGAATGCAGTAGAATATGTCAAACATAGGGCAGGCATTTTTGTCAGCTATTGTACTTGTGGGGCAAAGAAGAGTTTTTAGTCAGATATAACTACAACATTGCTCACAGTTCCAGGAAGGTGAATAGGCTCTAATTCAGAAGGCCAGGTAAATGGGATCTCGGATGAATTTTCTGAGCCTAATGTCTAAACCTCTGTTTTTCAGTGATAAGACAGAGTTATTTTCTGTCACTTCATGCTATAATTACTGGCAAGCTTGGAGAAATGGATTTGGCACCGCAGCAGTTTTAATGTACGTTCAGGACAATGTGGGTGCCGTTCACATACATTTGAATGCTGAATGGAGCAATTATACTTGCCGGGACTCATAGAAGTGTTGAAGAGGAAAGATGAAAGGACGGAGACCGAGGGTACCATGCTGAATATGAGTTTCTCCCTGCATAAGAAATGACCAAGCCTTACACATTGTTTCCTGTTGCTGAGAAATCAGCATATCTAGTTGAGAGCCTTGAAACTATTAAGCCTGTTCTTGGCAGGTGACTGGCAAGTATTGTTGGTGGCTGTGGGTAAATTTAGCAGGATAAGTGCAGCATTTTAGTATTTGTCTCAGATATCCAGTAGTTGTTCTCTGATATTGAGGACTGCTATTTCAGTGCAGTGATTAAGTCAAGGCACTCAAGTGATTAAGTCTAAAATCTGTCCAAGTCTGAAAAAAAGGAAATGTTCAAGGTATGCCTGCGGTTGCATGGTGACTATAGATTCAGTTATGAGCAGGGTCTGGTGGCCCAGTGACTATTGCATCCACTGCAGGAATGTGTGTTTGATCTCATGGTCACAGGTTAGAATCCTGGTGGCTCCATTCAGCCTTTCATCCTTCCAAGGTTGGTAAAATGTATGCCATTGAGTTGGGTAACAATATAAATCTGTTATTTCTGGTTGAACGTGCTTCACAGATCACCACTTATGTTATGTTATGTAACCTTATGTTATGTAATGTTATGTTATCAAGAAAAGATATAGTGGGAATGGGTCTATAGTATAATGATCCGTTTCATCTATTACTGAACAATGTGTACCATAGCCCTCATTCAGCACACGGTCTTTCATCCATACACATTTAATGTGCTCACATGAGGATCATAGCAGAAAATGTACTCCAAAAAACAATTTGATTCAGTAAAGTAAGCATTACAAAATTACGAGAAACAGCCTTTACAACAAAGTTTTTGCCACGTTGTGACTTAACCACGCATTTTTAAGCATGCAATGTTTTTACAACGTGTATGTTTTTACAACGGATGCCTTTACCACGCATTTAAGGTAAGTTGGCGGGTGTAGGGGGGTCTCCCCCCACAAATACATTGTTTTTAAATAAATAAACAATGCGTGGTAATGGCATCTGTTGTAAAAAAATACACGTTGTAAATAAATGCGTGATAAAAAATGTGTGGTTAAGGTGTGCGACGTATTTACCAGCGTTGTTCCGTCGTAAAACCCAAAATTACCAATACATCAAACTGCAAAACTGCTATAAGACTCCCCATTGAATACCATTTTCTATGTTTTCCCCCTTTTATATATGAGCTAAAGTCCCAGTCAGCAGTATAATATCCTTGATGGAACCAACCTATCGATGTAAACCTTTCACCGCATGTGGGAGCTTCATTGACATCCAGCACTTGAACTGTGAGAACAGATGAAGTATACTGCAGCTCAGATCCATTGTAGGTGCTCACTGTGATGTTGAGAACATACAGATTTTGTGTTTCAAAATCCAGCAAACCTTCCAAATATATCTAGGAAGGAAAAAAATCAGTAAATACTCTGCTAACCACAATTTGTGACTAACAAAAACCAGCACGCAGAAGCCTGGGATACCGAACAGAACAACTGAGAGTCAAAAAGTGGACCCTGCAACACAATCAAAATCAAACATTTTAAATAATCTCCTTCAAAGAATGAAATGAAAAGCAAAACAACAGGCATGAAAAACAACAGACAAGATTACTTTCCCTAAATATCCCCACTGTTTCAAAGCACTTGGCCTCAGCATAATTCGGAGGTATTGTTTGGTTGATCTGTGCCTCCTGGATCATAAACTGAGGGAGTCTTTTAGACCCTGATGGATGGTTGATGTTCTTCCAGGAGGGTGGAGGACCATCTGCTCAGTTTGGAGATCCTCGGCTGCTTGTTGGGGATCTCTCTGGGATCTCTCTGTTGTGAAGAAAGCCCTCGTTGCCAGGGCTTCTTTCGCAGCACTAAGTTTTGCTGAGTGGACTCTATGTTTAAAGCACACGCTCAGCAAATTTTTTGTGCTGAGTAAATAAACTCCCGAAGTAGGAGTTGAATCTCTCAATACAAAATAAAAAGTATTGTCATTGTGCATAGAGTTGTGCACTGCTTCTGTTCGCCATATATATCATTGTAGACACACAAACTCAGGCTGGAGATTTTATTAAGGCCTCCTCCTGGTAATATTAAAAAAGAGGGAAGTGTTATTTATACCTTTGTAATAGGCCAACATGTTTCAGCCCACTTTGAAATTACCTAAAAAGTAACAGGGGCTTTCATCAGAACCAATGCAATCCCTCTTAACTCTGGCAATTGGGACTATTAATGATGCCCATATGGACGGTCAGTGAAAAAAGGAACTTACACAAAACCACATAATTAATATTGGTTGGTGGGAGGTCAGGTCAATTGACCTACATGCAGAGAAAGAGTCATGTAGATAAATGCTGTCTCAGTATATACCAAGCCAGCAAGTGACAACAATGAGGTTGACCGCTGGATATGGTTTTATCGTGGGGTAACAGTGAAAAAAATAGGATCAGATGATTATGGTCTAAATAGTAGGGAGTAAAAGGATAATGAAAATAGTTGTGATTTAAGCCCTTTAGGAAACAGTAGTGTATGCCAGCCATGCCAATTGTATGAAGCTGTTATATGTCCACAAATTGTTATTCACGCTCCTTATACAGAGTCATTATTGACAATGTAATGGGTCACGTTTTGTTAAAGATGTTAAGTGTATATAATCTATCAACATGCCATACAAATAATGTACTGCAGGTCACTAGGAAACACAGAAACAAAGCTTGGTCCCCTGGATCAAGAATTTTTCCCACGACCCATTAAGGCAATGTCAAATGCACTTTAGAGATAACCACTCTACACCATCATCGAGGTCCTGCAAGTTTGTACATAATCTATAGATCCAGCATTGTTCTGTAATGAATAGTGTTTGTGTAGTATTGTATTATGATTGATGTGGGTGTAGACATTTAAATAAAGTCCATTTGATGCCAACCTCATCATACAGGTTCTCTGTAAAGTGGGAGCTCATTTTTGCGTCAATCATTTCCATCTGCTATTAGTATGGTGGTCATTGATTTGTACCCTAGTTTCCTGGTAGCCACGTCAATTTACCCTAAGGTGTTGCTGGGCTGGTAAACATGTAGACAACATGATCACTGTTGCAATTAGTGTGGGCTCAGAGTTCCCAAGGTGTTGCTCAATCCAAATCTAAGCTGGTCCTACATTCAGTAAGGCCCAGATTAGACTATTGTAATTTACTTAATCTCTCTCATCCTAAGGTCCTGCTTTGGAAACTACAGGTTATTCAATATTGGGCTGCCTGACTCTTACTCTTACTCCCTCAAAGGGCTCCTATATCACTTTATCACAAGCTCTGTCACTGGCTGCCAATCATTAAGCATATAAAATTTAAATCTCTTTGCATCTGCCACAAAGTCTGCTATGGCCACAGTCTTGAATTTAGTCACAATTTAATTACGTTATATAGGTCAGTCCGCACTCTTTATTCCCCCCAGAGTTCACGGATGCAGAATTGGTGGACGGTTCTTTGCCTTTGTAGATGCCAATTCACTGAATGTTCTGCCCTTGTTCCTATGTCTTATTCTTGACCACTTGACCTTTAGAAAATTCCTAAAGACTTTTAGTTTTTCATACTAATATTTTTAGCAGCCTGGATATACTGTTTTTGTTCTTCAGCACCAGAATAGCCATAAGGGTAGTCGTGCGCTCTACAAAATAATAATATGATGATAGGGAGGTCTTTATAATCTAAGCTAAAGGTTTCTTGCTTCACAGTGTTTTAAAGAATTTCTTTGTAGACATCAACAGCATCCTCATACCTGTCAGCCTCTTGACTCAAATATGTGGGTGAAGTCATACGTCCCAAAGCGGAGTTGTTTTTGAAAAACAAATAATTAATAGTCCTGACACCTAAGAGGTTTCTGCCAGGGTGTGGTGTTTATTTTTCTGTTCATGATCAACTGGTTTTACCTCATGGTAACAAACTTATAAAAAGGACTTCACACCGTCCACTGTAAATATAGTGTGTGGTGTGATGTCCTTACTTCAACAGCCCCTAAATGTTGCACCATCGGACAAAGTTTTCAGATGGCTAAGCCAGCTGAGGCACTGGTGTGGAAAACTGATGGTCCTCCCAACTCAGAATAGAGAAGGTGGATTGAGTATTTGGCGGAAGAGTAGTCCATCATGTTTGTAATGGAGTGCCCTGTATGCCAAACTCTAAATCAAGCCCTACATTTCTTCCTTCCTGGCACATACATTAATGTTAGTTTTGACATTTACAAAGTTTTTAGTAAGAGCATGGTTTGAGCTCCTGGCAAAAATAATATCGGAATACAACACATCCTTAGATTCCCAGCTGATGGATCACGTTTCATTATCACGTTTTTAGCAACAAAAGATATCGGCATCATTGCTGATTATTACCGGCTTTAGTAATAACCAGAAAAGCCACAAAACTTTGCTGTAAGATCTTGGAGTTTCAGGATATATGTTTAGGTAGAAGGTATTAGAAACATTGTGTCATCTGCAAAGAACGGACCAAATATTCTATGTTACCTATTTTGATACCTGGAATACTGGAGTATTGTCTTTTTGCTAGGTTCCAGAGTGATAGTATCAGAAGAAAGCAAAATCTGTCTTTAGTAGCTTGGCAAATTTCAAAATAATTTGACAAGTGTTCATTGGTCTTAACTTTGATCTGAAAACCTTTGTTAATAGCTTCTATACCTAGAGAGAGTGTCATGAAAATCCATATGTTTTAGAACCTCCATGAAGCAGATTGAGTTAACATTATCAATGGCTTTCTCTTTGTCAGGCTATATTTCAAAGTGTGGATTTAAAACTGATTTATTACATTGCCTTATATTTTATATTTTCTAATATTGTTTGAGTTGCTTCGATCTTGGATGAAACAGGTTTGAACTTTGTCAATGGAGTGAGCGAAGGCTTTAAGTGTATAAGTCTTCGGGCATGTTGCTTCATTCTTTACCCGAACCTCATCCCATTGGTGCACTACTACGCCTATACTGAGAAAGGACTTAATACCAAGAGTATGCAGAAATGGTTTGATTAACAGGCAGCAACACCATTTCTATATCTGGATAATTTATTGACAATTCTTTTGGCGTAGGGTAAGCACAGAAGCGAACAAGGGCTATTCAGGTTTTTCAATTTTGTTTTGTGCATTTCAATCCATAGCTTTGTCTAATTTGCTAACGCTTTTCACCCTTTTGCAGGTACAGCTTATATTTTTTCAAGGCAATGGCTGTTATTTTAACAAGAATATTTGGACAACAGATCTAAAAAGCTATCTCACTGGTAGGAAGTCAAAGATTAATTCATCTAGATAATAATATATGAGGACTGTCTCTCTGTGCTGGGGAAGGCCTTAATACCCATAAAAGGTTTGATTAACAGGCAAAGACGCCACTGCTTTATCTGCATACAATATTTGTGATTCTTTTGATGTATGTAAATATAGAAGAGAACAAGAGTGATTCATGTTTTCATTTCTTGATGAAATTTTACTTTTAAGTTTCAATCCATAATTTTGTCTATTTTTCCAACACTTTTCACCCTTTTCAGGGTACAGTTTAGCCTTTTTGGGGTTCAGTTTAGGCCCTTTTTGAACCTTTTTCAAGCCTGTTATATTAAGAAGGATAATTAAACAACAGAGAGAAAATACATCTCACTGGTAGGAAGTAAATGATTTCGTCTTCCAGATAACATTTTTTGCACCACGTCTCTTTCAGCAAATATTTTCAGCCGAGATTGCCAAGTATCTGTGTACATCAGGGGCAAAAAAAATGATCAGGAATTTGTACTAATTGTCTGACAGCAGATTGAAGCACAGTGGCCTTTAAGCCTTGTATATCTATTGACAAAGGCCATTTTCTATGCTGAAATGCGATCAGATAATTTGATTGGTGACTAGTCTAAACAACTATCCCATGACAAACATTTGTTGTCCGCTAATGTTTAAACACGAGCGGTAGTTCCTTTTTCGAAGTAGGGGACACTTTAAGAATGTCCTAAAAATTGTGAAGCGGGAACTGTCCATGTTATTTTTTATAGCAGCACCTCTTACTCATGGGGTTCAATGTGATTTCAGAAACCTTCTGATGCAAAGGCAATAGTTTGATCTTTTGTGATTGTACCAACAGTTTCAAATTATGTTGGTTACCGATTTGCCTGAAATAATGTCTCCCATACTGGGAAAAAATTAGATTTTCCGGCAACTGAAGATTTAAGAGCTCCATGCCCTAGTCGCTGTGCTGCGAATCACCTGCCTGTCTAGCTTAGCCTCATTGAAGGAAGCAGGAATTTCACTGAAGCATGTGGAAAAGGCTTATTGCTTGGGGCATCATTACGATGGCGGGCGGACAAAGTTCGCCCGCCACCGCAGCGGAATGCGGGACCGTCCGCAAGGGGTGCGGCGGTCCCGCCATGGGCATCCCGTATTGTTCGCATTGCGGCGGGCGGTGCTGTCACCAGCACCCGGCGCAATGCGAAAAACGCATGTTGTGCATTTGAATGCACAACGTGACAGACACCGCGCGGTGCCTGCCACCTTGTGCATTCAAATGTAGGGGGGTACCCCCCATGTGCACCCCCCACCCCCCCCAAATCCTGGGGGCCCGCAACGGGCCCCCAGAAGCAAAGACCACATGCCTTTCCATGGCGGCAACACCGCCATGGAAAGGCTGCTTTCCGCCAGCATCCTAATATGGATGGCGGTGTCTTGCAGACACCGCCACCATGTTAGGGCCCTTTTCCGCCCGGTCGACGAGACGACCGGCGGAAAAGCGGCGGACGGTCTTTTCGTCCGCCTGGGTCCTCACCGCCATCGTAATATAGCGGGGGGAAATGTTGTGCGGGCGGATGGGAATGTCTGGCGGATCGCCACTGCCATACGGGCGGCGGCGATCCGCCAGACATCATAATGACCCTCTTGGTTCGGAAACAGGGCTGACATCCACTTCAGAATATCTGCTAGCAAAGTGTACATTGTTATTTACACTGTCACAAAGAATCGATTTTGAGCATTGATTTTGTCCAGAGATGTGTCTGATGCAGGCCAAAAAGGCAAATTCTTCAGAATGCATGTCCATGACCCCGCTCTAAACTGCAGCATGAAATCATGGCAGGGGTATACATTAATGCATACAGTGTCACTCTTGTGACTGTTTGGCAGACAGTTAGATCTATAAAATCATTTTATGTGTAGCTTGCCTTCTTTCAACAGAGATTTGCTGTCTTTTTTTAAGCTCTGCTGTGTTCAGTGCCTCTGTGTACAGTTTGGTTCTGGAAACTGGTTTGGGAAAATTAATTAAAAGATTTTATAAAAAATAAAACATTGCTCTCGTTTTCTATTTCTAATTCTCCAATAAATGTGCCTTGCGTTGGATGGAGAAAGGGATCCTGCATGACTCAGGGGAGTGTGCCGCAAAATCCCCACAGCAAGATGTAGTGATTTAAACCCCAACTCAGCCCAAAGGACCATCAAGTGTATGCGCTGAGGTTAATTTATGACCTGGTGTAAGACCCAGAGTAAGGCTCTGTGGTCGAGAGGGCACACTCTTGTCTTCTCCCCAGGCAGTAGAGAACAGACATTGGTGGCAGCGGAGTAATCATAACTAGGGCTCCCGGTTTTATGGTATTTTTTTTTTTACATTTCTCTCTATATTTCTCCATATATATGTTTTGCTCATTCTGTCTGTATTTATCCATATTTATTGTGTGCTTAGTATAAAAATTAATCTGTAGTGGGTATATTTCCATGTTTATTTAACTGACAAATTCTTACTCATGTTTGAATATCCAATGAGTTTTAGCCAATTACAGTACAATACAGTCATCTGAAATCATTTGCATTGTAGAACAGCTTAAGTAGCTGTACTCCTGCAGTTATTTAAGCTTCATTAGGAAATCTTTTTTCTTTTTAACTCCCTTACCTTTCAGTCTGCACAGCTATTGACCTAGCACACATGATTGACAATAGTGAAAATCGTCCAGAAGAAAACCTATTTTCTGTATTTTTTCATATTTAAAAGTAAATACAGACAGGAAAATAGATTGTTTTCTGTCTGTATTTATCTGTAAAAATCAGCAAAAATGGAAAACTGGGAGCTTTAATTATAATGCAAGACAGGGTTATTTTCCCTGTTACCTTCCTGGGAGAGCAGCTTACTGGCCTCTCCAATACATTTTTAATTGTCTTGCCATTTCCCATGACTAAGGGCTTGATCCATCCATGAGGATCATGAATGTTGCGTGAGCATGCACTATGAGTGTGTATGTGTTGCATGTGCGTGTGCTGCTTGTATGGGAAGAATGTCTATTAAGGGAGAAAAAAAAGCATGTGCTACAGCCATTGTGAGTTCAATTTAGTATCGGGATACTCTGATAGTACCGAAGATGGAAATGAAATGAAATACCAGCATTTGTAAAGCGCACAGCTACCTCCAGAGAGGTGTCCCGGCGCTGGGGGCCCTCGGGAAGATTAAGCGAGCTATTGCCCAGAGTCACATGGTGCTGGGCTAACCTGCCGCCGGCACCGGGGATCGAACCGTGAACCCCGTGGTCCGGAGTCAGGCACCCTGGCCGCTGCGCCACACCTCTTCTTGGAGGCTTGGAGGGAGAGCCCAGACACCAGCTGTTTATTGCAGGGCTTTGCCCCAAGTACATTCCAGAGATCTTTCACTGGGTCAGACAGAAGGCCCTCAGCAAGAGTGTTGCTAAAATTAGGAAAGGATAGAGAAGGCCCTTTAAAGTTAGGGAATTCTGCCCTGTCCATCGTGGCCTATTGTACTTTGGGACAGGCCACCCCAACAGGCAATAGGTAATTAAGTGAGACAGCCTCACTTTCCTTTATGCTTTTGTTTTGGGTTGCTCTTGAGAGGAGACTCCCAGTTCTCCCCTTCCTTCCTGTTGTCACTTTTCACAATTGCCATGACTATACCAGTGTATATGGAAATCACAAAAGTGCAAAACTGCCCAGAACCAATCACAGAACTGAACTGCTTGAATACATAAGTATTGACAGCACTGGAGTATAATGATGGGACCGAAAGTTCCACTTAGTGTGGCAAGATTTGCTGACCAGAAGTCTGAAGTTCTACACCAGTGGAGATTCCTTTGAGCTCCAGGTTTCGGATCAATTACCCTTGACAGTTTTGAGACAAGAAATGATGGGAAAGAGTCAACAAGCCTGCCTTTGAGGGAGATAACTCACTGTCAGGCAGGGAATTGGAGGTACCCGAGTATGAGGAAGATGATGCACAGAAGAAACCAAGGCGGTGAAGGGGCTCAACGAGGCAAAGTAACACCACTACAGTGACACAGGGTCACATCATAAAGCTCTGAGATGGTCTAGAGGACCAAACATGTCTCCCTAGTAAGGGTTAAATCAACAACTGTGCTAAGTATGTCTGGAAATCTGCCAGAAGGATTCTCATTTACGACCCAATGCCGAGAAGTACTGAAGGGCTGTGACAAAAATCATCTGCTGGATATGATTGGATTTCCAAGAAAGACTTAAAGTGCTGAGAGAAGTCAACATTAGCAGGAAGAGTGTCACTGATGCAACACTGAGTGGGGATCTGTTTTGTTTGGGAGGGGTTTTTGAGGTTCAGCTTAAAGAGCTAAATGGCAAGATCTCTATGACTGCAAACTCTACAACCCCCAACACACCTCCGACTGGTTCGTGGTTTTGTTATTGTGACATACTTGTGATTGAGGGTGCCAGTGCACATCATATACAGAGATCCCGTCAGCTGAGCTGGAGTCGTGGCTGCACTATCTACACACAGCAGGTTATGTGCTGCACAATGCCAGGAATCAGCCTACTGCCCCGGACAGCCACACTTGCAGAAGCTGCCTGCACAGGCATGAATTACTCCACAACAAACACAATGGAACCATTATATTGTGCCCACAACGGGTGGAAACATTATACTTACCTGTGGTGCAAAAACCGAGGCTGCGACTACGGGACAGAGCAAACCCCACAAGATTAACTTCAGTAAGCCTCACTATGATTTCCCTCATTGGGCCCAAGGTCAATTCCATTGCGAAAAGAGACTGTCCCCAAATCACGGCAGAGTTTTCCCATTGGTGCTCTGTAATTGGTACATTTTGTGTCTTATGTGTATACTATTATGATACTTCTTGTTTTCTTAACCATAGTAAGAAACCTGGACTGTTACTTGATGTTTATTGAGTGCTGCATCTCCAACCCCAAATCAAATCCCTAAGTAAGCCTGGAACTGCTCAATTTTGCTGCACTAAGAGTCAAATGCTTAAGGGGTGTACTTGCTGATCAGTTGAGTCCAACAGTTAGGTTAGCTCCTAGACACCAGTGGTAAATGGTTCTGGCTGATAGAGTCTGAGCCCAGTAACCCCTGACTACCCATAGGCTCCTTAAGAAGTTCCCACGCTTTTAATATCCAACCATCGCCATTCATATAGATTTTAAGTAAGAAGGCAAATCTGGCAAGCATGAGAGTTATGGAAGCTACTGAAGAGACTGATGCCCCCACTGATCTAATCTCCTGTTTTCCCTCCTGGGAGTAATCATTGTTAATGTTGTAGCGTCTACTGTGATACACCTTGTGGTAGACACAATTCCCTGAGCCAGGAAGTAAAATAAAATTAGAAATGCTTAGAGGCATGACATCAGTAGAAGAACTTTATACTTGTTTTATGAAGAACTAGAAAGAATAAAGGCAAAAGGGTATGGCAATATGGACATACTAATGGTAAAACAACATAAAAAAGCACAATGAGTGCAGTATAAAATATTTGAAGCTCAAAGTTATCAAAGAACCTATAGTCTTCACAAACATCTGATACCAATAGCTGCTGGGTCTAAAGGTGCTGAACCCTGAAAATTGTCCTCATACTCCTACTCTCTGAAATGAACCCACCCAGTTACTCTGTGTCTTTTTAGGGGGGTAGAGCCCTAAAAACAGCACTGAAGAAGTGGGTACCTGGGAGCAAACTTGTCAAAACTTTAAAAATCCTCAGGTCGTGAGAGCGAAGGTGGTATCACCTACAACGAAAATAAAAAATAAATGTAGACTGATCTCGATAGTGACTGACTTGACATTGATTTGCATGTCATAAATGCAACTGTGGTACATAAAGCCATAATGTATGCATCATAGCAACACAGACACCTATGGACACTTTCTGTTTTTTCTTCACTCAGGAATAAAGGCTATTAGGTCCTCCGATATATTCTACCTGATGGTAGAGTTTACTAATATATATTCTAGTATAGATATTTTAGTTAGAAGAATTTTTATCCACTTCTAGCAGCTGAGTGCAGCTCTAATGTGTCATTCTGTCAGTGTTACAATATTGGTTTGCTTAACTCTTTTTACTAATAAGGAATGTTTTTCACAAACTCTTTTGTTGTTTTTACTTGTTGGATCAATTTTTCCCTCTCCCTTACAGAAAAAGACACAATGGTTTCAGACTACAGGTGTCCCTTAATGAGGTCTCACATAAATACAAGCATTGGCGAAAGCAATAGGTCTGGCATTCACAGGCTTTGAGCTTTGTCAGTGCTTGTTTTATCATTTTTGTTTTTTGTACATTTTATTGCTGGGGGAGTTGCTGGTCTCTCACCAATATTTAAAAAAACGGGCTAAAAGAAAATATGTTTGTCTCAGAAAAAAGCACACATTGGCATAGGAATCCCTAGTAATGAAGGCAAATACTTTGTGTGTGGATAGGCTCCTTGTAAAAGAGTAGAATGTTGCCACTCACATTGACGTCAGCAAATGGCTGAAGTGGGCTGACCCTTTACCCCATACCGTTTGCTGTAGTGGGCGTGGCGAAAGAAAATTGTGAATGACACAACAACAAATCAATAAAGAGTGCTGGTTAGAGGCCCCTATAAGTAAGTATATTATATAACAATTTTAGTAAAATCAAAAGGTCTAGGCTAACAACAGACCTAAAATAACTTCTGGCATACATTTTTGTTATAAGTCATCTTGATTTACCCCGATATTAGAGATGTTTGGAGGTGACCGAGCCTCAATCACCGGTTGAAATAAGGATCCTGACGGAGGGTTGATGGGTGTAACCGAAATGCTCGGAGCCGGGTCATCACTGCAGACTTGGAAAGTAGTCACTGTCGACCCACGTGGGCTGTTTTCCTTTATTGTAGTCATGGCCAACAAGTTGAGTATTTCTGAAAGGAGGAAACATAATAGTATATACCTCTAAAAAGATGCCATAAACATCATGAATGTATCACTCAATCAATCAATCAATCATGTCACTTATAAAGCGCACTACATACCCGCGAGGGTCTCAAGGCGCTGGGGGAAGAGGGGGGTGGTGCTGCTACTGATCGAAGAGACAGGTCTTGAGGAGTCTTCTGAAGGCCAGTAGGTCTTGGGTCTGTCGGAGGTTGGTGGGGAGGGTGTTCCAGGTCTTGGCGGCGAGGTGGGAGAAGGATCTGCCGCCGGCGGTCGTTTTCCGGATGCGGGGGACTGTGGCGAGGGCGAGGCTGGTCGAGCGGAGCTGGCGGGTGGGGGTGTAGAAGCTGAGTCGTCTGTTGAGGTAGGCTGGTCCGGAGTTGTGGAGTGCTTTGTGTGCGTGGGTGAGGAGCTTGAAGGTTATCCTCTTGTTGACAGGGAGCCACTGTATTCTTAAATATCCTGAATGCTAATTCTAAGACCATCTGTTTGTATATTTATTTTATTTTTTTAATGCTACCATTTTTAATATTGGTAAGAACGTTTTTAATTGTTTTGCTTAACACTAAATATTTTTCCTTTACACTATCTGATCAAGTGACGTAACATCTTTGTATAAGATAAACAAGGTGTTAGAAACGGGTAGCGTGGTGCAGAGCGGGTGGGCCAAACTCCGGAGTAAATGTGTAAAGCATCTGCGCAGCACACTCACAGGCGACACACCAGGCACACTACAAAAAGAGACCACACCAAGTGATGTGAAAATAACTTGTGTATTGTGACATAAACACGTCAGAATGTAATCACAGTTGCATATACATGGTGCCAACCGGCACTGGGTAGCAATTTGCACGGGGACTATTTACAAGGCAGGGCCAATCGGGCCGCTGCCGGAATCACCACAAGCACAGGTTGCAAAAGATAAATGAAAGTTCATAAGTATTACTAAATGTAATCAGTCCGTACCTCCTGGTAGAATAATGAACTTAGCATCCTCACATGAGCCTCGATCAGAGTGGGCATAAACCTGTGAACATTAGACATACTCACTTCACATCACCGTAGTCATGGAAACAGTAGGCCTAAACAGGTGCATGGGGCATTTCCGTAGGCGTAAAAGCACATTAGGCATTTTATCAGCATACAGGAAACATGAGGCAGGCCAACATGGTGCAGGAAACACATTATGCCCAAACATCAGTAGTGTGGGCATTAGGACAGAACATTAGAAAAGAGCATTAGGCACCAACATGTGGGCATGGAGGCGACACCATTAGGGGGAAAGCATGAACAACACATTAGCAATTTGGGGGAAAACATTACCAGCATAAATGCATTAGCGTAGACCCCTTAGCGCAGGCATAGCCTTAGCATAAATCACCTGTACATAAATCATAAGAGGCGCTAGGCCTCACAAGCATAAGCCCCAGTCGTCCCAATTGGGGGCACAACACTCTGAAACTGGGCCCAGGCCAACTAGCCTCTCTCAGGGGCTCAGAAGCCCTATGCCCCGCAAAGTCAGGGCTGGCTGCAAGGGCAGCGAAAACAAAGGTGCGCAAAGCGCTAGGGTAGGAGGGTCCCTCACTCCTCTCTCTGTTCTCCTGGGTAATCCAATGCCCCCAATGCGTTGCAGCTGCCCCCTGTCCTGCGGGGCAGCTGGGTAAACCCAACAAGCACTGGCGCCAACAATGCAGCGATGGGAGCCCCACTCCGGGCTCTAACAGGAATCTGCCCACAAGAACACTGGCACGGGGGAGCCCCTCTTCTGGGACTCTAGAATTTCCCAAAATGCCTCTGTCGTGCAGCTGAGGGAGGAAACAAGTACTGGGCACGTTGGAGCCCCCCTCCTATGGGACTCTAAACACAACCAATGCCCTCCAAAGAATACTGGCACCGGGGCGGGCACCGACAATGTGCCCCGACATACCCCCCAACCACAGGATGACTGAGCCCCACTCACCGGCAGTCTGAGGCCCCTCTGGATGTCTCTGCAGTCTCCGGGCACCGGCAATGTGCCCCGACAGGTCCTGCTTCTGGGACCTCTCCTGGCTTCACCCTCAGCGGAGCCTTCTCCTCGTCAGCAGCGCGGAGGGGCAGGCACCGACAATGTGCCTCGGGCCCCCTCCGCCGCAGGACTCCTCCTTGGCAATTTACATATAGCGCTCACGAGGCGCTAGCGGCAGGAAAGTTCTTGGGCTGAAATTAAGTTGTAGCGCCCACAAAGCGCTAGGTCCCACACCATAAAGTGGTAGCGCTCCCCTTCACTGGCAATGAAATATAGCCCTCCCGAGGCGCTAGGGAGCAGGCAGGAAGGCACAGTCACTGGAAATATAGTGCTCTCGCAGCACAGCGCTGCAGATGTTAGCTCCTCACCTCCTGGGCAATAAGATAAAGCGCTCTTCTTCTCCAGGCGCTAGCCAGCAGGCAGGGATGGTCAGTCACTTCAAATGTAGCGCTCCTCTTCTGCTGGGCACAGTTATAGCGCTCTCGCAGCAAGCAGAGCACAGTCAATGCAAATATGGCACTCCGGCAGCCCAGCGCTGCAGGACCCACGCACCTTCTTCTCTTGGGCAGGGCTGGAGGCAGCGCTCTCCAGGTGCATGAATAAGGTTGTAGCGCTAAGTCCCACAAAATAAAGTTGCAGCGCTCCTCTTCCCCGGTGGCACAGTTATAGCGCTTTAGCAGCACAGCGCTGCAGGCATCAGCTCCTCTCTTCTCCTGGGCAGACCACGTGCTCACAGGGTGCTAGGCAGCAGGCAGCTGGCAGTAAGATATAGTGCTCACCAGGTGCTGGGCTTAGGACTGCAGGAGAGCAGGCAGGCAATACTGGGCAAGATCAGCAGGCAGTGGGTACTCATCAGAACAGGACAGCAGCTCCTAGAAGCAGTCATCTCCCATAAAGTGGCACTCCTCCTGACACAGCAGTCTTCACTCCAGTAAAAGGCTCTCACTGGCCCTGTGGACAGCGGAGGGGTGCAGATGGGCACAGGGGCCAGCACACAGGCCCAATGTGGCGGTACCTCCTGGCAGAGTGTCCCCTCTCATTCAGGTCCACGCTCAGTCTGAGCACATGGAGGCACAGCCCCCTCACCCCACCTACCAGAAAGGGCTGGAAGCTTCTGGAAGGTTCCCTGGGGAACCGGTCCCAACTGGTTTAGGGGGAGGTGTACAGCACCCTGTCTGCCAGACTTCCCTCCAAAAGCTGGGGGTGCTGGGAAACAAACGGCTAGACTGGTAACCCACCTCTGGCAGGCAGGCACAAGCACACAACCATGGCGTCCATTTTAAAAGTAACATTTTACAAAGGTGCATTTCTACACTGGTGGAAATAAAGGTGCGTACACCATTGCACAGCATTTATTATTTTCAGTTCAGACCCACCATGTCAGTAAAAAGGCTGGGGGAAAAGCGAAAAATTTAGGGAAAAAGGGCCAAGTCCAACACAAGGCATTATGAACCGCCGGTTTGGGTAAACTGGGCAGAATGAATTGTTCTTTATGACCATTCTCTACTTTGATCTGTGACTTGCTGACTGCTAATAACATCTCTGCCCCCCTTTCAAAAGCAGGCTGGGTGCCACTTGCCATGTGGAAGATCAATCGACAACTTCAAACTACCAGTACCTCTTTCTCTAAAATGCTACTGTTGGCGAGTTGGCGGATGTCTTGGGGGCATCTCATTAACTGTGATATGGGCCGAACTGACACATCCCGCACTTGGCGCACCCTGTAGAAGGTGTGCACGGAGCTGAACACAGCAGTGTGACGCATGGGATGCATAGCACACACTTCCGTGGTCTGCGCCCAGGTGCACCTGCATCTATAATACGGCGCGAGCACAGATGCAAAGTGATTCCCGGATTTGAATTGGGCCACACCTCCAAGCTAATGAGAAACACCCTCTTTAAATCACGCCGCACTATATGTGTGCCGAAGCGATCTGTATTAAGGTGGTTGTTGTGCAAGCATCTGCAGCCACCTCTGTAATACCAAAGTGTCCCAGGGGTGCAGAAAGTGGGTGCACACCACATGGCTGCCCCAGGTCACTTTATGTAATACTGCCCCAGACGTTTAACGACTTTTGGCAAGAATGCTAGGAACTATGTCTAAGATAGAGTGACATTCGCTTGACCTTCTTACTGCCTAAAATGGGCCCATCCCCAGCTTTCCTTGTTTGGGTTTGAGTCATTTAAGCATCGCTCTAACTATCCTAGCATTTTAACACCAGATCTAATTATATTTTTTTCTCCTACCTCGTGTCAAGTTAATGCTTCTTTCAATAGGTGCAATATTTCTAATCTCAACCCACTATTCACTTAAAGTTAGAGAAATCCTGATCATTTTAATTTGCACCTGATGGAGGTCCGAAATGTACTCCTGATATCCTGCTCGTGAATCTACAGCACATTCAAAATTCGATGAGTTGTTCGACAGTAGGAGTTTCTTTCATTTTCCTAAGCCCAATCATCAAAACCAAACCAGTGCCTGAGGAAAGTCTTAGCTAAGCATGATGTGAAGCTTGGGATGGGTAGCATACTATAAAGGGTGCACCTTTAGGCCTCAGGTTGTGTATTTTGTCTGCTTCACACTAACAACGGCTGCCAATCAAACTCTCCTAATTCCCTAGATGTATATCACACCCCATCATACTCCTCTTCCCAGCCACCTAAAGCACATTTTGCCTTCTCCTCATTTTAAGAATTCAGCAACAAAGGATGAACCTCTCACCTGCACCCTCGGCATGGACGACTTGAACTGCAAAAGAAAAGGGATTATTAACATAAAATGTAACGAGACATGTTTCAAACAGAGCAGACATTAAGGATGTCCCAACTTTGGAGGAGTAAATTGATGTGGTCATTTTGCAACATACCAACCAGAGTGAGTGCTCTGATTCAAAAGTAACTTAGTTGTTCAAAATGTACTGGTTTTCACCATTATTAATAGGCCGGTCCAATGGCAGTATGTGACTTTGTGGTCGCAATATTTCCTGCATGGTTTGAATTTACTGAATTTGCTACATAATCCACGCATAATTTGCAGATTTCAACAAAATAAAATCTGTTTCCTAGCCCAAACGGATCAAAGGTTACTAAAACAAAGTGCAAAATGCAGTGCAGCGCGCCAGACCCTTCGCAAAGATTAGTTGGCCATCTAATCTTTCAGTTGCTGATTGTTGTGTTCAGGATGTTAAACTTGTACTTATGGTGTGAAATTTTGCCTAGATATTACTGTGTGTTAAAATGTCGAACTAGAGATATAATAGTTCCACTGCATGTGCCCCATTGTGCAGCATAATATCCCCAGGTGAGATACAGCCTGCTAGACCCGTCCACAAGTGTCCCAGTACTCCTGAGCCTGAATGCGGGGACACCAGGCTAGAGATTACCAGATGGAATGCCAGCCAGTACAATGCAGTGTGGATCTGGGTAAGGGCTGTGCATCCTGACCCCTGTCCGACACCCTCTACCAGCATGAGGGAGTACTGAAGTCTCCGCCCCTTTTGCCACCAGACTCCACGGCTGCGGATGTCATCCCGATCCCTCCAAATTATTTACTTAATTAGCCCAAAATGGAAGTTCACATGCTCTTTTTCATCCTATAAAACTGGGTCCATGTGTTATTCCCCATTCCAGGTGGATTAACTCGTACTGTGCAATTACTGGCTGTAATCAGTAATTCTGGACCCAGTAATTTTGGCACTCCTGCACTGTGCAACTTGTAATCAGGCCCATAGTCTATGAATGGCTAAGCAGGTCTTAATTCACTGGTTTACAAGTTAGGATTCCACTCTGCAAAATATTGACATCAGAGACTCTGGTATGAGGCACAAAGACCAAATGCTACTTTTAAGCAATAAACTTGGAGGAAAGAATTGGCAAGCAGTTGGTATGATAGAGAATCAATGTTAATAATGTTGTGCGCTGCTCAAGGGCTTGCATTTCGAATCAATTTTAGTAGTTAATACTCGCAGATTATATCCCATGTGTAGTGGGTTTGTATTCATGGTTGTTAGAATGTTTCTAATGTAATGTTCTGATGGCTGCGTGCGTGGAGTGTGCGTCCTTGAGGATTCGATCAACTGTTATCAGTTCCGATCGGGATCCTGAGGGTCGCGCCGCTCCCTGCCGTGGCTCAAGTTGTACGAGAATAAAGAAGCCTGTTAAAGTAGAAAAGGACTCCGTGCCTGTTTATGGTCCACCTTCGACTTACCACATTTGGCGACGATCGGGAGAACATCTTCAGCCACAGGAAGAAGACCACGCAGCAAGCAAGATCATCTCGTCACTGCTTGATGGTGCTTCAGGGTCACAGACGGAATGGTACTTCTGTCCGTGGATGCGACGCAGTACTCCATGTTTCGGAGGAAGTCCGGTAGGATCCAAGTTTAATTTAAGCGCTGCCAGCTCAGTTTTCTTCCCCAACCGTTCGTGGCTCGAGCGCTCGCTCGCGCTGAAGCCAATGCTCACGGCTAGCGCGTGATCGGCTCATACGCTCGCTCGCGCTGAGGCCAGCGCGTGATTGGAACTCTCCTGTTGGTTGCCTGATTTCTCCGTCAGACGTTTCGAATAACGTCCTGACGCTGCGAGCAAACGTGAGGCGGACATCTTGGCTTGGGAAAGGCCTTAGAGGCTATGACAGCGTGGATCAGCTGGTAATTCATTACGGAGGCAGTACATCGAATATTTTTTAAATAACGTCAGCTGTCTGCGTGTCACGGTGATGCGCACACCTAACATCATCTGTCTGTGCGCACACCTAACATCATCTGTCTGCGTGTCACGGTGATGCGCACACCTTACAATTGATTAGTAGGATAAGTCAAGGCATTTATTGCTGATATGTGGTTTTCTACAATTGTTTGCGCGTCGCGGTGATGCGCACACCACATAATTGAGTATTTGGAGGAATACTTGGAAAAAGCAGCTGATATGTGGTTTTCTTCAATTGTTTGCGCGTCGCGGTGATGCGCACACCACATAATTGAGTATTTGGAGAAATACTGGGAAAAAGCAGCTGATTGTTATATTTCTGGCGTATCACGGTGATACGCACACCTTGCATGTGGATTGCGTTTTAACAAGCAGTATATTTCCTCTTTAATCGGTCTGTTTTGGAGGGCGTAGTTCAGTACATTATTTTCTGAATTGCAGCTGAAACAAGTTTTTTTTTGGTTTAGCAATGGCTGCAGCACAGCAAATCACCCAACTGACTCAACCTCCACCATTTTTAGCAAAACCAGGTAAACCTGGCTTGCCCTGGTTAAAGTGGTTTGGTCTGTTTGAAAACCACATTGTCGCTATAGATGCTACAGAATATTCACCCCAAAGAAAATTTGCACTCCTTTTTGGTAGTTTGGGTTTAGCTGCACAGCGCATTTTCCAAAGCTTACCTCCGATTCCTCCGCCTACTGGGCAATCAGGTGACAGACAGTGGAATGTATATTTGGAGGCTATTGAGAGACTTAAAAAAACAATTTGCGGAGTCTCCTAACATTATGTTGGAAAGACATAAATTCTATAAACGCAAGCAGGGTGAGGAAGAAAAGTAGAAGAGTATATTTCTGCTCTAAGAGTTTTGGCCACAACATGCGGATTTGGACCTTTGTCTGATGACATCATAAGGGATCAATTTGTATTCAATTGTGTGTCACACAAAATACAGGAAAGAATCTTAAGTTGCAAAAATCCCCCTCTCTCGGAGGTGATCGACTTAGCTTTAAGTATTGAGAGATCAGCAATTTCTACTAAAGCTTTACAATCAAGTTCTTCAAGCAAAATTAATTTAATTTACGATCAAGAAGACGCTATGGAGGATAGCGTATTTTCTGTGGGGGGAAAGATAAATTTAAGAAACCACTTCCTGGCCAAAGAAAAGGGCAAAATTACTGTTATAGGTGTGGTTCGAAGTACCACATTGGCAATTTTCCTGGCTGTCCGGCTTTGGGTAAGCGATGTTCTAATTGCAAAAGGATCGGCCATTTTCAGAAGTTTTGTAAAGGTCAGAGGAGACCAGTGCAGGTGAACAATGTAAACACTGATGTGGATTCATGCTCAGAGTCTTTTGACAATTTACTTTTGTCTTTAGAATACGAAAATGACCCTTTGGAAATTAAAGGCCCTTTTTGTGAGGCTTTAATAGATGGAATTCAAACAAAGGTAATGGCTGACTCTGGGTCACCGATAACTATCCTGCGCGATTCTTATTTTTTTGAGAAATGGGGCAAGGAGATTTCTTTATCACAGTCAGATGTGAACCCGAAAGCATTCGGAGAAAAGGACATTGATATGTTAGGTTTTTTTCATGTCTAATGTAGAGGTGTTGGGTCGCAATATTGTTACTAAAGTATATGTGGCTAAAAAAGGGAAAAACATAGTGGGTTGGAAAGATCTAGCAAAAATGGGTCTGTATCTAGTACCTGGGGATGACAACCCCATTAAGGTGAAAGAAATTCTGGTTCACAGTGTGGTGGGATCTGAAGTGAATTTTAAAACCTTACAGGATGAATTTAAGAACGTGTTCAAAGATCAAGTGGGCTGTATAAAAAATTTTGAACATAAAATTAGATTAATTCCTAATGCTCAGCCAGTGATGCACAAAGTCAGACCTGTTCCTTTAAGTGCAAGGGAAGAGTTAAGAGCTATGCTAGATGATTTATGTTCCCAAAAGATCATTCAACCCACAGAGTCTTCACAATGGGTGGCTCCGATAGTCGTGGCCCGCAAAAAGACTGGGGAAATTAGGCTCTGCGCGGACTTGAGGGGTCTAAATAAAAACATCTTGATTGATTGCCATCCCCTTCCTAAAATCCACGAACTTCTGGCAAATTTGGGGGGGGCTAAGTGGTTTTCCCTTATCGACTTAAAGTCCGCCTACCATCAAATCCCTCTAGATAGGGGGTCTCAGGAATTAACGACGTTTGTTACACCTTTTGGCGCATATAAGTTCCTGAGACTTCCCTTCGGGCTAGCATCAGCGGCTAGCATTTTTCAGAGAATAATGGACACAATGTTTAAGGGCATGGTGGGTGTTCAAGCTTATTTAGATGATATCCTCGTTTTTTCTGAAAATGAAAACGAACATTATGATTTGTTGAGGAAGGTTTTATCTACACTTGGGGTCCATGGTATGACGGTGAGAGCGGATAAGTGCAAATTTGGAGCAAAAGAATTGGATTATCTGGGCCATACGATATCTGATAAAGGTATCAAACCTAAATTTTCTGTCATAAGGGCTCTAAAAGAAGCTAAACCACCTGGCGATAAGGATGCTTTGCGCTCCTTTTTAGGCCTGGCGGAATATTACGCTAGATTTGTAGGTAATTATGCCCGAGTTGTGGAGCCTCTACGTATCTTACTAAAGAAGGGGCAGAAATGTATATGGTCTCAGGATCTGGATGAGGTGTTTGTGAAGGTAAAGGAATTGATTATATCAGCACAAGCGTTGCATGCTTTTCGAGACGATTGTCCTTCTATAATCACTGTGGATGCAAGTATGAATGGGCTAGGGGCTGTTTTCAGTCAGAGAGTGAATGGCAAAGAACAAACGGTAGCGTTTGCTTCAAGGGCTCTCAAGCCCTTTGAAAAAAATTATAGTACCATAGAACGGGAGACTTTAGCCTGTGTATGGGCGGCCCAAAAATTCAAAATGTATATTTGGGGTCGGAAATTTGAATTGATCACGGACCACAAGCCACTTTCATTCATATTCAGCAAGGTGTCCAGTAATAATACCATGTCAGCTAGATTAACTCGTTTAGTGTCAAAATTGCAGGAATACAACTTTGATATAAAACACATTCAAGGGGGAAAGAATTTTCGTGCCGACTGTCTGTCTAGAATGTTAATGGAAAAGGATGATGAAGAAAATTTTGATGAGGAGGAAGTAGAATGTGTAGCTGTTCTAGATGCGGTTGAAAATTGTGGTTTAGTTATTTCTGAAACAGAGTGGAGGAAAGCTTGTTTGGAAGATATGGTCCTTTCCAAGGTGATGGAATTTTCTAGTGGTAATTGGCCTGAAATAAGAAATTTAACTGGAGAATTAAGGAATTTCGCATTAGTTGCTGACGAACTCTCGGTTAAGGATGGTTTTGTTCTAAGAGGAGATAAATTCGTACCTCCTGTTAGTCTGAGAAGGACTATTATCAAAATTGGACATGAGGGTCATTTGGGGGTGACAAAAACTTGTATGAAAATAAAGCAACATTACTGGTGGCCCGCGTTGGAAGCCCAGGTTAGAAGTCTAGTGGATGGTTGTGAGGAGTGTTTACTGTCGGACAAACACTGGAAACTCTCTAAGTTACCTTTGCATCCCACCGAGTTTCCAGAGAAGCCTTGGGATAAAGTTGGCCTTGATTTTTCGGGGCCTTATAGTATTTTAGCACAGGAGCTTAGATATTTGATTTTGGCAGTTGATTACCATTCGAAGTGGATGTATTATAAATTTGTGGATGCACCCAATACTGATAATACTATTGTTTTTTAAGAAAACTGTTTTTGTTGGAAGGAGCACCTAAATCCTTAGTCACAGATAATGGTACTCACTTTGTTTCGGACAAAATGTGTAAGTTTTTAGAATCTCATGATGTCATGCATTTGAAAGTGGCAAGGTATTCCCCTGCTTCGAATGGGCTGGTGGAGCGAGGGAATAAAGTTCTTAAGGAAGGTATTCAAACGGCTATTGCGGCTGGTCTTGATGTCGGAAGATTTTTGGAAGAAAAAGTGTGGAATTACAATACCTCTCCACACTGTACCACTGGAGTTACTCCTTTTGATTTGCTTAGGGGTAGAAAAGTGAATTCGGTGTTATTACCGTCATGGCTGGACAATAAGTTGTCCGCTAATTCTGAGCCGGACGGTTTGTCTAAAGTAGTCAAAGGTAAACAGTTGGAGATGAAGAAGAGGTTTGACAAGAAAGGTTCCCCTAGTGATTTGGAGATTTATGAAGGAGACTGGGTGTTATTTAAAAACCTTTTATGGTTAAAAAGGGTGAGTCCCTTTTTTCTGACCCGGTGCTGGTTTGCAAAGTTAGCAAAGGAGCTGTATTTCTGGAAGGTAAGGGTTGGTGGAATAAAAGACAGGTAGTTAAGTTGAGGAAAGATCAAGCAGAATTAATTAGAGATAGGAAGACAAGTAGGGGTTCACATGGGTTGGAGTGGACTTATTGGTTACAGGATCAGGATTTGAGTGTTTCCAGGAATGTGAATGCGAGTTTGTCTAATAGGGATCCCAGTAGTGGGGTGTCGAATGGTGAGGTGGATAAAACTGTTCGGGGATGCCGTGAAAGAAAACTTCCTTCAAGGTTTAAGGATTTTATTACCTACTGATTGTCATTTTTTATATTAGGGGGGAGGTGATGTAGTGGGTTTGTATTCATGGTTGTTAGAATGTTTCTAATGTAATGTTCTGATGGCTGCGTGCGTGGAGTGTGCGTCCTTGAGGATTCGATCAACTGTTATCAGTTCCGATCGGGATCCTGAGGGTCGCGCCGCTCCCTGCCGTGGCTGAAGTTGTACGAGAATAAAGAAGCCTGTTAAAGTAGAAAAGGACTCCGTGCCTGTTTATGGTCCACCTTCGACTTACCACACCATGCAAGATTAACAAGCACAAGCCAAACGGTTTCACCTATGAGAGATCTATTGGCTTTGTCAATATTTTTTAGGCATATTGCAGAGCAACACAGGCTGCTGTGCAACATGGCTTAAAGTAAAGAAAAAAATCCCTATGACGTGGCTAGCATTGACCGTGTCATAGCACTTTTTTCTTTACTTTAAGCCATGTTGCACAGCAGCGAGGGCTACTGTGCAACATGGCTTAAAGTAAAGAAGAAAAAAACGCTATAACACGGCCAGCATTGGCTCATCATAGCACTTTTATTTTCATTCTTCAGTGTGAGTGAGCACAAAGTGTCTCTTTCAGCTCCATTGAAGGGTTTGTTAATCTGAACCCAACATATAACAACATAGGCTACAAAGGCCAGGGCCGAAAGGGGGAGATGAAGGAGTAGTGAATACACCAACAGGAGGTCACCGGGAAAACATCTAGTACCTGCCTCAATGGCAACCCACAAACATGATGCTACACTCACGAACACGGATATCCACAACTAGAGGTATCCAAATTCTTCCTCTACACTCACCTCTCACACTCAGAGGAAAGTCAGTGGTGCCAGCCATGATATATTGCCTGGCTTTACCTCTAAGGACTAACAGGCTTGTTGCAAAGAACTATTAATCACCTACCATCAACTATCAGTTATGTCTTAGTCTGGACAGGGCTTCAGTAGTCGACTCAACTTTGGAATGAAAACTTGACACAGTTGTGATCTTGCTAAGCAAAAAGCATATGAAGTTGGAGTTTTTCTCTGCTCGTCACAGCAATCATTTGTGATGTGAAAATTAATTGTAGGGTCAAAGATGACTCCTCTGATTCTTACTTTGAGAGATGGCACATGGGGATTACTCAGACAATAGAGCCGCTGGAAAGTTAACTATCTTGGGTTTAGTGTACCAAAGAGTAAGAATTCAATTTTTGAGCCATTGCGGCAAAGGTTGCTCCCCATCATCCATCCATTCCTATACATGAATAAGACACAAAGTAGCTGTTACCACTGTCTCCTGTAAGGCAGTCGCTTAGCTGTGAATCATCTGCATAAGTTTAAAATTGGTCCATAGCATCAGCTAGAAGACATAAGTATACATTAAAGGGCATTAAAGATAGTGATCCTCGGTACTCCCTGGGTTACTGAAGTAAATTGGTCTAGCCTTCATTTCTCCGTATGATTTTGAAAGAATGTCTTAATCCATGATAAGGCAAGCTCTGTAACACACATGTAGACTTTGAGGGGATGGAGTAGGCTGTTGTGATCAGTAGTGTCATAGACACTGAAAGTTCAAGCGCAGCAGGTTGGTTTTGATCAAGAGCTAGCAATATCTCCACACGTACATCAGTGAATATCAGTTCTCTTTCTACCTCTGACTGTTGGTCATGTAGAAGGGGTTTAGTTGTATCAATGGCGGAATAGCTCTCCCTGATAGCTGATGTTGTTACTGAGCCTCCCATCTAACAATTATTAATACATGGTTGTTTGCCAAGGGAACATTCTTTTAACTTTGACAGGCACACCAGGGTCACAAAGGTTACTTCCAAGTATTATAGGGTGCAAAAACTCTGGGGAGTTTGCCTTCAGCAAGTGCAATGGTATTTCAAATATGGGGGAAGGCAATGCAAAATGTAAAATAGGATGGATTGCTCACAAAAAGACCCCAGTTAGAGTGTAGCATTCTATTGCCGGTTGTGGGTACCCTTAGTGGTTTCATGGCCTGGGATAAAATTTGCATTTCAACCACTGGTGATAATTAAGGTGGCTCAGGTATTAAGATGTTCGAGTAGTGACAGTCAGAGTATGAATTAGAGTTTATTTACCTAAATCAAGTCCTTCAGCTCACCAAAGCACTCATGAAATTCATTCATTTGACCTCTCTGCTGAAGTATAGACTAGAGAATACTCCAAGGTGGTCAAAGGCCATCTCCCTAATGTAGGTTGCACTACTGAATATCAACCCCCAGAAAATGGTGCTACAAGAAGGTCGAGGGACAAGATATAGAAATCTGAGTACATATAGGGAGGTATAGATTTACTATTCCTAGTTCCACGTCTACGTACCTTGAAAATATAAATATGTATATAGCGGAAGCGGTGAGGGCTGTTTGGCTTAATGATTTTTTATCAACTGGTCTCCTCCGACCCTGCGATAAGTTTGTTGTTAATACGTGCTGCTGTACAAATGGACACGGAGCTCTTGTACAAAGCCATGATATGAAGCGCTGTGACTGTTTATGCCATCAAGATCGGACTCTTTTCAGCTTTTTTAAGAGTTATTAACTTTGCACTGAGCACGCCTTGTGTGTTAGGTTCTGCGAGACATTAACCCTTGGTGCCTTTCAACAGTACAATTTGCCAGAATGAGGCATTATGGGACTGGTAGTCCGCATTAATATGAACAAACCAGCATATCGAGTGTGACAAAATATGCACTGTAGCATCAACTGTGTATCTATAAAAAGTCATCGATTTTGTTTGTTCAATATTACACAATAGAACTGATAGGTGGCGTGCTTGTGTTAGGAATTGATTGGTTAATGTTTAATCACGGCGCTTGCGAGGCTTGTCGTGATACAGCTCTGTGGGGTTGTTAGGCTCCCAATAGAAGTAAATAAGAAGTAGCCTATCTGAGTCTCCCACATTTGTCGTATTTTATTAGCACAGTGTTTTCGTTTTTTTAAAGCATTATTTGAGGAGGTTGGCGCCATGTATATGCCACATTAATAAAAGTTGGTATGTCAGTGTCCAATGTCCTTTGGTCATTGGCAGACATGGTGATACATTATGCATGTCAATTATATAATTGTGTATATTTTATGGCGGATTGTCGATGCATTAGGCAGGCATACACTACATTTGAATGCAATTTGCATTTCTAATATTGTTTATTTATTTGCAATTTTCACCATGCACTTTTTTAATAATTATATTACATGTTTAAATGTATATGTTAAGTACTTTATTATTTTACATTATGTGATTAGGATTTTTTCCATGTCTATTAGGTTCTGGCTCTATAATGTTGAAACAAAATGGCGCCTACCAGATTGATAAAGGCTGCTGAGTCAGCCGAAACGCGTCTCCTCTGTCTCTGGGTCGTGGGAGGCCCTTTTAAATAAAGCAGCCTTATTCCTTCAGCCTTCATGTGCGTGCCTTCTTCTTTCTGGAATAAGGATTGCTGTGGATATATATATCACTATGGTACATATATGTGAAGTTAGGTATTGAAAATCTAGATTTACCGGCCGATAATTTGTTTTTAATATTTTGACCTCGATATTGTGTCACATCGATATTCTGGTGTTGATATTCAGGGTACGCACCCAAATGTATAGGTCCCTAACTAATAATGATCCACAGCGATGGGGAACTTAACACTAAATGTGAATCTAACATGGGTTCTTTGGTTGTTCCTGACTTGGAAGAGTCCTGGGGGACCTATTTAGGTTTAGATTCAGGTTAATACAATACACATTTTGCACTGAGTATATTATATTCATACACAATTAGTGACATTTGGGAGAACAACCACAGATTCAGGCCATCTTGAGTGAGGTACAGTATATCTTGGTGGAGGGGACTCAGATTTGGATTCTCCTACATCCCAAGATTGGGTTGTTGGGTATATGGGGAAAAGTGCCCATCTAAATACATCAAGATTCTGTGTGATTTAGGTCTGGTGGTAACCTGTAGCAATATTATGAGAGACTGGGGTAGTAGGGCGCGACCGATGGTTGATGCATGGTGTACAGGCATTGTACGGTCCCTATTGTTTGAACAATACGAGTGAACTTGTGTGGTGAATTACTGTCTGTTTATAGACTTATTTTTGGATTAGAATGTTCTTAAGTAGGAATCATGTTCATATGATCCCGCTTTTTACTAGTGCAGAGACCTGTATGCTGTCGATAGGTAATTAACAGCACATTTTCTCTCTGCTAATGTGATTGATACTCAAACCATGAGTTATTTTTGTTTCTGTTTTGTTTATTGTAAAAACAAAAAATGTAGTTATAAAAAAAGAAAAATAACATCAAAACTCAATTAAAAAAGACACATTCCCTAACGTGCAGTGAAAGGATTGCACAAAACAGTGTTAATAGGCAGATCATGTGTGCTATGCAAATACTGATATAATAACATAAATGCAAGTGCCCATATTATAAATGACTTACATCTATGGTCCCTAAGAGGGAATCAGCTACCCTGTATATGGAGAAGCAGGAGTCTCCCCCATTGCCTCCTGTCTGAGACAGGCTCTTGTGCTACATGAGCAATGAAGCAAAGCTCCACTGTGTGGCTCGTGTCTCTAGGGCAGCTCGTCATGTGGCAAGACGTTTGGTGCAGTTTTGTGTTTCTTTAGTAGCTGTCCAGCACAGATAGCTGACACACAGAGTGTGATACCTACCACAGTCCTAGCTTTTAAGCTAACATCATGACACATTGTGAGAGTTGTAGTTTTGTTTTTGAGATTGTAATTGTGGGCTTACAAATCCCACCTGTCAAAGTTTGGGCACAGTGAAAGGCTCTCTTGTTTCCTTCGTAACTGCTCGAATAAAGGGTGACTCCTCCCAGTAGCCACCGTGCTCATAACATACACATGACAGGTGTCATGTGTCTCATTAACAGGGTCCCAGTTGGCAGGAAAAGAAACAAAAGGCAGAAGAAACCACTTTGGCAATGTGAATAGTTCTAGATTGAAAATGAAGAGCTTTGCAAGATTTGGGAAGGCCCAACCTCCTCTGAGACAAAGTAGAGAAAGAGCCTAGCATAATCTTCCAGGCACAATATGCCAACAGGGAAAACTAGCTGCAGAAAAAAGGAGGACAATCAGGGACAAAAAGTATCTACTGTGGGCAGTGACTAGAAATATGAGAACATTGAAACATATTCTTCACAGTTCCAGGCTCCCGTGGATATGAGTAGAACAGGGAATTACTTCACAGGAAAAGAGTCAAACATAATCTTGCACAGGAATGCTCTGGCAACACAAACTGGGAAGACAACCATCTTGATTGGGAATGAATATAAGCCTAACCAGGAATACCGCCACAAATAAATGATACTGTCCTTCTATGACAGGAGTAAGAAAATAGAGTGAATGCCTGGCATCCTGCCATTAATTCGTCTAGCATCTCTGATCATCGGTATCACTGCACTTCTTTCTTTGAACTCTTGGCCCAATATTCTGGACTGTGTGCAGAGCCGTCTGCCATCTGTGAGAACCCTTCTGGGCTACTGCGGCTGCAAGCATGCCCTTGTTGACCCACGTTCCTGGGAATCCTTGCTGAACGCCATGTGCACTACCTTCCCGTCTGTTGATGCGGGACCAGATGACCACGCCGCCCTCTCCACAGAAGCAATGCCACTCTCTGGTGCATTCAGTTTCTAGATGTAACACCAGAATGCAATGTTTTGTTGACTGAAAAGCCAGAATTATCTGAAAGAGCCTCACATCACATTGGGCCTCTTGGAAGACCAACAGAACACTGATCAGAGCCACATCTTGTTGAGAAATTGCGCCTTGTGGAATTGAGAGCTCAAACTAACCTCCAAACATGTTAGCCTCATTTATGATGATTGAAACTTCATGTCTGTGTACCACTATTAATAAGCAAAGTGTGTCTGCAACATAGGGAATTGTACTTAAGGAATACGTAAATCAGTGGGACTCCTGACCCACAAACCACATTGTTGCACCACCTCATTTAGGTTGCCAGATTTTGGGCAATTAACCCTCTGCTGGCACCACCATCAGAAAACTTGAGCTAGTAGCCAATTTGCCACAGGCCAGCCTACACCAAACACCGGAAGCCCCAACCGTTTTAGTACAGGGTTTCCTACATTAAATTTCCCTACCCAGGGCAGACAAGAGAAGGAAAATCCAAGAATGGCTCTCACGCTCTCAGAAAACTCCCTTGTGGGTTAAATTTGTGAAACAAAAAGAAATGGCAGATGGGCTGCCATATCATGACTGCCCATTTGGCTTTACATTTTAGACGCAAATGCTCCCACCTTGTCAACTGTAGCAAAACGACCCATCAAAGCAGTCAACATGTTATAATAAGGTCTGCCATGGAGTGTACAGAGGCAAGGCCTCTGCAACTCCAGCAGTTTGGCAGACTTCCACCCCCCAACAATCAACACACTCCATAGTCTTACATTGCTCCAATTTGTTGGAAAGTCTCAGCATATTTTAAATCAATGGTGCAATAAAAACAGTTTTAGATTTAGTCAATTGTGACACTTGAAGCACCTTGGAATCTGCAACAAAGGTGAGAGGAGGCACAGTGATTGTGCAGAGGCAGGGACTGGTGGATGGTCAACAGCCACCAGTATTTTAAATTTCCTCCGAGTGTCCAGATCTTTACTAGGATACAGTTGTCCACTTGTGACAGCCCCTCTCCTTTAAAAAGTGTATTAACTAGCTAGCTGACTGTAACATTCAACAGCTCCAGGCATTGGCACTGGTGAGTTCTAAGGAAGTGCTGAAGGGATGGCACCATTCACAATTCAGCCCATCAGAGCTGGTGACGGGCTATCCTGGTGGTCTGGTGCTGAGTTGCTGGTTATTCACATTTGAACTGGTAAAGTGCCAGTTATGTGTCCTGTTGCTGCTCTGTGGCAATTCTAACGACTTTCGTACAGGTGCACATGAAAAGCTCCTTCCACCTTCGAGTTGTGGTAGGCTTTGTGTTAAGGGCCAGTGTTTGTTGTCCCACCTTTCAAGACACTATTGAAATTACTAGTCTTCGATGGTGTTTCGTTGTCTGTTTTATACACAAATAGTAGACAATGTTTTTGCTATCATTTTCTCCAGTTGAGATAGTGCCACTTACTTGACGGGGGTATTCACAAACCCTGCCTCTGTGTAGCAGCATTATGACTTCAATTTATCTGCTAGCTGGCCAGAGGTAGAATCCCCCCTATCTCCTTCCCAATGTGGTTAGTTTCTCAGTTTTGAGCAGATGTGACCCTTGCAGTGTTTCCATGGTCTGGCCTGGCTTTTCCTCTACTATCTGGTTCATTCTGGTAAACCACAGATGTCAAACTCTGGACTTTGGGCCAGATGTACGATGCTTTTAGACCCGTTTGCGCACGCTAAAAAGCATGGGCCCATGTACAAACAGTATTTTGTGAGTCACAAATAAATTGCGACTCGCAAAATACTGTTTTGCGACTCGCTATTAGGAAGGGGCGTTCCCTTCCTAATAGCGACCGCAAAACAATGTACCAATGTTTTGCAAACGCAATTGCGGTCGCAAATTACCACCTACTTCAAGTAGGTGGTAATGCATTCGCAAATGGGAAGGGGTCCCCAAGGGACCCCTTCCCCTTTGCAAATGCATGCAATATTATTTTTTAAGGGCAGGCAGTGGTCCCAGGGACCACTGCCTGCCCTTAAAAAATGAAACGAAAACGTTTCATTTTTTGATTTAAATGCATCCCGTTTTCCTTTAAGGAAAACGGGCTGCATTTTAAAAAAAAGCTGCTTTATTTAAAAGCAGTCCCAGACATGGTGGTCTGCTGAGCCCAGCAGGCCACCATCCCTGGGAGGGCCTGTCATTCCCAATGGGCTCGCAAATTGCGAGAGGCTCATTAATATTCATGAGACTCGCAATTTGCGACCCCATTGGGAATCACAAACAGTGTTAAACACACTGTTGTACATGCCAAATAGCGCCTTGCAAATTGTGAGTCGCAAATGCGACGCAATTAGCAAGGCGCTACTTGGCAGGTCTTACATCTGGCCCTTTGTCTTTACCATGTCGTGGTGACCACTGAAGGCCAGAGTGCACCAAGTGTGAGAGTATCAGGGATTATCATGTGTGTGTCTTGAAATATGCTTTCTTCTTCAGTGATGACATCTCATTGTGTATTATCAGCAGGTCAGCCAATTGTTACTGTATGGATGTGTTTTTTTTACGCTTTCCTTCCAGTATGTTTTTCCTTTTGTTTTACCTGTGAGCTTGTGATATGATTTGATTGCTGTTGTCGGAAGCTATTACCTGATGTTTTCTTCCAGGTTGATGGTGCAGGCCATCGTTTTAGCGCCCACCAGACGCATGTGGGCCTTCTTATAATAGCTTCCTCCTGTTCCTTCTGGGAGCTGGTTGAGTGTGTCTAGATAGGTTGCGTGCCAAGTTGTCCACTCCTTATCTTTTCTCAATAATGTCTTGATATTCATTTTAGTTGTAGTATCCATTTCTCTATATTCTATATGGAGGATGGGAGTCAGTCCTTTTAACAGATAGGAACAAAGCTTTGCAGCGGTGCCAAAAGCAGACCATGATACTAGGCAGCAGAAAGTAACTCAAATCACAGCCATGAAACCAAATTCAAGGGTTTAGTAAAATACTCTTTAAATAGGATATTCGAGCTGGCGGGGCTGTGGACTGAAGAGAGATTTCAGACACATTTGGTGGGGCTGTCCAGTGATCCGCCCGTTCTGGGAGGAAATACTGGCCCAGATTAAAGACATTCTGGGTTATCCCCTACCGAACACAATAAGGTTCACATTATTGGGAATCAGGGATGACTCTCTTAAATACCAAACAACTGGAGATCAATCTATACTATGGCTCTGTCTTGGGGTGGCGAAAATGGCAATAGTGCACGCCTGGAAAAAGAAAGTAGCCCCATCATTACTTCAATGGCACGCCAGATAGTGTCAGGCACTCGTAATGGAGAGAATGGGAAGCATTTTTATAGATAACTATACGAATTTCGAATATACTTGGGGCCACTCGTGGTCTACCTCTCCATAGGGCTGACTCTCACGGCATGCCCCACTCGCACAAGAGCGCTCCACCTCTTCCAATACTAAGCACCTTGCCATAGAGACACCCTAGGGCTCGTGAAGCTGGTAGTCTTTACACCATATGACCCGTCTAGCCTAGGTCCCCACACCGCACCACATTAACTTGATACATGCAGCTCGCCCATCTTGTGCACCAACTGGTTAGGGTTTTGTTTGATGTTTTTTGGGGAGGGGGAAGGGGAGGGGGAAGGGGAGGGAATCTAGAAGACATACAGATGTATAGATCACAGTTGCCACATTGTGTAATACAGGAATGCCCACTGAGACTCGTAGAAACTGTATCTGGAAATGTCTGTTTGTACCATATGAAGGGGGCAATATTTGACAGAGCTGTGACAATATATCTATGAAAAACTAATAAAAACAAGTATGACAAAAAAAATAGGATATTCGAATGGGTTTTCAAAGTTGTGTAATGAAGTTTTGAAGAGAGTTTTGATTTCAGTGCACTTGCTATGGAACCCACAAAATGTCCTTGGACTTCTAAAGATAGACCCACCAAAGAATGAAGTGCCCACTCAGTCCTGACAAACCAAAGCAATCCACTGAGTGGGGTACAGGGGTGGTGTCTGGTGCCAAGTGTGAAGGAAAAGCCTATTACAGTTCTGCTATCCCTTACTAGCTCATCTAGGTGCCATTACACCTTCATTCCCATGTAGATGCTATAAAGTTTGACAGTGCTGATTCTTCAAATCGATCAGTGCAGTCAAGAAAAACTGGTGGTGGGACCTAGAACAAGAAATGTGAGTGTGTTGGAATGGATTTACTGCCATTCTATTGGTAAGCTTTCATCCTTCAATTAATCTCATGTCTTTTCAAAACTGTAAATGCCAGAAGCCACTAGACACTAATCATTTTCTTCCTACAGATGGAGAGGGTATGGAAGGGATATGGGCCTTATTGCCTTCATTAATATGGTATTATGGAATGCCCACTGCTAACAACTACTTAATGTCCATGTGTTCGGACAGGTTGTATGACAGAGGCACGCATGGCTAAACCACGTGTGCCTCTACAATGCAGGCCTAACAACGAATGTTTCTGAACAACGCATTCCTTTACCACGTATGCCTTTACCACGCAACTTCGTGGTGAAGGCAAGATTGGTAAAGGGATGTGTGGTAAAGATCACACCCCTGCCCCTCCGCCCTGAGCCCTAAAATCCTGGCTCCTGCCCTATAAACAACCCAACCCCCTGAACCCTAAAACCCTAGCCCGTGCCCTATAAACAACCCGACCCGAGCTCTAAAACGACCTCCATACATAAACTACCCCAACTCCCCTCTGCCCTGAGCCCTAAAACCGAGCCCCCTGCCCTATAAACAAACCGACCCCCCACCCCCGAGCCCTAAAAATTACTCCCACTCCTAAAACTATTCCCTGCCCCCAAACCCCGGTCCTAGTCCCTTTTACCTGCATGCGCCGAGCTTTCTGTCTGGACGCTTCCTGTTCCTGACATCTAGACTGCGCACTTCCTTAACTTTGCCTATGCGTGGTTAAGGCATATGCGAGGTTAAGGCAAGAGTGGTTGCGCTTGCGAGGAAACGGCACATGTGGCTCTGACCGTGTTGTAAAGGCCGTTTCCCATTTGGACATGCCTTCACAAAAGTAATATGTATTTGGAATTCCATTTTAAAATGATACACTGGTTGTAGCAGAAATCATGTCCAAACTGTCTATTTTACCTTCCATAGTATAATAGTTTGATTAGAGCATGTGCAATGTTACACTCAACAAAACAAACACCTACTTTGTTCACACTTATGTAATAAAAGGTGTGCCTGTTTTATTTTTCTCACACTCTACCTCACTTATCTCTTTACCTAACGCATCACAAATACCACATCCATCTAGTTCACCTCTCTTTATTTCACCTATATCCCTGACTACCTGACATCTTTTCACCTCACATCTCTCTATACCTGGCCTCTGTCTTGTCTTCACATTTGATGTCCCCCTCCTCATTCTCTTGTGCTCATATCTCTCTCTCTCTCACCTACCTCCTTCTCTATCTCAACCTCTCACCCTCGTTCTACCTCTGGCACTGTCTCTATCTTTCCCTCTCTCATCACTCTCCACCTTCCTATAAACCTCTCTTTCTCCACCTCACCTTTCTTTTGCTCTGTTATGACTCTCTCCCCACCTGTCCTTACCCCTCTTATTATCTCTCTGCTTCTGTATACCTCCCTCTAACCTATACTTGTTTGTCAATCTTGCCCCTCTCTCTCTACCTCCCCCATCTTTTCACCTCAACAATTACAATATTTCCACTAATATCCCTACCTCATACTTTAAGTACCCTTCTCTCTGACTACCTCTATGAGACCGCTCTTGACCACCTCCTACGTTTTTTCTTTGCGCCACATGTCTTTTTGTCACGTCTCTCTCCTTACTTCATCTCACCACGTCTAATTCACGCATTTTACCTTTACCTTTATCTCTCTCTCTCACTCTCTACTCTAGGGGCCTCTGCATCTCTATATAGTTTCCCATTCTACTGCTTAAGTCTTTGGCCTCAACACTGGCTACATCTCCTGCCTCTCAATACATTTCTTTATAGCCACTCTCTCTACCTCTCTTTCATGACCCCACCTCTCTCTCCACCACTCTCTGCACTTATATCTCTACTTACTGTCTGCACTGCAACACTTTCTCTACCTCTCCCTTCTCTCTGCACCTTACTGATTCTGTTTAATTCCCCTTTTCCTCTTCTCTTCAGCATCTCCAATCTTAATCGCATCACTTTCTTTATCTTACCTCTCTATCCATCTCTGTATGTCAATGGCTGCACCCATCTCTTGTGTTTCGGTTACCCAGGCATAGAGTAAGATAAATGTGAAAGTGGCAGGTGTCACCTAAGAAGGGTCAGAAGATGGAAGAAAAGGCTGATTGGCATAAAAAACCACCAGGGCATGCAGAAAAGAGGTATAGAATGTGAAACTGGTGAGTTAGAGAAGATGGCAGAAGTGTACCAAAGACTGTACAGCACTGGATCTGCTGCTGAACAAGACTAGAAACAGCAATCTGGACCGTTTCTACACGGATTGGATGGAAAAACATAGGGACCAAAATACATAGGTAGTGGACAATGATCTTGTTGAAAAATACATCTGACCTCATTGTGTAGAAAGTCTGAGCACCTTATACTAAGGGAGACAGGATATCCAAGGAGAATCACAATGCAGAAGCATTAAACATCTGCCTTTCTCAAGTTTCATCTTGGATGAATGCTAATTCTCTAAAGCTAAATGGGAATAAAACTGAGGTCCAGCTGGTTGGCAAGCTCCCCCTCCTCTGGGGACCTCGCCTATGTCCTGCCACCATGGGCAATAATCCTACTCCAGTACCTGTGGTCAAGAACTTAGGGGTCTGGCTTGATGACAGGCTATCCATGAGCCATCAGATCTCCAAGGTTGCTGCCACCTGCTTTGGTATTTTTAAATGGCTCAGGAAACATTTGTGTCTGTCTTCCTGTCACAGCCCAGAGAACTGTAGTTGGGAGCTTGATGTGGATTAAAGAGCTGCACAACTACAGCTGATTTTCTGAAGTTATTTGTGGGGAAGTGCTTCCACAGTCAGGTGATCCTCCTCTATTATAGAAGAATTCCTTGAGGTCACAAGTACACCTGACTCCAGAGTCCAACACAGAGGAAATATTCCATCCACCTTCTATGCCCATGGACAGCTCTGAGAATGGTCTACCAATGTCTGCGTCCTTGATGATGCCAGAAATGTACCTAGTGCTGTGGGACATCAAGTGAGCTCTCCTGTATCTTGGTGGACTTTGGTGCCTGTGGATCGGTACCAGAGCAGCACAGGACCGCATAGTCCCTCACCAAGTACAGCAGGTAGACTCCTCAACCTCTCTCAGCTTTACCTAGCTGGGAAGCACACAATGTAGATTCTACGGTAGAGGCAGCAATTCAAGCCATCTTGAACCCAAAGTCAGAGGTATTATTAGTCTGGGCTTCAAGGGAAATGCAGTCGTTAGAGGCTGCCCCTTTGTGAGACTCTAAGGTCACATTTTTAATGGCCATCGATACATGTCTGAAAAAGTGCCATTTTAAGATTTCATGCAATTTAGCTACACCAGCCATTTTAGGTCCAGATTCTACACTAGAGGAAGGCGTGCTAAGTAAAGCCTAGACCTGGCTCAAGCCAAATGTCTGGCTATGGCTCACCTCTTGTCCCAGGGGATGAGTGAACCCAAAGAGAGCCAAGCCCAGCATTCGATGCAAGACCCCTCTGGGGAATGCAATTTTGTAGGACAAAAACTGCTAAAATGTAGGGGACCGGAGCAATGTCTAAAGAGTACTTTTCTATTAGGAATGTTTCTAACGAAATTAAAGGTCAACTACAATGACTGAACATGTCTGTCTGAAAGCATGAAGAACTTCAAGTGTCTCATGAAAGAGCTGTTACCCGATGAGCACCCTCTGTGGAATCTCCATGACCTCTTTATTTTCCAAAACTTTTAATTGCTGTAATTGAGATCTTGAGCCTTTCCTGAAATAGTCCTGTAATACAAGACATCTAGCCAAAAGGATTGTAAAGAAGCTATGCTCCAGTAGAGGAACAAAGACAAGAGGAGGAAGAAAACCATTGAATAAGATGCAAGCAAATGACATTGATAAGAAAGTCATTCAATCGTAAGCAATGAGATGACCTAAATCCCACTGAAGGAATTTTATTCAATATATCAGGTGTTCGAAAGTGGACCATTCTGCATGAGAATGGGAATGTTTTCAAATGGTAAGTTAAGGAGAGGCTCAACACCTCAATGGCTGCAATTAACTAATTAGTAAAAGGAAGAGATCTTGGAGCCCCCAGTTTGCTCCTTGGGTTACGGTGCTTAAAGAAGAGGCCTGGGACGTTTTCCGCATTGCTTCAAAGAGACATGTTCTCCTGTTGGTTTTTGATCTTTAAGTGTATTGAACTTTGTGTACTAATACTAATTCATGAAATCACTAAAGGCAAAGCATTGACCTTTTGTGCTAAACAAAAGAGACAATGATATAACCTTACAGTGGCTGAATTGCACAACATGTTACCAAGAAAACTGGGCTCAAATCCCAGCTTCTTTACTTTACCAGTGTGTGGTCCATCGCTTTACTTCACTATGTATCATTTTCCTTAACCAACCAAGTTAGGAGCACACAGAAGTAATGAAGTTCAGGATCTGTACTATACAATGAGCATTGGCAAAACCAATCAGTCTCTCCTTTTGGAACCTATTGGCTTTGACTATTATTTAAGCCATGCTGCCAGTCCTGTGCAGCATGGCAAAAGAATAAAAGAAAGCCTTTGACACGGTTGAATACATCATTTTGTTGGCACGTGCGCAGCACGCATGCGCATGCGCATGCCTACAAATTGATGCAGGCTTTCTTTCTGTGGAATGGAAGCAAAACAGAGTTTCGGGGGGGGAGGGAAGCAACATGGGATGTGGGGGGGGGGGGCAAAGAAACACAGAGGGCCCAATAGGGTGGAGGAGAAGCAACCGACGGAAGAGAAATGTGGATCAGGTGGCAGAGAAGTACAAGTGCAAGCAGACAATAAGATTAGCACAGGGATAGGGAGGAGAAGCAATGGGCGAGAGAGAAGGTCACAAGGGGAAACAATAGAGAGGGAAGGGGTGAGGATGAAAAGCAACGGGTGAGAGAGCAATGTGGAGTGGGCAGGGAGAACCACACATGCGAGAAAGCAATGGGGTGAAGTACACGAGGACGAGGGCAACATGGAGAGGCTTGGGAGACGCACACGGATGACAGACAGCAACACAGGGTGCGCGGGAAGGAAGTACATGAAGGAGAAAGCTTGAAAAAACATGCATGCTCATTGAGTGCTTAACCAAAAAGAAAATGGTAGTGCTTGAAGTACTGAAGCCAGCTATTGTAATGGTAAAGAGAAAATGCTCCATGGGATGGACAGACACAAAATTGACAAGCTGGGACACAAATAAGAAACAGCCAATTGAGAGTGACCAGAAAGCCAGCCAATGGTAAGAAATGGGTGAGCTCCAGGTCCCTGTAGGTTTTTGGTAAGCCCATAATATGTCTTGCAACATACAGCCCATGTGTTTTCTAGCAGGTGAGACCTAAAAAGCTAACTTCTATATGGTTAATATAAAATGATCTTGCTTCATATACAACAACATGAGCCATGTATACACAGAACATTTCAAACTGATGCATCTTGTTCAACTCATAGCAACGTCATCAGCTAATGGAGACATTCTTGAATGTTTGACGTTTAAAAAAAAATACTTTTATAAATGTCTCTCAATGCAGTGATATAATGGTATGTACTTAATTGGAACATTCAGAAATGTTGAAAAGAAATCTTTTTTTCTTTTTTCATTTTAAAGATTCTTCATCATATTTTTTTCATTACATGTGTTGCCTGATTTGCACGAAGAATCTATTGATGGCTCAGTTCATGCTTTGGCTCTTTGAGCCATGCCAGCCCGGCTCTGCTCTCTTTGAATTGGCTGGCTTGCCCACCTCTATTCTACACTGTATATTATTAAGTCATTTGGAACAGAAACAACGTTCTCGCGTGACACACATCGTAAGAACATGAAGAAAACACAAGCGCTGCTTTTAGCTACTATAAAACAGAACTATCTATCACAGAAAGAAGTGGAACAAAATAACACACCTTCGAGTGTGCAATATAGTGTTTAATTGCACCTGCAAGCAAATTAGCAGCTCCCAGACACCTTTTGTAACCCCTCTTCCACTACCACCCCCCCCCCCACACTGCGTGTTCATTAACAAAATGCTGTATTTAACTAAATGTACACCTTTTATTAAAAAAATACAAATGGTGCACACATTATTTGCCACCAAGATACACAGAATAAATGAACACATTTAGAAAAGGAAACCAAATTATGCTAATATGATAAACAAATGTAATTTACCCATCATGAATTTCGATTGATGTTATTTGCCTATATGTTAGTCATTCTGAAAGAAAATGATGGATTTTACTATTCGATGGGTCAACAAGCCCCGCTATAGGCTTTGAATTGCTAGCACTGTGTATGGTACTTTTCCTTAAGCACCATTAAAATGTAAATCATGTCAACCATTTACTCTAATAACATAACATAACACGTGTATTTGTAAAGCGCACTTATCACCCATGGGTCTCAAGGCGCTGAATAACAGATGTTTATTGTTACCCAACTCAATGGTACTCATTTTATCGACCTCAGATGGATGAAAGGCTGAGTGGACCCGCCGGGATTTGAACCTGTGACCATGAGGTCGAACACAGGCCCCCTGCAGTGGGTACATTAGTCCACTAAGCCACCAGACCCAGCTCTAATAATAAAATTAACTTGATTTATGTAACCTTTTCTGATTTAAACGACTGTAACACCCAAAAACAGTTATTACTAATATTAACCAATTCCATTGCACTTCTTTTATTTACATCAGAAGGATGAATGGCTGATTAATCAGTTTGGCGCTAAAACCTGTAGCTCCATAAGGATCTTTGCATCAATCACATCAACTGACTGCTGACTAAGAGCTCTAAGGAGCTTGAAGTTTACTTTTCAGTCTGCTATGAGCAATCAGCAAGACAATCGTTTCTCTTTACGTCTGCAACTCTAGGCGCGATAGCAGAATGCTGAGCCTTTTTAGGTATGGCCTTTGAAACAGTTTTAGCTGTGTCTCCAGGCTTTTGTTTTTCCCCCCAGAAAAGCATACATAACATACATACACAGAAGTGCTTTTGGTCAGTGACCTTCATCCATTGGTCTGTTAAATTGTCATTCACATTTTGGTTCCGCCTACCACAACAAACAGCATGGGACCGTGGGTCAGCCCACTTTTCCCAATGCCTTACTTCACTGTGAGTGACTGCAGAAAGCGTGTGCACTTTGATCACGAGTGCCTAAAAATAGCTCTTTTCTCTTCAGTTGCAAAGCTGGTTCAAGGCATGCTTTTGTTATTTTATTTATTTTTATATTAACTTTGAATCATTCTATTTAATTTGCCTGCTCTCCTTTTAAAGGTTTATGTTATAAAGTATTTAAGTGACATTGTAGCATTATAGCTGCCTGTAATTCAATGAGCTTAGTTAGGTGGTGATTCATTCTTACCTGCTTCAGAAAGAATGGTAATTAAATGCACGGCATAATCACAAGGCTTGTTGATGAAATAACATCACTGGCAAAACATTGCATTTGTGATTTTTGTTTAATTTAAAATTGTTATTGCCAGTACAAGGTGGACATGTTTAAGTGACCGCATATTTTCATTTTTATTTTTGGGGCATATGCTTGTAATAATTTTTTTTTAATATATTATCCATTGCACCAGCATGCAAGGCTAAACCTACATCCTTTGGCAGTGCTTGTTTTAGGTCTGCCATTAGCCAAGACCTTTTACATTTACTAAATTATTTCATATACATAATTTACTACCTTGCAGATGTTTTCGGAAAGCCTTCTTCAACCACTGGTCTGTTAATTGTGTCATCCACTTTTTTCTACTGCACACTACAGCATGAGGTAATGGTTCAGCCCCGTTCAGCCATTGGCTAACTTCACTGTGACTGGTGGAATGCTACTCATTCATAAGGAGCACATCCTCATACAAACTAGTTTCCTTCAGTGTAAGGAACTACTTTGGCAATTCGTGCTGAGATGAAAAAAATATTTTTGCTTTTTGCAAACGTTTTTATTTTATATTGGTGACGACCCAGTAGCTATCCTAGCAATACAATTTTATCCAAAAGTGACAAAACAAAACAAGCATTCACAAAGTCAAAAATCTGCCAGTCAACACCAGAACTATTGGCTTTACCAATGCTTGTCCATCGTTTGACACTAGTTTAATGTTTACTTGCTTATTATTTGAGTTAGCCTCAGATTGTTTATGGCTTCTTAACCTGGTTTAGATGCTTAAACTAGATACTGCCAATAACGAAGAAGGCATTGTTCTCTTTGTCTTAGCCCAGTGGTTCTCAAACTTTTGACTCCTGAGGACCCCCATTGAGTCATTACTGGAAGCCGGGCACCCCCCAAGCAAATTGTACTATTTAAATTTCAAACATTAAAATAGTAATTCGCAAAAAATACACAAACAAGTGCACACCAAAGAAATACTCGAATTACTAAAGAGAGTATTATTTTACATTGAAAAAATATGCAAAAAACGAAAGAATTTAATGGGAAGGTTGGTGCTGTATCTAGGCGACTAACTTTTCAATGTTTGGTTTTATTTCGCGGTGTGGGGCTCCTGCCAGGGCCAGAGTGGAAACTCAAAGCTGCCCTAGCAAATGTTGTCAGACCAGTCCCCGTATGGTGCACTCCAAGTGCAGCGAGTGAGCCTGACCACAACAAAAGGTGCTTTGGGGAGCTCTCCGCCAAGAAAATTTTGGGGAAAAAATGGTACATTCTACAACACATTTGGCAATATATATTGAATTGTACTAGCTTTTAAAGCATAGTAAATGATGACCTTACTGTGCACCAGGATATGACAATCTTTGTTGGGGCTCTTCAATGATTCCTTCACTATCACTCTCCAACAGTGCCTCTCATCTCTCAATAGCCCCATGTATTTAATTTGTTTTATAGCACCTCTGATATCAGTGTGGGGTGTCAGAGCACTTTACATCACACACATACAGACAATATGAATCATACGTGTGTAAATCAGTGTATAGAAAATTTTACATAAGGCAAAGGGGACTACAAGGTGTATGAATCACATGTCATCCATACTGGTAGGCGTTTTATAATCATGCTTGGTCTGGAGAAGCAGAAACTCAGGATTCAGAACTTAACAGTGGTTAGCATTGACCTTAATAATAAGAATTTATTTCTACCCAAACAAACCTTATTTAGCAGCATCAGGATAATGAAAGACTGGGAAAAACATAGATTACTACCTTGCACCATGCAGTTTGCAGGCAGCTCTTTGAAGGCAGCTTATAGCAACTGTGCTAGATTACGATTGTAACTTATGAACTGCACAGTAACAAAAGAATCTCTGTGACAAAAGCAGTAACCCACTGAGCTATGCACATAAAAATACGGTTGTTTGAAATGCATATACGGTTGTTTGAAATGCATGTTCTTTGCAGCAGGGATATTAACCATCTGTGCTACCTTAGATGAGTCAAAGCTGCCTCTGGACAAAACTCCATTCTCTCTACTGCAGGTACATTGATCACCAGAGTTATCTTGACACTTTTATTGCTGCCCAAAAACTGCTGATTATACAAGGAAGTTTGCAGTGCTTTTCAAACTGCTGCTTGCGGCCCCCCTGGGAATGTATCACGGACCACTGGGGGTCCACGGACCCCAGTTTGGGAACCACTGTCTTAGCCAAAGGAGCCCAGCTATCAATGGTGCAACTGGCTCAGTGGCACCGTGACTCAGGGGTGTAGGAAGACCACTCCATCCCCATTATGGCAGTATATAATTTAATTAAACAGGAAAAAGAGTAGACATTATATTTGCTTGCATTAGGGCCCATTGCATCCTTTCTATGTCACTACTTATACCCCCAGCCTAACATGTTGGAGTGACACAAAATGATGATACTGCTGACAAAAATTTGATGACGGGCCCCTAAAATACATACTGGGCTGGCTCTAGGGCGGTCCGATCGGGCGCTGACTTCAGGGGGCGCTGTGTTGTCAAATATATTGCGGATTTAAAAGCACCTTCTGCAACGTTTCTTGCCTCCAACAGTTTTCAGGCAACAATAAAAATGTCTAGACAACAATGGTGATTAATGGACCTGCTGGAGAGAGATCAAGTTTTTTCTAGTGGAAGTTTTGACTCATTAAAAAGTAGCGCAGAAGGTTAATATGCCTGCTGCAAAGGACGTGTACCATGCAGATCACAAAGTGCATACAATGTAAATAGGTCAATGGGTTACTGATTTTGTCAGAGAGATCCTTTTCTTTCTTGCAATTTATACATTAAATCCTAATATAGAAGAGTGAGCTATTAACTGTCATCAAAGAGTTGCATGGAAATTTTCAAAGTATAAGTTATGATTTATGTTATGATGTTTATTATTTATTTATGATGTTATGTTATGATTCCCCTCCCCCCCCTCTCTTTCATTATCCTAATGTTGCAAAAAGGGTTCAAATCATTTCTAATTAGTAAAGACAACCCCCAACCATGGTGGTACGTTTTAAATTCTGATTTGTGCTTCTCCAGATCAAGCACTCAAAGTATACTGCCTACCAGTATGGATGGCATGTGACTCCTATACCTTGTAGTCCTCTTTCTGATGTAACGTTTCCTATACACTGATTTACACATGTGTGATTCATTGTCTCGGTGGAACTTGTGTGTGATGTAAAGTGCTCTGACACCCTAAATGGTACGAGTAGCGCTATAAACTAAAAGAAACGCATGTAAGAGAGTGGTAATGGAGATGTGAGGGTCACTGTTAAAGGGTGGTAGTGATGGAATTCATGGAGAAGGAGGTCATCGGGGGCGCCAACTGACATAGTCGCACTTGCCGCCTCCGGCCCTAAAGCCGACCCTGAGCCAGTCCACGCACGGGGTTTACCAACCCATTCACCCCAGGAGCTGCAGACCAGTGGCACGTGCCAGCAGCTTGCAGAGGTTGCAGTGGCATAGGTTAACCTCTGAGCTCAGTTTAAACATAAGCTGTGAGGTAGTATGGCCCGGAAGGCCGTCACCGTTGCAACATCATAACGACCGGGAAAAAAAACGCAACCCAGAGAACAGCCAGTATACAGGTGTGGAGGACCGTTAAAATGATTCCTACTTTACCTGTGAGAATGAGGCAGAAACGTAGCAGGAGAAGGCGCGCTCTCGACTGCCAGGCTGAGGGACCCATCTCTGTGAGGACACGCCGTTAGCACACTGGGGCCCCGGCTGGGTTTTCTCCCTTCTTACAACAGCCGTCCCCCCCCCCCCCACCTGTCTGCCCCTTCAACACCGACAGAACCAGTTTCCTGCTCAAAGGGCTGGCGGTGGGTTGCTAAGGAAGGTCTGAAGTGCGGCCTACTCGTGCTAAGCAGATTACCTGCACCTCAACGGTCAGACACCGGAGCCTGACCTGTCAACCCTCTCAATGTGGGCGTGTCTATCTGATGCTATCAGACAGACAGGTGCGTGTCCCTCTTATCTGCTTCTGTTTCACTATGGAGTTTGACGCAAACATAAGTTATTCACAGCATTGCGACACTCCAGAGAATGACGGGTAAATGGGAACAAATCACGTGTCGACTGCAGAGCTCGAACGTACAAGCCATGTGATGTTGCGCAGGGGGTCTGATTGTGAACGCTTCTCTGTCCAAAGGTGATGGCCGTGTGGTGGCGCTACTGAGACCACAAACTGGTATCAGTGCGCCACTCACCCTGTAACCAACAGGCCCAGCTCAAGCAGTCTCTGTATACGAGAGCCAGCCCAGAACCAAACATAGATGGGCCATGAAGATGCATTGGAACAACATAGTGGTTTTGAAAATCGAGGTCACAGAATGGGGTTTACAGAAAACTAGACTAGTGAAGAAATTTCGCGCCTGGTGATGCCTACCGTACACATACATTCACGCATTCGTTTGGGAGCACCCACCTAAGCCTGGGATACACTGCAGTCGCGCCCAGGAAAGCCCTTCAGCCCCTTTCTGGGCAGGTTACACCCCAGCACAGAGGCAGCCATTTTGACGTTTCTGTAGGAGAACAGAGGACACCATCTCCTCTCATCTTCCCCCCAGTGCTTGACCTTAGCTGCCATTGTTTACCCTTTGGTCTCAGACAAACTTTGGAAAATACAGTTTTCTGAGACAGAGCTGGAAGTGTGGAAGAGACAGGAGAGAGGAGCTCTGACTCCTGGGGCCACCTTTTTTTCAAATCCGTCCACACCCAACGTGATGTGTGCCAGACCCTGGCAAGAAACCACTGCCAAGGTGAAAGGTAGACGACCTAATGGATCGCTTTAATGACCTCAAGGGGGGCATTAGGCCCAGGGGCGTAGCCTCAATTGTTGCAGCAGAGGCACAGGGCCCACCGAACCCTGATTATTGATGTATTTTGCAGTTGAAACAGTAGCCAGGGGCAAACATGCTTCCTTGCATTAGGGCCCATAACACACTGGCTACGCCACTGCCTAACAAGCTAATGCCAGTTTCTCTGCTTTGCTTAGGGCTGCTTTACTGCATGTGAGCACATTCCTTTATTTTAGCATCACTAAACCTGTTTCTAAAGTCCTGTTGTGCATTACTTTAGTTTACTTCATGTGTAGAAGCTCTTCCCTCTTTGCTCCCCATGTAAATAAATACTGACCCATCACAAACTCCTTTAGATACTAAGGACCTTATTACGATGTCGGGCGGATTCACGTCCACCCGACACCATTGCGGAATCGGGACCGCAGCATTACAATGCGACTGCACATGGTGCGGTCGGATACTCCCATTTCTCTATGGGAGCGCGTGCTGCGGCTATAAATTGGCCGTAGCACAAGCTCCCATAGAGAAATAGGAGAATCTGTTCATCCCTGCACCGCGTGGCAGGCACCTCAAGGTGGCTGGCACGCGGTGCAGGGATGAACAGGGGGGCACCATAGGTGCCCCCTCGGCCCCCAATCAGAGGCCCCAGGGAGAAGGGCCCCCCCCCAGTTCCCCAAAGTCGCTTTGCTACAGGCTTTCCATGTCAGAAAGCAAGACATGGAAAACCTGTCGGAAACCGACATCGTAATCCCGATGGCGGAAATGCCGTCCATAGGGATTACGGTAAGGCATTCAACTGCCCGTTGGAATCCAGTCGGAATGACCGGCCGATTTCACTTTCACCCGCCTACATCGTAATGCGGCGGTCAAAAGTGAAACCCACGATGTGACTAGGAAAGCCTCCAATCTGCGGTCGGAGGCTTTCTGAGTCACATCGTAATGAGGCCCTAAGTTGAGGACTACTTGAAGTTTGTCATTTACTATAATACGATAAATAAAGAGAATGTGCCTAAAAAATCCCAGAATCCAAAGAAAAACATTTCTAAAAATGCATGAATAGTTGTGGAGTCACACAAAATGGGTCCAAATGGCCTATATGAAGCGGACATCATACTGATTTCAAAGGTATGAAAGTACACTTTGATTGGATGCCGGAGGAGCAATTTTTTAGGTGTAAGACCGGGCTTCCCCGTACTGAGGTGTTGTTTTAACTTACATAGTGCACCATCTGCTAATAGTAAGGCATCACTGCGTATTCGGGTAACTAAGGCATTCCCTGCTGTCTTTGAAGTTGGGTGTTAGATATTTCGTGTGCTGTCTTTTATAGGAGGCCTGTATTATGGCTTAACAGGTGGTTTTATTTAAAGTACTGCTTTTGAAAGACTTGAAGTCAGGGTCGAGCGTGCCTAAAAGGCAATCAGGCAGTGCTTGATTGGCTTGCCTGTCAGGCCACTGTGTGAGCTGTGTTTTGGGCTGTTGTATAGGCCTGGCTCATGGTCTGTTGGGTTGCTTTTACTGTTTATTTCCCTGATAGTAAAACAACCATTGCCTGCAGGAAGCTCAAATGGATGCAGTCTTCCATACTTTGCAAAACCATATACAGGATGTCTTTACAAGTTCAAAACCTCCCCAACTTGCAAACATGGGCCAGTTTTTTAGCTTCCTACTTCACTAATGCCGGCTACTCTTATTTTGGTGCCCAGGACTATTTTCTGTCCCAGTTCGACCCTGCTTGTAGTTTAATATGACATAACAAATCCTGTTAGAAAAGGGAAGTATGTTAGTGAACCTGAATGAGCACTTCAGGAGCGCTGCATCTGATTTAATGCCGTTCCTAGACTATTACATCCAACAAAAGGGGCTATTTTCTGAAATGTATCTCACAATGTGGACAAAATTGCTTTATTCTACTTGCAATTAAGGGCCCCATTACGATGTCGGGCGGAAAGCCTCCGCCCGACAGTCGGAATTACCTAGACCGCGTCGGAACCCTTCAGACCGACTCGCTCGGTTTACAATCCTCCCGACCGATTACGATGTTCGCGGTTGGACTGTCAACTGCGTGGTCCTTCTGAATCGGTTACGACTGGCTCTCAGAGAAGTTGTGTCGGTCGGAACCGCATTGTGCAGCTCTACGAACAGAGTTTCCAACGGACCGATTACGATGTCGATTTCCAACAGCCTTTCCGAGTCGGCCTGTCCGACACAAAAAGGCTGTCGGAAAGTGACTTTGGGGGCCTCTAGCAGGGCCCCCTTCATCCTGTGGCCTCTGGTTGGGGGCCAAGGGGGTACCTAAGGGACCCCCCTGTAAAACCCTGCACTGTGTGGCTGGCACCGTCGGGTGCCTGCGACAGGGTGCATGGCTTTACACACACACCCCATTTCCCCATTGGAGCCTGTGTTGTCGGGCAGAACTCGGGCTCCCATAGGGAACAATGGGACTCCGACCGAACAGTGTTCGATTGCATCGTAATCGGTCGGGCAGAACCGCAGGCCAGAAGTCGGTCGGTTCCTAGATCCGAGACGGTGTCTTTGCAGAAAACTTTGGATTTGACTGGCCATTTGGGTAAATCTCTCTATAATTGGCAATAAGGTGACAGCTGCAGCTTACTAAATATTCACACTGCTGTAGCGCTGCTCAAAAATTTTCAGAGTGGGGGTGGTGCCATCGACGTTACATCACTGAAGTCAGAAGGACTGTGAAGATTTCAGTTGTCACACAAAGAACATGTGTGGCAAATGTACTCAGCAGGAGACTTTTATGGTTTTCTCTGTAAAAACCGAATAAAGTGTGGTTGATGATGACTGGAAAATGTATGGTAAATAACTGGCTGTGTGTTTTGGAGCACACTTTAGTAAATATATTATTAATGCATGGCGTGATAGTGCACTGTCATTTACACACAGACATTTTCCAATTAAATGGCCATTAAATTTGCACAGACAGACTGGTAAACTATATAGCTCACAAACATAATGTGTGGAAATAAAGAGAATAATTAATCTGTGCATCATCACGTGTATTAATTTGTTTTGATCCTATTAAAATATTTGCTTCTATCACATTTCAGAACTATAAAAAGTATGTACTTCAGTTGTGCTTTGCTGTTGATACATTCAGAAATATGTGTACAGTTAAATTACTTGTTTTTACATTTTGTTGTGTTAGAAAACAAAATACATCCTACAGTCTTTCCTTTCACACTCCCCATATGCCAGCAAGATTGTCACATAGTTGATTTTGCAAAATCTTCTCACTTTGCAGTCAAATAAAAGGAAACACCAATCTCAGTGTCAAAAGAATAAGCAAACATTTGGCAGAAGACAATAGCCTGACATTTGACCTCGTATTTAAAGCAAAGCAAATGTGATAAGTTAAAACACTTAAATGTGTGTTTATTGTTCATTCACCTTCTGATCTCCAGCATGGTTATTCTGAGGGTGCTCCAGCACCCCTGCAGCCCTACTTCTAGTTCTAGTGCCAATGCACTATTAAAACTCGACACATAAGTGTAGAGAATGGCGTAGAACAAGCAGGATCGTGTCTGTCTCCCTTTCAGGAAAATAGCAATACCCTAGGGACTGATGCAGTGCTTAATTTGTAATAGAATGAGTGTTGGTGCCCAAAGCTCTGCTCTGAAACCAGCGGCTGATGCTTTTAAATTTTAGTATTCCAACTACCAAGGCTGTGTAGCCTTGAATCCACCTCAGGCCTCTTTAATCCACTACCAGACACTCCCTGCTCCTTTATCTCACTCTAGCCAGTCACTGCTCTCTCCCTTTGTGGCGTTTTTTCCGTCTTTCTTGTCCTCGTCCTTTCCCATTTTTGCATTTTCCCTTTCTTGCTCTCGGTTAATATCTGATGAGGAAAAATAAGTGCTGGTACCCTTAAATGAGTGCCGGTGGACCCCACCTGCAAGCACAGGCCCAAATTAAGCACTGGACTGATGAAGGAAAACTACACTGCTGCTTCTGAAGGAATCAGGAGATGCAGTGAGGAGACGCCTACCCTGTCCATAGAGAGGCCAAGATCATCTTTCAGTATCTTGCTGTGAAGAAGTTGAAACACAGCCTAAACCAATAGCCTGCAGCTGCTGCCTACTACAACCAGCATATGTCTTGTGAGCGGCACTCCCAAAGCCAGTAGGCTTCCCCACTCCTGATGCTGTAAGAAACCTGCGAGGTCTAGGCTAGCTTAGACCTGCCACCCTGTACCCTTTATTTTGCAAACAACTGCTTCTTCATGTAGTGCTGATGTTTATGTGAAGCGTGCATACCTGCACCATGAATTTACTACACTACTGCTTCTCTGTTTGACTCAGATAACTATGTGTGACCCATATTCCCATAATACAGTGTGGCATGTCACAGCCCACATTTTCAACGATCCTGAGCAAGGCTATGAATGGCCTACTCACTTTAGTCCCCAAGATATTGTAATTCACCACATTTTCCCAACCAGTTAAAGCTGTAAAGGCCACATCTTATCTGTGGCGGCTGGTGACATTTGAAAGTGGTGAGATGTAAACGTTGGGCATGATTTTTATATAGCAAGCGATGTGAACAAGTTCAATGGACAAACCTGGGGTCCAGGGGTAGTCCCTCTCCTGAGAAAGAAATGAAATAAAGATTGGCAAATGGTGCATTTTAAAGTAAATTAATGTAGCGATAAAGCAAGGCTTATTAAGCAGAGGGAACGTATAGTCTTGAAATATTAAACACATTAAAAACTGCCCCATATCTTCTTGCATTTATTTGTTCAACAGTTACTGTAATGTGTAAATTGTTCTGCATGACAACTTTAGCCCTTTAAAATGTATGCTTGCCCAGTGTCTTGCACTGCATGCAGCATTAACTTTGGAAAAATATGCTCTAACCAGACTTCGAGAAGCACCCACAGATGCTAGCTGTAACCAGTCATATAGAAATATGTGCAGTCAGGTCTTTAAGTGAGATGAAAAAAGTGGGTGCTCTCTATAAAGGAACATGCCAAATACATTTCTGTGATTCCCATAGTGTGCCATCAGACCGGTATTTTGGTTTCTCTCTCAGATGTAATTTTATACAGATACATGGCACAGCAACTGACATACGCCTAAAGCCTGTCAGTATGATTGGCTTTGTCACTAGGTGTTAGCTGTTTAAGATAAATGAGTAACAACAATGATTTCTTATAAATAATTAACATTGGAAATGTTTAAATTCTGAAATAGTGAGTCTGTGAATTAAATAGCATTGAGGCCTGTGGAAGGAGTTTTGGCCTTCAAATATGTGTGCTTTAAGTTAGATATGTATCCTCTTTTTCTCTGCATATCTTGTCCATTTGCACATCTTCAACCCCCTCTCTTTCCTCTTCAGCATCCTCTTTTCACTCTTCCCCGAATGCACTTCCTCGCATCTCTGTCACTTCACCGCCCCCAACATGCACTGCACTCCCTCAAATTTAAGCATTTTAATTTCTCTTACTTTCGCCTTGCAAATATTTTGACATCAGTGTACCCCCTTCACACACATATCCACAGAATTTCAGTTGCAAATGGAATACACAAACATTGTTCTGTGTGCTCTGCAGAGAGGCCAACCCACTGACAGGCACTTTGTTTGGCTTTAGCCTTAGCGCCGTCATGCTTAATCAAAGCCCCTCATAAACAGCTGGCATGGCTCAAGCTTCAAAGTATGCACAGAAAAAAATACAGATAACAACATTATAAAATAGCTAACTCTTGGGGAATGCAAGATTAAGTAAAGCATGTGAAATAAGAGAGGAACTAAATCGCTGAAATGCATTCCCTTGACGTTTTTACCATTCATTGTTTGCAATCAATCCATGGTTTTAGCATCAGTGTTAACTTAGGGGCTTGAAGACAGGGCCAGTTTTAATGTCATACATCAGAGAACTGGCCACTGTAAGCACATGTTCCACAGTAAGCACATATCTCTCGCTTTGGGCCTGACTCGGATATTTGGATCCATTTCACAAGGGAGCAAATGCCGCAGCTCCACTTCTAAAGGAGCAAGCAATGTGCAGCGAGGGCCTGGGGTGTCACAGTGGGGGAGGTTAGAGCGATAGCATTAGCTTGCAATCACTTACCATTACCGAGAACAAGGCACCGGATCAGAAGTGCTTGCATCCACTCTCACGTATGACGAAACGGTGGGATCAACGCCTTTGAATGACGGACGTCTGAAATCACGCAGAGATTTAGTCTCCTACGCCCAAAACCGTGACGCTTATTGCCTCACTGGTCTACAGTGTGCATACAACCAGAGACCCCAATGGCAATGAAGGGCTTTAAAACAGAAAGCCCGGCCCAAGGGGAGGTATTTAGGTATCTACAAATTATGCATGCCCTTACCGCAGCTTTACCTGATATTAAAGACATACCGGAGTCATCACCGTTGGAAGACCGTCTACTGGATGGCCCGCTGCACTCAAAAGCCATATCGCTGACCTAAAAAAAACTATGTAACAACCTACCCGACACGTTCCACAAACTCCGAGAACAATGGCAGAGAGACCTGGGGCCCATTGACGATGAGGACTGGCAAACGGCACTAATGTCCCCTAGGGAAGCAGCCATTACCCTCCGTTTCAGATTGATACAACTCAAAATCTTACACAGATCTTACTTGACAGGGGTCACCCTGGCGAAAATAGGCGCAAGAATAGATTCGCTCTGCCTCAGGGGCTGCCAGCAAAATGCAACCTTTTATCACACGATTTGGGATTGCCCAGAGGTGCGACCGATATGGGAGGGGGCCTCGACCCACATCCAAAATGCCCTGGGAAAATAGTTAATCCTTACGCCGAGACTAGGTCTTCTTAACATATGGGAGCCGACTGACCTCACGGAGGTGGAACAACAATTGACCACACTGGCTGCACCCTAGTCAAGCGCGAGATCGCGAAGGGGCGGGGGGCGGCAGGCGAACCTTCTCCCCGAATGTGGGTAAGAGAGTTTGATAAATGTATGATTGCAGAAAAGGAAGTATTTAAATCACGAGGGTGTCCGAAGAAATGGGACAGAAAATGGGGCAAATGGAATGTACACCGTGGCAACCTGTGTGTATCCCCCTCGGTGGAAATGGAAATGCGGCATGTTGAAGAGCGAGATATGGGCGTATCATGATTGTAACCACTCTATCCTCTACTATAGCGATAAAACATTTTATGAATAATCGAAAGGATAAAAGGAAAATGTCTGTGACTTTCAATGTTGTGAAATTAATTTAAAAAAAAATATTTTTTTAAAACCAGAATGCCCTGCGTCGTGCCTCACGTTAAGAAAGTTGATTTACTGCCTGTCTTCCGTCTCCTGCTTCAGAGCGAGGCGGGGCAGGCAGCCTGAAACAGACAACCCAGACTTAAATACATCAATTTATTTGGAGATACGATCGTATCTCTAAATAAACCGATCTATTTTATATTTTTTAATGTAAATGTGTAGGAATTTTCAGAAGGGCACAGTCCCACAGCCCTAATGGAGAAACCGCCCCTGCATCTTATGCAACTGGTAGTTTACCTAATATCCTGGAGAGCTATAGGATGTACTCACATATCACTGGTGTTTCCCAGTGCCACGAGATAAAGATCGCACAAACACCGTAGGTCTCTTGGCGCTGGGTAAAGTGAGCAGAAGAAACAGAAAAGGAAAGAAAGTAGACCAGGAAATTGGTAACATATGGTTTATAAAAAGCTTAGTGCCTAATGAAAGAGCTAAGTCTTAAAGAAGCGTCAAACAGAGATAAAGAGATTCATGTCAAGGAATTTTAGGTAAAGAATTCCAGGGCTCTTCTCAGTCCCCACCCCCAATTCTCTTTTTATTTAACTTAGGAATTACAAGTAGACTGGCAGAGGCAGAAGGGAGGGTACTATAGGGACAGCACATCCTAATAATGGTGGGATATTATCAAAGAGTGCTCTGCACATAATGCAGAGAGATGTAAATTGGATCATTTGCTTTAAGATAGTTAAGATGAAACAGTAGGAGGTGGCAAGAGAACAGCGAGGAGCCCCAAGAAGTAATCACGTCACAGTATTTTGAAAAAATTGGAATTTCTGAAGCGGCTATTGTGGGGAGCCTAGATCGAGAGAGTTAGCATAGTCTAGGCATAATGATGAGAGCAGCTACTGACAAGTTCACAATCCGAGAACACCGGGCCTGCTAAGGAAAGCCCATTATCAATTTTCACTTCCAAACGTCAGAGGAAGTAGGCAGTGGGCCCATCTCAAACAGTCAGTAAGCATCAAGCCATTAATCACTTCTGCCAAAGGCGATCAAAATTCAGTTTCTTTCTGTATTCAGATAAATCTTATTAACTGATGGAAAGCTTCCAGGGAGGAAGGATCTCCACCAAGGCATATCAGAACCTGTGTATCATCACCATAAATGTAGGTTCTTACAAGAAGTTTGGAAAGAGCTCTCAAAAGTGGAACATAAGGAGTGCTGAGCGACTCCAAAGCTAACTGGGAGCTCCTGGGCAATATAGGAAGCAAACTTCATGGCTCTGTGGCACAGATCTGGTCATTACAAAGTGCTGTGCCACATTCCCCAGATCCACCCATGATGCCATGATCCTGAGAAACAGCGGCATCCCAAGCATCATGGCAACAAACCACCTCCTGAGAAAATGGTCTCCAGGTGAGAACATCAGCAGCTTTTGTGCCCTATACAGGATTGGGAAAATGTGCAAATTCAGTAATGCTGTGTGACATTCCGATATGTGGCAGCACATTTCAAGAAAGAGTGATACCTTTCTGCCAGTTGACCATATGACCCAGCTGCTACATTCATCAAACATTCTGAAACTTGTAGTCTTTAATTCACACTTATACAGACGTGTCACAAACCCAGGGCCTTATTATGATGGCAGTCGGTCGGACTGCCACCAGCTACTGTAGCGGTCAGGAGACAGCTCGACAAGCAGGTGGCGGTCCGGCCGCCGCATTACGATGTGACCGCCGTGCTGGTGGTCAGAAAGTGCTCCTTATCACAGCAGCTTGTGCTGCAGCCAAGGAAAAGAGCTGCAGTGCAAGCCGTCATAGTTTGGAGCACCTCCTGCATGTCCATGGACCGTGTGCCATGCACCGTCGTGCATGGAGGCTAGTGGTGCCGCCATGGCTACTTTATAGTGGCCCACAAACGGACGGGGGCCCTGTTTGGGGGCCCCCATGTCCGTTTCCGACAGCCTTTTCATGGCGGTCATCCTGCCATGAAAAGGCTGTCGGAAAGGGATATCATAATCCCGACGGCGGTACCTGCCTCAGCACCGCCGCCATTCAGGGATACGATTTCGACTGCCGTTCCGATGGGGTCTCAGATCCTGTCAGAGGTGACAGTCTTCCCTCCGAACGCTGTGAGTCCGACTTCTGGAATTGTTATCCGGCAGTCGGACCGAAGGGCTGTCGGCGGTCGGTCTGCCACCGACAACCTGTCAGTGTGTGGTCCGACCACCATCATAATAAGGTCCACAGTAGTGACAGGGTTCTCTGGTTATGCATCTTTTTTCATGGGCTGTTGATTGCCCAGAAGTTCCCGATGGGGCATATAGCTCGCATGACTGCCACAAAGCAGAAAATACCCACAGATACACCCTCTGCACTGGCCAACCAGTAAAGGATACCCCAAGGAAAAATAAGCACCCTGGAGTTAGATAGGACTCAGATATGTAAAAAAAAAGTGTAAATGACCATGTGCATACGGTTGTTCTACCTTAATATAATGTGAAAAATATTGCCAGTCTTTAAAATCGTTACACTAGTATTTGATTTCATAAATATTGTGGTAAATTCTATTAGAGGTAGGAACATTATTTTTTTCTTTTTCTAAATATTATTGTAAACAATATCATTTTTTTTAAATATTGTATATTGTTTTTGTTATGCCTATTATTTAACTTTATTATTTTTTAATGTATTATGTATGTAGAAATATTTTAGGAATGAGTTATAGGTCTTGTAGGGAATTGGGATAGAAGTGTTAAAAATGTGTTTTGTTAATTTTTTGAACACATGTTTAAATGTTATGTTTGAAAAATGCATTTTCATTTTTTAAGTTTGAGTTTTGATTCAATCTTTTAAGGTCATACCACTTTCATTAATTTTACTATTTGAAAGAAAATAAAGAATTTTATCTTTTTAACATTTTGAACCACATTTATTTAATTTATTTATAACTTTTTACAATTATGTAATTTATTCTCATTTAAAATTATTCCAATAAATAACATACTTCAAAAATAGTTTTAAATTATTCTTGCAGTTTATCTTTTATTTACATTTATTGGTTCATTTTCTTTTTAGAAGTTTCTTTTTTTTTAAATTGTATTTATCTTAAAATTGATATTGTTGTGGTTTTGTTAATAAATACTTATTTGTATTGATTTAATTTAAATACATGTTTTTATTTAAGTTTTAATATTGTGTTACATGTAAATAATTTTTGATTTTGTGAGTAATTTTGGAATGTGGTTGGCAAATAAAACTACCCCACAATCCAAAATTCTTAGCAAAGTGCCAAAGTTTGGTGTAGAAATAGTAAAACTGCCATCCCAAACTCCAACCCTTTCCCAATGTGGCTAAGATCAGTGTGGGAAGAGTAAATCTGGGTACCCAAAGACCATTACTTTCTCCGGTGTGGCTAATTTTGGAGTAGAAACAGTAAATCCAACCTCCCTCCCTCACCCTCCACACCAAAAAGTGCAACACTTTTACCAAAGTGGCTAAGTTTAGAGTGGGAATAGTAAATACAACCAACCAAAATGTAACACTTTCCCCAATGTGGCTAAGTTTGAGTGGGATTAGTGAATCTACCAAAGCAAACACAAGGAGATGTTGGACGGAGCGCTGAAACTTTTCAGACACTCACCCCCAGTCACAGATCTGGGTTGAATCCGTCATCGTTCTTTAGCTCACTTCGCCACCCCAGTTCAGACACAGCTATATGCAAATCAGTCTTGACCCTGTGCCTCATGGGAACAGTCCAGCCCGAACTGCCAAGCCATGTCTTCCCTGGACCGGAAACAAACATCCTGGGACCGGTTTCGGGCTAACAGCCCTCATCAGCCAGGCTAGCTTGAATCCAGTGGCAAAGTGAGCAAGGGACCCACGTCTGGGCATACCCTGCCAACTTAGGGCGAACAAAGCAAACACAAGGAGATGATGGACGGAGTGCTGAAACTTTTCAGACACTCACCCCCAGTCACAGATCTGGGTCGAATCCATCATCGTTCTTTAGCTCACTTCGCCACCCCAGTTCAGACACAGCTATATGCAAATCAGTCTTGACCCTGTGCCTCATGGGAACAGTCCAGCCCGAACTGCCAAGCCATGTCTTCCCTGGACCGGAAACAAACATCCTGGGACCGGTTTCGGGCTAACAGCCCTCATCAGCCAGGCTAGCTTGAATCCAGTGGCAAAGTGAGCAAGGGACCCACGTCTGGGCATACCCTGCCAACTTAGGGCGAACAAAGCAAACACAAGGAGATGATGGACGGAGTGCTGAAACTTTTCAGACACTCACCCCCAGTCACAGATCTGGGTCGAATCCATCATCGTTCTTTAGCTCACTTCGCCACCCCAGTTCAGACACAGCTATATGCAAATCAGTCTTGACCCTGTGCCTCATGGGAACAGTCCGGCCCGAACTGCCAAGCCATGTCTTCCCTGGACGGAAACAAGCATCCTGGGACCGGTTTCGGGCTAACAGCCCTCATCAGCCAGGCTAGCTTGAATCCAGTGGCAAAGTGAGCAAGGGACCCACTTCTGGGCATACCCTGCCAACTTAGGGCGAACAAAGCAAACACAAGGAGATGATGGACAGAGCGCTGAAACTTTTCAGACACTCACCCCCAGTCACAGATCTGGGTTGAATCCATCATCGTTCTTTAGCTCTCTTCGCCACCCCAGTTCAGACACAGCTATATGCAAATCAGTCTTGACCCTGTGCCTCATGGGAACAGTCCAGCCCGAACTGCCAAGCCATGTCTTCCCTGGACGGAAACAAGCATCCTGGGACCGGTTTCGGGCTAACAGCCCTCATCAGCCAGGCTAGCTTGAATCCAGTGGCAAAGTGAGCAAGGGACCCACGTCTGGGCATACCCTGCCAACTTAGGGCGAACAAAGCAAACACAAGGAGATGATGGACAGAGCGCTGAAACTTTTCAGACACTCACCCCCAGTCACAGATCTGGGTTGAATCCATCATCGTTCTTTAGCTCACTTCGCCACCCCAGTTCAGACACAGCTATATGCAAATCAGTCTTGACCCTGTGCCTCATGGGAACAGTCCAGCCCGAACTGCCAAGCCATATCTTCCCTGGACCAGTTTCGGGCTAACAGCCCTCATCAGCCAGGCTAGCTTGAATCCAGTGGCAAAGTGAGCAAGGGACCCACGTCTGGGCATACCCTGCCAACTTAGGGCGAACAAAGCAAACACAAGGAGATGATGGACGGAGCGCTGAAACTTTTCAGACACTCACCCCCAGTCACAGATCTGGGTTGAATCCATCATCGTTCTTTAGCTCACTTCGCCACCCCAGTTCAGACACAGCTATATGCAAATCAGTCTTGACCCTGTGCCTCATGGGAACAGTCCAGCCCGAACTGCCAAGCCATGTCTTCCCTGGACCGGAAACAAGCATCCTGGGACCGGTTTCGGGCTAACAGCCCTCATCAGCCAGGCTAGCTTGAATCCAGTGGCAAAGTGAGCAAGGGACCCACGTCTGGGCATACCCTGCCAACTTAGGGCGAACAAAGCAAACACAAGGAGATGATGGACGGAGCGCTGAAACTTTTCAGACACTTACCCCCAGTCACAGATCTGGGTTGAATCCATCATCGTTCTTTAGCTCACTTCGCCACCCCAGTTCAGAAACAGCTATATGCAAATCAGTCTTGACTCTGTGCCTCATGGGAACAGTCCAGCCCGAACTGCCAAGCCATGTCTTCCCTGGACCGGAAACAAGCATCCTGGGACCGGTTTCAGGCTAACAGCCCTCATCAGCCAGGCTAGCTTGAATGCAGTGGCAAAGTGAGCAAGGGACCCACGTCTGGGCATACCCTGCCAACTTAGGGTGAACAAAGCAAACACAAGGAGATGATGGACGGAGCGCTGAAACCTTTCAGACACTCACCGACAACCTGTCAGTGTGTGGTCCGACCGCCATCATAATAAGGTCCACAGTAATGACAGAGTTCTCTGGTTATGCATCTTTTTTCATGGGCTGTTGATTGCCCAGAAGTTCCCGGTGGGGCATATAGCTCGCATGAGTGCCACAAAGCAGAAAATACCCACAGATACATCCTCTGCACTGGCCAACCAGTAAAGGAAACCCCAAGGAAAAATAAGCACCCTGGAGTTAGATAGGACTCAAGATATGTAAAAAAAGTGTAAATGAACATGTGCATACGGTTGTTCTACCTTATTATAATGTGAAAAATATTGCCAGTCTTTAAAATCGTTACACTAGTATTTGATTTCATAAATATTGTGGTAAATTATATTAGAGGTAGGAACATTGTTTTTCTTTTTCTAAATATTATTGTAAACAATATCAATTTTTAAAAATATTGTATATTGTTTTTGTTATGCCTATTATTTAACTTTATTATTTTTTAATGTATTATGTATGTAGAAATATTTTAGGAATGAGTTATAGGTTTTGTAGGGAATTGGGATAGAAGTGTTATAAATGTGTTTTGTTCATTTTTTGAACACGTTTAAATGTTATGTTTAAAAAATGCATTTTCATTTTTTAAGTTTGAGTTTTGATTCAATTTTTTTAAGGTCATACCACTTTCATTAATTTTACTATTTGAAAGAAAATAAAGAATTTTATCTTTTTAACATTTTGAACCACATTTATTTAATTTATTTATAACTTTTTACAATTGTTATGTAATTTATTCTCATTTAAAATTATTCCAATAAATAACATACTTCAAAAATAGTTTTAAATTATTCTTGCAGTTTATATTTTATTTACATTTATTGGTTCATTTTCTTTTTAGAAGTTTCTTTTTTTTTAAATTGTATTTATCTTAAAATTGATATTGTTGTGGTTTTGTTAATAAATACTTATTTGTATTGATTTAATTTAAATACATGTTTTTATTTAAGTTTTAATATTGTGTTACATGTAAATAATTTTTGATTTTGTGAGTAATTTTGGAATGTGGTTGGCAAATAAAACTACCCCACAATCCAAAATTCTTAGCAAAGTGCCAAAGTTTGGTGTAGAAATAGTAAAACTGCCATCCCAAACTCCAACCCTTTCCCAATGTGGCTAAGTTCAGTGTGGGAAGAGTAAATCTGGGTACCCAAAGACCATTACTTTCTCCGGTGTGGCTAATTTTGGAGTAGAAACAGTAAATCCAACCTCCCTCCCTCACCCTCCACACCAAAAAGTGCAACACTTTTACCAAAGTGGCTAAGTTTAGAGTGGGAATAGTAAATACAACCAACCAAAATGTAACACTTTCCCCAATGTGGCTAAGTTTGAGTGGGATTAGTGAATACAACCCCCCTCAAAGTTCAACATGATCTCTAAAGTGCCCAAGTTTGGAGTGGGAATAGTAAATCTACCAAAGCAAACACAAGGAGATGTTGGACGGAGCGCTGAAACTTTTCAGACACTCACCCCCAGTCACAGATCTGGGTTGAATCCGTCATCGTTCTTTAGCTCACTTCGCCACCCCAGTTCAGACACAGCTATATGCAAATCAGTCTTGACCCTGTGCCTCATGGGAACAGTCCAGCCCGAACTGCCAAGCCATGTCTTCCCTGGACCGGAAACAAACATCCTGGGACCGGTTTCGGGCTAACAGCCCTCATCAGCCAGGCTAGCTTGAATCCAGTGGCAAAGTGAGCAAGGGACCCACGTCTGGGCATACCCTGCCAACTTAGGGCGAACAAAGCAAACACAAGGAGATGATGGACGGAGCGCTGAAACTTTTCAGACACTCACCCCCAGTCACAGATCTGGGTTGAATCCATCATCGTTCTTTAGCTCACTTCGCCACCCCAGTTCAGACACAGCTATATGCAAATCAGTCTTGACCCTGTGCCTCATGGGAACAGTCCAGCCCGAACTGCCAAGCCATGTCTTCCCTGGACCGGAAACAAGCATCCTGGGACCGGTTTCGGGCTAACAGCCCTCATCAGCCAGGCTAGCTTGAATCCAGTGGCAAAGTGAGCAAGGGACCCACGTCTGGGCATACCCTGCCAACTTAGGGCGAACAAAGCAAACACAAGGAGATGATGGACGGAGCGCTGAAACTTTTCAGACACTCACCCCCAGTCACAGATCTGGGTTGAATCCATCATCGTTCTTTAGCTCACTTCGCCACCCCAGTTCAGACACAGCTATATGCAAATCAGTCTTGACCCTGTGCCTCATGGGAACAGTCCAGCCCGAACTGCCAAGCCATGTCTTCCCTGGACCGGAAACAAGCATCCTGGGACCGGTTTCAGGCTAACAGCCCTCATCAGCCAGGCTAGCTTGAATGCAGTGGCAAAGTGAGCAAGGGACCCACGTCTGGGCATACCCTGCCAACTTAGGGCGAACAAAGCAAACACAAGGAGATGATGGACGGAGCGCTGAAACTTTTCAGACACTCACCGACAACCTGTCAGTGTGTGGTCCGACCGCCATCATAATAAGGTCCACAGTAATGACAGAGTTCTCTGGATATGCATCTTTTTTCATGGGCTGTTGATTGCCCAGAAGTTCCCGGTGGGGCATATAGCTCGCATGAGTGCCACAAAGCAGAAAATACCCACAGATACACCCTCTGCACTGGCCAACCAGTAAAGGAAACCCCAAGGAAAAATAAGCACCCTGGAGTTAGATAGGACTCAGATATGTAAAAAAAAGTGTAAATGAACATGTGCATACGGTTGTTCTACCTTATTATAATGTGAAAAATATTGCCAGTCTTTAAAATTGTTACACTAGTATTTGATTTCATAAATATTGTGGTAAATTATATTAGAGGTAGGAACATTGTTTTTTCTTTTTCTAAATATTATTGTAAACAATATCAATTGTATATTGTTTTTGTTATGCCTATTATTTTTTAATGTATTATGTATGTAGAAATATTTTAGGAATGAGTTATAGGTTTTGTAGGGAATTGGGATAGAAGTGTTATAAATGTGTTTTGTTCATTTTTTGAACACGTTTAAATGTTATGTTTAAAAAATGCATTTTCATTTTTTAAGTTTGAGTTTTGATTCAATTTTTTTAAGGTCATACCACTTTCATTAATTTTACTATTTGAAAGAAAATAAAGAATTTTATCTTTTTAACATTTTGAACCACATTTATTTAATTTATTTATAACTTTTTACAATTGTTATGTAATTTATTCTCATTTAAAATTATTCCAATAAATAACATACTTCAAAAATAGTTTTAAATTATTCTTGCATTTTATATTTTATTTACATTTATTGGTTCATTTTCTTTTAGAAGTTTCTTTTTTTTAAATTGTATTTATCTTAAAATTTATATTGTTGTGGTTTTGTTAATAAATACTTATTTGTATTGATTTAATTTAAATACATGTTTTTATTTAAGTTTTAATATTTTGTTACATGTAAATAATTTTTGATTTTGTGAGTAATTTTGGAATGTGGTTGGCAAATAAAACTACCCCACAATCCAAAATTCTTAGCAAAGTGCCAAAGTTTGGTGTACAAATAGTAAAACTGCCATCCCAAACTCCAACCCTTTCCCAATGTGGCTAAGTTCAGTGTGGGAAGAGTAAATCTGGGTACCCAAAGACCATTACTTTCTCCGGTGTGGCTAATTTTGGAGTAGAAACAGTAAATCCAACCTCCCTCCCTCACCCTCCACACCAAAAAGTGCAACACTTTTACCAAAGTGGCTAAGTTTAGAGTGGGAATAGTAAATACAACCAACCAAAATGTAACACTTTCCCCAATGTGGCTAAGTTTGAGTGGGATTAGTGAATACAACCCCCCTCAAAGTTCAACATGATCTCTAAAGTGCCCAAGTTTGGAGTGGGAATAGTAAATCTACCCCCAGTCTCAAAGTACAAGACTGTCCCCAGAGTTGTTAAGTTTGAAGTGCTAATAATATATCTAACCCTCAAAAGCCCATCACTTGCCCTCCATTTGACTAGGTTTGGAGTGCAATCAGTGTATCCAACGCTCCACAAAGTCCAACACTTCCCCCAATGTGGTTAGTAGTTGGTTGTAGTGGGAATAGTAAACTTAAAACTTTGCGTAAAACTTTATTTACATACATTTACAATTTTCAACCACATTGTATTTTTTAGAAAATATATTCAGTACTTGCGTTTATTTATGGCATTGGTTTTAATGGTCTGACAATCTTTTTTCATTACAATAATTTTTTTTATTTTTTTAAAGCTTGCTTTATTTTATAGTCTGTTTTCATATTTTGTGGTAGCAGAAGACTCTGCAGGTTAGCAGTTCCTAATTGCTGTTCCCCGGTAATGATAAGTATAATTTTAATCTGTTTTCTTTGAGGGGGGGAAGAGGGAAGATTGTTATAAGATTAGTATTTGTATGCTAATGTGATTTTTAGGTTGGAGTTAGAGTAAGGCCTGTCTTAGATGTTTAAGGGTTATGTGGTAGGCCTAGTTGTCTTTTATTTTATGCGTATTTTTATTGTAAGGAAATATTCCATATTTTTAGGAATTCTGACTTGTATGTTACTATTTGTTCGGTGTTTCCTTTTACATGTGTTTTTATTAAAATTGAACTTCTATTTTTGGATGGTGGAATCATTTAATTTCTTGTACAAGGAAAAATAGTTGATATTTTTCTAACAATTATTTATTTTATTTTTCACGTTTTTTTGCAGTTTTCTAGGAGTGTTATTTGAGTTTTTAATATTCTTTATGTTTTAGAGGCCGTTCCTGGATTTTTTATGGTCAACATTGATTGATTTAATTTTGTATCTGTTTTTTTGCATTTTATGGACAATAGTTTGAACATATTTTTGATGGATGATGTGTTTATTTTGAATATCATATTGTGTAAAGAGGACTTCAGCCACAAAATCATGTGTAAGTGCATTTTTTAGGTGGCATTGATATATTTTATAGTGTTTGTTCATAATTTGCTGTTTTGTAATTACATGCTATTGTATTTTGTTACATTTTGTTGTGTTTTGATGTATATGTGCTGTTTATTAATGTATGTTTATTGTGTCATTTTGAAAAATGATTTTTTCCAATTAATTATTGTTAAAATGTATTTTTATAATTCAGAATTGTGTTTCTATTTTTTATATATTTTATTCACAGTGATAAAAATGAATGAATAATTTACTAGTTATACAATTGTTTGGGTTGTTATTTAGCTTTTTAGGTCAGTTCTTAGTTTGTTATTTCCGGTGACATTTTTACAGTAGCGTTCTGGCTATTGTTTCAAGGTGATGTAGGCCAAGGTTATCAGTAAATACTCACACTATGCTTGCTAGTATTCATGCTTATGTATAATTTGTTATCGTTGGTTTTAGTTATGTTATGATTTTTTCTAGTCTTAACATTGGTAGTTTATTCTTTTTTGAGTATATCTAGAACAGAGTTTCCCATACTGACCGGTGGGTAGCAGCCGATTTGCTGTGGGTTGCGAAAGAGCTATTAATAAAGATGCCTCTACATTTTGTATTTATCTTGTCACATTTGCTGTGCTTCATCGACAGGTCAAATGTCAGGCTGTGTCTTCTGACAAATTGCAGCTTATTTTTTCAACATTGGGAATAGTGTTTACTTTTCTTTCTCTGACTGAAAATCAAATTGATTGGAGTATTTACAGTGAACTATGTGACACGCTTACTGGGGTGTAGGGAGTGTGAAAGGAATGGCTGTAGAATGTCATTTTTTGTAACGCACAACAAAATTTAAATACTTGTAATGAACTGGACACATATCTCAGAATATTAAGGCACTTAGGAAAGCAAAACTGAAGGTCATTTTTTGTAATTCTGAAGTGTGATGGAAACAAATATTTTAATAGGCTCAAACTAAATCAAGACACTTTTACTTGGTGATGTGCAAATCTGAAATATTCTCTAAAAGATGATTTCCGTGCATTGGCATTAATTAATAAAACTGTATGACTGTGCAAATTTAGGGGGTCATTACGATGTCCGCCCGCCATCGAGGTGGTGAGTGGGACCGGCCGCCTGTATGGCGGCGGTCCCGCTGGTGAAATTACGATGCAACCGCCACCGTGGCGGTCGCATCTTGCATGTTTACCATTGCGGCGGGTGCTGCTGGCTGCAGCACCCGCCGCAATAGTAAAAATGCATGTAGTGCCTTTCCCTGCACTACGTGGCAGGCACCACGCGGTGCCTGCCACTCAGTGCAGGAAAATGCAGTGCACAGCCACCTCCCCTCAACACAAGGGGGGCCCGCAACGGGCCCCCAAAACCAATCCCCGCCAGCCTTTCAATGGCGGTTTACCCGCCACGGAAAGGCTGGCTGCGGCCAGCATCCTAATCTGGCGGACGGTGCCTGCTAGGCACCGCCACCATTTTACTGATGCTGACCGCTCCGCCAGGCAATCGTAACGATTGCCCGTGGCAGATCCGTGGCGGGCGGTCTTTGCGCCCGCCACGGTCGCGGTCAGATTCCCCCCGCCATCGTAATGTGGCGGGGGAAAATTGCTTTCCGATGGCGGAAGGCACGCCACCGCACTGCTGGCGGTGGCGGGCCTTCCGCCATCATAATGACCCCCTTAGTGTCCATTTCAATGGAAAATGTGCTAAATGTAAATGACATTGTGCTATCGCACAATGCTTAAGTAATATATTGGCAAAAGTTTGCTCCAAAATGCACCACCATCTACATACTTCACCCTTACAGTTCTCCTGCTGAATACATTTGCTGCACTTTGTGTGAAGCTAGGATTTTTTGTACATTCCAATGATCAACTCTGCACTCTTCTTAATTATTTTTGTACCCAAATGGTTGATTCCAAACTCCACATATTACACACAATTTATTGTGGCGGTTGAGAGGAAAAAGGTGCACAGTGGTCCAATTTGATTTTTTAACAATTCCACTTTGTAATAACATTTTCTGTAACCAACGAGTTTCGTTCACATAGACCTTCTTCAGTGCTTGAGCCGTTTTTGAATGATTCTTTTATTGATCCTTCTTTGCATAGAAGATTTTGTTGAGTCAAATATTTAAATAGCAAGTGTGATTCATTGTTTGTTATCGTCTTCTAATAAGGAGCTGGTCCAAACCTTGGACTATATTGCTTGTTTGGCTTTCAATACGTGCGGAAGAAATTGGTGAGAGAGGCCCAGTCACTGTACTGTAAATTATAGGATTTTTTGCACAATCCCTATGACTTCATTGATGTAACATTGACGTCAGCACCCCCACTCTGTAAACTGTTGTAGCACCTCTGGTTCAAAGGCGCTGAACTATGTTCCAAAGTTCAGTTTTAAACACACCCTTGCAACTGTTCTTATTTGTTGCTGTTTTTTACTTTCACCTAGCCATTTCAACAGAAAATGCATTCACTACACGTGATCATACAAAATCATCTCACTAGTGTATGACTTTTACACATTAATTGAAAAATATGGATGTTGCCTAATGGGCAGAGCTGCTAACTTCGGATCTAGGAAACCAGATTTGAGCCCCGGCTCTGGGCAAATGACTTAATATCCTGTGCTTAAAATAAAATGAATCTGAATTTATGTAATGTAATCTGGTGCTCATTTAAAGTGTTCCAATACCCTTGGGCAGTGTTCACACTATATAAAACTGCAATCCATATATGTATATATGGATTCCAAAATGCACCACTGTGCCTTGTTTTAACACAAAAATTGATATGAGGCCTTAACACATTCTCTGCTGCTGAAGGGGTTTTTCAAATTTGTTAAAATACTGGTATCAACACAATGATTTTTCAGAAGCCTTGTGATTTTAGTGAGCAAATGCCACAGGCCTGAACCCCACTCTGAAAAGTGTTCAAGCTTCAGTGCAGTGATCAAGATCATGATATTTACAAACAACTGCTGTTAGAGAGGAATACAAAAACATTGTAAAGAATATGTTATTTTGGTAATTCACAGCATTTTGAAAGCATGTTTACTGTTACATTAAAAAAAATCGCCCCAGCCTCATGTCCGTTAAAGGTAGGTGGGTCGCGAAGGTTTCTTGTTCTAAAAAATGGGCTGTGGTTCTAAAAAGTTTGGAAAGCACAGATCTAGAAACTGGTATAGTGTAGGGTGGCTTCCTCCAAGTGTTCCTTGGAAGGACTTGTGCCACCCTTTCACTGCATTGTATTTGCTTCCTGAGAATTGGTGCAGACATAGACATTCCCCCACGGAATGTCAAATTTGGGTTGGCTTCTGCGTCCTGATCAGTGAAGGCAGCCAACCCTTGTGGTGAGAAGTTGTTTTTGTTTCTTTAGTACTAAGGGGATTCTATTAACATGTTGTAGTGTTTGGTTACTTCTGTGATGGTGCTATTTTGTTCTTCATACGAAAATCCTGCATTTATGGCTTATTCTGTATTAAGTGGTGAATTTCGCTGGTAACTCCATATACTCTGATTAAAATTGTATTTGCACCCTTATATTGCAGTGTGTGGGTACACTTTTACAATTGTCAAAATCATAGTTTGATCAAAATCAATAATGATTTTTTGGAAATTGTAAGTCTTTGTTTTTTGTTTAAATAGTGTTTAGAATTTGTTTTAAGTTGAACTTTGCTTATTTGGTATTAGTGCATATATTGAATGGACATTTGTGTTATGATATTGTCCATATATATTGTACATTTGTGTATATTAGTGTATATTTGTGTAAATGGAGCTGGACACAATTTACATTTAAACATCCTGTCCGTCATCCATGTGGTGCATTGTGTTAGGAGTAGTAAATTTTTTGTTAGTTGCATAGCCATTGATCCTTTTTTCATCATTTCAATTGTCATTAGTAAGAAATCTTTGTTGTGGAATTGCTACATTTTTGGAGATTTCTATTTCTTTGTATGCTCTGGGTGCTCTTTGTGCTTCCTCACCTGCTGTCTTTAGGCTTAGATATTAATCTTTTTAGACTGTCTATGGCAGGGAGTTGGCCTGTTGCTTCTTCGGGGGGATTAATTTTTAGTTTAGTTCCTGTGCCCTCTTGTGAGCTTGTGCTTTCTTCTCTTAAGGCTTGTGTGATATTCCTAACTTGAACTTCACTCACATTTAAAGAATGATTGTGTTCCCCTACACTTTGAACAATATCTTATTTGGTTATGTCTCCACCATAGCAAGAATTCAAGTGATATCTTTTGCATTTTTAATACATTCTTTTACTAGATGTGCTTTCTTTACTATGTGGTTGATTCCGATCCCGTTCGGAAGGGCTCCGAATCGAATTCGGCTTTGCCCAAACCGATCCAGAGCCCTGGTTTCTGAACGATTCGTTCCCAGTTCCGAACGACCAAGTACGATGCCTGGAAACCCTTAGTGCCAACCGAATCGGTTCCGAAAGGCATCCGGAGAGATTGAGCCTTTCCTGAGCCGCTTCGTACAGCTCTATGGACAAGGTGTCCGAGCGGGCAAGTACGATAAACGATTCGGACAGCCTTTCTGAATCGGTTGGCCCGGAACGAAAAGGCTGCCGGAATCGGTCTTAGGGGGCCCGTAGCAGGCCCCCCTTCACCCGGGGCCCTCCGAATCAGGCCCGTGTGGGTACCCATGGGTCCTCCCTTTACAACCATGCACAATGTGGCAGGCACCATGGGGTGTCCGCCACAGGGTGCAAGGTTTTCCTCAACCACCCCTTTCTTCAATGGGAGCCTGTGTGCACGTTCGGTACACAGGCTGCCATTGAAGTCAATGGGAGTCCGACCGAATCGTATCCGGATGCATGCGGATGCACCGTACTTGTTCGGTCGGACTCCCCAATCCGAGTCGTCTGGAAAGCATTCCGGAACCGAGTCGTTCGCTATGCTTTCTGAAAAAGATCGAAATCGATCTTTTGTGTGTATACTTTCCCCTTTGTGATGTGATATATGTTACAATTTCCAACATTATATATGTGGATTACAGAATTATTAAAAATATGTTATTTTATGTGTAATACATGTTATTAAATTATATCACATTCGTATAACATGTTTTACATTATTTACTTACTTTTTTTGACATGTCTTCTTTTTTTGGGTTGTTAGGTTTGTGTTTGTAGGAGGACTGTTATTTTCTTTTTCATGATTTTTTTGAATTTTAGTGTTACAAAAGAAATGTGTTAGTTATTGAAGTTGATTTTTTTCTACGTTTTTAATTAGTATTTTTAAATTTAAGAAAGTGTTGTCATTAACTTATTTGAGTGGTTATGCTTTAATTTTTCTTTTCATTTATTGTACTTACACTTCATTTTGCCTTTGTTGTAGTAAATCTTTTCTTTAATGTTGTGCTATTTCTTTTTTTTGTGTTGTTTGTTGTTTTTTTGCAGTCTTGGTACTTGTGTTTTGGAGATATACATTTTAAATAATTGTTAGTTTATTTTGTCCGTAATAAAATATTTAAACTATATTTGTAGTTAACTTAAAGTTATGTTTTAATTCATATAAAATAAAATATAAAAGGCAGCTGCTGGATCTAGGTTGTCTTAGACACCTTGTAGATGAATAATTGATTTAATACGTTTAATTTTAAATGAATTAATTATCTGGCTTTTATATGTCAATTTTAAAAGATGAGTTGGAATTTTATTGTGAAATTATGTACATTGTTTTATCGTGTTTTATTGTACTTTTATGGCTTTTTATTCTTGCTGAATAAAGTTATTCAAAGTTAATTCAGTACTTAATTATGAGTGTGGTACAGCCTTTATGAAGGTAGCTTCAGTCGGACAAAGTGATGCTTTCCAGCACTGGTGGCCTCTTCTGCAGCAGTTACTTGGATGTTTTTGCTTCCTTTCAACATTGTTTTTAATTAGGAAAGTGTTACTATTTGCTAACTGTTTTTAATTTTAATGTAATTGGTTACAGGGTTAGTAACTGGATTTTTTGGACATTTTTGAACCATATAGTGGAAACACTAATTATGTTTTTTTGGTTGGTATTTATATGTGTTTAATTTATATATACTTACAATTAATATATAAATATATTGATACATTTATATTGAATTATATCAATATTTTTTTTCATGATTAGCGTCATGTAGCATTTGTTTCATGGTGTTGATGATATTTGAATAGTGCTACACAGGGAAGGACAGTTGTAATTGGGTGGTAACAATGTTGCGCCGCAAAACTAAATCCCACATCACAGGACCTTTGATGACATGATTAAATACATATAAAGTTACTGTTTTCTCATGCACCTGCACCTGTAACCAGATGACAACTGAGTACAACTGGATGTTATATTTACATTAGCTTTTTCATGCTTATGTTGTTTAAGTTTTTAGGTTTCTTTGTATAGTCTCTCATAACAATGCCACTCTTCACACTGAATCTATAAGACGGGTCATTAGACCTGAATGTATGTGCACTGCACAGAAGTTAATAACATGCTGTATGGTGTGTGTTCAGGATATTTGCCGATTTGCAGGATGTTTGCCGATTTGCTGCCGTCTAACACTTTTGATGAAAAGTCAATAAAGAAACAAAAAAAAATGTGGTGATATTTTGTATTTCTTTATTATTGTTTTTAATATTTTTTACAAATATATTTTTGTTGTTGATATATGTGTTTTTTGGATAGGATGGCAATATTTGGGTTTTGTGTCTTGATATTATATGTCTTGAAATGATGCCATAGAAAGGTGCATGTGTATCCTCCATGTTGTGATTGCTACTCCTACCCATCTGTGCATCCCCAATAGGAAACACTAGTTTTCCAGTGGAGCTGTAGTGGTCCCTCTGTGTAAACCTCATCCGCACTGGTACACATATGCAATAGAGAATGTATCAAGACTCGCAATAATAGTATGCTTTTGGACTCATAAACTCATGAGTGAGTTTTTGCCACGCACTGGCAGTGCCTTATCCGAAAAGCTGCATAGTCTGTCTACCATCATGCTTCCTTCTGAACCTAGGCCAGAAGAAGTCTTTTGCATGTGCCAGCATCTTATAGCCTTTGCTAGGATGCCCAAATTTGGTCCTGCAAACATTTGCTCCATATCTCAGGAAATTAATACTGGGGGTCCTCTTCTGTACAATGTGAAAGATGTAGAATGAGAGACCTCTGTGGAGCATACCTGATTTCCTGCAATCACTAAGATATTCATATGCATGTGTGTCTCTCGCTTAGGGGGTGATTACGATGGCGGAGGGTGCGCCACCGCCAGCCGTGTGGTGGCGGGCCCTCCGCCATCGGACAGCAATTTCCCCCCGCCATATTACGATGGCGGGGGGAATCGTTCTGGTACTGTGGCAGTCGCAAAGACCGCCCACCATGGTTCCGCCACAGGCAATCGTTCCGATTGCCTGGTGGACTGGCCTGCATGTTGAAAATGGTGGCGGTGCCTAGCAGGCACCGTCCGCCAAATTACAATGCTGGCTCAAGCCAGCCTTTCCATGGCGGTGAAACCGCCATGGAAAGGCTGGCGGGGATTTGGCTTCGGGGGCCCGTTGCGGGCCCCCCTTGTGTTGGGGGGTGGTGGTGGTGCACTGGGGGGTACCCATGATACCCCCCTACATTTTCCTGCACTAAGTGGCAGACACCGCGTGGTACCTGCCACGTAGTGCAGGGAAATGCACGACATGGCTGTTTAGCATTGCGGCAGGTGCTGCAGTCACCCCCTTAGTTTTCTTGCCTTGGTTTAATAAGAATACTAAAACTTAACTAAAACAAAGTCTAGTTACATTAGGATTTAGGGCCTTATTTAGACTTTTGCAGATGGGATACTCTGTCAAAATGTGACTGATATCTTGCCACCATATTACGAGTGCCATAAGCGATAATGCACTTGTAACACTGCAGACAGGATAGCTACCATGTTTGTGACAGAGTCTTCTATCTTCCAACCTCTAAATAAGGCACTTTGGGGTCGATTCCGATTCGGGCCGGAAAAAGCACCGACCGACTCGGAGCCGGAATTTATTCCGACCGACACGTACCTGTGGCGCCCGACACGCCAAGTACGATGCAAGGCGAGCAAAATCCGACCGACACGTACTGAACCCAAGCCGAACGACCGAGCCGCACGGAAAACAGCAATCCGGCCGGAAAAACACGCGAATCGAACCGACCGACACGCACCCGGAACAAATCCAACCGAAACGTACACGCGAACTCCAAACCGCAAAGTACGATGCAAGGCGCGAAAACCACGACCGAGTCGAACGGAGGACAAGCCGTACGACCGACACGCATACAAAACCGAGCCGAAGTAACACAAAACACCGCGACCGACGCGTACGCAGCATAGAAAACTGCACAAACACAGCGTGAACGAAACGGAGAAGACCGTACGAGACAAATGCAGGGTCCGACTCGGTCACAAGAACGTTTCCAACATGCACAAAAAGTACTAAGGAAAAATACACAAAAAAAGGCCAAACAAGCAATTACAAAGCCAATAAATACTGGGGGGGGTGGGGACAGAGAACAAAGACACACCCACAACTCCACCCATATAAAGGACACAAATCCCAACCATGATCCTTTGCAAATGCCATTCTACTGCCAGCACTCAACAGACAGCAACCACACACCCACAGCTCATCCCTCACACAAGCCACACACCATCAGCACACCAACAAATAGCTACCTCACATACACCCAGCAAAACACACACTCACACACCCTCATCTGCACACCAACACACACATCACTCACCATCACCACCCATCACCATGCCCCCCAAGAAGAATCACAAGTTCCTAGATTGTGAATTGGAAGTCCTGGTAGACGAGATCCTCAGGGTAGAGCCACAGCTGTTTGGCACACTGGTCCAACAGACCCCCATCTCCCAGAAAACCAAGATGTGGGAGAGGATCATCAACAGGGTGAACGCACAATCACCATGTCTGCGCACAAAGACTGACATCCAGAACAGGTGGTATGAAGTGCGCAGGAGGGTACGGGAGCTGCTCAAGAAGGACTACCTTCTGAGCCAATACACCGGCAGTGGCCCTCCTGCCAAGCCAGTATACCTCAGGCCCTGGGAGGAGAAGGTGCGGGCCATCCTTCCGCCAGTGAGCGTCTATGGACTAGAGAACATCCCAGAGCCTGGTGAGTACACAACAAATGTACACAATATTCTGACACAATACACACACACATCACTGTCAAGGGGAGAGTCAAACCATGCACTCATAGCAATTACACAGCAACCAGAACAGAATCATCCCAAAATGTGTATGTCAGTCAGATAAACACAACACATGCCATCTCAAAGTTACATTTAACCGTGTCATCACATGTACAAACACAACTACAACTACAGCTAGGCAGTGGCACAAATAGAACTAACAAACACATCCAGACATGTAGCCACCACTACAACACCAACACACAGTGAAGACCACTGAAAGGAAGGAATTCTGTGTATACTGGGCAAGTCAGTGTAGCCAATAGCATCATGGGAGTCGTAGTCACACATATTGCTCACCCCCACAACTGTCCCATCAACACCACCATGAACCATGCGCACATCACAGGGAGTGGAAAAGGACTCCCAAGATGGCTGACACTGGGTACTGCTGTGGGGAGCACAAGGCCCTGCTGGCAACTGTGCAACAACCAACAGCAGGACACCACTGACTGACATCCTGAGAGACAACTTCCACTCCCTGCAATGGAAGCACGTTCCATGGTAGGATATCTGGCTGGCTGGGTGGGAAGGAGGACTCGCAGCACTGACCATAGTCACAAGCACCTCCCCTCACACCCCCCCTCAACACAAACTCCACAGAACCCACCTGGGAGAATGCAATGCCTCACATCCTAACTCAAGATCCCACAAAGAACCTCCACCCTGGGTAATGTTGTGTGAAGCACAGGGACACTCTTGGGACTTTTAGCCAAACAACTGCCAGGACAACACTCCCAGCCATCCTGTCAGCACAGGCAGCCCACCCCACAGGGAAGCAGAGTCAAAAGGAAGGAAGCATGGGCATGCTGGGAAGGGGGTGGAGGCAACAGCATGATGGGAGTAGTAGGCACAGATATCGCTCAGCCTCACAACTGGCCCATCAACACCACCCTGAACCATGCTCACATCACAGGGAGTGGATAAGGACTCACAAGATGGCTGACACTGGCTACTGCTGTGGGGAGCACAAGGCCCTGCTGGCAACTGTGCACCAACAAACAGCACAACACCACTGCCTGACATCCTGAAAGCCAACTTGCACTCTCTGCAATGCAAGCACGTTCCATGGTGGGATATCTGGCTGGGTGGGAAGGAGGACTTGCAGCACTGACCATAGTCACAAGCACCTCCCCAAACACACCCCCTCAACACATACTCCACAGAACCCACCTGGGAGAATGCAATGCCTCACATCCTAACTGAAGATCCCACAAAGAACCACCACCCTGGGTTATGTTGTGTGAAGCACAGGGACACTCTTTGGACTTTTAGCCAAACAACTGCCAGGACAACACTCCCAGCCATCCTGTCAGCACAGGCAGCCCACCCCACAGGGAAGCAGAGTCAAAGGAAGGAAGCATGGGCATGCTGGGAAGGGGGTGGAGGCAATAGCATGATGGGAGTCGTAGGCACAGCTCTACATCCCCCACCACATGGCCCAGCAAGCTCACACTCACACATGCACATCCCACAGAGAGTGGAAAGGCCCATCAAAGATGTCTGACACTGTTGCTGTGTCGTGGGGAGCACAAGGGCATGCTGGGAACTGCACACCAACCAACAGCAGGACACCACTGTCAGCCATCTTGCCATTGCTCTCACACCCACACACACTGAACTCCCCACAAAAGCAAGTAAGTATGGGAATGCTGGGAAGTGGGGTGGAGGCAATAGCATGATGGGAGTCATAGTCACAGACATAGCTCACCCCCACAACTGTCCCATCAACACCACCCTGAACCATGCTCACATCACAGGGAGTGGATAAGGACTGACAAGATGGCTGACACTGGCTACTGCTGTGGGGAGCACAAGGGCATGCTGGGAACTGCACACCAACCAACAGCAGGACACCACTGTCAGCCATCTTGCCATTGCTCTCACACCCACACACACTGAACTCCCCACAAAAGCAAGTAAGTATGGGAATGCTGGGAAGTGGGGTGGAGGCAATAGCATGATGGGAGTCATAGTCACAGACATAGCTCACCCCCACAACTGTCCCATCAACACCACCCTGAACCATACTCACATCACAGGGAGTGGATAAGGACTGACAAGATGGCTGACACTGGCTACTGCTGTGGGGAGCACAAGGGCATGCTGGGAACTGCACACCAACCAACATCAGGACACCACTGTCAGCCATCTTGCCATTGCTCTCACACCCACACACACTGAACTCCCCACAAAAGCAAGTAAGTATGGGAATGCTGGGAAGTGGGGTGGAGGCAATAGCATGATGGGAGTCATAGTCACAGACATAGCTCACCCCCACAACTGTCCCATCAACACCACCCTGAACCATGCTCACATCACAGGGAGTGGATAAGGACTGACAAGATGGCTGACACTGGCTACTGCTGTGGGGAGCACAAGGGCATGCTGGGAACTGCACACCAACCAACAGCAGGACACCACTGTCAGCCATCTTGCCATTGCTCTCACACCCACACACACTGAACTCCCCACAAAAGCAAGTAATTATGGGAATGCTGGGAAGTGGGGTGGAGGCAATAGCATGATGGGAGTCGTAGTCACAGACATAGCTCACCCCCACAACTGTCCCATCAACACCACCCTGAACCATGCTCACATCACAGGGAGTGGATAAGGACTGACAAGATGGCTGACACTGGCTACTGCTGTGGGGAGCACAAGGCCCGGCTGGCAACTGTGCAACAACCAACAGCAGGACACCACTGACTGACATCCTGAAAGACAACTTCCACTCCCTGCAATGCAAGCACAGTCCATGGTGGGATAACTGACTGGCTGGGTGGGAAGGAGGGCCAGCTGTCAACCAAATACAACCAATGCAGACCATGTTCACACCCCAACAAATACATAGAAATGCCCAAATAATGCAGGACAATGTACTACACCAATATCAACCCCTGACTGTGACGACTTAGGACAATGCAATGTACAGGCCCGCACCCAAAGGCACAGTCACAACTGTCATGTGTGTCAACCATTGATGCCTGCAGAAACATAACATACATTGTGTGTGTCTCCCAAAAACAGGTGATGATGGGGACACAGCAGCAGACGCTGAGGAGTCCCAGTCCCAGGCTCAAGAGGATGCGGAGCTCACTGGTGTCGTACAGCCTCTGCCCTCCTCGGACAAAGAAGACCAACCTGGCACATCCGGTGCAAGTCAACATGCAGCACCAGCAGGACCACCAGCTGCAGCACCAGCAGGACCACCAGCTGCACCCCCTGCACCCACCCCTCCAACGACTGTCACCACAAATACCATCCCTGCCGACATGGACAGAACAAGGAGCAACACCAGCACAGGGACCCTGGACCAACGTGGGGCCATGGACACCACCACCACCACCAACCCCCAAGGGGGAACAGGGTCATCTGTGCGTGCCACTGCACGCACTGCACATGTCGGCAGGGGTGGTGGGAGGGGTGGGAGACAGAGGTCGCTGCTTGCAGAGGTTGCTGGTGTGCATGATGACCCACAACTGGTACGCATAGCCGATGCGTACCAGTCCAGCACCGGAGATCTCAGCCAGGTAGTGGGGCTCCTCAGAGACATGAAACAGCAGCAGGCTGCCCATCATGCCTGCTTGGACTCACACATGTCCCGCGTGGAGTCCAAGTGGGACGCACTGCAAGAGATGACGGCGGTGCACAGGGACATTTTACAATGCCTCCGCCAGATGAACAACAACCAGTCTACACCTCCCTGTGTGCCAACAACATCTGGTGCTGAACAAACTGCAACTGCCACAGGGAGGGAGGATGACTCTGGCGGAGAGTCCCCTGCACCGCAGCAGCCTGTACTTGAGGGGCCCCCCCAAAGAAGAGGGGTTGTCCGAGGAAGGGCAAGTGAGAGGCCGATGGCCAAGTGCAACTCCCAGGAAGCCTGAACCTGTTCTGGATGTTCACCTTTCTGCACAAACTGTTCACCCTGTTGACGGCAACACAACTCCCACACATTACATGGGGAGTACAAGTTGGACCAATGTCTCAGACAACTGTGGCCCGATACTGGGGATTTTGTCTACCAGGACTTTCAATTCACCTAGGAACTTCTGATTGCAAGATATATGTACAGCACTAACCATCCTATGCACTATTCACACAAATGTATCACAATAAACACACTAATACACCATACTTGCCTCTGTTGTGATTCCAACGTGGGTGCTGTCATGGGGATGATGAACTGCAAAATTACACTGTGTATGCGAACTGCAACAGCAAGTACAACACAGGCATGTGAGTAAAGGCAACGTGACACATATGAGGGAGACACACCACCAGGGCTACACAACACATACACACCTAGGCCATCTGACTCATTGCCTACACTGATGTTGCCAGGGAAGACAGTGCAATGCACAGACACCACACCTATTCCCAGTTGTAGTCAAGTAGCCCACAGGTGCAGTAAGCAAATGGCAGTCAAATGTGTGACCACAGACAACGCACATCACAAAGTGAAGCACAGGTTTATTACACAGTTGCAACATGTCGTAACCACTACAGATGCAAGGTAATCCCACCTGGCAGCGGGCACACAGTCAACAACTGTAGAAGGAAGGAAGTCCATGGGTGTTGCGCACATCACCTGTAGGGACACAACAGCTACCACCCTGGAAGTACAATCACGTCGTCGGTGGACACAGTTGACCAAACGAATCTGAAAGTACCCTGTGAAGGACAGAAATGACACACAGTCAAAAGCAATGGAGAACAGGACAGAACAGCAAAACTCATGCACAATACATGTTACAAGATACCCACCCAGAACCAAGTTAGCATGTCAACACTGTTGGGGAGTACAGACCACCTGTAAGCACACATCGCTACACACATCCAGTCAAGTAGCCCATGGACACACTCCAACAGCACCAGAGCACCACCTACACATATCATGCCAACTCACATCATTGACATGACACCTCAGGATACTCACATTCAGCTAAAGAAGTTGGTGATGAGCTGTGTGCGGACATCACCCTCATCATCATCATCATCATCATCATCACTGGCATCGTGGTCCAGGCCAGGATCCTCCACAGGTGGCGGATGTTGGTCATTGTCATCCTGGATGAGAGGCAACTCCTTCCGCGCTGCCAGGTTGTGGAGCATGCAGCAGACGATGATAATCTTGCACACTTTCGCTGGGGCATATGGGAGGGACCCTCCTGTCTTGTCCAGGCAGCGGAAGCGGCTCTTCAGGAGACCAAATGTCCGCTCAATCACTCTCCTGGTCCGACCATGTGCCTCATTGTAGCGCATCTGGGCTGGTGTCACAGGGTTCCTGAGGGGTGTCAGCAACCACGGCATGTTGGGGTATCCCGAGTCACCTACGGACAGACAAGTGCACATTAGCTGACTTGGAAAAGTGGGCGGAATACTACAGATCAGATCACACACAATGGCACAAAGTCAGTACACACCGACAAGCCAGGCACGCTGGTTCTGCATCTGTGCCATCATCCTGGGGATGCGACTACTCCTCATCACAAAGGCATCGTGTGCTGAACCAGGGAAACGGGCACACACGTGTGTGATGGTCATATCTGCAAGACACACCACCAGTGCATTGACCGAGTGGTAGTGCTTGCGGTTACGGTAGGCCTGCTCCTGGGCCTGTGGTGGTACCAAAGCCACATGTGTCCCATCAATGGAGCCAATGACATGTGGCATCCTCCCCAGGGCATAGAAGTCACTCTTCACGTCAGTGAGTCGTTGCAGTCTAGGGAAATAGATGTACCGGTTCAGGAATAGCAACATTGCCTCCAAAACATCGCGGAGCACACGGCTCAACATGGTCTGTGACATCCCACCAGCAGTCGCCACAGTATGTTGGAAGGTACCGGTGGCAAAGAAGTGTAGGGCTGCCATCACCTTCACCTTGGGGGTCAGCGCTGTAGGATACGGCCGGCCAGGCTGCAAATGTGGGGCCAACTGCACTGCCAAATCCTCAATCAGCTGCCTGGTGAAGCGGTACCGTCGGATGCTGTCCCGTTCCACCATCGTTGCCAGGTCTGGGAATGGTCGATGGACAGCAGGAGCCCTGCAGTGCAGAGGAGAAGAAAGCAAGATTGTCAGTCACCCCACATATGCGGCATTGAACACACTCAATATCACAACATACATCATTATGAGGCACAACTACATGAAGTGTGCAGTTCCGTAAGGACATGTATGGTACATACATGGCCAACATCTGTCATCACGGTTCAACAAGTGGCATCAATAAGTCCCAGGTTGGCCCATTGGATATCATGAGGCCGTGTCACAGTTCCCATCTCCTGCTGCCGTGTCACAATCACCCCCCACAGTGACATGTGAGGACAGATGTGCCCCAGGCATCACAGCTCAACGACAGGTACATTCCCAGGGACCCTGTATTGCCACATGGACACTGGCATTACATGGAGTATCAGGTATACACCACAGCAAAACAACCATGACCCCCACAGGTAGTGGTCCCACTTGCCACTGCAGGACAGACATGGACGTCTGTGACACACACACGCACAACATCAAAGTCCATGCACACACAACGTCGATGTGGAGACTGTCTCCCATTGTGCACATGAAATCAGAGACATTGTAAACACTACATGCACACAGACTGTGGAGGACCATCACTATTGTGCCACTGGGACACCCTGGCTCAAACATACCATCCCACATGGGACTCACGGGGTATGTGACATGACATACACATACACCACCGTGAAATGTGACCATGGCACATGCACAGATATGAACAGTTGCACATCACAGTGGTCATGTACACGTAACACCCAGGATCCTATCCCCATGAACACGTGCACAGCCTGGGGGTGGCTGCCCCCAGGTGACACCCACAGGACAACATGTACACCAACATACACACAATAGGAAATGCAGCCTTACATGCCTTATGATACAGTTTGGACAGGCTGTCGTGTTGTAGGTGTGCCCCTCACTCCCTGGGAGCTATCTGTGGCTGGCATATGTTCATCTGAGACAGGCATGGTGACATATGCCAGTCACTTGTACAGGGATGCGTTGAACAGCAATGGACCGATCGGTGCCGCCGGCCGGCCCATTGCATTCAATGTGTGCAGGTACGCGTTGTACCCCTGTACGCGTTGTACCGCAATGGACCGATCGGTGCCCCCGGCCGGCCCATTGCATTCAATGTGTGCGGGTACGCGTTGTACCCCTGTACGCGTTGTACCGCAATGGACCGATCGGTGCCGCCGGCCCATTGCATTCAATGTGTGCGGGTACGCGTTGTACCCCTGTACGCGTTGATCAGCAATGGACCGATCGGTGCCCCCGGCCGGGCCATTGCATTCAATGTGTGCGGGTACGCGTTGTACCCCTGTACGCGTTGTACCGCAATGGACCGATCGGTGCCCCCGGCCGGCCCATTGCATTCAATGTGTGCGGGTACGCGTTGTACCCCTGTACGCGTTGATCAGCAATGGACCGATCGGTGCGCACCCATTGACAATGGCCTAGCCTGGCAACGGACGCGTTTTCGAAATTCGAACGAGTCGGTTGCTGGAAATTCAGTTGGTCACCCACAACAATGTTGCAAAATCATGTATGTCATGAAGTTGAAGATTTGAAGGATACTGTGGGCGTGTATTGGTGCTGCTATTCCATGGATTGACCAGATTCAGAAGATGCAAACGACTTGGACCTATCACTTTGGACACATGGGACAGTATCTGCCTCTCCAGCACATATATATTGCTGGCTGTTCCCCTGAGAGCTCACTTGCCTGCACTACATGCTCCAGGACGACATCTGCCACTGCACTGCTGCTGTCTCTGCCCCCTCTGGACCCTGCAATGGCACGTACTGTGGAGAGAGCCCCAGCCTTCAGCCTTGAGGAGAACCAGGCCCTGCTGGACAGCCTACTTCCACAGTACAGCAAGCTGTATGGGACACCAGGGGAGCAGGTGAGTGTTCTGTGCACTGCCTTTCTGAATGTGCATTTTGTCTGACTAGCAAGGCTGAAAGTCTGCACGCCACTGTCTAGCAGGCTCACTGAGTAGTTGTCACTCCCCATAGTGTGTAGTGACATGCACTGGACAGGTATGGTGCAGTGACAGTGCATTTGAACAAGGTTTTACTTCCTATGCAATGATACCATGTAGTGACTTCTGGCAAACTGTCCATGGGCAGCGTTGCACTGCCTGTGTACATCATGTGCCCCTGTGATTGAGACATGTATATACAACTGTGTCATGCACGGATATGTTGCATGTGTAGTAATGGCCTTTTCACTTTGTCATCCTGACAGGTTAATGCCCATCGGAAGCAGGAGAGCTGGAAGGACATCGTCCGGGCTGTCCGGTCCGTGGGGGTCTACAAGCGCCGGATCCGCAACTGCCAGAAGAGGTGGCAGGACCTTCGGGGCTGGACCCGGAGGATTGCACGGGTCCAGCTGAAGCTGTCGCCTCCTCGCAGGAGGGGCGGAACACGGACCCTGACCCCCCACATGCTCCAGATCCTGGCGGTGGTGTTTCCAGACCTGGATGGGCAGCTGAAGGCCAGACAGCAGCAAGGAGGGGGTGAGTCAAAGACTGCACTGTGAACTCTGTATTACATGCTATGTGCCCTCCTCTGGCCTGGTTAAACTGCCACAGTACAGCAGTCATGTTGTACAGGAGCCATGTCCCTCTATTGTGCACTGCCCACTCCTCATCTGATACCCAGGTGTGGCCCTTACATTCAGGGAATTGTGTCACTTGGGACTGTGTCCTTGCAGTTTGCTTCACTAAAGGTGGGGGACAGCATCTGTTTCCCTAACTCTGTTGTGGGCATCATGGGTGGGTCCATTGTTCACACAACGCCTGTGTTCGGACATGTAATCTGCGTGTTGCTTTGATATGCGGTCCACTTGCTGAGCTGAGCCACCACATGTGCCTGGGGTATGTGGCACACGCCCATGCAGCGGGTGGGAACAATGTTTGGGCCCCAGGAGTGTGCAGATTACGTGTGTCACACAAACATAGCCAGCTATCCACTGTCCAGGGCTCATCCCTCATTCATGTGGGGCAGGACAGTCATGCCTACTCCAGGCCATGCAATGCACTCTGTACTCCCACTCCCGTGTATCAGCTGACACATTGTGCGCAGTGATTTGACCCCTCAGGTGTCTGCCTCTGTGTCAGTGTGCTGTGGATTTGTTGCCAGGACTGCCGGGGTGTTTCTCGGTAGGGGCTCAGCATGCCACTGGAGATGTGACCATAGGAGACGATACTTGTGTGTCACATAGGTGTTTGATCAGCTGCCCGTGCAGACTGGGGTATGCGAATGTGAAGTTCAGGCAGCTGTTTCCCATTCACAGCAGATTGTGAGGGGCTCAGGTTCAGAGGGTAGTGTCACAGGTCTCACATATGTCCAATCGTTATGACCTGGACAGATGAGGGTTAAGATGATGTGTTGTGTGGGGGATGTACATGTGCACTTGTGCAGCTCCAGGACTTGCATTCCCCATGACCTACTATTGTGACACAGTGCAGAGTGTTGTTGTCTGGCTGCCAAGTCATACATCACTGAGACAGTGATGTATGACTTAGCAGTCATGCCTCCGCCATGGCATGTGTCTACTTATTGGTGATCCTGCAGGAGAGTGACATGTGCTACATGCACACCATTGTGGCGATGGCTATCAGGACATGGGTGCATCATGGTGTCTGTCGCTGGTATGCATCACATGCATTTCCTATTTGACTCTGGGCATCCCTTTCAACCGGAAACCTGTACTGACTCAGTGGCAAGAGTTGTGATGTGTGCATGTCCACATGCTACACCGTGTCCTCTGCACTGTCCAACTACTGTGTAGGTGGTGCATGTGTCCACACTGGGGTGTCCACACTGGGGTGTTGCTATCCAACAGACAGCAGACAGATGGGTGCAAGGCCATGTGGGATGTGAGTGCCATGGTTGGCATCAGACTGACAATTGGCTTCTCCTGTTCAGTTAGGGCACTTTTAGCAATGTTCAACTAATGATGCCAGGGCTTGCTCTGTAATGTGCTGTGCTCACAGTGGTGTGTGCGTTTGGTGCAGGTGACTGATGTCTGTCTGTTTCCCCATTGTTTGCAGATACATCCACGGCCACGGAAGGGGACAGCTCCACGGACCAGGAGGAGCCGGAGAGCCAGACTGGGTCAGCAGCCGAGGAGTGGTCGGAGGGACCCAGTGGCACGGAGGGCGAGGGGAGCCACACCGAGGAGTCCTCAGCACCATCCACCTCAGCTGAGGACCAGAGCAACTCGGAGGATGACTCCCTTATGGAGGCGGGTGTCAGCAGCCACCACACCCCAGCTAGTGTTGCTGTCCCCGCCACCACCAGCACCACCACCGCCCTCCCATCGGCTCCCATTCCCCAGGTCCGTGGAGGCTCCCATGTTCGGGAGCGTGTCTCCTTTGGGCCAGGCACCGCACCCCCTGCCCCTGTGTCCCCTGCTGCCCTGAGTGAGGAGTCTGTGTACCTCCTTCGCCAGCTCCATGTAGGGCAGACAGCCATGCTGAGTGTCCTCCATGCGCACACCGCTCTGTTGACTCAGCTGGTGTCGTTCATGGAGGGCATCTCATCGGGCATGTCTGACCTACAGAGGGGCAATAGGTCCATGGACTCCTCCCTGACAGCAGCAGTGTCCCTCCTCAGACAGTCCCTCACCCCTCCTGCCTCTGCTCCATCCACACTCCCCAGCACCTTACCCGTCCCAAGCACACACACACCGGCACAGGCACACACCAGCACACACACGTCCAGCACACAGACACACACGCCACAAACAAAACGCACACGCACGCACAGTCAGGGGACTGAAACCAGACTCACAGGGGATGGGGCCCTGGAACACACACACGCATCCACGAGCACTGCGCAGTCCTCAGTTGCCTCTCCCTCCAAAGCACCCTCCCTTGCCTCACCTGCAACCCCAAAGACCCAGCGGCTCTTCCTCAGTGACCTCGGCCTCTTCCCCTCCGATCCAGCTGATACAGCATTCAGGGGGAAGAGGAAGCCCACCCACACGGAGCAGAGTGCCCCTCGCCCCCGGACACCCTCCCCCAGGCGCAGACAGACTGAGGCCCCCACCCGCAAGTCCCCCGGAGTCGTAAGAGCAAGACCCCGCCGCCGCCCTGCAGCTCAGGCACCAGGTCTCCTTCCTCCATCCCTCAGGCCCCCACTCCACAGGTGCCCCCACCACACCCTGCCCCAGGTTCCCCCACCCACAGATATACCATCCCCAAGAGGATCCGGCCTTCTCCCCCTGCCACTTGCTCTCCCGGCACCACACCCCCGCTGCGCTTGTCTGTGCCACTGATGTGGTGAGGGTGTCCTCCCCCTCTGTCCAGCCCACCTTGCCTGTTCCCCATTCTCCTCCCCTAGTGGTAGGCACTGCAGTGGAGTCCACTACCACCCTGTCTGACTTGGGCACTGCAGTGGCGGACCTGTCCACTCCATCTGCAGGGTCCACTGCAGTCGTGCCGGCACCCACAACATCTGAGTCATGCCCCCCAGTTGTGCCGGCACACACCATGTCAGACACCTCCACTGCAGTTGTCAGTGGCTCTCCAGCACCCACCACCCCTTCCCTGCTTCCTCCTGGTGAGCCCTGATCCTGTCCCTGCGGTGCCTGGCCTGCCCCCCGGTTGCCCCTCCTAGTGGATTGTCCCTGGTTTTGTGCAGTGCAGGCATGCGTAGGGTGACATCTGCCACTGTCACCCTGTTTGGACTTTGACAATGGACTGGCCATTGGCCTTTGTGTTTTTTCTGGACTTTCAGTTTTCAATTCACACATATGCTGAATAAAGCAACTTTCTGTTCTCTAGTGCTTATGCTTCTGATGTACATGTTGTTGATGATGCTAACCATGCCCTTGCTGCAGTGATGGTGATATTTGGTCTCATGATAATGAAGTGTTACTGTGCAGGAACCCATGTGGTCCAGGGGGAATGTGTCCTATCCTGTGGTGTATCCATGTCATCCATAGCAGCATCTGAGGGTGTCATGTGTTCAGTATTTGGCAATGGGATTTCCTACTTACATTAGCAAATTCACATCTGTGGCTTCCACCCCTGCACATCTGTTGTGCCTGCCATTGTTCAATTCGTCTACTTCCCTGACCGCGTGGCCATCTCCACTGGACATGCAGGTTTGGGCATCAATGGGGAAGGACTCATCTGTGTTGTCAGTGCAACATTGCTATACAAGTGTGTTGGATCTGTGCTGATGATTTCGTTGGCACTTCCATGACCAGGCTGATGTGACGGGAGCCTTCATTTGGTGCTAATTGTTGATTGTGTGACCAAGTGCTCAGCTGACATGATGGGGCCCTACTGAGGCAACATATGGCACAGCTTTCCTCACACAGGAGTGGAGTCCCCTCATGGCAGTGTGTACTCCTGTGACATTGCCTGCGCCCAAGGTGTGTGTTGTATGAGCATGTCTGTGTGTTCACTTCCGTTTAGCTGTGCATGCTGTGATCCCTAGTGTTGTACCTGTTTGTGATGCTTGCTGAGTTGAGCTATGTTCCCCCAAAGTCTTCTCCCTGGGTTCTCTGTGATGTGGGTGCATGGCACATTACTGGTCATCAGGGTGTCACCCATAGGTGTATTTGCTGTCAGGGCTGAGTTTGTGTGCAGACGCAGATGGGTCACAGTCAGGTTTCCCCTTGGCACTTGTTGTTTGCCCCTGTCATGTGATTTCCAGTTTGTGTTATCTTTCAGTGATTGTGACACGTTGTGTGTGTGACTGCTGGCACTCCTCAGGGTCCGGGCTGCAATGTTGGTTGTTGTCTATGTGTGTTCTTTGTGGGTGACCTTGGCTTCTTCATTGGTGTGTGACTGTGGCTGGGATCCCATTGGTTGGTGTGGTATTGCCGTCATGTCCATGTACAGCGTAGTGTGCAGTGTGTCAGACATTCAGGAGTCTTGTTGAGTGGCCATGTGTGATGTGTTTCTGCACCTTGGTTCCCACCCACCACCCTGGAATAGTCATGGGTGCATGTGCAATGTCACCAGTGCATTTGTGCTTCACTGCTGCACATTGTTGGAGGTCGAGGGGTGTGGTGTTGAGTGTGTGCAGATGAGAGTTGTTGCCCAGCTAGGCCCCTGCCTCCATGTTGGCCTTGGCTTACTGGCCGTGCTGATTGATTTGTGCTTGTGTAGGTGTGATGGTAGTTTGTTGCTCAGGACACATGACTGTGGTTCACAGTGTGAACGACATTTAGCTTTGTCATCACAGTGGGATTGTAATGCAGCCCACGGTCACCACATTGTGGGGGCCCTGGGAGTAGTGCTGTGGTGTGTCTGTGTCTTGCTGTGTCAGTTGCTGTTCCTACGTGCCTGTGTGACATGTGTGATTTGTGCTCCCTCTCATCTGACAATGCCTGCTTGCCCACATAGGGGATTTGGATCCATGAGTTACCTTTGTGTGGCACTGTATGCACATCTGTATGATTGGTATTCAGGTCTCCTCATGTGTTGTGTGGTTGCCTGGGGACACTGGCACCCCCCCCTCACCTGTTGTGTATGATGTGCAGTGTGGGTCTGCCTGTTTGTGCATCTGCACCACTGCATTGGCATATCTTGGGTGTGCCATTGGCTGTATGTAGTTTGGTGGGTTTCCCCTGCTGTCCCTGGGACTCCTAGGTCATCGGTCAGCACAATGATCATGGTTTGTGTGTCCCATTGCTGCCATGGTTTGGTATCTGTTCACCTCACATCTACAGTCTCCACAGGGTATCTGCATTTGTGTGCCCATTGGTGCAAATATGTGGGTCTGCATTCTGATGGTCACTTCTGTCATTGTGTCATTGATGAATGTTGACAGTGTCAGCCCCCATGGGTGTTGTTTGTCTGCACATGACCAAAGGTATGTGTTATTTGCACTGCAGTATTTGCCTCCCCCAATTTATGTTGCAATGGGACACATGCACTACTTTGCCACTGATGTGTTTTATGTTCTGTGACCAGGAATCATCCATGCAGTTTGGCAGTTGCAGCTTTTTCTTTGTCAACACTTACATTTTGGTCACTGTGATGATGGGGGTTTGGACCCCATTGCCACAATGTTCAAAATGTGCTTCAGCTATGGGTCCCACACTTACATTTTGGTCACTGTGATGATGGGGGTTTGGACCCCATTGCCACAATGTTCAAAATGTGCTTCAGCTATGGACCCCACACTTACATTTTGGTCACTGTGATGATGGGGGTTTGGACCCCATTGCCACAATGTTCAAAATGTACTTCAGCTATGGACCCCACACTTACATTTTGGTCACTGTGATGATGGGGGTTTGGACCCCATTGCCACAATGTTCAAAATGTGCTTCAGCTATGGACCCCACACTTACATTTTGGTCACTGTGATGATGGGGTTTGGACCCCATTGCCACAATGTTCAAAATGTGCTTCAGCTATGGACCCCACACTTACATTTTGGTCACTGTGATGATGGGGGTTTGGACCCCATTGCCACAATGTTCAAAATGTGCTTCAGCTATGGACCCCACACTTACATTTTGGTCACTGTGATGATGGGGGTTTGGACCCCATTGCCACACTGTTCAAAATGTGCTTCAGCTATGGACCCCACACTTACCTTTTGGTCACCGTGATGATGGGGGTTTGGACCCCATTGCCACAATGTTCAAAATGTGCTTCAGCTATGGACCCCACCCTTACATTTTGGTCACTGTGATGATGGGGGTTTGGACCCCATTGCCACACTGTTCAAAATGTGCTTCAGCTATGGACCCCACCCTTACATTTTGGTCACTGTGATGTTGGGGGTTTGGACCCCATTGCCACAATGGTCATGGCCTGCTTGCATTGTGGGGGCCACACACATATATGTGTGGCACATGTGATAGGGGGTCACATTGTATGTTCAAAGTCATGTTCAGTGTTGTAGGCATTTGACACAGTCTACACACGCTTGTCATGGTGTTGGGGGGATGTCTTTTTATTGCATTCCCTAGGTTGTGGTGTGCTGGTTGTGTCATGCATTGTCCATCCTATGAGTGGGGGTGGTGTTGGTGGTAGGCATCCAGTCCCCCATGGGTAGAGGTGGTAGTAGTGACAGGCATCCAGCCCCCCTGGGTAAGGGTGGTAGTAGTGGTAGGCATCTGGTACCCCCCTGGCTAAGGGTGGTAGTAGTGGTAGGCATCTGGCACCCCCATGGCTAAGGGTGGTAGTAGTGGTAGGCATCCAGCCCCCCCTGGGTAAGGGTGGTAGTAGTGGTAGGCATCTGGCACCCCCATGGCTAAGGGTGGTAGTAGTGGTAGGCATCCAGCCCCCCCTGGGTAAGGGTGGTAGTAGTGGTAGGCATCTGGCACCCCCTGGGTAAGGGTGGTAGTAGTGGTAGGCATCCAGCCCCCCCTGGGTAAGGGTGGTAGTAGTGGTAGGCATCTGGCACCCCCCTGGCTACGGGTGGTAGTAGTGGTAGGCATCCAGCCCCGCTGGCTAAGGGTGGTAGTAGTGGCAGGCATCCAGCCCCCCCTGGGTAAGGGTGGTAGTAGTGGTAGGCATCCAGCCCCCCTGGCTAAGGGTGGTAGTAGTGGTAGGCATCCAGCCCCCCTGGGTAAGGGTGGTAGTAGTGGTAGGCATCTGGCACCCCCTGGCTTAGGGTGGTAGTAGTGGTAGGCATCTGGCACCCCCATGGCTAAGGGTGGTAGTAGTGGTAGGCATCCAGCCCCCCCTGGGAAAGGGTGGTAGTAGTGGTAGGCATCCAGCCCCCCCTGGGTAAGGGTGGTAGTAGTGGTGGGCATCTGGCACCCCCATGGCTAAGGGTGGTAGTAGTGGTAGGCATCCAGCCCCCTGGGTAAGGGTGGTAGTAGTGGTAGGCATCTGGCACCCCCATGGCTAAGGGTGGTAGTAGTGGTAGGCATCCAGCCCCCCTGGGTAAGGGTGGTAGTAGTGGTAGGCATCTGGCACCCCCATGGCTAAGGGTGGTAGTAGTGGTAGGCATCCAGCCCCCTGGGTAAGGGTGGTAGTAGTGGTAGGCATCTGGCACCCCCTGGGTAAGGGTGGTAGTAGTGGTAGGCATCCAGCCCCCCCTGGGTAAGGGTGGTAGTAGTGGTAGGCATCTGGCACCCCCATGGCTAAGGGTGGTAGTAGTGGTAGGCATCTGGCACCCCCATGGCTAAGGGTGGTAGTAGTGGTAGGCATCCAGCCCCCCCTGGGTAAGGGTGGTAGTAGTGGTAGGCATCTGGCACCCCCATGGCTAAGGGTGGTAGTAGTGGTAGGCATCCAGCCCCCCCTGGGTAAGGGTGGTAGTAGTGGTAGGCATCTGGCACCCCCATGGCTAAGGGTGGTAGTAGTGGTAGGCATCCAGCCCCCCTGGCTTAGGGTGGTAGTAGTGGTAGGCATCTGGCACCCCCATGGCTAAGGGTGGTAGTAGTGGTAGGCATCCAGCCCCCCCTGGGTAAGGGTGGTAGTGGTGGTAGGCATCTGGCACCCCCCTGGCTAAGGGTGGTAGTGGTGGTTGGCATCCGGCCCCCCCTGGGTAGGGGTGGTGGTGCGCATTCAGGCCCCTGTGTGCATATGTGGCATTGGTGATGGGCATCCCGCCCCTATGGTGCTGCTGTTGCTGGTGTAAGTAAATTCTGCATCCCTCTGTGTGTGTGTGATGTGTCGTGTACGTGTTGTATGTGTTTTGTGGTTGGTGTCTGACTTACCTTCTGCGCCGTACGCGTCCGTGCCTGTTCCGGTTGTAAATGTAGAATATTGGTATGATCGGGACGAAGGGATTCATGGTTGGTTCGTGTCGTTCGTCTTTCTCGTTGCTTCGCGTCGTCCTCGTCGCTTCGCGTCGTCCTCGTCGCTGGCGTGTTCGCCTCGTAGCCGTGGATCGTGTTGTGGCGCGAATCGGAGCTTATGTGCGCCTCTCCCGGATGCTTTGACGTGCCGTGCGTAGCGACGGGTTCGGCGCGTACGGAAAGCGCATCGTACTTGTTCGGCCGGACGGGGCTGCATTTTGGCTTCCGTGCGACTCGATTCTGCGTTCCCGGATTCGCCTCGGTCGGAGGACAGGACCTGGATTGGGTGAGTACGACTCGGCCGGATTCTGTGCTGTTGTGCGCATCGTACTTACTCGTTCGGTATGCTGTACAGATCGGTCGGGAAACAGGCATTCGCATGGCTTTTTTCCCGACCGAATGGTATTGGGTGCGCCTCCGACCGAGATCGGAATCGGCCCCTTTGTGTTTTCAGATTAAACTAACCATGGAAGGTTTTGAATCAAATTGATGACAAATACAATGTCTTCATTTCTGTTTTTCTTTTATTTTCTTTAATTTTGGCTAGTGTCTGTGCAATATTTATAGTCCTTTTGATTCATCAAATAATGTTACAAATACTGCCTACAATTCAAATAAGAAACTGATAATAAACATTTATTATACCATTGTTGGTGTGTGCACCTAATTCCAGAATCACTGTGTCTATTCCCCACAAATGATACCATGTGAGTCTCTGAGAAGCATAAAGTCTCTTGTTCAAATGTATACATTATCACATAGGTGGAAGTATGACAAAATAGACCCCGTTGTTTTTCTTTTCTAAATGCTAGAGTAGTTGGTATGTGCCATTAGGCATGGCTTCCAATCACAAAGGCTAAGGAAACTAGCCGTGGCATGCCTTTTCCCCCCTACTGAGCCATTATGGTCAAAGGTTGTGACACTAAGCTACACTCGGCCCAACAAACCTGTCCCCTAGCTTCTCCTGTTCCCTGCATAATACACAATAATCCCCCTGCTTCAACAGATCTCTTCTACCACCACCTACCCTATCTCTGAGCAGCTCTATCGTACCTATCATCAGCAACCCAAACTCCATCTGCAGTGTGACCCAATGGTACTGCATTTGTGGGGGGGTCTGCCCTGCCTATAACAATTGGTCAAAAGAGTCAGGCCTCATCATGGCCTTAATGGAGAGACTTGGGAGGAACAGCAAGAGTAGAGTAAGTAGATGGAAGAGGTGAGTGACTTGTAGCGCAGTCCTGGGCTGGCAAGTGGCTGATCAGTCTGTTCTGCATGTCCAGTTATTCCAGGATCCATATTGTGCCTACAGAGTAGATGCCTTGGCCATGTGTCCTCTCTTCAATACCCTCCATGTGTGCAGTTCTACCTCCAAGTGCATCACCTGGTAGAGCTGATCTGCTATGTTGTCAGTTCTCCCTCTTTGCGCATCGCCTGGTAGCACTGATATGCTGTATTGACTTGTCTCTGCTGGATGCATTGGCAACTGCAGAGACTGCCTCCTGCAGCTGCACAGACACTAGCTCCCCTGACCGTGGCCAAGACCTTACAGAGTTTTGCCCTGGCTATTGCTGTTTGCCTGTAGGGGATCAGTATGGAATTATCTCCTGCCTCTGTGCCTGACAATGTTTGTCCCAGTTCCAGCAGTGCTGTGGCCACACTGCCAGCAGGTTGCCCAGCTGCAGGAGCAGGCCCAAATGTTTCCTCCTGCTCATGGAATAAGGCAAGGAGTCACACATGCAAGTCTTTTGAACCTTCCAAGAAATGGGAGAGCACTATCTGCATGCCCTTCCCCATGGTGGGTGGGTGCATGATAGTAAGATATGTAAGGAGCAGCATTGGCAAAATAGGTAACAGAACGGAGGTGGCACCAAACCAGCTAGGGGTGATAGCGATGGAAGTGCTACTAGGTGTCATTGTGGGGGCACCAGAGACATGTCAGGAACTGGATTGGTGGCAGCAGGAAGGCCCAGAGAAGTTTTGATAGAGGCTTGCGTTGATGATTAGTGAGATTCAGATGGGTATCTGGACATAGCTGGTGGTCGGTCCCTCCTCAGCATCCTCCTGCCCAGAGTCACCTGCAAGGGAGGGTGTTGATTATTCTTGATTATTCATATTCAATTGTACAGTCACAAAGAGTGACATTTAACATTTTAGTTGTAATACGTACAGGGCCTACTGTGTTGACAAAGCATGGTAGATTCTCCTTGGGTGTAATCACATCCAACACAAAATTTCTCTCATCCCATTGTGGTCTCCAGTTCTCCCAAGGTGCAGTACCAACTACACTGGAATACATCACATTTGCTAACTACATGTACATGAATATGGACACCATCTTACCTCACAGTAAATAATGTAGGACTTCTGACATCCCTGCCTCTCCTGCCTACCCATGACATTCCACATGACCCCTCCTGGCCACAGCTGATCCCCAACCCACTGTTGTCCCTTCCTTGCTGTTCATTTTATATACACAACCCCTGCAAGTGAATTTCTTATAGGTAGTCTGCTTTGTTCATGCTATCTGACTAACATACACGTTTTGTGTGGGGACTATGGCGTAACTAGTGTGCCATGGGCCCCAGTGCAAGGAAGGAAATTGACACCCTGGCTGCTGTTTGGACTGCATAATACTGCAATAATCAGGGTTCAGTGGAACCCTCAGGTCTCCGGGTCACGCTGCCACTGCACCTATGGACAGTCCGTACCCCTGGAAACGTTAAACTTGGGACTTGCTCCCACCCGATAAGGGTGAATGAGCTCACTGCTGCAGCCCAACCTGTGCCGCTCTCCTCTCCTGGGCTCTGCTTCACTTCAGACCAGGGGTCCACCATACAGTGTGTCATGTGAGTCACTCTGAATAACTTGACATATTTCAGTGGGAAAAGAAAGCTGCAGCTCCAGCACCACAGGTCAGAGAAAGCTTATTGCCTCTGACTGCAGAGGAATGAGAAGTTGTTAATGTAAAAGAGTGTAGTTAAGTTTATCAAATCAAGCCTAGCTACAGGAGTGGAGTAGCCTTTCATCTGTTTATTTTGCTGTGTTAAATGATTTCCCTGAACCAGCAGGAGTAGCAGAAAACAGACTCTTTTTTTTATTAACTTTTCCAACTTACAGACATCATTGCATACATTACTGATACATTTCTTGGTATACCATCAACGTCTTTGCACATCTGAGTGTTATACAAGCAGCTGGTAGTATTGTCACATTGCATATCACTTATTACATCTCCCCCTGCATAGGCGCATACATAGGGTCTCGTGAAAGGCGGACAGTTTACATTTCTATCTCAGTGTTTCGATGGGTTACATTGACAGTTTGGATCTTAACTGGACATATTCCGTATTAACCATTTCACCCCGCTCCAGGCCAACACCCCAAGTGCCACGCCCAGCCTGCTTCTTCTTGACGGTGATTTTTAGTCGGACTGTTCTCTCAAGTATTCCAGCAGTGGCTCCCAGATATCTCTGGGGCGTGATGAGGTGGAGAGCAGCGCCGCAAAGCACGTCAATTGATCCCTACAATAAATGAAGTCCGATAGCCAATCCTTGAATTTAGGGGCGCGTCCCCAACCCCATTTACACACCACTTTGCGTTTAGCAAGTAGGAATCCTAATGCTATGAGTTTTTTATGCGGCGTGTGTATGTCAGCTATATATCCTAAAAGCGCAAATGAGTGGGGAGTTGGGAATGGGTGTACCAGCCATGGCTGTCAGCGCAGTTCCCACTTCTTGCCAGAATTTGTGGACCTCACCGCACTGCCATGCAAGGTGTAAAAAATCCGCTCCCTCTGCACGGCAACGCTCATCCTCCCTCAGTTTATATTTACAGAGGCGCACGGGTGTATAGTAAGTTCTGTGCAGAAATTTGAAATGCATAATTCTTAGCCGGCTGCTCTCCGTGATGGCTTCTGTCTGCGCACAACAATACGCCCATTGCTTATCAGTGAGGGGAGTGGAGAGATCCCGGTCCCATGCCTCCCTGTCCACCTGTGATTGTTGTGGTGTTTCAAGTAACGCTGTGCGATAAATACTGGACACAGCGTGTGTAGGTCCTTTCATTTTCAATAGAGTGTATAACGTCTCCATCGTGGCAGGTTCTAGTGGAAATTCGGGGATGTAAGTTTTGACCTCATGTCTTAGCAGGGTAGTGGTTTTCCCGTCAGGAGTGTCTGTTTGTCCTTAAATGTACCCTCTTGGTATAAGTCTCCCCAGGTCATTAGGTCTCAATTGCGGAGCATTTCCCGGCACCCTGCCTCCTGAGTGACTGGTAAAGTTGGGAGATGCGCTAATGGTCTCAACGGGGAGTATAGCACAAGTTTGCGTACTCTTTTGGCTATGCGTTCCCAGGCCCTATTTGTACACGTGACCGTGTGAGGTGCGACTCCATCACCAGGGACACGCGCCCCCAAGAATGCATTGAGAGGTGTGGGCGCCATGTAGCCCTGCTGTATGGCGAGGTGCGGCATGAATGGTGGTGGGTTGAGCCAATACACAGCAGAAAACAGACTAACAGGGTCAAGTCCAAGGACGATTAGTAATCTATGTGCATAAGTCCTGAAAGACAGCTACAGAGTCTTCAACATTCAAATAAGTCCATGGGGGTTTCGTGTGTGGCCGATTTGAACCCCACCTAACACCCGAGCTTCTCGGGTGGGTGGTGTGATCCACTAACATCTAGGCAAACCACTGGTGGGGGGTCGAAGGGAGCGAAGTTAGGGACTTCGAAGGAGGGGTCTGCAGGCATGCCGAGCAACAGGGAAAGTATACGTTTTCAGTAAGTTTGGGAAAGAGTGGGTTTGGTGAGTTTAGGGAAAGAGTGAGTTTAGTTGGATTTTAGGAGGTCATTTGGGTTTTTAGTGGAAGGCAGAATGTCGAGCGTGCAAGATAAATTGCATTGGAAGATGCAGGAATGCCGACCTGACTAAGCCGGGCGTGTTTGATCAGACTTGGGTGCCAAAAAGTGGGCCTCCTCTGAGCAGCAGCCGTCCTGGTCTTAGTTTCTCCAGCTCAGTCACAGCCCCTCCCTCTGTAAACGTCATTTTCACGATGCCGCCCTCGATTGGCTAGCGTGCTTTCTCTTTCCGGGTCCTTTCCCGCGAGCTTTGAAAGACCTTAGGAAACAGTGAAACTTGAGCCACGCGTGCGCGTTGACAGGACCCCGAGGAAATACAAACAAGAGATCCCAAAGCGGCGTGAAAGAGCGGCAGAGGAGTCAATACAACCCCGTTAAGTGCGCGGACACTGTTAGTGTTTACGATGCCGATCCGTGCCTTGTGCACCATCTGCTCGGATTACTTCGATAACGTGAGGGATGTGGCGGCGATTCACTGCGGGCACACCTTCCACCTTTGCTGGTAAGTGAGGGCGGGTATTTTCTAGCATAAGTGGTGCCTGAGACGGGCATGTTTAATGTGACTTGTGGTTACTTCCCTTTACTAAGGCTTACTTGGTAAAGGTGGGACCCTCACCCATGATACTGTCAACTGAGAGCACTTGGCACCATTTTACCATTAGTGGTCAACATGTTTCTCGACATTGTTAGTAAGTGTCCTACCCTACGTCTGCAGTGGTAAGTTGGCACCATTCACTAATAATGATTGTAAGGACTTTTCTCGGATTGAGGGAACAACCAGTGATCACTGTGGTGGAGACCGTAGGTTACCACTGGCGTCGAAGGCTGTCACCATAAAAAGATAGGTGGTTTCAGAATGAATAATTAGCATAAAGATTATGTCACTGGAAACTACATCATGTGATCTATGCCTTTCTTATGTTATCAGCCATTCAGTAGGGATCCTCTGGTGAAGTTCTAGTATATTCTCTCGGCAGAAGTCTATGATAACATGCATTTTCTGATCCGGTATTCTGGTCTATTCCAGAGAAACTGTAAATTACCAGATGGGGAAATATTTGTGATTGAAATCTCTCTCAAATACCTCTGAAATCAAGCCTCTCCTGGAAGAGTAGGTCCACCAGCCCTTTGAGGTGTACCGCAAAATGATGTATCTTCCAAATGCGTTGATTGGTCCCCACATGTTGTTGTCAATGTATGTATAAGCTATTTATTTAGTGCAAACCTAGCCAAAAATCATCGGAGCATGTACAGGGTCAAAGACACTCATAAAATCAATGAGTGATAGAAGAGGTACTTGGTTAGTGGACGATTATTTCATTGTGATTTGGTTTTCTTTAAAGAGGTGTGTATTTAAAGCTTTCCTAAATTGTAGCAGCGTTGGGTACGGGTATTTTTGTTTCAGATCATGGGTGCATAGATGGAAAAGGCGTTTTCACATGTTTTATCTTTTTTAGGTCTCGGCTAGAAAGCGCATTCGCTGTCTCAAAGAGATGTACTGTGTTTAATGTGTGGGCTTTGTAATGATGTAGTAATAGAATGTGACATGTTAGAGAGGTTCTGGAATGTAAGAATGTAGAGAGATTTGGAATATACACAGTTCAGTTAAGAGTTGTAATGGTTATGGAAGCTACCCAGAGACGCTGCCTGTAATAAACCTAAATACAACTTACTTGAAGTCTCTGTCCCGATCTTTACATTGGCGACGAGTGAAGAGGAAGAGCTGATGCTCGTAAGCTGAATCCTGCAGCCCCGTATGCAGAGTGAGGAATCTGCTGTACTCCTGACGTGTTGAAGCCGAATTGAACTGAAGCGAGGTAGTGGAGCGGTGGTTTCTTTGTGCGCATTGAAATTGAGGAGAATACGGGCCCCGTACGAGCGCTGGCAATGTGCAGTTTGATCCGGTGAGTAAAACGGAGCACTCGCGAATGCCGCGCATGCGCAATGCAAATTGAAGCCGCCATTTTAGGATCAGGCTAAACGCTAAATATAACTAAGCGCTGCGTGTGTACAGTTGGAGCAAGTACTGCACACGCGCAGTTTGGAACTGAAGTCGCCATCTTCAAACCAGGCGCTTAAACGCTCGCATTTTGACAAGGAAAGCAACAAAACAAAGAAATAATATTAAAGAATACAGCGTTTGCATTTTTTTTTTTTAAAAAGAAAAGCAACAAAACAAAGAAGTAAATACTAAAGAATATGGCTCAGAATGTTGGCAACTGTTATTGAAAGCTGATACTAACTTAAATATTAAATAAAATAAGCAAAATAACAAGAACAATAAAAATTCTGGCAGCCATTTATAAATCAAACACAGTATCAAATAACACATCTGAAAACATATAATAACATCTGAAACTCAATTAACTTTCTGAAAAGTGACAAATTTATAAAAAATGTCAAATGAAGAAATTAATGGAGAAACATCAATAAATATAAACTCAGAAATATATAATGAAGAAGGAAACTTGGAAAATGTTGCTAGTACAATTTTTAGAAGACCATTACCATTCGACACTTCAGATCAACAAAACATTGCACAAAGATGGGAGAAATGGAGAAGAAGATTTGAACATTTCCTCAGAGCAACTTGTAAAAAGTACACTGATGATCAAGCTAAAGATTTATTATTAAATCTTGTGGGAGATGACGTAGAGGATTTAATAACTACATTTTCTGAAGAAGAAAAACTTACATACAAAGGTCTCATTAAATGTTTAAATGAGAAATTTGATCCGCAAATAAATCTAGATTTTGAGAGAGATAATTTCAACATGGCGTTTCAGACAGAAAATGAGACAATGGATGAGTATGTCACAAGATTAAAAAAATTGGTAACCTTTTGCGAATTTGAGAAACACTGAAGAAGCAATACGTCTGAGAGTGATTCAAGGATGTAACTCAATAAAATTCAGAAAAAAACTATTAGAAAAAAGTTATAGTTTGCAAGAAATTCTTCGTATGGCCAGAACAGAGTCAAGAGTTGAAAAACATGCTGCAAATATGGAAGAGAGCAGAATAAAAACTATAGAACAAGTGAGACAGATGGTAAAAAAAAGTAATAACTCACAAAAAACAGATTTTCAGATGAAAGGAAAATCGTTATGTAATAGATGTGGATTTCAATTTCCACATATAAGAACATGTCCTGCCATAGGACAACAATGCAGAGAATGTGGGAGACAAAATCATTTTGCAAGTGTATGCAGATTTAAGAAAGAAAATAAAGGGTCTTGGAAAAAAAATGAAAATTGGAACTGACAACATGCAATAGATTTTAAAAGAAGAAATGAAGGCACTAAATTTGTGAGACAAATGGAGTGTGTTGAAGAAAATTTAGAAGAAGAAAATGAGCAATATGAGAAACTTTATATGATGAGTGAAGAAAATAAAGATGAAGTCCAGTTACTAAACATGACAAAAAGAGAAACTATTAAGAAAACAACGTCTGTGGATCTAATGGTGGGACTTCAAAAAGTTCCATTTGTATTAGATAGTGGAGCAACTTGTAATATAATGTGCATAACAGAATATGCAAAAATGAAAGTTCAGCCGGCTTTAAATCCTTCAAATGTCAGTGTTTTTCAGTGGGGAGCAAAACGTCTTGTGTAGGAAAATTTGAAGAAATATTACAATACGGAGACACAACTAGTAAAGAGGAAATACATGTTTTAAAAGGTGAAGTTCCTGGGCCATGCTTATTGAGTAATGTCACTGCTCAAGTAATGGGTTTGTTAAAAATGACTTGCAACATGACGATTGAACACCCCATATTAAGAAAATATCCAGAATTATTTGATGGTTTAGGAAAATTAAGAGATAAGATGATTACATTACATATAAATGAAACAAACCGGTGGCACAGACACATAGGCGAATCCCAATACATTTACAAGAGAAAGTGGAAAAAGAAATAAAGTCTTTACTTCAACAAGACATAATAGAAGAAGCTACAGGACCGACACCTTGGGTTTCGCCCATTGTAGTGATTCCGAAAAAAGATACAGAAGACATCCGAATCTGTGTTGATATGAGGATCCCTAACACAGCAATTAAAAGAGAAAGGTATCCGGGTCCTCATTTAAATGACATGATTAGTAACCTTAATGGAGCTGTTCTTTCTCGAAATTAGATTTGTGTAAGGGGTATCACCAATTAGAAATTGATAATCAATCGAGATACATAACAACATTTTCTACGCATCTTGGATTATTTAGATATAAGAGATTACATTTTGGTATTTGTTCAGCGGCGGAAATATTTCAAGAAACTATCAAAAATATCATAAGACCAATAAGGAATGCTATGAATTACAGCGATGATATTTAGATTTTTGGAAAATATCAAGAGGAACACGATCAAGCATTAGATGGTGTGTGCAGAAACCTTCAAAAAGCTGGATTGACACTTAATATTACAAAATGTGAACTAAATAAGCCAGAATTAACATTTTTGTGGACACATATTTTCACGCGAAGGAATGAGGCCTGATCCTGTAAAAATAACAGCATTAAATGCAATGGCCAGCCCAAAAGATATATCGGAAGTACGTTCATTTTTAGGAATGGCTAGTTATTGTGCACGATATATTCAGGATTTTGCAACTACAAGTTCTTCACTTAGAGAATTGACAAAAAAAGGAAAGAAGTTTATTTGGGATGACAATTGTGAACATGCTTTTAAAAAAATTAAACAAATTTCATCAGCTGCAAATTTAAAATATTTTGATCCACAATTGTGTACAGAATTAATAGTAGATGCGAGTCCTGTTGGGCTTGGAGCAATTTTGGTACAGCATAAGCCTGGGAGAGAAAGTCCAAGATTTGTAGTTTCCCATGCTAGTAAGAGTTTATCAGATGTGGAACAAAAATATTCACAGCCAGAAAAAGAAAGCTTTGCAGTTGTTTGGGCCTGTGAACATTATCATGATTTCGTATATGGCAAACCATTTGTAATTGTAACAGATCATCAGGCTCTTATATCTATATTTGGAAATCCTAAAACAAGAATGCCCCAGAGGATTGAAAGATGGGGAATAAGTCTAATGGACTACAATTTTAAAATCATTCACAAACCAGGTAAAGAGTATAATCCTGCAGACTATCTATCCAGACATACATGTAAAATTGAAATAAAACAACAACTGGAAGCGGAAGATTATATATGCTTCATAATTAAAAGAGCAATGCCGGGAGTCATATCAGAAAAAGAATTGATAGAAGAAACAGGAAAAGATAATACAGTTCAGGAAGTAAAAAAAATAATACTTGAAAATAGATGGAGGCTAATAAACAGTACAACTCAATTCCCGCACAATGTTAAAAAAAGTAAAATTCTGGCATATAAGAATATACAATCTGAATTGTCGGTAGCTACATCTGGATTACTTTTAAGAGGAAACAAATTAATTATTCCTAAAAGTTTACAAAGACGTGTTATTGATCTGGCACATAAGAGCCATAGAGGTATATCCGCTACCAAAAACCTTCTAAGGGAAAGACTATGGTTTCCAAATCTAGACCGTCAAGTTGAAGAAATAGTACAATGCTGTCATCTGTGTCAATGTACTTCAAAAGAAAAAAGTGTAGAAGAAGTACATATGTCTGATCTACCAAATGCTGTTTGGTCCAATATAGCTGCAGATTTTTATGGACCACTTGATTCTGGACATTATCTTTTAGTAATAATAGATGAGTATTCTAGATTTCCAATTGTGAAAGTAGTGTCTTCAACATCTACATCAATGGTACTTCCTGTTCTTGATGACATTTTTTCGACGTGGGGAATACCTGACACTTTAAAAACAGATAATGGACCACCATTTAGTGGTAATGAATTCAAAAAGTTTATGGAATATCTAGGAATACATCATAGAAGAATAACTCCAATGTGGCCTCAAGCAAATGGAATGGTTGAAAGATTAATGGCCACTATAAAGAAAGCAGTACAAAGGTCAAAGCTTTCACAAATTTCTATAAATCAAGTTCTACGAGATTACAGAAATACTCCGCATGGGTCAACAGGAAAATGTCCTTCAGAATTAATGTTTGGACAAACAAGACAAACTCGCTTGCCACAACTACCGGCAAGTCCTCCAAAAGATCATGAGGAAATTAAAAAAAGAGATGAAGAAGCTAAAAACAAGATGAAACATTATGCAGAAAGCAGAAGACAAGTTCAAAATCGACAATATCAAATAGGTGATTTGGTACTAGTACGTCAACAACAAACACGAAAATCGCAAAGTAAATTTCATCCTGTTCCTTTAAGAATATCTAAAGTACAAGGAACTGCTATAACAGCAAAAAATGATGACAGAATAATAACAAGAAATAAAACTTTCTTCAAACCAGACAAAGCGATGAACAAATAACCAAAAAGTCAGAAAGAATTTCGAAGAAACCCAATCGATTGATTGAACATTGTTAAATATTTATTTATTTCTTTTCTTCTTTAAAAAGGGGGCAGGGGGGAGAAATGTAATGATGTAGTAATAGAATGTGACATGTTAGAGAGGTTCTGGAATGTAAGAATGTAGAGAGATTTGGAATATACACAGTTCAGTTAAGAGTTGTAATGGTTATGGAAGCTACCCAGAGACGCTGCCTGTAATAAACCTAAATACAATTTACTTGAAGTCTCTGTCCCGATCTTTACAGGCTTCAGTCCGCCCATATGCAAAAACAACAATTGATGGACAGTATGCAGAACAATGTCATACAATGGGAACAGTCCAGCCCGAACTGCCAGGCCAGGTCCTCCCTGGACTGGAAACAAGCATCCTAGGACCGGTTTCGGGGTTTCACCCCTCTTCAGCCAGGATAGCTTGACTCCAGTGGCATGGAGAGCACGGGACCCACGTCTGGGCATACCCGTCCCACTCGGGGTGACAAATGCAAAAACAACAATTGATGGACAGTATGCAGAACAATGTCATACATTCACCCCAGTACAGAGATCTGGGCCTAAATCCATCGTTTTTTTGCTCACCATGCCATTCCAGTTTGAACCCAGCCATATGCAAATCAGTCTTGACCCTGTGCCCAATGGGAACAGTCCAGCCCGAACTGCCAGGCCAGGTCCTCCATGGACTGGAAACAAGCATCCTAGGACCGGTTTCGGGGTTTCACCCCTCTTCAGCCAGGATAGCTTGACTCCAGTGGCATGGAGAGCACGGGACCCACGTCTGGGCATACCCGTCCCACTCGGGGTGACAAATGCAAAAACAACAATTGATGGACAGTATGCAGAACAATGTCATACATTCACCCCAGTACAGAGATCTGGGCCTAAATCCATCGTTTTTTTGCTCACCATGCCATTCCAGTTTGAACCCAGCCATATGCAAATCAGTCTTGACCCTGTGCCCATAGGCATACCATTTACTCGCTCCATCGTCTGTCTCATAATTTTTGTCCCCATTTGTCCATGGCATGCATGCGTCATGCCTCTTCTTGTTTTTAGCCCTCCCCCAGAGCATAGACCAAGTACTTGTGTCCATTCACTGCTCCTTTTTTAGAGGTACATTTTTTGTATTTTAACACTCAACACAAGGGGGTGTTTCTAAAAGCTGTCTCCTCCCACCCGGCTTTAGTTCGAACTGCTCCTGTGTGTGTTTTGTTTTCTTTGTGTGTGTGTGTGTGTGTTCTTTCTTTAACAATGGCCAGATTTCACTATATCCAACAAATGTAAAAGGATCATTGCTAGTTTAACAATATCGGTCCTTGTGTTGGCAAAAAAAACCAAATGCAATGCGTGCATTAAGTGGCATAATGCATTTCAATTCGAACTGTGTTTTATAGCGTGGAGGGTTCCTCTAGTGTCTGAAAAAGGAATATCCCACACAATATCTCATCACATGAGTAACACCAGGCCCATGGTATTTATTAAGCAGGCGATAATACCATGGGCAAATCCTTCAGGTCAAATCTGGAGGCACTTATTCCAGCGAAACGGCTTTGAATTATGGAATGGCTCACTCGTCATTGCAGTAACACCGAGTTCTGCCTGTTATTCCCCATTCCATACAGGCTGCTTGTAGTCTTGGATTAATACTGGATCCAGGAATTACAGACAGCAAGATGTCTGTAAAACCGAGTTCTTTATTACCATGTAATGATCACTGCTGAGTTCATTATGGATGCCGAGTAGTGACGGCAAGGACTATCTGTGTTCTTGTGTAACCTGAGTATGTTGTTGCAGTAAACGTGCATGTTTTGATAGTCTGTTAAGACATGGAATGTGCAGTCAGAGAGGGTAGGCACCGAGTGTCTGAGCAGTTTGCACGTGTGTGTGCGTGTGTTTGCGCCCACCTGAGTATGTCAGTGCACATTTTGTCAATACATTGATTGTGCAATGATTTTGTGTGCTCTGAGTGCAAGAGAGATGTGTCAATGTATTGGTGCAGTGAATGTGGGAGTGCAGTATCTGCAGTGAGTGAAAATACATTCAGCAAGTCTACTTTCTGAGTGTTTGCGACATGCATGTTCTCTATACATGACTATATCAATGAATGTAGTCTGTACAGTTATTGTGGCTTATTTGATGTGTTTTGTGTGTGCTAGAGAAAGAAAGAGCCGCTAGTATATGCTTGCAGTGTGTGCGCCTGCAGTGTAATTCTGTGCAGTTATTATATATGCTATCACTGAAGGTACGAACTGAGTACCTGTGAATTGTGCTTGTACATGAGTACGGCAATGCAGAAAATGTCAGTGCAGTGATTGTGCCATGGCTTCCTGTGCTGCCTGAGAGATGTTAGTGTGTTAGTGCAGTTTGTATTTGTGAATTGTGTGACTGCCTGTGCAGTGAGTGAATATGCAGTAACTGAGGATGCACAATAAGGACCAAAGTCTGAAAAAAGAAAGACGGGCACTCACAAGTGTCGCTGCATTTCCCAAGCTTATAGATCCCTCCTCTCCAGTCTGTAATGGAGTGCCCGTTAAGGGCTACCAGTTTAATCTGTTGCTTTTGTGTGCCTCCAACCACTCACTAATAGTAATTTCTGGAGACGCCACTGGTGGTGGCAACGCACCACCCGGAGTTAGCAGTCTTGTGCGGGGCGGGTTAGGGAAAGAAGGGAGTACATGAAGAGTCAGTGGCAGAAACACCACCACTAATGAAACCTCAGGAAAGCTAACACACAGGACCAAGGGAGGAGATAGGCTATTTCAGAACGAAGCATCACTTATTGAGGGGTGTCAACATACACAGGATGGGGCATGATGTAATGCCCCAGGACAGCACCCCATGCCAATCCATTAGAAGTCTACTGACAAACAGCGCCATCAGAACTCCATAATACTGCCCATGCTGTGACAGGCGCTTGGCTAGCATTGGTGCAGCTTATGCAGTGGCACAGAGGGCCAGCAGTGGGAGAGGTGCACCGGACTCCAATTATGGCTTTCACTTAATACTCCACTGAGGGGCATTTTCCATTAAGGTTTAAGGCATCCTGCAGCAGCCACCAAGGAAGCTCTGTGGATTGAGGTTTAAGTTAATGGAATGTGCACAAAGATTGCAGGATTGAATCTCCGCAGATCTACTTAACCTTTAGTCTTTCCAGTGTTTTTCTTGTGCCCCGCTGTACCAGGGGTCTCCAACATTTTCTGTAGTGAAAGCTACTTCTGATCAGTGAAAATCAATGTGAACTACTGAAGGCTAAACAGCTTGCGCAATGTTACCAGACTCAAACCCCCCCCACCCGGCAGAGCTTTGCTGACTTTAAGCCTAATGTCCATAGAGCCAGTTACTATGGTTTGAACAAAATACTATGACTAAGGGCACTATGAAAGGGCTGCCATGTGTTTCAGTGAGAGCTCAGTCTTTGGGGATGTATGAACATGTGTGCGTATGAATAATAAAGGATTTTATAGAGTGCCTGGTTACTCCAGTCGGGGTGTCCCTACGCTAGGGATTAAATACCACGGGAGCCTAACACGCCAGAGACAAACTACTCTAGGCTTGTCTGAAAAGCCACATCTTGAGTTTCTTACGGAATACTGATTCTGAGCCTTCCTGTCTCAGATTCAGAGGCAAAGTATTCCACAGTTTAGAAGCCAGACAGCTAAAAGAGCGACCTCCCATCCATGCTCTTTTCACACTCTGAACCATCGTAAGTGCAGCTTCTGCAGACCTACGACTTCTGTTGGGTCAATAAGGTTTAACCAGCGAATGTAGATATCTGGGGCTTTTATCATTCAAAATATTGTGGCAAAAGCTCATGGCTTTGAAAAACACTCTGTCAATGGGAGCCAATGAAGTTTAGCAAGGGCTGGACTCATGGACGAGTGTCTACGGAATTCAACAGCAAACATGCTGCCGTGTTCTGCACCCTTTGTAGCTTCCTTAATCTGCCTTGGGTGGCTCCAAGATAGAGTGCATTACAATTGTCCAGCCTGGTTATGACCAGTGCCTGGACTACTGTTTTTCTGGCAGCTTTTGGAAGGAGACTCACAACCTTGTTCAGCGTTTTTAGAATGCCGAATCAATTCCCAGCAAGACTGGTTATTTGACTATCAGATGTGAGATTAGTATCAAACCAGATACCAAGATTTTTTTTACTTTCTGCTTGGGAATCAGTACTGGTCTTAGAGCATCTGGCCACCAAGCAGTGGACCAGATAGATGGTTGTTTCCCTAAGATCAGGACCTCCGCTTTCCTAGCGTTAAGCTTGAGACGGCTGTGATCCATCCACTCCGCTAATCCACCCAGGCAAGATCTGAATCGAGCTGCTGAGACTCCCTCGTCCTGCGACAAGGTAATAAGCACGTGTCATCAGTGTATGACACAATATTAACGCCATGACACTCGATGACATCAGATAAGGACCGCATGTAGTGATTAAATAACGTCCGGCTCAGTGCTGAGCCCTGCGGCACCCCCTGCCCGCAGTGAAAAGACCTCAGATGAGAGGTTGTTTTACTACCTGAAAGTTGTGGTTCTGTAGAAAGGAAGCCAGCCATCTCAAAGCCGTGTCCCCCGACACCGCATTATCAAAGCCGTTCAAGCAGAAGATCATGGGATACCGTGTAGAACGCTGCACTCCATTTCAGCATTATCAGCGCTGCGATTTTACCCCCATCATCAATGACTCTAAGAGAATCGGAGGCTAACACAGCGCGCATTACGTGCCGTACTGGGGCCAAAACCTGATTGGGTCTAATGAAAGAAATCTGTTGTAATTATGCAAACATACCTCATTATACAAGATCACAACAAGATCTTTAGTCTTGATATACCTCATCAGGTAATAGTTTGTTTTTCAGCCACTTTGGAGAAAAACTGAAGCAGAGAAATAGACCTGAAATGTTCCGGCTTAGCTGGATCTTATGCAGGCTTTATTTTTTAGAGAGAAAGTTGAAATTGTACACTGACTGGGCAATCTGTGCTGAGATATGCTCCAAGGAAGACAAAGACTCACTATGGAGAAAATCTCTTGTGAGGAATTCGGGGCATGCTCAATCTTCTGAGCATAATAGTGGCTGCACAATACTCTGATCTGTTTATGATATTACTTCAGTGCCTTGTCATAGATAGCTGTAGCCGAGGCACTGTAATTCCTATGCCAGAGATGCTCTAAACGTTTGCAGGTCTTTTTTTGTAGCAGTAGTTCTCCGTTAAACCATTCCGCCGATGGTTTGGAGTGGGTAATTGTGCGGATCATTATAGGTGCGATACAGTCCAGTGCATCACTTATCCTGTTTTGTAATTGTGAATTTGCTGTGTTGATGCAGTCACTTAAAGTTGGGCTGTTGGCAGTCAAAGCCTACCTAAAGGCAGCCGGGGTTACCTTTGTCCATTTCAGAATTTTGTTCTGCCGGCCTCCAATCAGGGTAGATGTAGGAGAGGACATGGTGATCTGGAAGGGAGTGATGATAAAATGATCCGACCATACCATGGGTATTGGAACGGCGCATTCACACGAGGAATTTGCAAGAATGGGATCCAATGTTTGACCTAAGCCATGCGTCCGGGCATGTACCCGTTGAACAAACTGGAGTGCTTTCAAATCCTCAGAAAGGAAGGATGCCAGACAACACCCAGCATCCTCAATGTGTAGATTGAGGTCGCTCAACACTACAAAATTACAGTAGCGTATCGAAAAAATGGGCAAAATTTCCGCTAAGGCAGTTAAAAACTGCGAAGCCAAACAAGGTGGGAGGTAAAGCAGGAATCCCTATAAAGTGCAGTTGCTAGATCGTGTTGGTGTAAAGAAGGTGGCCTCGTAGCCCACGATATCTCTTGCTCAGAAGGTGCAAGGAAAGGTCTGTTTTGAAAATTAGTGCGACCCCCCCCCCCCCTCTTCCTCCCCACCCCACCCCCCTTGGGTCTGTCTGTCCAGCTTCGTTATAGCATAGCCCTGTGGAATTGTGGCAAGAATGCCAGGGGATGAGTTAGCAGATAGCCATGTTTCAGATAGGAATAACGCATCTGGCTGGTGGTCTGTCAGAAAATCATATATCTCAGCCCAATGCTTGACTATGACACATATTTGTACGGGTGACTGAGAGCCTGTGTTGTATGTACTTGCAGCAGAGGACATACCTTTCGCCATATGTTGCACCGTTACATGTATAACACAAACATACAATCTTTTTTTTTTTAATGGGAGAAGTTTAAAGTTCATAATATGGAGCGTTTTCCTGCACTTTAAATTTCTCTGGGCTGTATTTTCTCGTTATGGCACAGGGTCTTCTGGCCACTGGGAGTAAGGGGCCTGCTGTTTGTAAATGCGACACTTTGAAATGGGAGAAAATTGAAATGAAGAGTTAACTTAATCATTAAGGTAACTTTCCATTTCAATGTTCTTCCATTTAAAAGATTTCAGAAACATCATTTCGTTCAAACCTCCAATACTGACTTGATAAGGACTTTTATTTAAGAGTTAAATACCTCAGTGCTTCTGTTGTTCACCTATGTGACCCAGCTCGGGTCTTAAATCTGGCTGAGCACTGCTCATTATCAGACCCTGCTGTCTGCAGCCTGATGATAATAATGTAAAATGAACACAGCCTTTCCTTAACTTTAAAAGGAAAACATGACCTTGTGCTTATTAAAAAAATAACTTACGGCTGTGTGCTACTCTGAAGGTGTCTGGGAGCTACTGGTAGCTCACGATCAACTGGTTGGAGACACCTGCTCTATATCCATCTAGCAGAGTAGCCATCTATTAGTCTGGTAGAAATATCTGCAAAAGACTCAAGCGATTACTAGTGGTTTTCAAGGATAAGGTAAAAGCTGCTATTGGCAGAGAGTTCTTGCTGACAAGATCGGCTATTCAGCATGGCTAAAAGACATTGACAATAGCTCTCGGATTGCTTTTGAGCTTTGCCAATGCTTGTAATACTGAGGGGCCGATTCCGATTCGGGCCAGAAATCTCTCCGACCGAGCCGGACCCGGAGAGAATTCCGACCGAATCGGACTCTGGCAGTCCGACCGAACGAGTACGATGCGCACGCATGCACCCGGACTCGATTCGGTCGGACTCCTATTGAAGTCAATGGGAGCCGGTCGTACAACGCGTACGCGGGCTCCCATTGACTCAATGGGTGCGAGGCGAACAAGGGCGCCCCCTACAGCGGGTACGCGTCGAAGCGCATCGTGCCGTACAAGCACAGGTAGGGGGACCCATGGGTCCCCCCTGTGTGCGACTCACGCGGCTCACGCGTACAGGGAGGTCCGACGCGGACCCCCAAAGTCCGGCTCCGACAGCTCTTTCGAGGCCGGACGGCGCGAGTCGGTCGGACTGCTCGCGGTGCGCATCATACTTACCCGGCCGGGGAACGTCTCCATTGCGCGGTGCGAGTTGTGTCCGTGCGAGTCGGTCGGAGCGTGTTGTAGCCGCGTTCGAGTCGGTCGGCGATTTCGCGGGCGCTTGCATCGTACTCGCTCGGCCGGACCCGCGTACGATTCAGTCGGGAAACAGGGCTCCGAATCGGATCCGGTAATGCCGAATCCGATTCGGAGCCCTACCGGCCGAGATCGGAATCAGCCCCTAAGTCTCTAGTGTGGAGGTGTCCTGGCTACCGGTGTGCTGAGAACCACTGTAGATGGTGAAGCAGTCTGCGAGATAAGAAGGGGTGCTGGTCTTCATGGCTTTGTAAATGATGCTGCTGATTTTGAAGATGATGTGGGCTGGCAAGTGTCTTAAGGTTTCTGCACATACAGAGCTATGCACAGGATAATAGGACCTCGGAATATAGTGGTGAGCCAACCATAGACCTTAGCACCCAAAACCCCAACCCAACTAGCCTTCGCGTCCCATTAGCACTAATGTACCAATGATTAGACAACCCAGAACACTGTATCTCTCTCTCACTCAGGACTCGCAGAGGCAAGAACACTCTTTCGTCACACTCGTACTTGTCCACAACATGAGTAAGAAGAGACACTGTATAGGTTAAAATGTTTATTTCAACTTACGTGCTCTAAGATATAGTACACGTGTCAGTACTAATAGCATAATACATATGAATAATATAATCAGCATAGTTACTACTCCATAGAATACGAACAGGGAAAGCATCTCATAAAGCAGTGGATATATGTCTAACCGGTGCACGAAAAGAGGGGCCGAATTCTTTTTTGTTCTCCACCTTCTCTCGTACCAGGTCGCCAATCTTCGGAAGCCAGCCGGCAACCGGAATCTGCAAAGCAGGGTCTGTGGCTGAAGGCAAATGTGCAATGGCTAGTTTGTCTCGGGCTTCTTGTAAGTCCTGTAACATAGTAGAATGATTATCTACATCAAACTTGGCGGATTGCGCCGCCATGTCTAGACCATCAAGGTCAGGCACAAACATTCGTATGCCAAAGAGCATTTCGTAAGGGGTCCGCCCACCCAGAGGCCTTCTAGGGAGATTATTAAGTGCACGCTGAACGGTATACAAGTGGGCCAGCCAGTTCCTGCCAGTACCTATAACTCTAGCTGTCAAGGATTGCTTTAAGTCACGGTTCATTCGTTCAACGATAGAGTTGCCCTCAGGCCTATACGGAGACGAAAATTTAACCCGCACCCCCAAGGAGCCCATTGCGTCCTTGTAAGCCTTAGAGGCAAACGCCGGACCTTGGTCAGAATGGAAGGTGCCGCATGCAAAAATTCCCACAAAGACACGCAAATCCCTTATGACATTTCGAGCGTCAGCACTCCGTTGTGGCCAGACCCAGATGAACCGTGTGCACGAGTCCACTGCCACTAAGATATATTTATAGGCAGTGTCTGAAGAAAATGGACCGCAGTGATCCAAGTAAACACACCCAAAGGGTCTGTTTGAAATTGCAAGCGAGGTCTGCGGTGGTCTTGTGACTCTTGAAGGCTTGATCTGTTGACAAACGTCACAGGAAAGCACATAAGTACGTGTATCTTTATATAAACCCCGCCACCAGTAACGCTGCTGCAAAATGGAAATTGTCGCTGACACACCAGCGTGAGCCGAAGCCATGCCTTCGTGTGCCGCTGCCATCAAGGAAAGTCTGCGGTCCGCGTTGGGGATCAGCCGAACCCCAACGTCAGGTATTGTTACATAAGGAGCCTGATCGGGACCTATCTGGTAAGAATATTTAGAAGGGAAACCTCTAGGGTAATTCATTCCTTCTTTTGTTGCAGCAATAGCTGCCAAGATATCAGTGTCTATTCTAGACATGGATCTAGTAACTGCTGCTACTGAACACGTGAGTACTGCTGATCTGGCAGCTTCATCTGCCAGACTGTTACCAACAGCGTGTGCGCCCACCCGCTGATGGCCTAGGGTGTGAACCACCTGCGTGAGTGGCAGACGTCTTTGTAATTCTGCCACTCTAACCCAAAGCATTTTATGCTTGATTGTGTTGCCTTTAGCGTCTCTATAGTCATTTTGTGACCAAAAGAACAGATTGTCATTGTATGATTGAACACAGTAGTAAGAATCGCACACTATTAAAGTGGTCACATCAGGATTTACAAACTCAAGCGCAAGCACCAATGCATGCAACTCGGCCAATTGTGCGGTACTGTCCCCGAGTGTCTGTGTATGCACCACAGTGGATTTGAACTTTCCGTTCACAAACGTACCTGCAACAATAGCACATGCGGCTGAATAAGCATGTTTGGAACCAGTGGCCGGTTGTGCCGAACCATCGGTATAGATCACACAGTCGTAATCCTCAAGCGGCAATAAGGACAGAGGAGGAGGATGAACGAATTCATACTGTAAGAACTCCTGAGTCTGAAGTGAAGAATCGAATATAAAAGTGACATCCGGAGACGTCAAAGATGTTGCCCATTGAATCCAACGGGGGTGCAATGCTTTTGAGTTCGGTACACTTGCTTTGGTCACTGCCTCTAGAGCAGGGTATGGTGTTACCACCAAAATGCGTTTTCCTTGTGCCAGTGCGCGCTCCTTCAGGATCGCCATTTGCACTGCTGTTAGCACTTTCTCCACAGATGAAAACCGCATCTCTGCGGAGGTGTACAGATGTGACTTGTATGCGATGGGTACTGTATCGCCTTCATTAAAGGTTAAATACGTGAAACCCACTGCCCCTGGGATGATTCTAATCACCAAGTTTGTGTGGTTATCATGCGTCAAAAGGTATTTAGACTCAAGAAGGTCTGTTTGCAAAGACTGCAGAATGGAGGTATGCTCCGGAAGCCAGCAAGACTTCGAATAAGTAGGTTATATCAAGGCATACAGTGGCTTGATACGCTGGGCGTATTCGGGAATATATGTACGTCCGAAGTTCAGAAAACCCAGCAAAGACTGAAGTTTCTTCAGATTAGTAGGAGGGCACAGAAGTGCACATTTCTCCAGAAAATGGGGGGCTAAACCCTTACCTTCATTATTGAGCTCATAGCCCAAGAACAAAACGGTAAATTCAGCAATATGAGATTTGGCAAAGTTAATTTTGTAACCTTGAACCGCGAATTCAAGAATAATGCGGTCTACTCGAGTTAGATGCGGAAACAATTCGTCATCTGTCAGATAAATGTCATCCACATACGAACAGGCGTCTGTATCAATGACGTCTAACAAAGAGACAACACGAGCGGCGAACACGCCTGGACTATTTTTGTAGCCCATAGGAAGACGCCTGAATTTGAACATTTTACCACCCGAGTAAAAGCACACCATTGGCCACTTTCCGGGGCCAAGTTGTGCGTGTAGAATCCATTTGAAAGGTCAAGTGTCGTTTTATATTTTTTACGAACAAGACTGTCTACAAGCGCAGAACTATGGGTATTTTGCACCGCGAAGGTCCGACAATGCGAGTTCAAATGCCGGTAATCCAATACTAAGCGGTACGATCCATCGGGTTTAGAAACCGCGAAAGGGGATTGTTCATAGGTGATACACAGGGTTCAATTACTCCCTGATATTCCAACTGAGTCAGAATTTCGGAAACGGGGCCTTTGGCTTCACGTTTTATGGGATATTGGGGTTGTGGCTGCGGTAACGACCGCAAAGGTATTTCATGGGGGGGAGATTCTTCATCCCAACCCACGGGATTGCGGAATAACGCTGGAGCTAGGGACACAGCCCACTCTGCTGCAAGAGCCTCCGCTTTGTCCTTTGGGACATGTCGAGAAAAGGTCGGAAGGATTACCTCCTCCCCTTTACGCGCAGCAAGGACGAATGGGGGTGGCCAATCCTCCTCTGCTAACAAAATGTCATATGAAGAGGTCAGATGTTCCCAAAAAATCCCTTTAATTACACGCTGTATATCACCTTCAATTTGAATGACTATATTAAATAGTCTGTCAGGGGGTGCCACTCTGGTGTCTGCTGTTTCAACAGTAATGAATGTTTCAGTTGCTGTCGCCTCCATATGAGGACGTAGCGCCTCCCGCACTATGGTAACTTCCGCGGCGCTGTCTAGGAGGGTTACTGCCCACGTCCAATTCAGGAGCCTCGTTCTCACCGTCTGTGGCATATTTCGCTGTTACAGCGGCAACTTTCTTCTTCTGAAATTGTGGTCGAAAACGTTGAGCGTCTTCCTCTTTTCCTCTGACTTGTTGTCGAGGCTGGTCTCGTCCCTGTGGGGCCTCACGGGCCCTTCCTCTATCCTGGCGGTCTCCTCCACCGGCCTGTGACGAAGTCTGTGCCTGTGAAGAACGAGGAGAACGCGTATCAGGGATCTGAAACCTATCCGGTGACTTAATTCTCGCTCTATCGCGTAAATCATAAGTGCGTTCAGAAGAAACTGAAACCGGGGATGCGCCTCGCGACCCCGGCTTTTTTTGTTGCTTACCCTGTTTTTTCAGCCTCCAGCTCTTTTTAGTGAAGACTGGTTTCTCATCTTTCTCAGATTGAGATTTGGTTTGTTGCTGTTGTGGTTGCGATTGTGTTTGCTGTTTTGCAAAGGCTTGTTACCCAGGCTATTTCTACCAATAGTTTTGTAAGCCTGGGTAATAATTTTCGGTAATTCGCGAGGCTTGTCCAATTCTGGGACTAAAGCCAAAGCGTTAGCTACTTGAAAGTTCACTGCATCGCCCTTGACATTCGCAAGGATCAGCTCAGCTACTACTTCAAACACTCCCACCAGTCTCATCCCTAATTCCACAGCCGCTTCAGGGCCATGTTCGTCCTGTACTTTTTTAATTACAGAGGGGAGAACCGTCATGGAAGGAGTACCAAAACATTTAGAATATACTGCTGCGAATACCTTACCCCAGTTGTCACATGCTGTCAACTCGGGAATTAAGTCTTTTGGCAAACTAATCGTTAAAATACGATGTTTATCCACTGGAGTTGTATGTGGAAAAACTGCCTCCGACTGATCAAACTTTTCTGCAAGCCAATAAGGAAAATCATCCTTATTTTGTGGACGTTTGCCCATCACCGAATTCACCATGACGGGACTTATGGTCACTCCGCCTGCAGCAGCTGGTTGGCCAGCAACTCCAGGAGCGGCTCCATGGATGCTACCTGTAACATATCGCACTAAAGCTCGATGCACCTGCACCAAGGCCGCATACATAGTGCGCAGTTCCGCGACTGGTATAGTCATATAACGCGGATGTGGGGTGTACCCGGCCAAAACAGGCCAAGTGGCCCCCTCTATAGATAAGGGGCCTAAACGAACCGTGGTAGTCGGTTGTGGGAGGGCGCCATTAAACCAAACACGGTGTTGCCAAGCCGTGAGCGGTACTTCAAGATTAGTATAAGGTCTATAGACAGCAGGAACAACGGTGGGTTCATATTCATGGAACAGATTATCGTTCGCATTCACCGCTGGAAAAGTGATCCAAGAGTAGAACACTTCAAAGTGGAAAGCCGGGTCGGCTTGAACCACAAAGACTAGTTCAACTCCCGCGTCTGGCACTCCATACACCCGTAAGTGATCCCGGAGTGCTGTGCGGCTATGCGCCGCGATGTCTATACCCGCCATTACTAACGGGTCTATCCAACAATCTTACACTAGGCAGCACAAAAAGGGTTATTTAAAAAAAAACTTTTTTAATAACATCAAGCTTGAAAGAACCTACAAAATCTACAATATAGGAGGTATCGCCGTCACACACGCTTCCGGAAGCGTACGTGAGGGTTTGTGGACAAGCACAAGTACTACTCAAGCATCTCGCAAGTAAGCTGCCCCACCCGTTGGTCGCGCCATGTCTTAAGGTTTCTGCACATACAGAGCTATGCACAGGATAATAGGACCTCGGAATATAGTGGTGAGCCAACCATAGACCTTAGCACCCAAAACCCCAACCCAACTAGCCTTAGCGTCCCATTAGCACTAATGTACCAATGATTAGACAACCTAGAACACGGTATCTCTCTCTCACTCAGGACTCGCAGAGGCAAGAACACTCTTTCGTCACACTCGTACTTGTCCACAACATGCGTAAGAAGAGACACTGTATAGGTTAAAATGTTTATTTCAACTTACGTGCTCTAAGATATAGTACACGTGTCAGTACTAATAGCATAATACATATGAATAATATAATCAGCATAGTTACTACTCCATAGAATACGAACGGGGAAAGCATCTCATAAAGCAGTGGATATATGTGTAACTAACATTACCACCCTCCCCGTGCTAGAAGCAAGTGTATTATGAAAATAGAAGACCTTTGGGCTTTGACTAGCGGACCCCCATACCTCAGTCTCTAGATGCAAAACTACATCAGCAGACAATCACAGCTCTTCTCCCTGGAAAGGTCGTCTCCAAGTCTGTTCTAGAGCGGGCGGCCGCATTATTAAAAGCGCACTAATTTCTCCATGGCAGCTGTACATGGTGTTATGTCTAGGTGCGAGGGACGGGCCAAATCAGTAAGAACCAGGGTGATGTTATTCGACCTTGTAACTGTTGTTCAGATTGAGCCCAGAAGGAACAGGAGAAAAGGTGAGATACAGAAATTGCAGACAGTTGTAAAATAACTTGGCAGTAACAGAGGGCGACAGAACAACATCCCAGAGGAACGTGCGCAAAAGCCATCATGGCAGCCAGGCCTGTGCCAACGTAGCCAGGCAGGCCAGGAGGCCATGAGCCACAAGACACAAGAGGAGCCAATGGAGTACCATCAGGGTGTGGGTGATGTGATCATATTTTTTCAGCCTCTGGGTGAGATATGCTGTGACATTTAGGGTGCCCTGATGATTATTTGATTCTGTATCTGAGCCTTTATGGCAAATTATTTATTTCTGTATTTTTTAGCAATTCTGTAATCTCATAAACTTAAATTTTTATCTAGAACTCGGTTATTGAGTGGTCCCAGTTTCTATTTTGGATTTTGCTCTGCAAAATTATTGAGTTGTTGATGAGAAGTGTAGTCTCACGCCTCTAGATCAATGAGAACTATCCTAAGTAAAACACGGGTTACATAAAATATTGGGATTCGGGCTCCCAAACTGGCAACCAGGTATGGCTGATAGGCAGGCAGTGTGTAAGGCGTTGGATGTCTGAAGCAGACGTGATGTTCAGAAGGGGTTGTGTATCATGGGTATGTTATTGAATCTTGATTTTTATCTGTGAGTAAAGCACCAAACACTCCATGTAGGTTAAAGATGACAGGGGGCCATATGGAACCATGGTGTGGGAGGGGGCACAGGTGATGGGCATCATTTGGAACCTAGAGGTACCCATGTGAACAAACTGGTGCAGACTAGAAATATGGTAGGTGAACCATTAAAGGACATTTCTGGTGAGTTCCATTTGAGACTGCAGTGTGCATTAGAGAGAGTAGATGGTCAACTATGCCAAAAGCAACTCCGAGGTATGCCACACAGATATATAGAAGGACTGCTTTGTTGCAGCAAAATCAAGGTAACTGATGCTAGTTCTCTTAGTCTGGGATGCTAATCTCACTTGCTCTTACCAAAGGTGGAGGGTGGTCAGCACAGCCTCTCCTGATCCTTGACCAGTTGTTGCATTAGCACCCTGTGAATGCTGTATAGAGAAGTCCCAGTTGGAGTTATGTTTGTGTCGATCTTAGACTGATAAAAGCTGAGAGAGAAACTCAAAATGCCAGCTCTTGCACAGGTGGCCTTAATGTTTCGCATGCATGGTTCAAGGTGACGGTCAGGTGACTTGAGATACCAGGTACTGAGATCTGTACAAGAGGGAGTGAAGCGGAGGAGTAGAACATGGGTTGTGAGAGGACATGCCAACCCCTGCGTTTCTGAGCACATGAGCTGTGAGTGGACATTGCCCTCCTGCAATGTGGGAAAATGGGCTGTGAGAGGATAGAAAGCATCTGTAATGTGAGAGCTCTGGATTTAGAGGGGGGTTAGAACCCCTCTGCAGTGGAGGCACATAGGCTGTGAAGGGTTCAAACCTTTCTGAAGTGTAAATACATTGGTGGTATGGGGCTAGAACCAGTCTTCAGTGCAAGGATTGTCAGATGCACAAGTACAGGAGCCCTCTCAGTTTTTTTCGGATGCAAAATACAACTGTGTATACACCAGTCTGAGCAGCCCGTGGAATAGAACCTGCCTAAAGTATAGACAGCAATAATTTTGGGAGTTAAAAATCTCATTATAGCACTATTTCTTTCAAGTGCTTTGTGTAGCATTTCTGTTGAGATTAGGGCAAAACATGTATGACAGGAGCAGGCTCGTCTCATCTACTCTCTCACAGCTTGGTTGTAGATGACCTGTGTATTGTGAGATTTTACACCAATGAGGCCATAGTAACTCTGTACAGGGTCCAATATATCCTTTTACAATCTTATGCCCTGATCTGCATATTATCCTCTTAATATGTGCTCCATTCCTATATTTCTTTACATATTTCCTTCATTTGGGTCTTTAACGAACACTTGGCCATGACACATTCTAACTGAGAGATCACTTTCTAACCAGAGAGGGTGTATTTTGTGGGTGTTTTATTAGATAGTCCACATGTAATAAATAGACATCAAATCATCTTTATGACCTTTAGCCAGCCAGAGAACTCTTCCCAATAACATCCTTGTAATGTCATTTATAGTAACACTCAGTACCTCCGTGGGTACATACCTTTCAAAGCTCTACAAGGGCATAGCCATTTTAGAGATTAGAGTTCATTGACTGAGCATCCATGGCCAGCACCAACCTTTGCTTACCGTCTGCTTGCCTAGTCCCTGCTGACTTCCACCTTTATCATTGGACACTTTCCAGGCTTTACTCCCAACAGCATCAGGAACAAATCCCATCAGAGTTGTCTTTTCCACTTTCGAGGCAGGAACGCCAGCCAGGTCTTTCTTTGGACTGTGGTCTCTCCCTCAAAAAGGGGAAAGTCAGGCAATCTGCACAACACAAGTGTTCTCCGGACAGTGAGTCTCAAAGGAATTTTATTAGGAATTAATAAATTTGAGCATTACTACCTTGGAGAAAAATCAGTGCCTCTACTCGCCCCACCTTCGCAACACCCTACCGTATTTACCTCAGAACTATGCCGTCCACATATCCTACTGCCTATCGTATACTTCTTGCATATACTGTTACTATGTATTTGGATTTTCTCCATATGTACCTTGTGTATTTACTCCATATGTAATTCGTGTAACTGCTGCACTTTGCAACACCCTACTGTAACTACCTCAGAACTATATTGTGCACATAGCCTACTGTCTACTGCATACTTCTTGTACATGCTGTTACTAGCTATTTGTATTTTCTCCATGTATTTGTATTTACTACATATGTAACTCGTATAACTGCTGCTTTGCCAACTCTGTAAAGCTCTCTGATCACTTCGGGTCAAGTTCACACTATGCAAAACTCGATAAATAATTGTTGTGATAGAACTCTCCCCACACAATCACCGTGGGTAAAGAAGGTAATTCTGTTACCACATATATCTATAAACAGTCACTCAGCACAGAAATTAGTTAATCAGATGAGTAGTGTGAATACAGATCACTGCTGTCTTATTTGTTATCTTTTTAAAACAACGCCACATTGATATTGCGTTTCTTTTAGAACTCAAAATTAAAGATTAGAAGCCAGTGGATTTGTATGCCCATTTAGTTTGACATTTTGTTATAAGATGTGTATGCGTTCATTTATGCTGCATGCAACCCCTTTGTTTGAGCCTTTACCAACAACAACGAGAGCAGGTTATTAAAACTCTGTTTGTTTTTGGTTTGCTCCCGCTGTTTAACATAGTTTAAATAAAAAAAGGATTTTCCAAAACTTTAAATACAATCTTACTGATAACAGTAAGGTAAAGTCATTGAAAGTCACTAGGCTTTGTTTGTTAATTCTCCTGCCATCAACCCAGTTTGAATATGAGAAAAGATTCTCAGAACCTACCCGTGTCCTGTTCTTCAGAAAATGAAATGTGGACCAAATGCACCTGAGCATCTTGGATGCTTAAGAACAATGTGTTTCATGGAGCTAGAGAGAAGAAAATCCCTGATGCCCAGTGGAGGCGCCTGACGATCGTGTCCCACTGCGATTGCCTACTTCTTGACAGGAGTGGTATAGCAGAAAAACTAGATTTGCGGAATGTAATGCCCCCAAGATGGTTGGAATATCTAAGACCACCAGACATCTATGTAAATATTATCTTTTTAAAGTTTTCTGTGCCTCCCAGAAGACTAAACTGGTGCTGATTTATTATCTTCTAGAATGGATATCCTCATGAGAACTTTAAGAATGTGGTCTCTTGTCAAAGTTCTACTTCAGTGCAAATTCTGCAGTGGTCCAAAACACTGCCACATCATTAATTTACAAACATTGGCAAAGCCAGTACGTCTGGTTTCGAACTGAATGCAAGCAACACCTAATGGCTATGACGTTGCCCAGTGGCAAAGGGATACAAGGCAGCATCAGCATAGCAGGAACCCACTGTCCACTCACTGACCCCCTGCTGCCCTATTTGTATGAGTGTACTGCACTTTTCCCCACACTGCTCTGTCTCTGTAGAGCCTGTCAGAAGCCACAGCCGGCGCGAGGAGCGGATACACATGGACATGAATGGACTCGTAGAGTGGAGTAGGTGCTAAAAGAGTGGACTTTGGGCCTCTCACCCGATTGATAGAGGCCAAGGTGGCAGTGCAGTTCACAGTGTGTGTGGGCCATCAGAGCAGATAGAGACCAGAGAGAAGCAAAGAGACATGTGGTCCACCGGAATAGACTGAGAGATTAAAGGGGGTTAGAACGGATATTAAGTGGAGAAAGTGAGAGCCAATCACATGGTGAGAGGGACCAAGCAGTATTTTAGTGGACAAAGAGAAGAGGACATGGGGTACTGCCAGCATTGCATTCCTGACAAACAAATAAATGCATGCTACAGTCAAAATAAGAAAAAACAAATGAGGGTGAAGAATGCATGCATGAAAGAAAGCATTGAATGTGACAACTATAATGCTTGACTATAGTCTTCTAATGTAAAGGCATGGTGAATGCTGGAAGGTCACGGTGACCTTCGATACATTGATTCTGCAGAATATGGTGTCTGTTCTGTGGGGTCTGGTGCAAGGGATAGCACCTTCCGAACCAGATAGAGAACGAGTCAGATACATCCACTGAATTTACTTTTGATGATTGCTGCAACGTGTTTGTCAACTGACTTGTTATAGTCTAATTTGGCGTGTGTTTACTTAACATGTATATTTAAGACTCCCAGTTTTCCGTTTCAATTCTTTTACAGATAATTAGACAGAAAACAATGTGTTTCTTGTCTGTATTTATTTTTACAAGCAGAAAAATTCTGAAAATTGTGTTTCATGTGGGTGTCTCTCCATGCTTTCGTCGTGATTTCCAGGACAACAGCTGAGCAGATAGACAGCATGAGAAGTTAAAAAACAGGTTGAGATTTCCCTAAATACAGGCATACGTTAACATATATTTGTTTTATAATGCTGATATTTACCTGTGGGTGTAGTTTCACCCTATACTTGGCTGTTTAATTTGATATAACGCGACAGGCAGAAAAATGAGTGCATATTTTCAGCAAAATAAATGTGGATATACCTTTTATTCTAAAAACATGAAATAAATTAGGATAAATACCAATAAGGTGGCCAAAAAAATAAATATGGATAAATACAGACGGAAATGTTAAAAAAATATATAGCATAAAACCGGGATCCCTATTTATATTGTATGTGTAGTTTATGTATGGTGTGAAATAATCTGCATAAACAGAAAGGAAAAAGTGACTTACCTGCATTAACCATCTTTCTGGTGGATACCCTATCTCCTTGTAGATTCCTCACCTGTAGAATTATCCCAGGCTGGACCCGAAACTACAAAGCTGTCATTTCACCAGTAGGGGGTGCAGCCTTTAAATCTGCCCTGGAAGAGGCGTCTGATGACCTCACTAAAGCAACATAGTGCCTGCTCTGGTGCAGTGACGTCAATTTCCATCCATTTTTTCCAAGCCTTTGATTTGAACAGATCGACATCAATAGAGTAGAACAGTACCAGGACAAACCTGAGATTTTATTAACTTTCCCTCTAACTATCCATAAAATGGGAAAGTGGGTGGGTCTGTGGGGAATCTGTAAGTAGATCAAGTAGCCACAAGAAAGATCTTTACTGCCGTTATATAACTTATTTTTTTTTCCTGATGGATACTTCTACCTGCAGATTCCTCACCTGTAGATTAGATTCAAAAGCAATACCCTGACCTGGATGCAGGTTGACGGATAGTTAGTTCAGGAAAACCTGCAGAACGGACCCAATAAAGTCTGTCCTACATACCTCGGAATCTAGGCAGTAATACTTTGTGAAGGCGTGTAGAGAAGCACATGCCGCCGCCTTGCAGATCTCTGCAATGAGGACGCTTCTGGCAAGGGCAGAAGTAGTGTATTTGTCCCTGGTGGATTTGGCTCTGATCCCTTTTGGAGGATCTTTCTCAGACCAAGCATAGCAGGTCTTGATGCAGAGAATGATCAATCTTGAAAGGGTTCTTTTCTGCACCGCTTTACCTTTTTTAGCACAACAGTAATTGACAAAGAGTGGGTCATCCAGACGCATGTCCTTGGCGTGGTCTAGGTAGTAGTTGACTACCCTTGTAGGATCCAACCAATGCAAGCACTCCCCACTCCTTAATGACAGTTTGGGCACTTTTCAAAGAGGTAGCCAATTTTTCCCAATTTTTGTTCTTTCAGCCTACTGCCTGTTTGTGGTGGAAACCGGGGTGAAAACCATGGGTTATCCCGTAAAGCACTAAGGGCCAGATGTAGCAAGCCAAATTGCGATCGCAAACGCTGAAATTCACAGAATTTCAGCGTTTCCAATCGCAATTCAGCTGTGTGCAATGTAGGAAGGCAAATACCTACTCGCAAATTAAGGAATCGCAAAAATTGCGATTCCTTATTTTGCGCAAGCATTTAGAGAATCGCAATTTGCGATTCCCTAAATGCTATGCTAGTAGGCATCGCAAATTGAGATATTGCCTTAAGGAATCGCAAATTACCACCAACTTCAAGTTGGTAATAATTTGCGATTTGCTTTAAAAAAATTTTTTTTTGCTTTATTCAAAGTGCCATGTGGCACCCATACATGCCGTATGTGCTCCACATGTGCACACATGCACATTTCAGGGGTGCAACAGGGTGTCCCTTTGGAACCCTTGCAGCCTTGAAATTGCGCTACGCAATTTGCGAGTACCTATTGGGTACTCGCAAATTGCGTCTGTATATTCCCATTCATTCCTATGGGCCTCTAGGCCCATAGGAATGAATGGGAAGGTATTCCTTGATTGCGAATCGCAATTTGCAATTCGCAATTAAGGAATATTAAGGAATCGCAATTATTATTGCGATTCCTACATGCATTCCATTTTGCGAGTACTTAATAGCGATTCGCTAAAAATCGCTATTAAGGACTCGCAAAACTGATTTTACCTACATCTGGCCCTAAATGTTTGAAAAGTAGATAGAATTCCGAGTTCAGCAATGGGTCATTTTGTATAGATCTCTCAAGGTTTTCCCAAAGAAACTAACTTTTGAAATAAGAGAAACTATTCAAAATGAATAGGAAAAAACTTCCCATTTGTGACAGCGTTTTCATTTGTCCCGTCTTGTCACGATGGCTGTTTTACAAAAGCAATATACCATTGTCTGCTAGACTCTTCTGTTTGCAGCAATATATATTGTTTGTAGGTATTCCAAGAACCTGAAGTACCCAGAGCCAGCAACTGAACTACACCTTACAATGGTTTTTCATTGTGTATAGAGCAATTAATATGGTAAAATATAAAGTATCTAGGAAACCTATGTATTTCTGAAATAAACACCACATACGGAGTTTGGGAGCAGTGGTTATTTGTACATCTCTAAATTTGCGATTACCCATACCAGCATGTGATTCAGAGGGCATTTTTCAAAATGTCTTTTTCTTACCCACTGGCTTACATTTGGAAGGCACAATTGCAGAGTAATGCAATGGGTGATAACTAATGTTTGCTATTCTGTATTCCCACATGTCTACCAATAAAACTAGTACCTCACTTGTGTCTCTTCTCCGACCGGGATGTGGGCCCGGCCTCCTTACTGCGCGATCGTTAAAGGAGGGGAAGGGGGTTTCAAGTGAGCAGCTTCGTTGGGACTCTCCTCACCCCCCACACAGTACGGTACAGGTACCCGCAAGTATTTTACTGGCTTGGTTGGTATTTGTTTGCCAAAATTATGTTAAAAACAGGAAAAACATCAATATCCGGTCTTTGCCCCATGAAATCTAAACTTTAAGCAGCAAATACGAGATGAAAACGTGAAACTTTTTTTCATTTGTCTAAGGTATTCCCAAATAATTTTAAAGATAATAGCCCAGCAGTCTCGCAGAAATAAATAATCGCAGTGAATTACTGGTACAAGAAAACACGTGTGGTAAGGTGCATAAAAAAAAAACCTGCAGAATGGCAGCCATTTAAATGTGAACTGCCCTTCTCACAGTGGCCACGCTTTTATAACCCACTATGGGGAGAGGGGAGGCGACAAAGAACAATACTACCCTTAACTCGCTCGGAGGCAAGGTGAACCTCTGGCTTCACATAAGATTGATGAACAATCTAAATAGGTTGAAAGCTTAGGCGCATTTGCAGCTTTTGAAGCAAGTTTTATGCCCGCATTTAAGTTTGTTTTCGGTACTTTCTTTAAGGAACAATTTAAAAAAAAAAAAGTGTTTTATCTGTTTTTATTGTACAGTGGAAAAGAGAGCTTTTACAATGTTGAGAGTTCAACTCTCGTGTGCCTAGTTAAAGGGTCGGGTACAGATCGCGTACCCGACGCCGAGATTCCAATCATAGCGTACTCGCTTCAGATTGAAAGCAATTTGGGACCTATTACATAAGGGTGCCTTCGGATATTAACGCAACGCACAGGACAAATTACCGGTCCTTGACTTTGAGCCATTATCCCTTCAGGTGTGTAATATAATCACTGGATATAATTTTGGGATTTTATTGGATAGAGGATTGACCAGCCGGGTCGGAATTATAACCAGCAGAGAGGTGACTGAATATAGAACATACAGAGCCGGACAGCCCTGAAGAAGTCGAGAGGTAACCCCCCATACGACGAATCACGTGTTGGCTGGGCATTGTTGAATGAAGGACAAAGAAAAGACTAAAAAAAGACATTATTAACTTTTCTTTTCGTGCTCCAATCATATGATGAACTCTCATTGAAGACTTGAGCGTGTGCATATGATAGGAATTAATGTCTTGAAGGGCCCTTGGGTCCAGCATTTTGGGTGTCTAAGGTGTTTTCCCCTTGTCACGCTTGCCGGTCTGGGGGCCCCTGATCTACAATCATGGCTGCTAGTTGATGGACGCGCATGCGCAGGCAGCTTAAATACCGACCCCTTCCGTGTGACCGCGCTTCGCGTCTGTTGATTCCGGCTCTCGTGAACTCACCCAATCCTCTTCCGGTGCGTCACGCTCCCTCACTGTCGCGTCTGACGATCCTGGCGGTTCGCTTCTTCTTTGGCTCCGCTCCTACCTTTCTCCTGGATACACCTGCACAACAAGGGACAACAAATCTCTTACCTGCTCCTTTCCCGCTTGAATTCCGGATTTCCTCGCATCTGGACAACCGCAAACCGCACTGGCTCCTCTGTCTGGCTCCTGGAAACCCTACAAAGAGACAACAAGGCAGACTTTTAGAACACTCTCTCACCGTGGTTACGGTAACAGCGCCGAAGCGCTGCCAATTTACTTTCTGTTATGTTTTTATTTAATTCCTCTCGCTTACCTGATCTGGGGACCGGAACTATCCTAGAGTTGCTCGCTCTCTCGAAGGTCCTGATTGTCCTCAAAGGAAGCATTGGAGAGATTCTCCTAAATTGGGAAAACAATTGTTAGGTTCACATTTACATATTTCCACAAGAAGTTTAGTTTGAAGTTAGGTCTATTACAAAGGTGGGCAAGGTAAAATTATAGTCTCTTGTGATGCTCTCGTGTATATTATATATCTGTCTTACCTTTGCAGCAGTATATAGATGTTGGGACACCACGACACTTCTCTACTTCCTGTGATAGAAGAAGGGATGTTTTAGGTAAAAGCGGAACTTACACAAAGAGTAGAAGAGAGGGTGTGTTTTGTTATAGCCTAATGTGTATTCCTTCTTATTCACAGCTTTTTGTTTTCACTTGACGCACTCCTGCCGCTGCTGGATAGTGACGAAGGATTGTTTTCCCTCCTTTCCTTGTTTTGTTTCCCTTCTTCCCCGGATCACCTTTTATTGCTTACTCATAAAATAAGCGTAATAGGTGGTTTAGGGACGTTGAGGACCATTCTTCAGTTTCATGGCGTTCCTGTGGAAATACAGGTGAGATCCTGACACCCCTTACCTGTTGCACCGCATAGATAACGAAGAAGCACATACTGACGCTAACTTGGTAGGCGCCAATTTTCCTATTCAATAACACCCCCTTAGCACCAGTACTGTTTATCCACTGCTCTGTGTGGTTCCAGGATTTATTGTCCTTGTTGTGCGTTCCTTGGTACAGAGTCTTAGCCTAGCCAACACGTGTTTCGTCGCTACCATGAAGTACACAGCGACTTCTTCTGGGCTAAATTCCTATGATTACGGTCCTTATTGTCGGTTGTACTTCCGTCCCGAAGGAAAATAGTAGTAGATGGTCTCAAGGGTAACGGCGACCAGAATTCCATTTAATTAAAGTTTTCTCATGAAGCAGATTCTATATTCTGTGATGCAAACAAGTATTCAGAATATGCAGCTACTAATTATTATGAGACCCTATTCGTAGGGTTATGGCTGTCGGCCAGCTTTGATTCTGCTGCCGCTGGTCACCCGATCCAGTGAAGCAGCTGGTGAAGCCTCCTGCATGTGAGAGGGCAATAAATTCTGGAACCACACAGAGCAGTGGATGAACAGTGTTTCTTTCTTTCCTACACATTACTGTACTAACTTAAATCTATGTACCACTAGCGTGTGCACGGGACCTTGGAGGTCCCACTATTCACTTCTGTCACGATAAGGATCATTGCATCACTCTCTCCTCTGACATGGTTTGGATGTTCTGGAGCTGAGTTTATAGTACATCAGTTTATGGTGGTAAACATCGTTTACCCTGAAACCAGAACACTGCATGCCATTACAACGCGGTCATTACAACGACCGCGTTGTTACAACGCATGCCATTACTCCGCAAGTCGGAACAACGACTTGCTCTAGGGGTCAGAAGGTGTTGGATTTAAAATCCAACACCTTCCCTACTGTTGCACAGACTGGAGTTGGAATAGTAAATTATACTATTCCAACATCCAGCGCCCCCCCTAGAGCAAGTCGTCGTTCCGACTTGCGGAGTAATGGCATGCGTTGTTACAACGTGGTCGTTGTAATGACCGCGTTGTAATGGCATGCGTAAAAAAAGCATGCAGGTTAACGAGGCATATTCGATGATCTGATGTAGTTATGGCTTTGCATTTGAGAGGTTAAACAGGACACGCTAAGTTGACAGCTCATGTTTCAGAAAAGGCAAATTATTCTTATTAGACAGCCTTAACTTGCATAATTAATGTTGCAGGGCAGCATTCCCCACCTCCCCCATGTATATCAGCCAGTCCATGTGAAGCAAAGTCGTATCTTAAGGACCAACTCCTGTTTTAGGTGAAAGGACTCCAACAAAGGCCTCGTCTCAGGGGAGGAAATGTATCCACACCTTATGAGGGCGTAGTGGTTGCAACAACTGCATTTCAAGAGGGCTGTCCCTAGGGGTTGGGCTATTGTGAAATAGAGGGGTGACAATGTGGACAATTTGAGGGGTTTGTGTGATCCTGAATATCGAGGGAGGGTTGCCCTCACATCCTCTGGGGGGAATCGGGTAATGCTCTTTTGCCGAAAGGGTAAAGTTTTGGATGTAGTAATTACAAGAGTGTTCAAATTTAAAAAATGTTATAAATGGAATGCTCAAACTAAATATTAAAGAAGAGTTGCCATTCCATCCTCGGGTGGGTTCGGACGACGCCCATGTGGATGGATTATATTTACAGGCCGTGAGAAATCATCTCACTGGCTTGTTTTGGGGAGTCAGATTGTATCAGGTTGAGCTATTTTTAGGGCCTACTGGCTGACAAAGAACAGTTGTTCTGTTCACTCTGAAAGTGAATGAGCATTAAAAATGCCTTTTAAATCCTGTTTGATCTTGTTGCATTTGCTCTATGTTAAGTACTAAGGTCAAATGTCAGTTTATGTTTTCCTACAAATTGCTACTTATTTTATTCTGAAGGTTGATGTTTACATTTCTAATTCTGACTGAAAAGTTCTAGGATTTTGTAAAGTGAGCTGTCTGGCAAGGGTGAAGGATGTCAGGTAATTTTCTGACAAAACTTCTAAATAGCTGAAAAAATTAACTGTACACATCTTTCAAACAATATTCCAGTTGTTAGGGAAGCACAATTTGTAATTCTGTGTGATGGAAACAAAGAGTTTAATAGGATGAACACAATCTGAACGTTTTATTTGGTGATGTGCAATCACTGATTAATATTTGTACACTACATCGTTTTTAGCAGTAAAACTGCATATTACTGGGAAAGTTTATGGCCATTGCAATGGAAAATGTGTTGTCTGTAAACAGTGCGCTACCACATAATGCTTTAGTAAAATATTAATAATTATCTTAGCTAGATTCGTATTATACACGGAGCACACGTTTAGTCTAATAAATCAAACAAAGGTTTTTGTACAGCAGAAATGCTGAACTCGTATAATTGAAGGTTCTCTCATATGTGATAATTAAGGAAAATGTAACAATAAATAATATATATTCTATATAAATATATGTATATAATTTGCCTAGGATCACACAATTTGAGACAAGTTCACTGGACAAGTACATGACAGCCAAAAAGATTATTCAAGGCACTAGACCTGCAAGTCCGGTAACATTTTTATGATTTGTGAGGCAGGATTAAATTCCCAATTTCTATTGGGGATTCATCGAGGTACACGGGCGTAGTGCGATTGCAGCAACAACAAAAAAAATTAGACTCAATGTGCACATTGACAGTGGCAATAAGTGAATGATAAGAGTTATGGTGTGCAGGGTTTGTGGCAGGTATAGGATCCTATTAAGCGTTTGCACCCAACTTCACAAAGGAGGAGGGCAAGCGCATCTCGCAGCAGGAATCATGCTGGAATTGTACTTGTTAAAAAAAATCATGCTGTAACGTTCAGACCTGGATCCCTAGGGAGGGCCGCCATTGCATCATGTGGTAGAAATCCTGCAGTGTCAATAATGCTGGAATTGTATGTTGAGAAACTGTTGTCTGTACTGGTGGACTTTCTATGCTGTAGCAGCAATAGCATGGAATGAATATGAGGTTACTATAGGCAAAAAATTGGGTTGTGTTGAGTTGCATAGAGCATTCTGTTTGTTTGATATAGGTATAAATTGGGGTGAGACCTGAATTTGAATGCAGGAGGGTTGCCATCGCATCCTCTAACATGAGGAATGTAATACCGCTTGTTGCTGAATCAAAGTTTGCCAGCTATTATTCAAGGGTTTTGGATAAACCAGACATACTAATAGGCCAACTCACTTCATCCTACGGAGAGACTCTTACCAGCTCTGCTGGGTCACTGTGACACACTTAGGTTCAGAAACCCTGTCATTCTGTGTAAGGAGAGAGTGGGGCTAGGCCAACAGTCACCCTCCTGAACATTTTGGAAGCAGCTAACATCAATTGCACAGACTTATGGAGCAATCCGTTTCAACTTCAATATACATATTTGCCTGAGTGAGAGCTCTTACACTAGACCAGGTGCATTTGAGCAGTGTTGGGGTGGACAGTTTCTGTCTCAATAGTCAGGAATCATATGATGTTTGTAAGTGCCTAGTAAGAAAGAAAGGAGCTAGCACAGGTGGGGGGCCTCGGTTATCGCGAGGTGGCATCCCTGAGGCTCGGCGGATTTACAGGGCGATCCCAAAGCTTTAATCACCTAAAAAAGACTCCAGATAGTGGATCTTGGAGCCAAAAGCAATCCCTCAGATCACTGGGAGTCATTACGGCGGGGCCTGGGATGACATGACGGCACTACTTAATCCCTCAAGGGGCAGTTGAAATCCTGAGCAACTTTGGAGACTGGCCGGGGTCTTGCTCTGACATGTCAGGAGCATGATACAACAAGCATTTGCAACGCAATTGGTCTCGCATTGGAAGAGTTTAAGCTATTGGCATTGTAAATGACAGTGCCTTTTATTGATTTGTTTTCAAAACCAACACACAAATTAAAGGCATTGTCATTAACAATGCCAATAGCTCAAACTCTCGCAAATGCGAGACCTATTGCATTGCAAATGCTTGTTTTGTAATGTGACTAGATGTGGATTTTGAGCCCTAGTTCAGCCAGCACCTAGCGAAACCTAGCAAACCTGCATATTTTATAAAACTAGAAACCAGGGGTAATCCAAATGGGGTGACCTGCGTGGCCTTAGTTTGATCCGTTCCTGCGCATCCACTAGGCCTAGCCACACAAGTGGTATGCAAAAGAAACAATTGATGACTGCAAACATTCACCCCCAGTCACAAGGATCTGGGTTTAATCCATCATTCTTTTGCTCACCACACCACCCCAGTTTGGACCCAGCCATATGCAAATCAGTCTTGACCCTGTTCCTTGTGGGAACACTCCAGCCCGAACTGCCAAGCCAGGTCCTTCCTGGACCGGAAACAAGCATCCTAGGACCGGTTTCAGGGCATCACCCTTCATCAGCCAGGCTAGCTTGAATCCAGTGGTGTTGTGAGCACGGGACCCACGTCTGGGCATACCCTTCCCACTTAGGGCAACAAGTGGGACAGCATTTTTATTGGGACAAGTGGTAGGACCTTGGGTGGTAGTAATTTTGTGGATTCCTTATTATTCTGGAAGAATACGTAGCAGAAATGCATGGAAAATGTGCGATTTTAGGCAAATTTTGAGGTTTGTAGGGCATTGTGGTGCAGAAACTTTTGTGGGATCCATGAGAGCCACACCATCCTGTACTCCTCTGGGTGTCTAGTTTCAGAAATGCCTGGGTTTGGTAGTTTCCCCTGGGGGGGGCTACAGATCCCAGGCCCGAAAACTGCAGCTACCCCTTTTGTTGATGTTTCCACATTGCGTCTTGGGTCCCACCCTTTTGGGGGCGCTAGGCCCACCCACACAGGTGAAGTACCATTTTTATCGGGAGACGTATAATCTCTGGGTGGCAGGAAATTTGCAGTTTTTGCAGATTACATTACTTTGAGTAACAGAAATATAAAGAAAATGTGTTTTTAGCCTATGTTTGAGGATTGCAAGGCTTCTGGGTAAGAAAACCTTGTGGGTTGCAAACAGGCAAACCCACCCTGTAGTCCACCTGGTGTCTAGCTTATGAAAACATCTAGGGTTGTTAGGTTTTCCCTAGAAACAGTGTACACCCTAGGAAAGAAAGACAGAAAATGCAAATATTATTGCACCACTATCTACTACACAAATACACACGCATACTGATTGGATTTGACACAAGGGTGAGTAAAAAGTTCAAAATATAAATTTTATTAACAAAGCATTTCACAAAAATTAAAACGTAGAAATCACTGTTAATAAGGAAATTTAAAGTTAGTAAGACTGAACCAGTGACTCACAGTTCGTGAGCTGTAAAGCCACAAGAAGGCACCAACCGCTTTAGAGGCCATTCACATCGCCAGCCGCAGGCCCAGCACATTGCAGCACTCACATCAACAAACTGTGTAATTGAAGGGCCCATCACTTTCATACACCCACCGAAACCAATGTGTTTCCTGTCTGTATTTATTTTTACAAGCAGCTAAATTCGGAAAACTGTGCTTCATGTGGGTGACTTTCCATGCTTTTTAAGTGATTTCCAGGACAACAACTGAGCAGATAGACAGCATGAGAAGTTAATAAACAGGTTGAGATTTCCCTAAATACAGGCATACGTTTACATATATTTGTATTATAATGCTGAAATTTACCTTTGGGTGTAGTTTATCCCTATACTTGGCTGTTTAATTTGATAAAACCCGACCGGCAGAAAAAGTATGAGTGCATATTTTTAGCAAAATAAATGTGGAAATATACCATTTATTCTAAAAACACAAAATACATTAGGATAAATACCAATAAGGTGGCCCAAAAATAAATATGGATAAATTGAGACGGAAATGTTAGAAAAATAAATAGCATAAGTTTATGTATGGTGTGAGATCTGCATAAACTGTAAGTAAAAGTTACTTACCAGCATTAACAATCTTTCTGGTGGATACCCTTTCTCCCTGTAGATTCCTCTCACCTGTAGAATTATCCCAGGCTTCAGACTGGACCCAGAACTACGAAGCTGTCATGTCGCCAGTAGTCGCACTGCCTGCCAGCTAGCTAGGTGGGTGTGTGGGTGTGTGGGTGTGTGGGTGTGTGGGTGGGTGTGTGTGTGTGTGTGTGTGTGTGTGTGTGTGTGTGTGTGGTGACCAGCAGCAAGTCACCATACACACACTGCCATCCAAATGCCAGGCAACACACACCGCCAGCCACCCCCCACCTTACCAGATGTCAGTACAGACACAGAAATGACACCACCTGGCACCATGTGTGGACTGACATTTCGGTGTCTTTGTGTGTAGTGACTTGCTGGTCTCGCACATGCATTTTTTTCTTTCTTTGAAATGGTACAGAACAGGTGTAACTAAGCATTTCAAACAACTGCCAATCAGGTGTCTAATTAGAAATACAGACCACAGCCCGTTCACTTTTACTCTCCTGGTTGCTCCCAATACCGGAGTTCTGTATGGTCCAATTTAAAGTATGTGGGCACACATAGACCAGGATTAGAAGGACACTCCGGGTAGTACATACAACTCTATTTTCATACTTCTCTTCGGACATAACTCCAACTAGAAAAGTGTTTTTTGGATGTTGGAGGAATGTATTCAGGAAAGTGGCAATCTTTCAGTCTAGCCACATCCTCCACCACTCTGACTCTAGGAACACTTGCCTGCTCCACTCCAACAAGGCTGTCTATTGCAGATTGCTGAAACTGTACAAAACTCGTCTTGGAATCTGGAGAACGATCTTTGAAAACAACGTATGCATTGAAGGGGCGCCAAATAAGGAAATGAACAGCCAACTTTTTAGACCAGATGTATGACTTTCGAGCAGCATTGTAAGCAGCATTGTAAGGATCCAACCTTTGATCTATTCTAGCTACACCTCGCATGTGCTTGTTGTAGTCTAGAATGCATACTGGTTTGCGCACTTCTGCAACCTGACTCCAAACTGTCACAAGCGCAGTACTTCCATCTTGAATAGTTGTGAGCATGTGAACATCTCTTCTGTCTGAAAAATGCACAGCAAGATGTTCATTTATACGCAAAGCACTGCTCTGTCCCCTTTCAGGTTTTTATTTTTTTACACACAAGCTCTTTAGGGTAACCTTTACGGTTAGAGTGGATTGTTCCACATACCGCAGTGCCCACTCTGAACAATTCTTGAAATAATTGTACCCCTGTGTAGAAATTGTCCACACATAAATGGTGACCTTTATGAAGAAGTGCTCTGGCAAGTTCCCTCATATTTTTTTCCACTGACTTCAAAAGTGGAAGGACAACCAGTGGGGTCAATTAAAGAATCCCTACAAGTGTACGTTGTGAAATTATATGTATATCCAGTGGCACATTCACACAGCATATACAGCTTAATACCATAACGTGCTCTCTTGCTGTGAATGTATTGTCTGAAAACCAAACTGCCCTTAAACAAGACCAGAGATATTCACAGATATATCTTTCAGTGGAACATAGATCTCTGAGAAACACTCTACTAAATGGTCAAGGACAGGCCAGATCTTGAGATGTCACAATCTGGGTGATCTTGTGACGATGCTGTAGCATTATCCACAAAATGCAGCATCTGCTGCAGAAGCAAATACCGATACCAACTCATAGTTGCCTGAAATGTATAGTAGTTGCCATCCAGGGACTAGTAGACCAATATAAAGACAGTGATGGCTTCCTTATCAATCCCATTAGGAATGTTAAACCCCAGAACTGCTTAATCTCATGGAGATTTGTGGGAGTCCACCTGGTAGCTCTGCAGTGGGTCTCAAGTGTGGCGCTGTTGTCTCTCAAAAACTGTTCAGCATACAAATTAGTCAGGGCAAATATGATAGGTGACAGTGCGCAGCCCTGCCTGGTACGTCTACCAAGTTGAAAAGCATCCGAGATCTCTCTTCCCGTGCAAACTCGAGATACTGGGCCTTCATAAAGCAGACCTATCCATTGCATTATTTCTGGCCCCAGTCCCATCCTTTGAAGCACCTCCATAACATATGGCCACCCCAGGGTATTTAAAGCCTTTTTGATATTCAATGATATGGCTGCACATGGTGGGTGAGCCTGTGGATTTTCTTCCATAAGTCTAAAATGATGTGGTTAAGAAATGTGTTCCTTCCTGGTATGAAATCGTTCTGGTCTGGGTGGACCAGCGTGGGGAGGCACGGAATTAGCCTATTAGCGATGACCTTCTAGAGTACCTTCAGTCGGTATTTAGGAAAGACAGCCGTCTATACGAGCACATGTCTAACGGATCTCTGCCTGGTTTGGGAAGGACCACAAACAGCGGCTCACGCAGGGATGCCGGGAAATGCCCTTGGATTTGGTGAGTTGGAACATCCGAATAAGCTTCGGCACTAACACAGCCTTGTAGGTGGAATAGAACTCCACCAGGAGCCTATCCATCCCAGGGGTCTTAATGCGCGCGATCTGGTCAATCAAGAGGCGTACCTCTTCAGTCGTTAGTGGTTGTCTTTGGAGAGGGTCCAGTCCTGGAGAAGGTAGCCTGTCCAAATATTCTTACATGGTAGCAAAGCAGCCCCCCCCGCCCACCCTCCCCAACCACTGGCTCGTAAATATAGGGTGGTTTAATAGCCTAAGAAGCTTTTATTAATGTCAGCCTGTACATTGAGTATCACCCCGTCCTGAGACCTAATAGCAGTCATGGGGGGTCTAGGTACCTCTGATCTGAGAGCCATGCAGCACAGGTCCAGTGTGGTCTCTTGCGTGTTGACCAGGCATGTACTTTGCATAGTCCAGTTTCCCAAGCCTTTCTACCAGGGCCCTGTGATCCGTCCTCAGTGGTGCAATATCATGCTCGCCACCCACACCCTCCTCCCACTGCATCTCGACTGCCCTCACAGCACTTTCTGCATCCAAGATCTGCCTGCGCAGTGTGAATTTCACGCCAAACATTGTCCTAATACATAGTGTAGGAAGCTGGGTTTCTGTTGCAGTAACCCCTGTTGTAGTGAGCCTCAGCAAGGCCTACCAGTGCTTAGGAGTTCTCCCTTCTCTGCACAGAGTCCTCAGACACTTAGGAAGAAGTTGGCAATAGAAACTGGAATAGAAAAGACAGAGTTTATTAAACCTCATGAGGTGGAGCTAACATTCGCACATCACCCTTCAGTAATGCATGAAGTAGCACACTGAATGGAAGGACCATGGTCCTTTTATACCCACACAGGGGCTCAAATGGATGCGGTACAAACACAAATGCTGGTTTTAGGTACATATAAGGTCATACAGAGAATGCACAGTCGACAAGTGGGTGGAGCTAACAGTTTCTACTTTTAGTAGACACATCCTGACATTTATAAACTCGGAACAGCTGCAAGCTCAACTGAGCATGTGCAAAGCAAGAGGAACTAAATATAACTTGTCTCTAGGCAGATTTCAAGAGCAGTTGACAGGAAGGTAGGACAGAGCACATGGCGAGCACATGGTAGCACATGGCAGCCAAAATGGCTGCCAGAAATACAAGATGGATTCCACAAAGCGGACAATTTAGCCTCTAAATACAGGCTGTCTTCAGCTAATGCTTAACTTGAATGCTGCCAAATTACAACAGACGACCCTTTCAGCATTGGCTGAAGACATTCGTTTATCTGGGGTAATCTAGATATTCATCCCGTACATCTATTAACATTATTTCGGCCACCTCTTTATTCAACATTTGTTGGGCCTTTGTTTCAGCAATGTTCCCTCTGGCAGGTATACAAGCAGAAATGCAAATGGAGCAAAGCATTGGACCACATTGGATACATACACAGCATGTAAAAAATATTGTAATTATTACACACAGGATAGTCAGTAGCTTCCAGCCCCAAGCAGAAACAAGAGTCCAAAACCATCCAGCAAAAGTCCAAGTACCAGTCTCTGGATGAATTTCTGCAGCAATCTTATGCAATTTTGATATTGCGTCATATACTGAAGGTGAGTGATCTGGTATGAATACACAACAGCTGCTACCGATGATGCGACATGCACCACCTCGATCAGCCAAAATCACGTCTAGCACCATCCTATTCTGGAGTGCTACAATCCTTGCAATCTGTAGTTCCTCTGTAATGTTCCCGAGTGCCATAGCTGTCTGATTGGTAACAGCTTCCACAACACGAGTTAGTCGCCTAATCTTCCTGCTATTTAATGCAGCACCCACAAAGAAAAATAAGCCCAAGTTGAAATCAACATATTGTTGTAGGGTAGTGTCGGTTTGGTCAACTTCATCCATACTTATTGTCCTCTTATTTCTGTTTTTGGAAATATCATTGTACAGTTTAAAATCACGGTGATATAATGCAGGTGCCAGAAACACAGGGGGCAACAGAAAAGATACATAGCAGATTCCTGACCACCCAATAGGTAATTGATAATATCCGTTATTTCCGCACACAAAATACGTATTATGCGAGGCTGTGAAAGTGCTCTTATTGGCACCTTCAATGGTCAGGATTACAGTACACTCGCTCCTCCCCACTGGAATTCTTCCAACACTACAAATACACAAATCTGCTTTAGCTTTTGTCACAGAAATCACAAAAGGTCCAATGTTCTTTATTATTCTCACATTTGTGAAAACATATGGTGTTGAAATATTGTCCGGTTGATACTCTTCCCATTCCCATTTAGTCCCTTTGGCTTGTGGATAACCTTCTTTATTTTGATAACATACTTTATTAAGTTGAAAAATAATCCCACCTACTGAAGGCTTTCCAGATGCGAACAAAAGCGCATACCAAGCTTGACAAGAACCATTGTGAGAAAATGGAAGAGGAATAAAAGGTGTTCCTCCTTTCTTTTGATGTGCAGGTATCATCCCACACACCCAACAGTTGGTAGTATTTGTAGCATTGTGAGTATAGTGCAACATCTGGATAAAAGTATTGTTCAGGTAAGATTGTCGATGCTTTTGCTCATGGTAAGGAAGAGTAAAGTAGTGGTGTTCCACGGGTACTGGCGTAGTGGCAACAAAAAGCTGTCGAACAGGAGCCACCTTCTCGATGTACCACGTAATTGCTGCCATAGCCACCATAGCAACAACAAACCCTACAGCACAAATGATTTGTTTTTTCATTTTAGCAGCAGTAATGATTGATCTTTCTGAAAACTTGTTGAAAACAGTCGTTGGAGCTCTTCTCCCTGGGCAGCCGCTGATTTCTTCACCATGGGCCAAAGTAGGTGTCACTACACTAATACAGGGCTGATCCCCCTCCCCTTGCCACAATGGCTCTCCGTTTCACTAACCCAGGGTGGTAGCTCAACCAGTCTTTTTCAAAACTGCAGATCCTTTCCTCGGTCTCAATTGATATCTGGATACTCCAGTGATCGTGTGGTCCGGGAAGACTTCCGCAGATTCGTCAGGTGTGATAGCTTGGCCTTTCTCCGTCTCCAGAATCTCTCGATGGTCGGTCAACACAGCAGGTTCCACCAAGGCAGGCGACACGCGTTTGCAGTGGGTGCTGTGGATCCAATTCTTTCTGTTTGTCACTCGAACTGCTGTCCTTGTCGCAAGGAGCACCTGCTCTGGTCCTCGCCACCTTGGCTCCAAGCTGTTCGATCTGTCGAAGACCTTGACCATTACATGGTCACCAGGACGGAGTTCGTGGGCCTCACCTGTAGATCTGTCAGGAAGAGCTTCTCGAACCTGTTGATGAATAGAAATCAAACTGTTGGTTAACTGTGCCAAATAATCATTCATCAGAACACAAGGAACATCATGTATGGGGCGTGGCTTAGGAATTCCCCAAATGTTCATCGGTCTCCCAAACACCACCTCATAGGGGGTAAGACCTGATCGTGAATGTGGCACCGATCTTATGGACAACAATGCCAAAGGTAGGGCATCTGGCCACTTTAGAGACGTGGAAGCCAGTATTTTCGCCAACTTTGATTTTAGAGTAGCGTTATACCTTTCCACCAATCCTGCTGATTGCGGGTGGAAAACTGTATGGAATTTCTGTTTGATCCCTAATCCTTTCAGGACATGCTCAACAACTTGCCCAATAAAATGAGGTCCATTGTCACTCCACAAAAGTTTACAAACACCGTATCTAGGGAAAAACTCCTTTAGAAGCACCTTTGCTGTGGTGAGAGCAGTATTATCCTTCGTAGGGTATGCCTCTATCCATTTGCTAAAGGCACATACCACCACTAGGACATATTTCAGATTATTGCAGCGTTCGAGTTGGATGTAATCCATCTGCAAAACTTCAAAAGGTGCGGTTGGTGTAGCAAACCCTCCTGTAGGAGTTCGTGTCCCTTTTCCAGGATTATACTGCCAACAGATCAAACAGGACTGTACTACCCTTTTGGCTGTGCTAGCAATTTCAGGATGCTCCCAAACTTGTGTAAGCAATTTAGTTATTGCTAGAGCTCCAACATGTGCCAGCCCATGTGCCATTTGAACCATAGGTTGTAAATAGGCCGCAGGCAATTTCCACTTATTCATTTCTTTGTTACGCCAACAACCCTCATCATCTAATATTCCTTCTTTAGACCATTGCTCAAGCTCTTCCACAGAAGCAGATCTCTGTATATCCAATACTTCCTCTCTAGCATCATGCCAACGCTCAGCTTGTGATTTCACTACGTACATGGGTGTAGTGCTTCGCTGCATCGCAGTCTCACGGGCTACGCGGTCTGCAAAGGCATTGCCTTGTCCTATTTTGTCAGTCACTTTCTTGTGTGCGCTACACTTCATAATAGCAACTCTCTTTGGGTATGTAAGTGCAGTCAAGAGATTATGCACTAACTCTCCGTGCATTATCTGCATCCCATGGGATGTAAGAAAGCCTCTTTCCTTCCAGAGTAGGCCAAAATCATGAACCACTCCAAAAGCATAGCGGCTATCCGTGTAAATGTTCACACACAAGTCAGTGCTAAGCTCACACGCTCGTGTCAAAGCTATTAGTTCAGCTGCTTGAGCCGACTTCTGAGGTATGCGAGCTGTTTCCACTACTGTCTCAAGCGTGGTAATTGCATAAGCAGCTGAAGTCGTGCCATCTGGTAACTTCAAACAGGACCCATCAACCCACAGTTCCCCATCTACATCTGGAAGGGGCGTATCTTGCAAATCGATGCGACCCTTTGTCTGTTCCTCAGTAAGGAATATACAATTGTGAGGCTCCTTTGACTGAGACTGAGTCGCAGGATATGGCAACAAAGTGGCTGGGTTCAGTGTCGCACATCTTTTCAAGGTAATATGAGGTGCTAGCAGTGTCAATTCGTATCCTGTCAAACGAGCACTAGTTAAGTGCTGAGTCTTAGTCTGATTCAAAAGGGCATCTACTGCATGGGGTACTAGCACCAACAGTTTGTGTGACAAAACTATCCCTTCACTCTGACGTATGGACACAGCCGTCGCTGCAACTGAACGGAAGCACTCAGGCAATGCACGAGCAACAGGCTCAAGAACTGCAGAAAGGTATGCACAAGGACGCTGTTTGTCCCCGTGTGTCTGTACTAAAACTGACAATGCACATCCTTCTTTCTCATGTACATAGAGTGTAAAAGCCTTCGTGTAATCTGGTGTGCCTAACACTGGTGCAGAGCAAAGAGCTTGTCTCAACTGACAAAAAGCATTTTGACATTCATCTGTCCATGGAAGGGGGATCGGAGTGTTTTTAGTCAAAAGTGCTAGCAAGGGTTTAACAATGTGTGAAAAACCCAATATCCATTGCCTGCAAAACGAAGTCAAACCAATGAATGCACGGACATCTTTCTGCGTGGAAGGTACTGGGGTGTCTAAAATTGCTTGAATGCGATCTGGTGTCAGTGCACGGCCCTCCTTAGACAGAAGGTGTCCTAAATAGGTCACCTTCGGTCTACAATATTGCAATTTCTTTTGTGATACTTTATGGTGGTGTGTAGCAAGAAAAGAAAGCAAAGACAAAGTACATTTCTCACACTGCTCAGGTGTATCAGCTGCCAACAAGATGTCATCGACATATTGTATGAGAGCCACTCCTTTAGACAAGGTAAAGGAATCAAGCTGTCTTTTTAATGCTTGACTGTAAATACTAGGACTCTCAGTATAGCCTTGAGGAACTCTACAAAATCTGTATGATCTATTATTCAAAGTGAAACCGAACAAATATCGGCTATCAGGATGAATAGGAATCGAGAAGAAAGCGTTCTTCAGATCAATTACAGAAAATGTAGTTGCTGTTGGAGGGACCAAGGTAAGCAATGTCGTTATGTCAGATACTACAGGGTACTGTGGTACTACAATCTTGTTGACTTCTCTCAAATCGATAATAAATCTATAAATCCTAGTGTCAGTATCTTTTTTCAAAATGGGAAGAATCGGACTATTGCAGACATTGTAAGGAACTTCTTCCACAACCCCCACCTTAATTAAATCATGTACAATACGTGTGAGTGCTTCTTCTCCTTCTCGAGAAATTTTATACTGAGGCAGTCTTGGCAATAAAGCGCCCTCCTTAACACTAATATGTACTGGTGGAATAACCATTTGCCCTACATCAGTATCCGAAGTAGCCCACAAAGTACTAGGGAGTGAGGCTAGTGCAATGTCCTCTTTAACAATACAAGATCTCTCAATCATAGGGTAGTTGTCATTCAAAATAACCCGTACTCCTTCCGGAGAACACCGTATCGTAGCCCTAAAATATTTAAGCATATCAAGACCCACAATATTGTCTGGTGTGTTTGGAGAAAGCAAAAACGGACATGGAGCAGTAAACTTATCAATATCAAATGCAAGTGGTTGTGACAATGGGCTAAGGGAAGGTGTTCCATCGAAACCTATCGATGTAATGGTTAAGCCAGACAGGGGAGCCCTTGGAACCAATTGTTTAGACAGGGCGCTACGAGTAGCTCCTGTATCAACCAGAAACTGATCAGTAGAACCCAAAACATGTGCTGTAACATAGGGACCCCTCTGATCTACTGGAACTTCAACTGATTCCTTACCCCGTCCTAGGCAATCCTATGCATAAGCAGAATCTTGAAAATCAGAAGGCACATAGTCAGACATTTGATATTGGTTCCTTCTATCAAAAGTGTTAAACCCATTCTGCCCACGTGTATTAGCATCAAACCGAGCACGATCATTCGCGCTTCCTCTAGGCCCTTGATATCCTGAACGATTTCTCATTTGTCCCCGACCACGTAGATTCTGCTGAGCACGCAGCACTGGACAATCAGAAAGCCAATGTCCAAATTTTTTGCAGTACGCACACTGATCAACAGACCAATTCGAACGGGCAGAGGAAGGAAAGGACGAACCATAAGATCCACGTCCACCTCTATCATTACCTCTAGAAGGCGGACCATAAGCTTGAGCCAACATAACCTTTGTTTTCAACTCTTTAGACTTTTTGTCCTCATTACCTTTGGCTTCTAATTCTTGCCGCTCATAATACTGGGCCATAGTTAAAAGAGAAACCGGAGAAGATGTAGTCCATGAACTCTCACTGGCCTTTAAGCGACTAGCTATTCCTGGCAAAAGGTTTGCGACATATTTATCGACAAACAGATGCCTACCCGTGTCATCTGTCAATGACTGGCCACTAAAATCGTGAAATGCTTCTTCAAAGCGTGTGAAGAAGTCGGAAACTGATTCATCTACCTTTTGCTTGCAAGACGCTAACACTGTCCAATCTATCTTTTTAGGGGAATGATCGTCTTTAACTTAACTAATATAGCTGCCGGAAGATTTAAAATTAACTGACACGGTTTCTGTGCAGGTTCTCTATCTTCATCTAACCGCTCTAAATCTTTCCACAATGCTCCAAATGTCGCATTATCATCTATTTTGCGCACAGTTCTCCACATATCAGGCGGTAATATTAATCCAAAAAACAAATCAATATCCGACAAAGTCATAGTACAAGAGCTGATTGCACCCTCAACTTCCTCATAAAAGGCTGCTGGATTCTTTCGCGGGTCAGGCAATGCATTTTTAAGGGCCATAACATCTGCTCTATTCCAAGGAGTGTAAACCCAATTATAAATAAAGTACCCTTTCGCATTAAGAGAAGTCTTATCATCCTCTGTGCCCGTTCCTTTAGGAGGAACATATAAAGGCGCGGCTTCCCGCATGGGTTTCACATGAATTACAGCATTCTTATCTGTTTCAGGAGTAGAAGTTTGTGCCATGCTGATCTGAGATGCTAGTGCAGCTGTTTCTGCTGCCTTTTTCTCCTCTCGCAAACGGTCTGCTTCAACACGCAGTTTAACCAAGCGTCTGATCGTGTCAGCCACCTGGGAGAAGACAAAAAGACCGTCACGTAATTGTTTACAATCAGCTGCTACATCATTGGGCTCCACTTCTACCGAATACTTCCTAAATTGTTCAATAACCTCTGCAGCAAATGTATCGGTAAAATATATTTGCTCCCTTTCCTGCCATCCTTTTATACTATCTAAAAGTTCAGAGGCAGTGGTAGTACTACTGAACGGCTTTACGCGCAGTAGATCTGATGTCAGATGCACGCTCAGCAGATAACATGGAACGAGTTTCTCGAGCTTTGTCCTGGTCTGAAAAAGAGTCCTCATCTGACTCATGAGGAGCGGAAGAAAAAATATACGGAGGTGGAGAACGATCTAATAACAAGAAATCATCTTGCGGTTTATTAAGGATAGGATAAAGGGGCTGCCTAACAGCGTATTGGCCAGTTACCTGTAAATGGCGTTCCCTATCTTCCCTCTCTTTAATTTCTTTCATCTCCTTGTTTTTTAACTCTAATGCTTTCGCATAAATGGTCTTTCGCTGTTCTTTGTCAATCAAGGCTTGCTCACGCTTCATTCGCTCACGCACTTCTTTCTCCCACATTCGCACACAATCCAACATATCTTGCCTAGTCTTTCGTTTAAACATACATTGTTCCACATACTGAATCTTTCGCAAATCAAATGACCCATACATAGGCCAACGCAACTCAGGGTCTTTACTAGTATATTTATTCCATAACGTGCAGTACATTATAGAAGAAATACCATACTTAATATACATATCCCTATTAGGTGTCCCCTCCGGGGGGGCTGGTTGTGCTTCGTCAATTCTCAAATTGGTACCACTACAAAAGCAACACATCCTACGAAGTGTGCTGAAAACAGGCATGCCAAAAAATAGTGCAGAATATGCAGTATTATAATCAAAGTAGCGCTTAAGGTACTCTTCGTACGTTGCGCTGTTCAAACAATTTTAAATAGAGAAAAATCTCCTCATTACCTGCCTATATGTATTGCAATACATATATAATTACAAAACAGATTCCAAAATTGGCCAATCATACAAACAAAGCCACAGTAAGTGTTACTAAAACTACCTTACCAATCAAAGGCATCAAACCAACAGCAAGTGCCGCAAAACGGCTCTTACCAATCAAATGGTGTCCAGGTTCCAACTGCCAAGTTCTCAAATCGACCAAATGGTCACTGCACGGCGAATCAACAGAAGAGATCTCAGTCAAGGACCGGCGCCGCCGGGATGGTCAGATCAGAAAGAAAGGAAAAACGCCGTGGGTGCCAAGACTCTGGTCTCCTCAGGCAGCGATCGCGTCCAAAAGCGAGATTCCAATCCTTCGTCGCGACCAGTCCTTCGGGCATCCGAGTCGTTGATGAGTCCCACGTTGGAAGCGCCAATTTGTTGTAGTGAGCCTCAGCAAGGCCTACCAGTGCTTAGGAGTTCTCCCTTCTCTGCACAGAGTCCTCAGACACTTAGGAAGAAGTTGGCAATAGAAACTGGAATAGAAAAGACAGAGTTTATTAAACCTCATGAGGTGGAGCTAACATTTGCACATCACCCTTCAGTAATGCATGAAGTAGCACACTGAATGGAAGGACCATGGTCCTTTTATACCCACACAGGGGCTCAAATGGAGGCGGTACAAACACAAATGCTGGTTTTAGGTACATATAAGGTCATACAGAGAATGCACAGTCGACAAGTGGGTGGAGCTAACAGTTTCTACTTTTAGTAGACACATCCTGACATTTATAAACTCGGAACAGCTGCAAGCTCAACTGAGCATGTGCAAAGCAAGAGGAACTAAATATAACTTGTCTCTAGGCAGATTTCAAGAGCAGTTGACAGGAAGGTAGGACAGAGCACATGGCGAGCACATGGTAGCACATGGCAGCCAAAATGGCTGCCAGAAATACAAGATGGATTCCACAAAGCGGACAATTTAGCCTCTAAATACAGGCTGTCTTCGGCTAATGCTTAACTTGAATGCTGCCAAATTACAACACCCCCCCCCCCCACTTTTTGCCAGACTACTGATGCACTTTGACTTGATGTGCCCTAGTTCCCTGCCAATCAGGTTCCCAGGGCCTGTATTCTTTCCCAAAACTGTACCTTGTACCCCCAATTGGCACCTCTCAGACCACATGTCAGTCCCTTGTAAAATGTACAATGGGTACCAAGTGCACTGTGGCCAGGGAAGGCCTCTAAGGGCTGCAGCACTTTTAGTGCCACCCTTAGCGGCCTGTACCTTTACACACACACACTGCCATTGCAGGCTGCGTGTTTTGGTGCAGAACAAAGTGAAGCGTCGACATGGCACAGATCCCTGTGTGCCATGCCTACAACCCACTGCCCTGGCATAGGTCAGCCACCCCTCTAGCTGGGTGCACTATACCAGTGGTGAGGGTAGAGGTGCATGAGCCCTGTACCCCTGCAGTGTCTAGACCAATTCCTAGACATTGTAAGTGCAGGAATGCCATTAAGAGTATATGGTGCTGGGAGTTTGTCATTGCGGCTTTACTGAAAACTGGGAAGTTTGGTATCAAACTTCTCAGCACATTAAACCCACACTGATGCCAGTGTGGGATTTAATGAAAAATGCACTCAGAGGGCATCTTAGAGATTCCCCCTGAAAAACGACCAGCCTCTGGTGGGTTCCCTTACTGGTACACACCAGCCTGCCACCACGAGACATGTTTCTGGACCCCTGGGGTGGGAGCCTTCGCTCCCTGAGCCCAGAAACAAAGCCTTTCCTGGGAGGAGGTGGTCACACCTCCCCAGGCCAGGAAGAGCCATCTGTGGCAGGGGAGCTTCAAAGGCCTTGCAGCCTTTGTAATGCGACCCCCCAGCCTCTCCTGCTATCAGGAGCAGGCCCCCTTCCTGTCTCCCCCTCCTTTTCGGCGGGAAAAATTAGCCAACCCAGAAGGTGTGCCCACCTCTGCTAACCCCACCCCTCAGGTGGGGGAGGCGAGGCGAAGCCCACTCTTCAGTGCCCACCATCTTGCAGATGGCAGGCACTCCCCAATCAGGATTAGGGATTGTGCTCACTCCCTCAGTGGGGTGAGCACACCAAGGGTGTAGTCACCCTCCCTAAATACAGTATTTAGGGGGTTAGCCCTGAACCAAGAAGCCAGGCAAGCAACGACCAAGAAGAAAAGAAGACGGACCGAACAGCCATGCCGAAGCTAAGAAGAGGAGGACACCCACTGACTGGGCCCCAGCCCTACCGGCCTGTCCACACCTCAAACCTACAGAAGCGAAACTCTGGTGTGTTCTGCAGCCAGCAACCTCAAGAACCCCGAGAACCTTCCCTGCCTTCCAAGGAAAAGACTTTGTCTCTCGTGAACACCGGATTTGTTCACCAACATGCTCCAGCGAAATCCGCGAGTCTGCACCACTGTGCACCCGCGGCCCGAGTTCGAGTGGTCCAACACCACGAGGAGGTCTCCTCGGCGATCCTGACCCAAGATCCAGTGATCCCTGACCTGCCTCAAGCCTCCGGCTGACGCTGCAGCCTCAACCCGGAGGGTCCCCCCAACCGCGGCCAGGAGCTGGTAAGAAGATCCGACCCTAAAAGACACCCCTGCACCCGACGCCCCATGGCCTTGGGTGGCCCAACCGACGGTGTCTAGCCAACCCCCAGCATCCCAACTTACCTCTCCAAGTGGTGGTCGCACCCAGAAGACCTTCGTCCCCGAGCCTGCAGTGTGTTTGCAAACCGGAGAATCCCCATTGAAAGTAACAGGGCACCCGACGACAAAACAGCACGCGGCCACCCTAGTGCCGCTGAGGGTGTACCTTTGGTGCTAAGTTGAACCCCAATTTGCCCTGAGCTTAAGTCCAGGAGCTTTGCTCCCACAAACTTGTGGCCTGCCTGTGAGCAGCCACCAACCGGAGGTCCCCTATCCACCATTGGATAACATTGTGCCTCAGCACTCTGCACCCGGCCGCCCTAGTGCCGCTGAGGGTGTAACAAGAGTGCATCCTTGACCCTGGGGGACCCCCGAGTCTAACCCCAGAAACCCAACTCCCACAACAAAGTACTTATCGATAACACTATTTCCTCTTATAGGATAACATTGACTGTTTTTCTATGAAAAAGTTTCTAAGTGTAGGGTTGGAAATCTATAAAAGTCTCAAACTGTAACCAAATAACCAAAACACTTTTACTTACCTGTTTACTGGAAATGTCCCAGTGCAGTATACAGGTATACTACACTGTGTAAGAAAAGTAATCTGTAAAGTAATCTACTTGACATCCTATTGAAAAAAATACAAAGTATATGTACAATATTTCAAAGCATTGCATTACCAGTGATTCTATTGTAATCAAACCAAAGTATATATACAACTGCAATTCAAACTGTATTATTACTGCAAAGTATAAATCACTTACCTGTGCCAGGCTTGCTTGGTTCTAGAAAAATAAAATAACAAAAAGAATATTTTTTATACAAACAAAATTGGTCTGAGTTCAGTCTTTGAGTGTGTGCAATCATTTGCTGATTGAGTGTGTACAACAAATGCTTAACACTACCCTCTGATAAAGCCTTACTGCTCGCCCACACTACCACAAATAGAGAGTAAGGTGCTATCTACATTTACCTTTGCCTACTTTTGGAGTTCGACTGGACTCTGTGCACACTATACCTCATTTTGGTATAGTATATACAGAGCCATCTTCCTACACATAGGCCCTGTATGACAGCTTTAAACGCATCCCACTCTATCCCCGATCAGATGCCGTCTCATCATTGTCCTCCGAATAGTGGCTGATGTGTGTGCCAATTTGTTCAGGAAACATTGTATTGTGTAGTACGTGGGTGTGCAGTCTCCAAGTGGGTACAGGTGTGTGCCATCTGCCTGAATGGAGCATGATCTTGGGGAGCTGTGGTCTGAAAGCATACAACCCAGATACTCCGATGTCAAGACATATGGTATCATCAGGGGCGGCTCCTCCATTGGAGCTGAGGAGGGTCGCCCCACTCACGTAAGCCCCAGAGATAAAAAAAAAAAAATGTTAATGGATTACCATTTAATTTTTTTATCGTCCCATCCTGAACCGAGTGTTCGGATGGGGCGGGGCCTGTTGAGTGAGCTGGAAGGAGTGGTGGGCAGAAGGCTCACTTTGCACTTGTTTAAAGTTTGCATGTGTCTTTGGCTGGCCGTCTTGAGACGGCCAGCCACACATGCTTACTTTAAAGCTCTCAACCAAGCTGTCTTAAGATAGCTAGGTTGAGAGCGCCAATAGAGGCTGCTCCCACCAATCGGAGCACTGCTCACATGCTGGTTAACAGCACATAAGAAGGCCTGGTTTGTTCGAGGGAATTTGCGGGGGGCTGCACTGCTGTCCCAGCAGACTAAGTCGGAGAGAGGAGGACGTCGTCAGGATCCGGTAGGTGCTTTTCTTTTTTTATTATGTTACACACACACACACACACACGCCCACGCCTCTGGGTATCATGTCTGGGTTACAAAGAAGCAGGTCTCTCCTGATGTGTAATTGATCGACCGCTGAGAAGAAGGAATACTCCATAGTGTCCAGTCATGAGGAGCGCCAGATATTGAATAGATTTCTGTTCCCAAGCCATTCCTTAAAAGTGTGTGCAGTTTGAGCCACTAAAGAACCCTGTAATGGGGGGTGCAACCTATCTAGAGTGATGTCATGCACAGTGTTAAAATCCCCACCTCATAGGCTCGGCACCGTCCGGTTATGTATCATCGAAGCAGCTAGATTTGCCAGGAATTGTTGCTGGTTACTGTTGGGGGCATATAGTGCCACTAGAGCGATTGGTGCCCCATCCAGTACTCCGATCATTATGTAGCGCCCCTCCGGATCTCCTCTTGTCTGGTTGATCACTAGCAGCACCATAGGCTCTATCCAAATAAGTGCTCCACTCGCAAACTATTCCTTCTGTAACTCCCTCCTTTGTTTTTCCGTTCTCATACCCACTATCCTGAGGGATTATTGGGTTACCCTAATGTATTTATAGTATATTAAAAAAACTGCACAAAATTTGCTTAAAGGACCATGTCTTGTGTTTACAAGGGTAATCTTTCTAGTTATTAAGTACATATAAGAGTATTTGTTCAGTTATACACAAGCGGTTGCAGCTTCCATTCCAAAAAGCATTCTATTGGGGCCAAGCACCCAGAGTTCAAGTTTCGTGTATTATACTATATTGAGGATTTGTTAGAATTGCACTTGAATTGGGTGTCTAATTGAATCTCTAACATGTACTGTATTGTGTAATTGCTGCATAACTGTGATGCCATTTTCTAACTGTAGAACAGTCGTGTCATTTGTAGTTAAGTTTTGTCCATAATTTGTTTTTCTTTCTCCAGCCTTAACCAGTGGTTTAGTACGGCCCCTAACCGGACATGTCCACAGTGCAGAATTCAGGTACTGCATGAATAATTGATGCTACTTTGAGTAACAGTCATTGTTTTGTATCTTATTTTGAGTGTTTTTTGTAACCGTTGTCTGGTAACCTGACCTCTGCTTTTAGCTTATCCACAAGCTCAGAAAACGTTTTCTAATGCCTCTCCTCCCGAAATGAGATCCCTATGATCCAAGCCATCTTAAAATGTGTGGACGAAATCCCCTTCATAGATAAGAGCAGCTCAAAGCTCCTTCTTTCTTTCATCTTTGTGGATGAGTTACGTAGTCTCTAGGACCCTTAAATCTGTGTTCTTTTTTTAAAAGACAAACCAAGCCAGATGTAATACCGGTTTATAGTTCTAACCATGTTCTGCGGTGGTAGTTTAGCTTATTCATTTGGTGAGAAGACATTACAGGGAGAGAATATCAGGCAATAAATAAAATTCAGTTTTTCTAAAATAAATTGTATTAAATAAAAAAAATTACTGATTTGTGGGCTCTCTATGCATGCTAGGGAAGGTGTAATCTGAAACTGGACTGCAATCCCTGAAATTCCCTCTGCACAGAACTTCTTTTTGACTTCTGGTTGACTGACCACCTGTACATCGGACTGTGCAATCAACCTATTCATCACAGTTGTAAATTCAAGAAATCCTAATACGAAAGAAATATAGATCCAAAATACCAGACACCTTTATCTATGTGGGTCCATGCATGGGGAATTCCGCACTCTGATAAGAGAAACACAGGAGCCGGAGACGCAGGATAGAACCCAACCACACAAGAACAATTTGTGACACTTGAGACAAAGGGAACGCCTAAAACATTATTTCAACATATATAGAACACAGCCATAAGGCTAACAACCATGTGATTGTGGATTAACCTTTTCTCATAGTCTACCTAAGTGCTGAGAGTCCAAGTAATTATCGAACACTGTGTTGTACTAGTAACTAATAAGTGTTCTTTGTGCCACAAAACTGGTAGGGATTTACACTAAGAATACAAATGAATATTTTAATAGTGGCTTGGACGATAGTTGAGTGTTGCAAGAATTCTATATCAGTGTTTTCCTTGTCAAATAGTTTAAAACAATCTTCTCAGTATTGAATGAAAAATCCTAAAATTCTAAAGAGAATTTAAACTTTTTTTGTAAAATCTATTTTATTGTTTTTTTCTTTCTGCTAAAATGTTGCTTTCACTGTGGATGTGTTTTTCAGGTCAGCAACAGACACATAATCCAAAAGCTGTTCTTTGATAGTGGTGGAGAAGGAGAAGCACCTCTGGATGCAGAATGTTTAAAGGTATATTAAACATATTTCCTACGTATTTCATTACCGTTGTTTGTATCCTGGTTATTTTATAGGGGGCATAATACCTGGGCAGATATGACCCAAGTGAGGTTTACAGATTACAAGTTTGCAGACAACCTGGCCCTAAATTGTAGTTCTAGGTTAATGTTGCTGGAAGTAGAGGACCAGGCAGGGTATCTGGGAAGTACATATTGAGAAGTGCCATACTGGATGTGTGATGCAAGGTCTTCTTTTTAAAGCAAACTTTGAAATCCATACTGGTATTTTCTCTCATCTCCCTTGCTACCTCGGTTATCCTAATTCCAGGCCTGTTTAGTTTATTGCGCCAAACAGTGTCAGCAGCATATGTAGACATTTGCTGGTGTTATTTAGAACTATTAGTACATTATGTTATTCCTGCTCTATTTTAGAAAAAACGTATCCTGAATTGTGTTTACTGGTTAATTTACACAATGGGAAGGACGAGGGCTTTTTAAGTGTAGGTCCAGCATACATGCCCATATATCTAGAAGTGAACCAGTAGGTATGCAGTTCCTACGGGGGGAGTCTAGAGGGTCAAAGGGAGACGGGATTCCAGGTGAGAGAAGGAAGGAGGGCAGGGGAGAGCTCCAATAAGGAGCAAGGGCCCTCAAACACCCCGAGCGGTGTCATGCTTCATCATAGGACAGCAGGGGGGCTCTTTGCCGGAGGTCTTCTATGTTGTTTGCCAGGAGGCCCTAGACGACGGGGTGTTGGAGCAAGTATGTGGTGAGTAGAGTGGGTGTCAAAGTGAGTCTAAAAATAGCTATGAGTGTCCGAAGGACCTTTATTTGCTGGACACTGATACTATGGTTAAAAGCTGACTGCGAGAGTCGTGGCTGGCAAGGAAAATTACACCTGCTGCAGCCCAATGTGTGTGGTGAGAAGTGAAAAGTGGTCAATAGGTCGACATGTTTCATGCCTTGATTTTTCCTAAAGGATGAGCGGCATTTCATCAGGACCGGGGGGGAACAAGAATCCTAATCTACTCTAAAGTAGTGGGGACGGTCAAGAGGGTGACCTATGAAGTACCGTCCCTGTGTCATGGATTCGTGGGTAATCCAGAGAGAGGGAGAAGTGGGTGAGAGAAATATCTTCCTTCTGGCAAGACCTAGAAGGGATTGTAGATGATCCCCAGCCTAGGACGTCCGAATTTTCCGCAGCACTGGTGTGGGTGAACCACCGCTATTACGGGTTTCCTACTCTTGGAACCTACCCACGCCTGGTTAATGTCAGGGGTGGTAGAAGTGCAGGCAGGTTATTGGGGAAGTACACATTGAGAACAATATATTGAAAATAATTACAGGCAAACGTTGATCCATAGAAATGTGTCCGGGACTGGACAAGTATTTCATACAGGTAGACATTCCGTTCATGTACTTTGAGCACTATGATCTTAAATGCCACACTGGATCCGAGAGGCAAGGACTTGTTTTTAAAACTAATGGTGATATCCATACCAATATTTTCTAACATCAGCCTTGCTACCATGGTTATCATCATTCCAAGCCAGTTCTAGTTTCTTCTGCCAAATGTTGTCGGCAGCATATATAGAACTTTGTTGCTTGTGAAAAAAATGGTAATTGGGGTAGTAGCAGAATCCGGAGGTTGACAGGGCTTGTGGTCTTAGCTTAGTTATAGTAAGCTTACTTTCAAAGTGTGTTTCTCACCCGGGAGGGTATCCTGGTACTAATAATCAGAGACTGATATGACCGGGGTGGAGGTTTAGGTAAAGAGACATGTCAGTTTCTTGCGGAATACTAGTATTGATGAAGTGGCTCTGATTTTTAGGTTGTGGTCATTCCAGGGTTTTGGAGCATGGAGAAGGAGCAACCACTGGCTCTGTGTATTCAGTGGATGTGAGCGAGCAGTAGTCCGGCTGAGTCCAGGCGTCTGGTCAGTGTGTGGAAGTGTATGCAGCTATTGAGGTCGAAGGGGCCTAGGTTGTGTATTGCTTTGCAAGTGCGACTGAGGAGCTTGAAGTGTGTGCATTTGTGAATGGGGAGCCAGTGATTGTCTCTGAGGTGCGAGGTTATATGTTTGCCTGAGTGTGAGTTTGTCTGCTGCATTTTGTATGACCTGAAGTCTTCTGGTCAGTTGGGCAATAATGCCGACATAAAGTATGTTGCCCTAGTACAGCCTGCTGGTGATGAAGGCTTAGGTGACGGTTCTGTGTGTGTTGATCAAAGATTTGATTTGAAGATGACTTTTTTTTCCAGAATCTTAAGGGGGTAGAAAATGGACTTTGGTCATAGAGAATTAGTGATCCAGTATTATTCCAAATTTCTTGGCTTGGCGGACCCGGGTAAGGAGTTGGTTTGAGATCTGCTGAACCTCCAAGTGGAGTTTAACAGTGCGGCATTTCTGCCAAAGAGTACCTCTTCCGTTTTGCGAGTCTTGAGTTTTGGACAGTTGGTCTTCATTCATCTCGCGATGTTGGACATACACTAGTTGAAGTTGGTCCCGGTGCTGGACGTTTCGTCAGAGAGGGTGAGCTGGATGTCATCTGCATAGTTGATGACATGTGGGTTCGGATGAGGTTTGCGAGAGGTGCCATGTAGGTGTTAAACAGTGTGAGGCTGAGAGCGCGGGGTACTCTGCAAAAGAGGTTGTCCAGTGTGAGGGGACTGACTGGGTGTGGCTGCAGAGAAAGGAGCAGATCCAGCAGAAAACAGGTCCTTGTATGCCAGCGTAGTGTAATTGTTGAATGAAGACAATGGTGTTTCCTCTGTCCATGATCAGTCAAATGTCACCTGTAGCAGCAGTGAGGGCAGTTTCATTGCTGTCGGGCCTGAAACCAGATTGGGTGGTGTTGAGAAGTTTTTGCATTTGATTTTAGGTGGTCAGCTAGTCGCTTATTGATGAGTTTTCTCCAGGACTTTGGAAGGGTAGGGCAGCAAGGGGATCGGGCGGTACTTAGCAAGTGTCTCAGGCCAACAGAAAGTTTATTCAGGAGGGCTAGTAATGTGGCATGCTTCCCGGCGCCCGGGGAAGTGGCTGTGTCAATGCAGTTTTTCTAGTATCTGGGTTAGTGCTACTGATTGTTGTCCAATCCTTTGGTAAAGATGCAGTGAGGGCAGGGCTCCGATTGTGCTCCAGAAAGGATGGAGGTAATAGCGGTTTCTAACGTGGTGATGGTGTGCAAGGTAGTAGTTATGGTGGATTTCTGAGGGCAGGTCTTGACGGGTAATAGTGCTATGAGGGTAATGAATCCTGCTGGGGTTGAAGTTGTTGTAGATGTTGCTGATATTGGTGCTAAAAAAGTGGGAGAGCTTAAAGCAGAGGTTCAGCGAAGGGGAGATGCTAGAGGAGTTTGCAGCAGGTGTTGTGAAGCCCTTCATGATGGAGAAGATTTCCTTGGCGCGGTTTCTCCTGACTTTGATATGTTCGGTGAGGGATGATCCAATTTGCTGGTAGTATAATCTTAGGGCTGATTTGTAGGTGTTTTTATCAGTGTCATTGTGGGTCTGTCTCCGTCTGTTCCCGAATTGCTTGAGATGGTGTTTCGGGAGTCTGAGCTCTTTCATGTACCAGCTTGCTTGTGGTCTGGTCCTTCAAATTTGGCAGTAAGGTAGATCTTGTTCCAGAAGGTGTACTTTTTGTGATTTAGTGTAAATCTGTTTAGTACTTTTTGAGAAATTAAGGTAAAAAAATATTTGTATATCTGGATGGTTGGTTTCGAGGGACTCTCGCGGGTATCCGCGATTTCAACTTAAAAAATAGAGCATTCTGATTGGCGTAGGGGGCTTTTTCCTCCTTTGGCCATCTTGCTCCTGCACGAGTGAGCACTGGCTGGCGCAATATGAAAGAAAATGTTGCAGCAGCAATTACAGGATCATCCTGGGGACTTCGTCCCCTGTCCTGAAAATGAGTTTATAAAAAAGATATGTAAGGGACAGGGTAGGATACCCACCCCTACAGCGGCCAAAATGTTGAAAGAAAATAGTTGTTTGCTGTGATTTGGCCGCCCTCCTGCAGGATTGCCGACATATTTTTTTTAACTCTCAATAACACCTGGGATGGGCCAGGTCCTGGGAGTCTATATATAGTATTATTATTATTTAGGGATGGGGGCGTGCGCACGGCTCCACTCCCAAGCTTTCTACAGGCCCTGGGAACCCCATCCCCTGGAGCTGTTGTACCATTGAAGGGGAGGGGAGCATGTCCCCCTCCCCCCCCCCCCCTTCCCGATCCTCTACAGGCCCTGGGGATCCCATCTCCCAGGGGCTGAATATATTTTAAAAGGGGAGGGGGGCAGTGTGCCTCATCCCTATGCCTGTATCTGCACCGGGGACCCCATCCCCTTGTGCCCGATTCTGTACAGTGTCGTGGAGAGCCCTATCCTGCCCATCACCCAGTATGGCTGGGCCACGGGTGGCCCTAGGGCTCCCCCTGCAGCCCCCAAATGGCTATCATTGTGGGTGACCGGGGTGGGCACCTGGGCACTCACCCACATTTGAAAAATAAAGGGGCCGATGGGGCCTTGGTTTCGCCCCGCGGGCCCCAACACAAATTGGAGCTGTGTGCCTTAGGTGGCAACCGGGGCACCTACTTAATAAAAAGAAAAATGCTGCTCCCACTGGTACCCTCTGTGGGTGCCGGTGGGGAGCTGTCTTGGGCCCTGGGGCTCCTCTGGCCCCCCTACAAAAATTTAGAATGTGGGTGTCCCGGTTCGGCACCAGAACACCCCCAGGGCGCTGGAGGGAGGGCAGCAGCCCCCCAGCAACATAAAAAAAACACAAAACAGTAAGCCTCCTAGGTCATTAAATTCATGACCCCAGGAGAACTTACCATATTTTTTAAAGCACTCCTAGCTGGAGCTCTATGCTCTTCAGCAGGAGTACAAGTCCTCTTGTGGTTGTTTTTATGATTTACATTTTGTGGGCTGAAAAATTAAAAAGAAAGACGCACACATATTGGTTTTATGTTTTTTTTTAAAAAGCAATACGTCTCTGAATCCTTCTTTCAACATTTTTAAGCCCACAGAATGCAATCATTGGAAAAACTATGTTTAATAGAAAACTCAGTCATGTTGATTTTTTTATTAAAACTTTATTAAACATTTATATAACAATCACTATTAAACATTGCAATTGTGTGAATTAGTGAAATATACATTTGATAAAAAATATTGGTGATTTTTGGAGGAAGATGATAATCTAATTTATATATTATTATGCTCACCTCTTGATAAAGTCAATAGGCTCTTCTTTTTAAATATTTTACTGTTGTGACTCTTTGACAAAATCAGTACGTCTACCTAAGTGTGGGCAGGACCTGCAAGACCAACCTCATGCTTTGCATGCCTTTGGCTGTGTGGGATTCGCTGTCCACGAGGTGTTGGATGTATGGCCTGGCTGTAGGCCAAGCCCTGCGGCCAAACCCTTGTCACCTTACTTGACGGGTGGGGGGGGAGGGTTGGATGCATGGGAGGATTAGACGCTAGGGCTTGGCCACAGGCCAGGCGCTGCGTACAAACCCACGCCGCGCTCGGCTTTCAGCCATGTTCACGTGTGATTTGCCATAGCGTATGGTGATAAAGCAATATTTTATGTTTAAAAAAATAAAAATCCTAGAAATTCACTGAATAAAACAAAGGCTAAAGTAACGTTATAGTTAGGAATTGTAATTTTATACCTACTTTACATTAAAAAAAAAAATCGAAATTCACTGCAAAACCAAAGGGTAAAGAAACGTTATAGCTAGATGAAAATTTTTGTGACCATGTACTGTTTAAAACTATTAAAAAACACACTGAAATGTACCAGTTATAGTAATCTTAAGTAACTAACTCATGGTTTAAAGTAACTATAACTCTTGTTCTTGCAACCTGAGGTATGTGTGTGCATAATATATATATATATATTGCTTGAAAAAACTTGCCTAATTAAATGACGCTGTGGAAAAATGGTATTTAGTGTTTAATGGAGCATTGTGTGAGCATTTTAAATTGCAGCAAATTGTTAATTTTGGAAACACTCGTGCACATTTTAAGATTGGATCTACTATCATTAATGCAAGCTGAGCTTACTATATTTCACCGTATTTCCTTGGCGCAGTTACCATAACCTTAAAGGCTTTATGTTGATAAACTATATATACCAATATGAATATCTTTTACATATGGATAAGTCCAGCAAAATTGAGAGGCAAAGCTGGATGCACTGTCATAAGGCCCATAGTCAGATGACTCGACTCACTTTGTTTCTCTGAAGCAAATCCAGTTGCAGGATCTACACCCATTGTCCTGTGATGGTGCTGTTAGCAGGGCTCTATAGGGGAGCTGAAGTTATCAGGAGCAAAATCAGCAGCAAAGGTTAAGTTGAGGTGGTGCTTCTTCGAAGAATTGTTTCTGCTAAACATTTTTAAGTCTCGGTATTTTTTGAATACACATCAATGTTCTTTTGATTGTATCAAAGCTTCTCTATTTACCCTTCCATTTACTACTGTAAATATTTTTTCAAATCTGAGAATGGTATCCATTTTCTGTTCATTTTCTTTTTTGAACTTCATTGCAATGGTCCTTGTTTTACCATTTTCATTCATTGAAGTTAGTCTGCTGCTGCAAACTAAGCAGCTTGCTAAATTGAATAATCTATAAAAAAAAAAGTATAATATTTTGCTTCCAACATCTAGTTCAGGGTGACGCTCTCTGTCCTTGACAGAAGACTTAAAATATACAAAGGTCCAAGTGCGTAACTCATTGACAGTAGAGGAACATTACAATTTCATATGTATTTCTGATGTGTTCTGATGTGTTATGAATCTGGTTCTGTGATCAAATTTATGTGGGTGTTGAAAAGTTGTACTTTCTTTACAAAGTTGCTCTCATTTAACACATTATATTGCTGATGTCTTTCAGAATGAGCTGGACAAAACTAAAGCCCAACTTTCTTCAAAAGGTATGTTTGTAGAACAAACAAAAATTGGATGTGCAGACTCGCTCCATTAGAAATTGTTATTTACAATGTTTTACAAGTACTGACTTTTGTTGGTTAGACTTAATCATGTTTCAAATTCTTGAAAAAGGCAGGAAGCTTGTATGTCTGGAACAGCATTAAAGGTCTGTTCATTTTATTCAGGTCTTGGTGATATGAACATGACCTTACAGATAGTTCTGGAGCGCTGATGTTTTTTAAATTATGATCTGCACATGAAGACTGAAATCACTGCATCAGAAGTTCTGCACATAAGTCTATATCTCTTTTAAGTTTAAAGAGAGATTTATTAAAATCATAAAGGGAATACATTATTTGAAATACATATGAATACAACATTAGAGAATTAAAAAATAAAAAGCTCGATCAATTAAAAAATAAATAAAGAAATAAAGGGGTTGGGGGAGAGAAGGACTGAAATACACATGAAACCACTCTGCATAATGTCCAATTGCAAGTATCAAGAAAAACGTATAACTATGCAATCAACCAATAACAATAGAATAAGGAAAAACATTATAGATAGGAAGGGAATCGAGGGGGTTTAAGAACTTCTTGAATTGCAGGCGAAAGTATAGGAAATCCTTTGGCAGAGTTATCTAAAAACGGAGTAATTGGTGACCACAATTCTTGCCGTTTCAAAACGAGACAAAGGATGCATATATGCAGTATCTAATCTATGATTATACTGCATACCACCATGCTTTTGACGATAACTGCGTAAAATCTTTACAATGCTTAGCAATTTGTTGAAAAGCAACTGTCAATAAAAGGTCTGTTATGTGCACATTAAATGAAACATTAGCCCACACATCTGATACACTTCCTAGGAAAACATTTAAAATAGAGTAGGGTATATTTAAACAAAATATGGAATTAATCTGATCCCAAACTTGATGCCAGAAAGTGGAGACATAGGAACAAGTAAAAAGTAAATGTTTAAGGTCAGCTTGTTGTGCAGAGCACGTCCAACATGTATCTGGAGTATCGGAATGAATTCTATGAAGAAGAACTGGTGTTGTAAAAAGTCTATTATATACAAAAAAATGGTTTGCGTAGTATTGGCTGCACGGGAGGATTTTCTAATCTTGATCCAAATCTGTTTCCATGTTGAGACCGGTATGGTAACTTGAATGTCAGCTTCCCAAGCAAGTTCGATTGTGGATTTATGACGATCACTAATAGTATGTTGGAGGAGGGAATATATGGAAGAGACCTTTGGATTTGTAAGCAGAAGATTGGTCAAATTGATGGAAGACGATGAGTTAAAAAGAGCAGCCAACTGAAAGGAATTGTATGCCTGAAATATGACATTTTGAAGGAGCAGAAATCTATGACGAGAAGCAGATGATAAACCAAACAACGTAGAAGCCTCTGAGAAAGAAATAAAAGAATCATTTTTATACAATTGTTTGACCCAAAGCATCCCTTTAGTTCTCCAAGAGGGCCAATAAATAGGCCCATTATTTAGTTGTATCAAACGATTGTGCCAGATGGGAGAATCCCAAAAAGTTTCCAAGTTTATAAGGTGACATGGAATGACTGAACTCAGCAATTTACCTGTATGGCGAGCCATCGGAGTACATATCTTCCGAGGCGTGCGCGTGAACTTGATGATTTCAGAAAAAGAAAACGGAAAGAGAAACTCTTGTTCTAAGTCCACCCATAATGAAGTGAAAAAAGAAGAGGAAGAAATCCAATGAGCAGATTGCTTTAAAAGAAATGCTTTGTGGTAATTAGCAAAATCCGGAAAATTTACACCTCCCTCCACTTTGGGACGCTTCAATTTAGATAGGGACATACGAGATTTTTTGTTATTCCAAAGAAAAGAGGATAAGAGAGTACAGTTTCCTATTTAACGGAATATTAGAAATAGTAAATAAAATAATAGGAACTAACTTCATTTTAATTCTATCCAGCCTGCCCCACCAAGATAAGTGCAAAGGATGCCATCTAGAAGTTAAGGAAGTAACTTTCTGAATACACGCATCTAGGTTGATAGAAATAGAAGTAGCAAGAGAGGGAGTGAATTGAAGACCCAGGTATTTAATTTGAGTAGGTTTCCATATAAAGTTAGAGGAAGAGAAGTCATGTTTAAAAGTAAGTTTTTTTTTTCTTTTTTTTTTTAGGTAAAATGTTGCATTTGTCAGTATTTAATTTATAGCCAGAGACCAAGTTATAAGATACAACCTCTTCTGAGAAGGCAAGAAGGGAGGATTGAGGTTGAGACATAAATAATAAGATGTCATCTGCATATGCAGCCAGTTTAATATGTTGAGCATCGTAGGAAAACCCATTGATAGAAGGATTTTGTCTAATCTTGGACAAGAAAGGCTCAAGTGCCAAATTAAAGAGAAATGGAGATAGGGGACAACCCTGCCTAACTCGACTGCCCAAAGGAAAAAAAGCAGAAGTGAGACCATTAGCGCAAATGGCAGCTTGTGGGGATGAGTACTAGAGGGAGACCAACTTAATAATTTTAGGGCCAGAACCAAACCAACGAAGAACATGAAATAACAAATACCAGTTAACCCTGTCAAAGGCTTTTTCAGCATCTAAAGCAATGGCTGCCAAGGGTTCAGGGAAGTCAGCAGCCTTAGATATAACATCAAAGAACAGATGAGTATTATCTGATAGGTATCGCCCTGAGACAAACCCTGATTGCTCCTTCCCAAGAAGATTAGGCAGAAGAGGCTGCAGCCTAGTGGCCAGGGCCTTGGCAAAAATGTTATAATCTAAATTGACCAAAGAGATGGGTCTGTAATTTTTGCAATAATGTAAATCTTTAACATCTTTCGGGATAAGACAAATAAGTGCTTCGAGAAAAGAACCAGAAGACATGGAGGAATCAGAAAAAGATTTGATTAAAGTAAGTAATTTGGGTAAAAGAAAATATGAGAGAAATTAATATAAAATTCTGCAATAAAACCATCGGGCCCAGGGGCCTTATCTTTTGGAGGAAAAGAATAGCAGGATGTAACTCCGAAAACGATGGTTCAGTTTCCAAAGAAGAAAAATCTATATGAGAAAAATTCGATTTTTGAATAGAGGAAAGATAATACAGAATGTCTTGATCTGAAGTTAAATATTCAGGTGTATATAAATTGGCATAAAAGGAGCGGAATTGGTTCAAAATGTCTGGGTCAAGAGAGTGCGTGTGACCAAAATCGTCTGTAATAGATTCAATAAATAGCTTGTTTTGTTTAATTTTAAGATAATTTGCTAGCAACTTGCCAGATTTATTTTGGCCTCCATAATATTTGGCACTAGACTTAAGAAGATAAGAGGAGGCAAGCTCAGTGGAAACTTTATTAAAAGATAATTTAGCTGCAATAAGGTGTTGTAGAGACTGCTGTGTGCGAGATGTGTAATAAATATGTTCAAGACTTTTGATGTTCTGAAGTAATGTTTTAGAAAGAGTCTGGTAAGCTTTCCTTTTCTTGGAGACAAAATTTATGATAAAATCTCGAGCCGAAGCCTTAAAAGCATCCCAAATGGTACAAAAGGGAATAGTATCAGAAATATTGAAATGAAAAAATTAATGGAAAAAGGAATTGAAGGAGGATGCAAAATCAGTGTCCAACAAAAGAGTTATTGAATCTCCATCGTTTAGGAGAGTTGCGTGTAGGTAAAACATCAGGCTGAACTGACACTGGGGCGTGATCGGAGATTAGAATAGTGCCAATCTCTGCACTATGTAAAGATTGAGTAAGCTGAGAGAGCAAAATAAGATCTATCCTAGACTGGGTATGATGGACTGGAGAAAAATAAGTGTATTCCCTCAAGGAAGGATTGCATAATCGCCAGGCATCGGTCAGGTGGCGTTGACGGACAGCATGAACAAATGTTTTTTGTGTTTTATTGGGGATATAATGAGCTGAAGAGTGCCTATCTACAATGGGATCGAAACGATGGTTACAGTCCCCAGCTAGTATTAAATTGTCATCTGAATGCTGCAATAGTTTCTGACCAACAGTAGACCAAAACTGGCAGTCAGGAGCAGTAGGACCATACAAATTAAACAAAATAATAGGAACTTTGTTGATAGATAGTGTAAGTAATAACCATCTACCCTCTGAGTCTGACTCTTGTGAAAGCATTTGAACCTTTAACGATTTATGGCACAGGATAAGAACGCCTTTTTTTTTTTACCAGTGCTTGACGAGAAAAACACATCTCCCACCCAACCCCTGCGCATTTTCATACAGTCCTGTTCTTTAAGGTGTGTTTCCTGTAGAAACGCAATGTGAGCATTGAAGGTAGACCAGTGCGATAAAACTTGCTGACGCTTAAGAGGGGAATTTAACCCCCTGACATTCCAAGAAACAACTGTCAAGAACATGGCAAAGAAGCAGTGTAATAAGTACAGTCAGACATATCCTTAAAAAAGTGAAAAATCGACACATAATTAATGGGAAAAAAGAAATGCAGTAAAGGCAAAAAAAAAAAACAAAGATGTATAACCATAGACAAAATACAGAATAAGAAAAGAAAGTAAGAACAAGTATATTAAATGAGATGGGGGGGGGAAAGAAGGAGAAAAGGTCGAAGTATAATAAGAGGAAGGAATGAAGAAAGAAGAATATGAGAATAAAAATAATCATACCTACATAAACTGTTGATGAAGACGGGGGAGGGGCACGGGAAGGGACGGAGCGGCAAGACCCCAGAGGAAGGAGAGGCACACGAAGGGCAGTAATATAAATGACGGGAGACAGGAACATGAAACAAGACGAAACACTCCTGTAGGAAGAAAAGGTTATAATTAGTAGGATACAGTAAGTAGTAACCAGGAACGTCTCAAATGCTGCAACAGGAATCAAAACCATTCATTAACAATGAAAATACATCTATCTAATACAGCTGCATACATCATACAAGATAATGCATAAGATGCTGAATGAGGCAAAAAGAACAAAACAATGTAGTATCATTTGGACAAGGAAGAGGATGCAGTAACATCCATGGTCTCTGCTCCCTGCCCAGCAAGAAATTCCTTCAAACGAGATGGATCCTCATAGGCAGTAGTTTTATTGTTGTAGGTGACCTTGAAGAGGCATGGATGAAATAGTCCAAATCGAGCTCCAAGAGAACAAAGCATCGGTCGCATGCTTAAGAACTCCTTACGTCGATCCACAGTAGCTTTGGCATAACCTTGAGAAAGAAATAAATCATGTCCAGACCAATGTTCCCTCTAATTTTTTTCCTCTGTGTGCGGCAGTGTAGGGTCTCTGTGCGCTGTAGCCATGGCTATGTGCGCCAGGAACCACACCGCGCGTGTGTGCAGCGCCAAATATCACGTCAAACGTTTGCTTAAAACCCTAGCAGCCCAGCTCTGTTAAGAAGAGACATTTTATTCCTCTGTCTGATGTAACATTTCCTATACATTGATTTACACACTATGATTCAGTGTCTCTGTGTAATGTGTATGCGATGTAAAGTGCTTAACACCTTACACTGGTATGAGTGGCGTATTAAACAAAATAAATATGAAAGAGAGAGGGGTTATGGAGACTTGAGGGTCACTGTTAAAGGTTGGTAATGAGAGTATCCGTGGCGGAGGTGGTCATTGGGGCGCCAACAAACATTGTCACACCAGGCGCCACCAGCACTAAAGCCGGCCCTGTTCAAATGGCACTAATAATTACAGTGAAATTATGAAAACATCCCACATTGCAATTTGAAACCTTGGCAGCTATGTTGCTGCATTTCTTTTCTTAATAGGGTTGGGCTGCGGGGTGATTGTGTGCATTTGTTAAGGTTTTCGTGTTAATTGCAGCTCATGATGGGTGCTGCGATTAACATGAAAACTTTAACAAATGCACAGAGACATCTTAAGGATTTTGAGTGCCTGGGCCAAACTTATTTCTGGGGCCCCTGATTAGAACAGCTTTGGATTTATGATCCAATTTCAGCTTTTTCATGTGCTTTTTGGCCAGGTCACCGACACTGCAGAGGCACACTGGTCCAAATTCTAAATGTGCTTCCTTGTAATATTCAGGGATAGTGGTATGTGTTTTCAAAATTGTAACATAGCCTGAAGGAAAAGGAGAGGAGACTAGTGAGAAATGGGATTTAGTGGCGGAGAAAGGGGGAGAGAGGAACAAAGTAGAAAAAAAGTCAGGGCGCAAAGACGAGAAATGGGGAAGGGGTAATGGAGAAATTGGTAAGATAGGGACGGAAAGAGAAAGGCAGCCAGAGGCTTTGGAGAACTGGGAGGGAGAACGGAGAATGGAAAACCGGTAAGAGAGAAAGCAAAGAACAAGCAGTGAGAGGGAAATGGAGACAAGAATGGGATGGGGAGAAGGGGAAATTGGGTAAACGTGGAGCGGGACTGATATGAGGAAGAAGAAAAAGAAGAGAAGGAGACGGCGAGAGCAGCTGGGGAGTGGAAGAAAAAAGGACAAAAGATATGTCAAAGAAAACAGCGAGTGTGGTATGGCAATGCTTCAGAAGTAGCGTCTCTGCATATCGACGTTGGGGGGTTCTATAAGGAGCCTTTTTCGCCATCTTGTCATTTCTAAACGCTTGCTCTATGTAACCGTGCTCACCTGAACGAACTAAGAAGGGTGGAAGGCTGGTTAGGCCTTGCCAAGATTTTTAATATTGCCAAGATGCAGGTCTGAGCAGATGGCAGCTGCAAGTGTGTAAATGACTGATCCATCTGTCGGGAGTATTCTCTTCACTAACACTTGCTTCCAGTTGTCCCGGCAGATTTCGGTAAAAGTGGCTCATGTCCCGGTTTTTGAGAGGGTGAACTAAAAACAGTGAGAGGCATTTTTTGTAGGTGTTCCAAAGCAGGGCTAGTAAGCAGCTATTATAAGTAAGCAGTTTAATTAACAGGCATGAGGCTGGTTTTAAAAATGAATTTTTTTTTATTTTCTTATTGTCTGTTCTGTGTTTCTATGAGGATGAGGACTGTCATTTGCCACTTTATTGATGTAAATTTGTAGTCCTTCCTCTATTTTTGCGAAATGTCCCGGTTTTCGGGTCGCACGATCTAGTCACCCTACTTGCAGGGGATGGGAAATCCTTTAAAGAGAGTCATTTTCTCTCTGGATTTCCCTTCTCTTTTTGAAACTCAGGAGCAGCAACATTGTTGTGGTGTTACCAGGGCTTTAAGTTGAAGCCTTTTCAATATTACATACAAGCCATAGTTGCTGCTTATTTATCTTATGCAACCATTGACAAAGCCAATAGTCCTGACTTGTAGGTATGATGTTACTTGTTGTATCTTATATCTGGATGCAATGACAGAAACCGCAAAATACAAGTCGGGTGGTACACTATGCTAAGCACAGATTTTTAGCGCATGTGTCTTAAGCCATGCCCTTAATTACACTGCCCACGCCCCTTTGCGAGACCCCCCAGTTTTTTCATCCCACTTAAAGCCCTGGGTATGATGTTACTTGTTATATCATATATCTGGATGCAATGATAGAAAGAGGAAAATACAAGTAGGGTGGCACACTATGCCAAGCACAGAAAAGTGTAAATCACCCCACAGCTGCGCTCTATTAAGAAGAGAAATTCAGCAAGTCTACAAACATGACGTGTGCTTTTCACGCCGTGTTTGTAGAGTTGCTGCATTTCTTTTCTTAACAGAGCTGGGCTGCGGGGTGATTGTGCGCCTTTGTTAAAGATTTCAGGTTAATCGCAGCGCCGGTCTGGAGCTGCAATTAACCTGAAAACTTTAACAAAGTCACACAATCACCCCGCAGCCCAGCTCTGTTACGAAGAGAAATTCAGCAAGTCTACAAACACGACGTGTGCTTTTCACGCCCTGTTTGTAGACTTGCTGAATTTCTTTTTTTAATAGAGCGCAGCTGCAGGGTGATGGGCAGATTGTGTGCTTTTGTTTAAAGTATTCATGTTAATTGCAACTCCTGTCGGCGCTGCAATTAACACGAATACTTAAACAAAAGCACACAGTATGCACCGCAGCCGGGCTCTACATAAAAGAAACATCAGTTTTTCACGCCGCTCGCTTTTTAAAAGCAGTGGCGCGAATGTTCTTGTTTGATGTGCTGTGTGTGTGCGCGCTCCACACACAGCACTGCGCGCTACATTTAACAGAGGCTGGTGCTCGCTCTTGCGCGCACGTTATTGGGAACAGTGGTCCAGACCAAGATATACGTTTACGTTGCCTGGCAGCGGTAATGACCTGCATTAGCTCTGTATACTCTAGAAAATACAGGATGACTCCCCGAGGTTTCCTAGATATGGTTGGAGTTTTAGGAAGATGTCCAAGTCTATGAGCTCGTTGGATGTTAAAAGAGGTACCTTCCGGAAGACCCAAAAGCTGTGGCAGGAAAGTTTTGAAAAAAGATGTAGGATTGGTACCTTCCATGCCCTCGGGCAAACCATAAATACGAAGGTTGTTCCTTCGACTGCGATTATCCAAATCTTCAACCTGTCTATGCAGACTAGATACCTGCTCCTGAAGAAGAGTAACCTTAAGTGGAGTGTCTTTGAAATCACAGATTTGATGCTCTACAGTGGAAATGCGCCCCTCCATAAGATTCCATCTTTCTGAAAGATTCTGTAATCTAATATTGGTTTCTTCCATAAAGGGGCGTAAAGCTCTTATTTCCTCTCAAAGCAGGTCTAAAGAGGCACTGGGAGAAGACTTAGACGGCGACGGCGGATCTTTTTTTAGCCTTTTAGGTGTAGCTTTGCTGGTAACAGGCTGAACAGCTGCGTCCGGCATGACTGAGGAAGAGGTTGCGCCAGCGCTCTTGTGAGGCGAGATACCCTCCATTTTGAAAGAACTGTGAAGCGCCGAAGCAGATCTAGAAAACTTGTCTGAAGAAAGTCCGGTGAAACACTTCCTTCGTTGTGACCTCTGCTTTAAGGGTTAATCCTCCCATCCGAGCCACAGCCATTAATCTTCATAATTAGCTGAGAAGACAGCTGCTATCACGCTCAAGCACATTCTCCTCCGTGCGCCATAAATCTGAAGGAGCCCGAGACTGGAAGGCTCATTCTCAGAAAGGAGAGCATTATACACTCCCAAACCTGGCAAAGGAAGCGAGCAGCATCACAGAGCTTCCTGGATAATTTCCGGGCAGAAAGCTCAATGCAGTAAGAGATTTTGCTGCTCCTCCGAGGATTCTTAGTGCGCCCCCTCGCAGAGCCTCAGCGCCGCACCGCCATCTTGAGCCGGTGCCAAGCCACGCCCCCAAGTCTATATCTCTTTAAAAGCCTGATCAAGGTGCTCTGTGCAAACAACCATTTTTTGGAGTGTTAACCATTCTATCCGGCGTGCCTAGGTTTATTGGCTTTATTGATTTTTTTGTTTTCTTTTTTATTCCAAATTTCAAAAGTGTTTTTTATAAAACAAAAAATACAAGCTGTGATCAACTCTGCCTTTACATATGTGAAAAAATATTTCAACTGGTCCAGTGGCTATGCATATAATAGATTCTGTTGCTTTTACTATTTCATAGTAGGTTGGTTCAAATTCTCACGTTGAGACATCTTTAATAGATCTATGTGCAGCTTGCCTCAACCTGAACAAGTATCTGAGGATTGCTGCATTCTGTTCTGAATTGCTCTCGGAGCGGTAATTTCAGATTGATTTGCTCTTGCATTGATGACTGAAGCAATCAAACCGGGCTCTGAAGAGATTGCATTCTATTTTATTTAAACCAGGTTGTAAATTGGCTCGGAAGGCTTCCAGGCCATAAGTTAATGATGACAGAATCTTTGTTCTTTATCTAACAGTAGGTTCCTAAAGGGGCTGACCATGTTACTGAGTTGTTTATGAAATACTGATGTTAGGGGTGATATTTTATTTTGCAAAAAAACAAAGTGTGCTTTTATAGAACCATGTGATTGAAATTGGACTCCAAGGTATTTGTAAGAATTTACTCGCTTTAAGGTTTTCTGGCAAGTTATCCGTACGTAGGAGGAACTTGTGGGGCTTGCGAGTGTGGCCAAATTTTGTCTGGTCATGGCTGATCTCTAAATTGTTAATGCAGGAGTATTCTCCTAAGGTGTACATTATTCTTTTGAGACCAACCCTGGTTTGGTCAGACACAGCTGTCGTCTGTGTATTGCATAATCTTTATTTGTTTAGTTTAAGTAGGCAAGCTCACTGGTTGCTTAGGGATGTACCAATGTCTGCCACATACGAGGGTGCCAAGACAGTCTTGTTTTAGGCCCTTGGTAATAGAGATTGTGCCGGATAATTTGGTATTGTCTCCTAAATTCTGCATTAATCTGTGAGGCTTGTAGATGTTTTAATGGTTTTCCGAGCAAAACTATAAAAATTTGATTCAAATGTTTTGAGTAGAGAGGTCCTCTTTTGTGGAGGAATTTGCCATGGAAAATTGGTAGGCTAGGTGCAGACTGTTTTTTTCCATAGTGTAAGTTTTGCCATGCTTGTAGCGTTTATTTTATTTGTTTTAGATTTTGAGTACCGTTTGCTTGCACTGCTAATTAGAAGTAGGCATCCTTTTTGTGGAAAGTGGTTGCTTTCAAAGTGGTCTTCAATTTCAAAGCTTTCGAATTGGTTCACCAGGTCATTTGACACAAATGAATAATCCAAGAGGACCTGTCTTGATTTTGATAGGTGAGTGTAACTGGATTATCATTTGAAAAGGCTGGTCAATGGAATGAGTCAAGTTGGTGTGTCCCCAAATAGTCTTTTCATTGGTTGCAGGATTTAGGTATCTGGGATATTTCAAACACTGTCTTCAATCAGGATTAAAGTATTCTCAGAATTGCTGCACATTAGATTAAAATGAATGTTCCCTGTGACCTTGAGGACGGGTTCGTTTGAGCTTGATTGTGAAAAAGTAAAGTAACAAATGATCTTATTAATTTTTGATTGTTTGGGCTTATAGGCAGTGTGCAGCTAGATATTCATAAATGTGTGAGAAAATTCATAAATATTGTGTGAGAAATGAAGCAGTTTTGTAAGGCCATCCTAAGCACCTATTAGATGCTAGTGTCCCTTTTTTTCCCCCCTTCCTTTCCTGTGCCTGTTTGGCAAAATGAAAGATAATGGTCCTCTGGTGGGTTTATCCCGAGGTGATAACATGGTGGCTCGATTACAGAAGCTTTTGTAACCTTGTAAACCCAAGTTTGTTTGCCTGGTTCCAGGTGTTTTGCAGGCATATGATATCAAAATGGAAATGTTTGGCAGCTGTAAGGAAATGCCTCTTTTTGTATGGTCTCCCCCCAAGTTTGTCGACTGATGCTGCTGGTTTTTCGACTCTGAGAGTGCAATGAGGCCTGTTAACCAGACCTCTGTGCCAGTGCCCTGACCCTAAAGTGTATATCGAATTGGCTGTCCTCAATGGAAAATGGCTAACTTACCTGTAGGTCCCTAGTATATGGTACCCAGGGCTTACAGCACTGTTTGTGCCACCCTGGAGGTCCCCCAAGTAAAACGAGTCCCTCAGTCTGCCACTGATGCCTGCAGAGCAGTCATACACTTCTATCCCATCTTTGTCATTAAAAACAATTGCAAATTTTTATTTATTTGGGAAGTTTTATATAGCGCTGACCTGACCGGAGGGTATCGGAGCGCTTTACATCAGTTACAGAGCAGAACATAACATATCTGAAAGAGACACGTTAGTGACAGATTCCTTACCTTAGAATATCCCCAGGCTGGATCCGGAACATTTTTGCGTAGCAGTACCCTTGCGCGTCGGTAGGCGGCGTCGTGCGGCTCCGCGTCCGTCGTCGTGATCGCCGGGATGACGTCGCGGGCAGTACTTAGACGCCGCCCCTGCGCGCTGACGTCAGTTCTTCTTTTTCCACGCCAGTAAGCGCAGATCCGGGAAGAGCAGTGCCCTAGTCAATTTTTGACTAACTTTTTTGTAAAATTTTTCACTGTTTCTTTTTCGAGTCTTCACGACTCCTAGCTGTCGTAGGGATGCCCGGCTTCAAGCCATGCGGCGCCTGTGGTCGCATGATGTCGATCACGGACTTGCATCTCGAGTGTCTCTTCTGTCTCGGCCGAGACCACGACACGAAGTCGTGCCCTGACTGCCGGAAACTTCACCAGAAGGCTTTGCGAGAGCGGTCTCGAAAGCTACTCGAGGTCCGGCAGTCGGCTCCGCGCCGCACCAAGCCCCGGTCCCGGGAGAGGTCGAGGGGCCGGTCGCGGAGTCCCCGCCGGTCGTCGGAGTCCAAGTCTTCGCGCTGCTCGGGCAAGTCGAAGCACAAAAAGTCTAAGAAGCATCATCGCTCTAAGACTTCGCCTCGCCGGTCTCGCGACTCGGCTGAGGCCCCAGTCGGCACCGTCCCCGCGGCCCCGGACATGCCTGTAGAGCCGCCCCCGCATTACCCGTCCTTTCCGGGTTCGGGGGCGACTCCGGCCGAAATACAAGAATTCCTGTCGGCCATGGCCCGCCTCTTCGGGCCTTCAGGTCCCTCCGGTGCGCCTTCGGGCCCTGATGGGGTTGCCCCGGCGCCGCCGTCGACTCCGGTCCCGGCGCCGCCTGTCCCACCAGCCTTCATCCCGGCCTCGGCTCCGGCCCGGCCTCGATCCCGGCTCCGGTGGTACCGCAACCCCCATCGACGCCGGTTGACCTAACCACGCCTCCGCCGACGCCGATGTCCCCGGTGCCGTTCCTGACGCCGTCCGGGGCTCCGGACGGCGTCGGTCCCGGCTCTCTCCGGCTCCGGACATGGAGCCGGACCGACGTCGCTCGACGCCGGCTCCGGCGCCGATGAGACCTTGGGTCCCAAATGTCCCTCCTCCTCCATATTTTGAACAAGAGGAGGACCAGGAGAGCTGGGAGGGGTCTGAGGACCCTCTCACACAACAGTGTGAGTATGATCCGGACTGGGCTGAGGAACTTGGGGATGGCAGTGGTCTAGACACCTCCCTGACACTGGCATGCTGTCTCCTCCCGTGGCTACGGAGGAGGGAGCTAATTTTGCAACAGTGTTGCGTAGAGCAGCTGGAGCCTTACATCTCCAATTGCCTACTGTGGCCGTCAGGACTAACCTCCTGACAGAAGTGCTTCAGCCGGCGGCTTCCTCCTCGGAGTCTGTGCTGCCGTTTAATGATGCACTCACTGACGTTCTTTTGGGTGCCTGGTCCAAACCCACCACAGGGGCTCCTGTGGATAGGAACGTGGCCCGACGCCATCGCCCTGCTCCGGGCGACCCCTTGTTTCTCTCCCAACATCCCACCCCCGAGAGCTTGGTTGTCCAAGCCTCTGCCTCCCAAACCGCCTTCCCTACCGCCCCTCCGGATAGGGAATCCAAACGCCTGGACCAATTTGGGAAGAAGGCTTTTTCTTCCTCCAGTGCTGGCTTGCGGTCCGTCAACACCGCTTGCCTTTTGGGCCGATATACCCACTCCCTGTGGGATTCGGTGGCGGCTGTTTTGCCGCAGTGTTCTGAGGAGGTCCAGACACTGCTTACCCGCGCCATTGCGGAAGGGCGAGATGCGGCTAAATACACCATACGTTGTGGCCTTGATACCGCCGACTCGCTGGGCAGATCGCTTGCGACGACGGTGGCGCTACGTCGCCACGCCTGGCTGAGAACAACTGGTTTCTCGGGTGATGTCCAGAATACACTCATGGACATGCCCTTTGATGGAGTCGGTCTTTTTGGTTCAAAGGCAGACCATGCGCTGGAGCGTTTTAAGGACTCACGGGCTACTGCCAAGTCCCTGGGCCTTTCTGTTGTAAGCCCTCCGCTCACCTCTGCTTTTCGCCCCTTTCGTGGCCACGGAAGGGGCGCCCAGTCACGTCAGCTGCCCAGCCACCGGCCCGCGCAGCAAGCGTCTTCGCGTGGCCGAGGACGTGGATACCGCCGTGGCGGTTCGGGCAACCAGCGTGCGGGTCAGGCCACCACCTCCAACCCGTCCGCGGCCTCCAAGCCCTCCTAGTCCCTCCTTTCCGGTGCACAGCACGCCAGTAGGGGCAGGGTCCGCCATCACCTTCACCACTGGCGTCCCATCACCTCGGACAGGTGGGTCTTGGACATTGTCCGAAGGGGCTACTCCCTCCCCTTCGAGACCACCCCCAGCCATGCCACCTCAATTCCACCGCATGTCAGGGGATCACTTGGTACTTCTGCAGAAGGAAGTCACGGCCCTCTTGGCCAAGAGGGCCATCGAGCATGTTCCGACCCCAGAAGTAGGACGTGGTTGCTACTCCCACTACTTCCTGGTGCCCAAAAAGGACAAGGAGGACATGCGTCCTATCTTGGACCTCCGGAACGTCAATCGCTTCCTCCGGAAGGAGAAGTTCAAGATGCTCACCCTAGCTCAGGTCTTGACTGCCCTCGACCCTGGAGACTGGTTGGTAGCGTTGGACTTGCAGGACGCTTATTTTCGCATCCTCGTCCTGCCGGCCCACCGGCGTTACCTGCGGTTCACGGTAGGCCTCGAGCATTTTCAGTTCACCGTGCTCCCCTTTGGCCTTACAAGTGCCCCTCGGGTGTTCACGAAAGTGATGGCGGTGGTCGCAGCTCATCTGCGCCGGGCAGGGGTTCCAGTCTTCCCCTACCTCGACGACTGGCTGCTGAAGGCGGGCTCGTCCCAGGCAGTCGTCTCCCACCTCCAGACTACGGCCGAACTCCTGCACTCGCTGGGGTTCTCCATCAATGTGCCGAAGTCGCATCTGATTCCTTCTCCACAGCTCCTTTTCATCGGAGCAGTTCTGGACACGACGCAGTTTCGGGCCTATCCTCCCGAACGGCGAGTCCGGGGATATTCAGGCTATGATTCCGATCTTTCAGCCTTTATCCTGGGTTTTGGTACGGATGACCCTGAGGCTGCTGGGCCTCATGGCCTCCTGCATCCTGCTGGTCAATCATGCCAGATGGCATATGCGGGCTCTGCAGTGGGACCTGAAGTTCCAGTGGGCGCAGCACCAGGGCAACCTGTCCGATCACGTCCAGATCTCGGAGGGGACTGCCAAACAGTTGCAGTGGTGGCTCTCGAATCGGCAGTGGGTCATGGGCAGATCCCTCTCCCTTCCCCAGCCAGAGCACACCGTTGTGACGGACGCGTCCCTTCTGGGATGGGGCAGTCACATGGGAGAGGCGGAGATCAGAGGCCTCTGGTCTCCGGCGGAGTCCCGGCTCCATATCAACCTTCTGGAGCTCCGGGCGATCCGACTTGCACTCAAGGCATTCCTTCCCTCTGTCAAAGGGAAGGTAGTGCAGGTGTTCACAGACAACACCACCGCCATGTGGTATTGCAACAAACAAGGCGGGGTGGGGTCGTGGACCCTTTGTCAGGAGGCTCTGCGCCTCTGGACATGGCTGGAATATCAGGGCATGTTCCTGATGGTTCAACACCTGGCAGGTTCCCTGAACGCCAGGGCGGACGAACTCAGCCGCAGGTGCATGATGGATCACGAATGGCGTCTTCACTCGGAAGTGGCGCAAGGACTCTTTCTACAGTGGGGAGAGCCTTGGTTAGATCTATTCGCCACCGAAGAGAACGCGCAATGTCATCAGTTCTGCGCGTTGGAATTTCCAAGGCGGCACTCGCTCGGCGACGCTTTTCGTCGCGAGTGGAGTTGCGGTCTGTTGTACGCCTTTCCGCCTATACCACTTCTACCCAGAGTGTTGAAGAAGATTCGGCACGACTGGGCCCAAGTCATTCTTGTGGCTCCGGACTGGGCTCGAAGAGTTTGGTATCCCGCGCTACTCAATATGAGCGTAGATCCCCTGATCCGTCTGCCTCTTCGGGAGGATCTTCTGTCGCAGCAGCAGGGGACGGTCCTCCACCCGAACCTGTCCAGCCTCCACCTGCTTGCGTGGAGATTGAGCGGCGGCAGTTGATTCCTTTCGACTTGCCTCCCGAAGTTTGTGATGTGATTCTGGCAGCCAGGCGTCCCTCCACTAAGGTGGTATACGCCTGCAGGTGGAACAAGTTTGTGGCATGGTGCACAGCAAAGGCTGTGAATCCCCTTTCTGCCCCTCTTTCTGAGGTTCTTCTGTTCCTTCTTTCCCTGGCCCAACAGGGTTCTGCCCTGGGTACCATCAAGGGCTATCTTTGTGCCATCTCAGCCTTCCTCAGGCTTCCTGATCAGCCCTCCCTTTTCAAGTCCCCTGTTGTTAACAGGTTTCTAAAAGGCATTACACACCTCTTCCCTCCTGTTCCGTTTGTAATGCCTCAGTGGGACTTGAACTTGGTTCTTACCTTTCTTATGTGCGCTCCCTTTGAGCCTCTACATAACTGTCCTCTTCGTCTTCTCACTCTGAAGACAGCCTTTCTGGTGGCCATCACCTCCGCTCGGCGGGTGAGTGAGCTCCAGGCTCTTTCATGCAAACCTCCCTTTCTGTCTGTCCATCCAGACAAGGTTGTTCTTAGGACGCGTCCGTCCTTCTTGCCAAAGGTGGTTACTGCCTTCCACATTGGGCAGACCATCACTTTGCCCACCTTCTTTCCGCCTCCGCATCCTTCCAGAGAGGAAGAGAGGCTCCACCGTCTGGACCCAAAACGTGCGCTTTCTTTTTATATCAACCGCACACAACACTTCCGGGTGGATGACCAGCTCTTTGTTGGCTACGTGGGCGCCAAAAAAGGTCGGGCGGTGCACAAGAGAACCATCTCCCGCTGGGTAACCTTGTGTATCAAAGCCTGCTATTCTTTGGCTAAGAAGGAGCCTCCTGTTGGGCTGCGTGCCCATTCCACCAGGGCAACGGCTGCTACCACGGCTTTAGGCCGCGGTGTTCCGCTGCAGGATATCTGTCAGGCAGCTACGTGGGCCTCGCTGCACACGTTTACCAAGCATTACTGCCTTGACAGTCAGGTCCGGAGGGACGGCTTCTTTGGTCGTTCTGTCCTCTGGGACTTCCTTGTCTGATCTTTGTTCGCAGACCCACCACCGGGGTTGGTATTGCTGGGGTATCTATTCTAAGGTAAGGAATCTGTCACTAACGTGTCTCTTTCAGATGCACAAGTTACTAACTTGTGTAACGATATATCTGTAAGAGACAGTAGTTAGTGACAGATTCCCTACCGCCCACCCATCCTCCCCGTTCTGCGAACTGATTTCTAGGGTTAAGGACATCCCTTTCAGGGCCCTAGTATTTTTCAGACACCTATGTCAGCTTCTTGCATGGCTCTGCGTTCCTGGCGCGGAAAGTCGTGTACAGAACTGACGTCAGCGCGCAGGGGCGGCGTCTAAGTACTGCCCGCGACGTCATCCCGGCGATCACGACGCCGACGACAAACGCGGAGCCGCACGACGCCGCCTACCGACGCGCAAGGGTACTGCTACGCAAAAATTTTCCGGATCCAGCCTGACGCCTGGGGATATTCTAAGGTAAGGAATCTGTCACTAACTACTGTCTCTTACAGATATATCGTTACACAAGTTAGTAACTTGTGCAACACAATGCTGCGGAAAAACCTGTAGTAAAAATACTAATAAATGACAATGACGAAGAGTTCTAGTTTGGGGTCTTGCTGACGCAGCTTCGGAGAGGAGTGAGGTGTCTACTTCAGCACTCCCACTGCTCCTATCGGTTCGATAGGGATCGGTCGAGGAACAGGATTTTGAGCTGACTTTTGAATTTAGCAAAGGAGGGAATAGTTCTGATGTGAGGGGGAATAGAGTTCCAGATTTTGGGTGCGTTTCCGGCGAAGGACCTGGTAGCGGTTTTTTGTTTCGTAATTTCAGCGGGATGAGTAGTAGGGTGTTAGAGCTTCTGAGGTTCCTGGTCTGCCCTGCTTTTTGGAGTTTGGCAGCCAGATATTCGGGTTTGCCGGTGTGAAGGGCTTTGTGTGTGAGGCAGGCTGTTCTGAAGTTCGCCTGCATTTCTACTGGGAGCCACTTGAGTTCTCTGAGTGCAGGTGAGATGTGATCAAATTTCTTGATTCCAGTGACCATTCTGGCAGCCGCGTTGAGAGTTGTTTTAAGAGGAGCAAGATGTGATTTAGCTATTCCCGAGAGGACTGCATTTCCATAGTCTAATCTTGACAGCACCAATGATTGGGTGGCTTGTTTGAGATCTTTGGGTGGGATGAAAGGTTTTATTTTGTTCAATAGCTTCAGGTTGAGGAAGGCGCTCTTAGCAGAGTTCTTAATGTGTTTGGTCATGTCCAGTTTCGGGTCTAGCGTGATGCCTAGTGATTTAACAGAGTCAGCCAGGGTGAGGTTCCCATTGAGCGCATCTATGGCTTTTAACCAATCGACCATTTGGGGGTTCTCTTCTTTGTTCGATATGAGGAGTAATTCGGTTTTGTCAGGGTTCAATTTTAAGTGGTTACTTGACAGCCAGAGTTGCACTTCCCTCAGTATGCCGTTGAGTCTTTGAATGTCTTTAACGGAGGAGATTTCCAAGTAAATCTGAGTGTCATCAGCATATAGGTGGAAGGGAATGTTAGCTTTTTTGAGTAGGGTGGTGAGGGGTTCCATATAAATGTTAAAAAGTTGGGGGGAGAGCACTGACCCTTGAGGAACTCCCCTGATGACTGGGTGAAGGTCGGACTCAAAGTTTTTGATTTTGATTTTCTGGGAGTGATTCTGTAGGAAGGAGGAGAACCATTTGAGGACCACCTCATCAAGTCCGGCCCTTTCTTGGAGAGCCTTGATGAGAAGTTTGTGATCTACTGTGTCGAATGCTGCCGATAGGTCTAAGAGAATGAGGAGACAGCATTGGTCTGAGTCAAGTGATTTGTGGATATCATCGATGATGTTGAGGATCGCGGTTTCTGTGCTGCAGCCTTTCCTAAAGCCAGACTGATGGGCGTCAAGGAGGTTGATACTGTCCATGTGTTGAGTTAATTGCTGGAGTACACATCTTTCTAGGGTTTTGGATAGAAGAGGAAAGTTGGAGACGGGTCTGAAGTTGTTCAAATCGTTTATATCCAGGCCAGGTTTTTTCAGCAGTGGGGTGACTTGTCCCACTTTCAGGCAGTCTGGAACAATTCCGCTTTTTAGGGAGCTGTTTATAATCTTGCACCAGAGTGGGGCTAAGGAGAGTTTCAGCTTTTTGGTCAGTTGCGCGGGTAGAGGGTCTAGGATGTGGGATGAAGGCTTGGAGGTGGAGATCAGTTTGACTATGTCAGCTTCTAGAATGGGCTGGAAGAGTACCCAGGGTTTAGTATGGGGAAAGGGAGCGCTACCATACGCCCCAGACGGGCTGCTATTGGAAAGGGGGGCACTATTGATGTCCAGTGAGCGCTCGATCTTGGAGATCTTGTCATTGAAGAAGTTGGCGAAGTTGTCGCAAAGTTCTTTGGATGACTGCACTGAGGACATAGCGTGTTTGGAGGTTTGTTGTCTGATGATGTTAAAGAGCTCCTTGGGTCTGTTTTTTGCGCTATCCAGTGCGGAGCGGAAGAATTTGGATTTTTTGTTCTTGATGTGACTGTGACATCTGTGTAAAGTTACCCCTCTGGCAGGCCTACCAAGTCCAAAGGCAGGGTGCAACATGTGACACAGGCAGGACATGTAGTTTACATGTCCTGACAGTAAACACGCGAAAACACCGTTTTCACTGTGGAAAGTGTTGGTTGCCTAATTGGCGAGTACAGGATTACATGCTGACCCCTCCGCTGTGCTCCCTCCTGAATGGTGTGACCAAAGTGGGCTCACCAAAGTATCGAACAACTCGTTTTATTAAGACTGACTTGTATCTCAAGTCAAAATTGATGTAACTTGTTGCAGTGTGCAGCTTTTACAAAGCTGGCACTTTATTGCACACATGGAGCCTGTTCCACGAGAATGATTTCTGCCCTCCTGGAGAGACGTGCCAACGACCAATTTGTTGACTTTACCATTGCTTGTTTGCGGTTGAGTGAAATTGCTGGATTTATTATTGCTTGGAAAATCAATATCTACGACACCCTCCAGTGGATCTTTTTCGTTCTAATGTCTAAATTCTCATAAAAATACAGCCTATTTTTTGGTGTCTGATTCCTTGAGTGTTTTGTCAACTTCTTTTTCAATTGGTTTGGTGACATTTAAATGCTTTACACTTGTTCCTCTGTGTAAGTGTTTCTGCACAGTGCCACAGCTACTCTAGGTTGAGCTGAGGGTTTTACTGACAAAACCTACTGGACCTAAAAGGGGTTGGTAAGTGTATTACACTGTGAGGTCCCACAACCACACCATATAACACATCCCATTTCCACACAGCTGCACATTGTTTTTTGTCTGAAAATATTACCAACCAGCTATGTTCCAAGAGTAGATTTTTTATTGAGCCAACTGTTTTATGTTTTATACTCTCTTACGTTATGGTATTTTATCATTAGGGAAGTGATGTCGAGGTTTGCCCATTTGTCACTGTGTCTTTGTTGTTGTTGTGCAATACACCTGGTTGCCATGACCAATCTGCTGTTTGCAAGATAACTAACTAAAAGCAAATCAAGCAGTGACACAAACTTTTCCAGCTAGTGGTAAGAGCAATATCTTCTTTTGTTGTCGGGTGATTTCTGATCTAGCAGCCATTCTTAATTGTTTTGGGGTGTTTTTCTGGTGAGTAAGGGTGCAGGGAGTCCTGAGGCTTTAGAACGGCTGGATAGCACATCAGTTGAGGCCTAGAGACTGTTATGCCTCATTTGGCAAATAGTTGTTTGTGCTACAGTAATAGGGTGGTCTCTTCTTTAGTGACCACTGTTAGCTTAATACTTTCGTGCTTATCACTAAATAAAGGGCCTTTGAGGGATCTTCTATAGTAGAGCTTTAGAGGTACTCAAAAACTGATGGTTAGTGGGAGCTGATTTATAGCATAGGCTGTAAAGAGGCGCTCCACATCCCTCATAAAATCTACATAGTTGCCCATAGCTAGCAACCTTTTCTTTATCTTCAACCAGTTGACCGTATATAAAGCAACCTTTTTTTCATAGTGGACACTTGGTAGGTCTAAACCAGATTAATGACCTCAAGGTTGCCTTGTCCTCTAGATGTGGCAACCTGCCACATCAAGTGTCTGAATTCCTGCCCAGGAACTGTAGCTCTATGGCCTGCGATAAGTTTTTCACACTGTACCAAGGGGACTTGACCATAGTTTACTGATAGGCTTCTAGCTGCAGATTCCTCACCTTTTGTATATTCCATAGGCATCAAACTGGTTCCAGAAACTTTTGAGTAGTACCTCTGCGTGCCGGAAGTTGGTGCCATGCAGCTCTGCACCAGGGCCTGACTGACACTAGCGGGAAATGGGCGTTTCCCCGGGAGGCTGGAATGGTGGGGGCCGGTTTTGTAGCAGTGGGGGCTGATTTTGTTACTGGGGGCCGATTTTGCGGCACTGCTGCAATATCGGCCCCCAGTAACAAAAGCAGCTCTTCACATCTGCCCCTCCTCCCCACCCTGGTCTGCCCTGATCCGCCCTGACGCAGTTCCGCTCCAGAAGGGACTCCAATTGCTGAAATCATTTCCTTTCTTTCCGTGCCTTCAGACGCTGATCCGTAGCATGTCTCCTCTCTTTTGACTACTTGTGTCAGATTTTCTCACATTTCTAACAGTGTGCAAGGGATGTCACTCCCCCCAAGACAACAGGTTTTAAGCCCTTTAAGGACTGTCACAAGCAGATGTCTGTGACAGATCCCCACCAAGTGTGTCTGTGGTAGACTTCAAGACCTGTGAGGACTGCGTGTGAACCTGAAGGCTGTCGGGGTACGTGAGGCGAAACTTTGTTGCCAGGCACAATAAGACGCAGCACCAGTATTGCTCCAAGACCCACTCCAAGCCCCGATCATGTCCATGTTCCCAGAGCCACTCTAGGAGAAGGTCTTCGTCACACACCTAATCCGCAGGTAAGCACTAAAAACAAAGTCAACGTGGTGTTCCACTCCTTTGCGGTCCTGTGATGCAGCGCTTGGTCTGCGACAGCAGTCCCATTCTTGCTCCCGAAGTCACCTCACTTCGGATCTGATTCAGAGCTGGTTTCAGCACAACCCTAGTTTCTGGCGCCCTCAGACATGCCGCGCCCAATTGAAGAGTCTCGCTCAGCTATGCTCCGGCTCTTTGGTTATCTACCAACTTCTGTGGCGCCTTCAGGCCCCACGAACCTGAGAGTTCTTCCACCTCGGTTATCACCAGTGGATTCGTCCTCAGTGTCAGCTCGACCCTCTTCGCCGATTCCACCTTCGGCTTCAGGACCGACGCCCATTCCCAATCCAGGCACACCGATGCTGACTTTGCCACCTGAAGTCGCGATTGTCCTTTCCGACCCCATTTCAAATCCGATCGAGGTTTCTTCACTCGCTTTACCACCAGGGAGGCAACACTCTTTACATTCTGGTTTTGGCACTGATTCGGATAATGATCATGGTGATGAGTTAGCTCAATCCTATATTGGTGAAACTGGTATGAGGATCTACAGATGCCACTGGGCTTGACACCTCTCCGGAGTCAGACCTTTTCTCCCCTCTTGCATGGCCAGAGAAGAATCGGCGTCCTACACTTTGGTCATGCGCAGGGAGGCTGAGGTTCGTGACTTAGAGCCAAACCTTGTACTGGGCCCCTGGTATACTGGCAAATTGTTCATTGCCATCGCCCTGCTCCAGGCGACCCAGCACCCTTCTCCAGAGACTCTTGCGGTGCAGGCCTCCGCCAGCCGGACTAACCCAAACAACCTCCCTATCACTCTACCTGATAGAGAATCACAGGGAGTGGAGACTTTTGGGAAACGCCTCTTCTCCTTTGCCATTTTGGCCCTTTAGTCCATAAATGCTTCCTTATTACCAGGCCACTACTCATGTCCTATGGAACTCGGTGGCGTAAGTCCTCCTTTGTGTTTCTGATGATCTTCACCCTGTTCTGTCACAGGCCATTCAGGATGGTCATGATGCAGCCAGGTTCACAATGCTTTGCGGCTTGGACACCACGACTCTGTCGGACAGGCTACAGGCACCAGTGTTGCCTTTCAACGTCAAGCGTGGCTGCATTCTGCTGTGTTCTCAAGACATGTCCAATCCTCCCTGATGGACATGCCGTTCGATGGGACCTACTTATTTGGAGACAAGGCTGACTTGGCACTTGAACGTTTCAAGGAGAGCAGGGCTCCTGCCTGCACTCTGGGCCCCGCTTATCAGCCGCAACACTTCTAACATAGCTTTTGTTGATTCGGCCGCAGCATCCCCTACCGCCAGCCTGTCTCACCCCAGCTGGAAAGCCAGAAGTTTTGCAGGAGAGGCTGTGGTGCCCATATCCCTCTTGACCAAGGTCAGTGTGCTGCCAAGTAAACACCCAGAGCCCCACCTACCAAACTCCTTTAGTGTACCCTTGCAGAGTTTAAGCACCTGGTGGGAGTCAGAATCCACCAATTTCATCCAGTTTAGCAGGTAAACACATCAGACAGGGTGGGTGCTCCAGATTGTCCGCAAAGGCTACTCCATGCACTTCCTTTTTCATCAGCCGTACCTTCCACAGTTCACCCAAGGACCATCTCAATTTTGTGGCCGGAAGTGCAAGCCTTTTTGGCCAAAGGGGATATTGGGAGGGTGCCTGTGCCAGAAGTAGGATGTGGTTGTTATTCCCACTCCTTTCTGGTGCTCAAGAAGGTTGGAGGTCTTTGGCCTGTTCTAGATCTGTGCCCTCTCTACTTCTTCCTCCTCAATGAGAAATTCAAGATGGTCACCCTGGCCTAGGTGTTGCCTGCCTTCAACCCTGGAGACTGGGTGGTAGCGTTGGACCTGTAGGACATCTGTTTCCACATTCCTGTCCTGACTGCCCATCGGCGCTACCTGCCCTTTGTGGTGGGAGCAAAGTTCTCTGTGCTCCCCTTTATTCTCACCGGCGCCCCTCTGGTGTTCACGAAAGTGATGACGGTGGTAGCAGCGCACCTTCAAAGGTTGGGTTAGCCAGTCATCCCCTACCGTCATGACTGGCTGTTGAAGGCGGGCTCTCCCCAGGTAGTCGTCAACCACCTCCAGACAACAGAGTACCTTCTGTCATAATTAGGATTCTCTATCAACGTGCCAAATTCACACAGACTCCTTCTCCGATGCTCCCTTTCATCCAAGCCATTCTGGATATGCTTCGGTTTCGTGCCTTTTCCCACCGAATGATCCTGCTCTCTCAGCCTCTGTCCTGGATTTCAGTGAGGTTGAATCTGAGGCAGCTGGTACTAATGGCCTCCTTCATCCTGCTAGTCGAGCATTGGGGCTCTTCAGTGGGATCTGAAGTCACAGGGGGCCCAACATAAAGGGGACCTCTCCGACTACTTACAGATTTTGGAGGAGACTGCAAAAGATGTGCAGTGATAATTACTGGAGCACGATTGGGTCAGTGGCAAACCCTCTTCCTTCCCCTCCCAGAGCTGACCGTGGTGATCGATGGATCTCTTCTGGGATGGGGTGGCCATCTGGGAGAGGTGGAGATGAGGCCTCTGCTCTCTGGCGGAGTGCCGGCTCCACATCAGTCTGCTGGAGCTGAGGGCCATCCGCTTGGCTCTGAAAGCCTTTCTACCATCCATCATGGGGAGGCTGGTTCAGGTGCTCACTGATAATCCCACCGCCATGTGGTAACTCAACTACCAGGGTGGGATGGGGTCACGGGCCCTGTGCCAAGAGGCCTTGTACGTCTGGAAATGGCTGGACCACCAAGGTATCTTCTTGGTGGCGAAGAATCTGGCATGCTCATTGAATGCCAGGGCGGACAAACTCAGCAATCCGTGCCTAGCATATGACTTATGGCAAATACATCCTGAGATTTTGCAAGGCTTTTTCTGTGAATGTGGAGACTCTTGGCTCGATCTGTTCGCCACTGCAGAGAATGTACAGTCAGCACTTTGGCGTGTTGGAGTTTCCAAGGCGTATCTCGCTTTGAAATGTGTTCTGCCTCAAGTGGAACTCGGGACTCCTGCATGCTTTCCCGCCGATAGCACTGCTGTCCAGAGCTCTCAAGAAGGTTGGGACAGACTGGGCCCAAGTCATCCTAGTGGCTTACCATTCTTCAACCTGACTGTGTAGTGAGAGGAGCGCAGGCCCATTGTCAAGGGGAGTAAGGGCATTGTTCTCAGCTGTATGATGCTGGCATTAATTTGTAGAGGTGCTTTTCATGACTGCAAAGTGTGCTACCATTGCACTTTCTCTGACCCACCCAGTACCATAGAGTAGCCCTTATCTGCCCAGAAACGGGCTAACAGGGGAGCAGTTTTTTCTCTTCATCCTAGTCCTTGGATTGATTTTTCAGCTAGATGCTGTCGGTTGTCAAGAGTTTGTGAGGCCTGGCTACCCGACTTCATGTTGGGGCCCTCTCTGTTTTTCCAGCAGCAGGAGCACCTCTCTCAAAATAGAAGCTGGCGTTACCTCCAAAAGTGTTTCAGGACATTAATTTGGTCACTACCTAGTGCTGGCTGACTTTACCTGCCCCATTTTGAATCCATCACAAAATCAGGCATGGCCTTTTTTTGTAATAGATAAATACTTTAGCAGTGGCAGTATAGCGCCTTAAAGTGTGAGTCCTGGGGCAAACTGCCCTGGCTTCTCTCTCCTCATGGGCCCTTGGTACACCCAACATATACTCCTGCCCAGGTTGCCATTAAAGTCCAGACAATGTCTTTTCTTAATGACCTGAGTGCCACAATGTTTTAAAGCTGTTCCCAAGTCCACCATAAAAAATACTTGTCTGCTGCTTTTATCCGTCCACAGGAGCGTATGTTGAAAAACTGCTCCAGACGCTTTTTGTGAAAGGTTCTTCCATGAACGTTGTAATGGTTGTGTATTGCGGATCCAAAAAGAGAACTTTTTTTTTAATATAAGATGGGTCCTCACCATCTTTAGCTGAAGTAGTGAATCTAGTTACAATTTAGTGGTGTGGCAGCTTTCATCATCATAATTTCGTAATATATTGAATTTGCTGTATAATGGACTTTCCTACTTTTTTTTTGCTCCGAGTATATTTCTACCACCGTGCTGTCTCCAGATAATGGGAATATCCATTACTTGTTTCATGGATCCTTGTATGTAGATGTGCAGGTAGTGATATTTGCATTGTTTAGTGGAGTATCCTATAGTGTTCGATGAAATAATGTTCCATATTTTTCTTCCAGTTGACACATAGTTTATTCTTTCCTGTTGATACACATTTCGTCTTTCGGCACCAAGGTCTTTGCTTCTATGAGAGGTCATATCAACAGTTTCTAAATAAATTGAAAAGAAATGACAATCAGTAGCTCTAGATGCATCTCAATCATGTCTTCCGCAGTTGCTGGTGTTTTTTTTAGTACTTAGAAGCTTATTACAGAAGTTTTTTTGGTGGTCAAACAATTATTTTCTCAACAGAGATGTTTATATTTTGGAGAGCTCTCCTTAATTTTGTTTGACCAGATACGGTCTGATCGCTTTTGCCTAGTGCATCTTATGTATTTCCAGCGTTCAGCTGCACATGAGTGCCAGAAGGATTATTTAGAAAGTGCAGCTGAAGAAGCTTGAAGGAACTGCCATTACTGATGGTGACAATGAAAAGACATACTGAATGTATTTTCTAGAATTCTCCTCCTACACCCTCTCCTATTGGTAGAATTATTTTAGGATTCTTAGAAACGCATTGGAGGAAGAGAAGGGGACAAAGATGGATAGGAAGAAGTAGGAAGACTTTGTCTCCAGCTGAACTTGAAGTCATCCCATCAAACCCTCAAGCCTTTTACCTACTTGATCAATTTGGAAATCGCTTGAGAAGACGGTCACCTTAGCTTTCAGGGGTATTTATATTCCATGTGGCTGAGAAATCTTTGATGGTCTGTAGAACTTCACAGAGAAGTGGTTATTTTATCTTCAAGAGCTGCCACAGTCATAGACAAAGTGTGGAGACCTCCATTTTATATTGTCACTTCATATTTGGAATGAGAAGGCTTCATATATCTGAAACCCATTTCAAAAGAGAATGTCAAAGAGCAGGGATATTATTTTATAATAGATATTACTAGTTTTCACAGGCATAGCGACCAACAGAGCCAATTTTCCCATACCTTGGACTTCTCTCGCTGAGCAGCTGTCAGTGAAATGGGGTACATGTTGGGGGCCTGTGAGGCCCCACCTGCTGACTGATTTGGTGATCTGTGTTCACCATGGTAGAGCTGCCACTAATTAGCTGCACCTGCTTGGCATTGGACAGAAGATTCAGCATCTCACCCAACCAGCAATACCCTGTACCATGCAGGGTAGGGCACAGAGGGCAGTGGATGCCTCTGCACTAGCTAGGTGTCACTACTGAAGATGCCACCATGCCTTGTCTTAACCACTGTAAAGTGGGTGGTCACCGTTTCAGCTGCAGCAGCACAAGAGTTCTCAAGATCATGAGTGCTCCTTTTCAACATTGGTCCATGAAAGGTGGTCTGTTGGGGTAGAAGCAGCCAGATGGCCTTCTAATTAAACTCCTCTATAGGAGTTGCTTAAGAGTGATAGTGTTTTGCACACACAAGGAGACAGGCAATTAAAATTGTGTTTGAAGACAATGATGTGCAAAGTATGTATCAAGATCTAGTGTTTGGCATTTCGGCAGAGCTTAGGAAGCATACTTTGGACAAATCATTTCTCATAAAATGTGTATGTTCCAAATAAAAAGTCACCTGCTAACTTAAATAAGCTTATGTTTAAAGCATAGGGTAGCTTATTACCGATGGTTTGTGGCTAATCTCACCCTGCGGGCCCAAAAGTATTAACATGGGTATTTATAGTAACCCATTTTAAGTCGAATAGGTGGTCAGGGTGGTTCCATTGATGAAAGCCAGGATCGTGCACCACGCAATTTAACACATTTAGTTTGTTCATCACTACTTGTAGAAAGGAAGAAACACCTTATATCCATGATTAAGGAGTCCAGTTTGCACAAGTGGTGCTTATGATTATTATCACTACACTCCTGGAGAGTTGCATTGACAGTGGCCTTATTTTTCTGTCCTATCTGCAAATAATTTAAATGCATTTAATTTTAAAACTATCACAGCCTGAGGTTTGCTGTCTTAATCAAATGTATTTTATTGAATGTCATTTTTTTTAATTGTCAAATATTTAACATGTTTGTATAGACGAAATGTTTAACAATAATTACATTATTTTTTTTTTAAATGTGAAAAAAATCCTCCTTGAGGCCTGTCCAACCTGTCTCTGTTGTGGCTCCCTTCACAAACGATCAGTGTAGATCAGCCCCAACTGAAGACTCAAAAGCAGTAGAACTGAACTGCTGTTCAGTAGTGTTGGTGTTAATTATTATTCAAAAGATTACTTTTTAACCTTCTTCCTGCAGTACTGTAGTAGTGGGCTTGGGGTCACATGAGGGTGGCACAGCCGTTTGTTGGGCACCATTGCATGCACAAGGCACCCACAAGAGAGGCGTCCCCTCCAGTCAAATAAAATCCCTTGGACCTTATACTGAAGTAAACCCACACCAGAATGAGCTTCATTTCCACTAAACCTTTTTAAGTACACAGACCCCAACAGCTCAGGTTGCTAAATGGCGTTCATCTGCATTGTCCCAGATAAGACTGCACTTATTCATTAGACATTATTGATTTTATGAAGGGCATTTGCCCATTTATTGTGCTTCTTTTCAAAGGAATAGAGTACATAACGTCAAACAGAATTAGAAAATGAACGTGTTGAAGAGCCAAGTTCTAGAATAGACGCACACATGTGTTCTTTAAGAATGACAGGAGAGGGTAGATGCAGCTTTATCAAATTATCGTGAGAACTCCAGAATTTAGAGGTACGACACCAGAAGTACCTCAGGCCACAGGGAGGACCATGGGTGAATCATTCAGATCTTGGAGCTGCAGCTAAGATTAGATATATCCAAAGGCTGGAGAAGGAAAAACATGGGGGGAGGCTGATGCTAATCGGATAGGAAAGGTGTAGAGCTGTGAAAACATAATTGGGTTGTAAAGTGAGACTCTTAATAGTGGAGTAGGATTTGAGCAAGATAAGATACCTAGCATTAAGAGAGCTTAATGGCGAATGGGCAAGTTGAATGCATATTGAATATTGTAGTGTGCTTGGGTAGCAAGACCATCTAGAAGCAAGGAGAATGAGTCTAGTTGGGAAAACAGAAGTGTGAGGATAAGGTTTTTATTTGCTGGAAACGTAACAGTGGAACAATGTTTGCAGATTTTGTAAAGCTAGGACCTGCAAGTACATTAGTTTTAGCTTTTTGTTTATTGAAAGTCTCATTGAGATTCATAAACAGGCAGTGTGTGCGGGTGGCATTTGTCCAGTGAAACTAGTAAATCTGCCAGCTATTTTTCTTATTAGTTTGTCTTCAGGTCAGCCTTGGGCCAAGCTGATATTGCACAGTACCTGCTGCAGCCCAAATATGTTTCACTCATGTAAAGTTTTCTCTTCTGTCTATTTGTGTTTTTTCCTGACTTGCCTTTTTTTCAGAAAAGGAGAAACGGGATTGCCAGTCCATTGTGGACATGCTAAGGGAAACTCTTGATGTTCGGAATGCCATGATCCATAGCCTACAGAAGGAGATCGCGGATACAGGAATGCTGTGCGCCACACTCAAGGTAATCCAAATGGAAGTCAGTTCATTTAATATGAATACAAATATTGTCTAAAGTGTTAGCAAGATGTTAGTCTCACAGACCACTCTAAGAATAAGTAAATTCCATTCCGGTCTCCCGCCTGATCAAGTCCGGAAGGGAAGTGTTGACCTTAATCCTCCTAACTGATGTATCAGAAAGCCTTAACCTTACCTAGAAGGACCCCTTTATTTTTCTGCTGACATCTGGCTTGGGACTATTAGACAGTTGCCCCTCGTGTACATGTTTGTCCTAATCTTTTTTACAACGTTATGAGGCAGTTCTGCCTTACACTTGAATCCCGTAACCCAGACTATCATATCTCATTTTGTTACTCAAAAGATTGCTGAACGTTAAGCAAATCACTGATCTGAATGCTTTCGAGATTTAATTTTTTTTTTTTTATGTTTATTGGTATTTCACATGTAGATCTTGCATTACATAGATCCTGACATCTCGGCCATTCAATCTAAAGTATTGAAAACCTAATAAGTGGCATTATGCCAGCAGCGTAATAATTTACAGTATTTAGTGGTAATCACAGCAAACGCATCACAAATTAAACCATCAAACAACAGCACATTCTATTTTTACATGGTGCCTGAACACGGCAATTCATAACAAACTGGGTCATAATTCCTGGTTGGACTTATCAGTAGGAAAAACTGCGGGCTGAAAATACTGTTACCATCCAATTTTTGTAGTTGAAACGAGGGACCTGAAATGAGTGATAGTGCATGGGATTGGTTGTACCGAAAGAAACCAACGCATTCTTTTCACTGCAAATTTTTGCTTTAGCCATATTACAACTGTTAATCCAGAATAAAGTTTGATCCTAGATTCAAGAGGAAACTTGAAATACAGGGTTAAGATGTTCATATGCGCTATTAAATGGAGGATGGTACCTGATCTGCATGAAAATGCAAATCAGTTTTATCACAGTTTTACCAGGAAACTACTGTGTCTCAGTGTTGAGAGAAAGTTAACGCTTGCAGAAATGCTCATTTTCAGTTTCTCTAAAACATCTTGAATGTTGTGCAAAACATCCTGTAATGAATTCAGAGACCTATATGTTAGGCAGTTGCCAATCCATGAAGTACATGAGTTAGGGACATTTTTACTTAAAATGATCAGAACGGCAAGAGAGACAAAGTGCAGGAAAAGGCCAAAATGAATGTGATTTACAATATCTCCAGAAGTTAGTTGGGTGTTATTTAATATAAGCGTTTCTGACTTCACAAGGTGGCAAACAAGCGAATGGGAAATTGTCATATAGCAAAGAGTTTTATATATTAAGTCCACTTCATATTCACATAAACGTGCTTTTTTCTTCTTCATGAAACATCGATATTCGACAACTGAACACTGTTTCCTATCTTGCTACAGTTTGTCAATTTTCTAAATCTCGATTTGTCCGTGCGACACCAGACTAGGCTGCCTCTTTTCAGTGAGATGAAAACATTTGAATTAAGTTACAATGAACTGGGCTGGTAGGGCACCTTGCTCTGCCTGATCTGCCATTTTCTGCTTCTTTTTGTCTCATCTGTAGAGAAAACTGTTGTCTGAATTGGTAGAACAAATTTTCAGACAGCGGATGCGGGCCATTGTGCACATGTAGTAGTTGCAGGTAGGAAATCAGTGTAAGTATGCCTACTTGTTGGAAAATATTTAAACGTCCTCTGGTGACAGCCTGAAGACTAGCTGAGCTGCCTTACTGTTACAGATTGTAATTAGTGAGAAACAGTTCAACAGCTATGGCAGACTACAAATAATGTCAAATGGATTGGGACAAACACCAGAATGACCACAAATGTTTTGTGTCCGTTGAAAGTGGTGGTTAGTCTTGTCCCTGAATTCAGTCTCTGTTCCACACTAATTAATTGTAATATGGAGTTTATTATTTCCCTGCAGTGTGGACTCTTGCTTGTATATTTGGGGCATTTAGATGCGAGGTTTACTGAACATCCTATTGATTGGTATGTCGCTAATTTGTTTGCTTGCTGTTTGGAATGTTTAATTTCTAGCCCTTCATAAGCTCTTGCTTTGCTGGGGTTTCTCGTTAGTCCTAACTGTATACAAAGCTTCTGCTGTTTTTCCTTCTAGAAACAAATGAAATTCCTTGAGAAGCAGCAGGACGAGACAAAGGCAGCAAAAGAGGAGGCCCGCCGGCTGAGAAGCAAAATGAAAACGATGGAGAGGTGTGGTTTGGAGTGTTTCATTGCCACAGCTTGTCACCGACAACAAGCTTTGTTTAAATTCTGCTGTTGTCTTCTGCTCTTGGGTACACCGACTCGCATCATTGATAGTTTTTTTTTTCTTCTGCAATGATATATAGAGGCTGAAAGAGCCTGAGTTTTAGTAATGAGTGACTGTACTTGATAGAGAAGTACACAGCTCATGTTTGAAAGACTGCTGCATCTTCTAGAGATTGTGGGAGTGATAATTGGGTAAAGACGAGAGAACCTTCAGGATCAGAATATTCATGGTCAGTTTCTCGTACAGCACTGGGCCTGTTTCTTGCCAGTTGTAACGGGTAGTCAGATTGCCATGCAAGGCAGTGGAGTGATATATTTAAAAAATATTGCATTTGACGAAGGGGAACCTGGCCAGTGTTCCTCAAAAAATACTTCAAATACACTTTCCTGCCTACATCATCTCTGCTGCCACACATGGCCCGGCAGAAATACTCTGTTCTTTCAGCAATTTTACATTAAAATCTGATTGATTTTTGTTTTTTAGCCTTGAGTTACTGCTCCAGGGCCAACGTACAGAGGTGGAGGAAATGGTACGCGATATGGGCATCGGCCAGTCCGCTGTGGAGCAGCTGGCAGTCTACTGCGTGTCATTGAAGAAGTAGGTGTTTTCTAAGGCGTAAAATTGATCCCATTGATTAAGAATGTTAGCATTGCACTGTCAATATTTAATTTTTTCTGCCTGGAGAGGTAAAGGATGCAGGGGGATCCTGGCTGTCCTGCTTTAGGTTATTTGATTTGCAGATGAGGCCTTTGGACTAGCACTATGGAACAGATTCCCATTCTAACAGTCATAACTATAGTTTGTGATTTTTAAACAGTTGTGGATTGGATTAGTTTGTCAGCAACACCATTGAAATTACACACACAGCTTTGGTACTGTTAAAGGAAGTGGTGTTGAACAGTGCCAGACCCTTCTAAGCCACCTATTTCCATTTCGCTGGGAAAACCACAGCGCCATTGCTCCCTGCCCACCCTTCACAAACCCCCATTCCCTCTGTTTTACACTTGTTTGATTAAAATTCTCCTAATTTCGTCCATTCTGTGCCCCTTATATTGTCAAACTGCATTTGCTGTTCATTGGTGACTGAGATGAATGGAGCTGTGGTTTGATTTGGCAGTTACACGCTTGAAGATCTTTTGCAGAACAATTGGGCCTTTCTGTTGCTTGTGCTAAATGGAATTGTGGTTTCTTAGTTGGAGGGTTGTTGAACCCAAGTTGCAACTAATCTGGTAGGATGTTCCAAAGATCCAAGTAACTCTAAAACACGCAACCCAGTCAACAAGGGTTCAAAGCGGAAAGTTTAGGTACCCTTGAAGCATGTTCTGTGTGTCCTGAGCAGTCGGAGGTTACTGGGCAGTACCTTTGGTGGATGCTGTTATTTACAGTTTGGGCCCAAGAAACACAGATACTGTTACACTTACTTTGGATATTCGAGTCACTCCCTTTACACTCCTCTCCAAGAGTAGCAGAGCCAAGGATTGATCCAAGAGGCGGTGTTGGGTTAAACATTTAGGGCTGATGACGACCTTGGTAGACAGGGTTACTCTGTCATAAACGTGACGGATATCCAGTCCGCCAAATTACAATTCCATTATATCCTATGGAACTTGTAATTTGGCGGACGGGATATCCGTCACGTTTGTGACGGAGTATTCCATCCGCGAAGAGTGTAATCAGGCCCTTGGATAAAACAAGACATAGTAAATACTAAATGTTTCAATTTTTTGTATATCTTTTTCCATATCCCTTCCAAGTCCTTATGGGCTTTGGATTGTTGAGTAAATATTTACTCTGTCACTTGTGCTGTGCTTCGTTTCTTCGGGGGTCACTGGAGCTGTTCAACTTTTGAATTCCTAGGGGCCCTTCTAGTGGTTGACTGAAAGCCTGTTGGTTGCAGTTGAATCTATATAGGGAAATATTGGATGTACAGTATGCTGTTTGTGGGTAGTTAAAAGCTTAGAGTGAGGGTAATCGCACACAAGCAGAATTGTTAGTGAGTATTATGAGGATAGAAATATCGGAAGCATCACCACTATCACTCGAGGCACTCCAAAACATCTGGAGAGCATAGGTGGACGTCTTAACCATCGGTCCAAATGCGTTCACCGCCAAGATGCTCTACTGTTCCAGCCTTGTTGACGATGACAACTCTGGTACCAATCGCCACATCCATGGTACCAGTTCACAGACATTGAGACCGGTTCATTCAATGGCGACAGTTACCATGCTGGTGATAGGACGAGTCATGACTCCATTACATCACCAACCTTCGGCAACGACTCAGACATCGACGCCCTCTTCAGGCTCAATACATACCCTATATTTTACACACTCTGATGCAGCTATTCCTGTAAACGAACCTTTTTTTACCACCGATATGTGCAGAGGACCCATTGTAAGTGACTTTACAGAAACTGACTCTACTAACTCTTCCTGACACTCTGGTATCACACAGTGTCATCACTCCTCCGGCACCAACAATGCCACAGCCAGCTATGCCACTGGAAGTTACAAGGGTAACAAGACTGTCAGAACCCACAACGCCTCTTCCATCACAAACTCCAGACAGATGTAAGCAGAGAAAAAGATCCTCCACCTCTCCAAGCACATCAAGAGGCCATTCTACAGACAATTCCTATACACCATCACAATCTACAGCCTCTCTCTTAAGATTATCCCCAGTGGATGACATTCTAATATTCCAGGATATACTTAATAGAGGTGCAGCAAAGCCCAGCATATAGCAAGAGATCCCTCACTTTTCTGTATTGGTAATAATGAAGACATTGCATCCCAGAGTTTTACAGAAACCAATTTTAGCACTAGTCCCAGGCTTCACAAAGCTCATCGAATTAACATTTTTAACAGCCACTTTAAAATCAGCCATTCTGCATTTTTTCAAGAAATACAAGCCTGCTCAACAAGATCTTGTATTTCTTTGCCAGGAACCCAGCCTGGACTTGGTCATAGTATCTGCAGTGTGTAATAAGCACCCATCAGCACCAGAGACATCGGTGCCATCAGCAAGAGAAAGCAAAAAGATGGATGCTGCAGCTCAAAGTCTGAGGATAGTCAGCCATAACCCTCAAATCCGCTACTGACTGCTCTTCTTAGCAGTTATGACAGCGCACTATAGGAATACCTGTTCACTTTCGCAGATGACCTACCAAAAAGCAGAAGACAAGACTTCCTCGAAGTTTTAATTGAGGGGCTGATTGTCTGCAATCAAGTCATAAGCACAGTCATGGATACCGTTCGCCTAGTAGTGTCAACCTTCTGGCATGGCATTGCTTTATGACCAGTATAATGGCTTTGTCTAACATCTCTAAAGCAAGATGCACAGTTAAAAATATTGAACTTGCCTTTTTCAGGTCCTGTACTCTTCGGTGCCCATGCTGACTAAGAGATGAAAAGAGTGAAAAAGGAATCTGAAACCCTTAAAGCTTTGGGGCTAGAGAAAAAAAAGTGTTTTCATTTCTCTCAAAGACCTACTTGTGGTACACGACAGCTGCCACAGCAGTCTTATAGGGATTCCACTCCAGAGAAATCACACTCACACAAACAATGAGCAGAACACTCGATGTTCTATGTTCGATACTCCGGTGGCAGGGAGTGTATCAAAACACCTGGAAGAATGGAAACGCATTATGACTGGCAAATACATCTTATAAATCATTCAGAGAGGTTCCAACATACAGTTCAAGTGTCCGCCACAATTGCACCGAAACAAGCAACACATCATCAGCTTCATCTTTGGGCGGAAGTAACCTCCCCACTTCAAAAACATGAAATAGAACCTGTCCCTTTCTCACAAAGAGGGAAATGTATTTATTAAAGATGGGGGCAGATGTACGGCCTTTTTTGCGGTCGCAAACGGGAATTTGACCAGTTTGCAACCGCAAAATTGGGCAGCTCCATGTACAAACCATATTTTGCGAGTTGCTAACCTATTAGTGACTCGCAAAATATGGTTTGCGACTCGCTATTAGGAAGGGGCGTGCCAAGGGCGTCCCTTCCTAATAGCGAGTGCAAATGGCATGCACCATTGTTTTGCGACCGCATTTGCGGTCGCAAAACACTCGCAGTTTACCACCTACTTCAAGTAGGTGGTAAACCATTCGCAAACAGTAAGGGGTCCCCCGGGGACCCCTTCCCCTTTGTGAATGGCTGCGTAAATATTTTTTAAGAGCAGGCAGTGGTCCCAAAGACCACTGACTGCCCTTAAAAAATGAAACTGAAAAGTTTCATTTTTCGTTTTTAAATTCGGGCTGCATTTAAAAAAACAAAAAAAAAAAAAACTGCTTTATTGAAAAAGCAGTCACAGACATGGTGGTCTGCTGACCCCAGCAGGCCACCATCCCTGTGAGTGCTAGCCATTCCCAAAGGGGTCGCAAATTGTGCTTGCCTCATGAATATTGATGAGGCATGCAATTTACGACCCCATTGGGAATCGCAAACAGTGTCTGAGACACTGTTGTACATTCAGTTCAGCGAGTCGCAATTCTGCGCAATTTGCGACTCGCTAAACTGAAAGGTTGTACATCTGGCCCATAATTTTTTGTTCCCAATAAAGGCCCAAAGAAAGAATTTGGACCCATCTTAGACCTGAGGCAAGCCAACAAATACATTATAAAGGTGAAATTCAGGATGCTTGCACTACATCAAATTTATCCACAACCCATGAAAGGAGACTGGATATGCTCTGTGGATCTTCAGGATGCTTATTTCCACATCCCAATAGAGAAGAAACACAGGAAATGTTGCCACTCCTTGTTGACAAAATTTACTACCAATGCAAGGTATTGACATTCAGCTTTAAACCAGCACCAAAAACCTTTTCCAAATGCATGCCAGTAGTTGCAGGCTTCCTCCGTACAAAGTACAAAATTATTTCGACTCCACTGTCTTTTTTTTAGACCGATGAGGTCTTTGTGTGAATCTAGAAAAATCAACCACATTTTCAATTCAAATCCTGGATTGCCTAGGAGCATCTCTCAAAACCATTACAGCAGAGGTGTTTCCTTCGACTGCCAGAGTGTGTGCCATTTCTCAGAAATGTCACTAATGAATGCACATTAAAAATCCATCAGTGAGACAAAGCTCCTCTTTCCTAGGATCCTTGGCCTCTTGCATTTTTTTTAGTTCCCAATGCTCATCTCCTCATGAGACCGCTACAACATGCTTGGAAGACCACTGGTCACAACACCACGGCAATTGGGAAGACAAAATAAGCTCGACTGTTCCTTCAGTGGTGCTAAATAAACACAATCTACACTAGTCTCCTTTCATCAAGACCTACCTAATCAGGCCAATGTGACCGACAATTTCTTCACAGGACGGTATTACAATTCAGGGTCATGATCTCATAAATAACAACTGTACCCCATCAACCTCCTCGAGCTAAAGACAGTTCGCCTATCTCGCAGGGCTTTCCTCCCAGCTTTAACCACCATTACAGTTCTGATACAGACTGACAATATCACTACCATGTGCTATTTAAAAAGCAGGGAAGAACAAAAACAATACCTCTATCATTAGAAGCCCAAGCCATTTGACATTGGTTACTAGCAAAGAATTTGTCCCTTTAAGCTGTTCACCTGCCAGGTCTGTAAAACAAACAGATGGACCTACTCAGCAGATGTTTCTACGTAAATCATGAGTGGAAACTCGATAACGACCTACTAAATTCAGTCTTTCAAGAATGGGGTTATACACAAATAGACCTATTTGCCAATAAGCAAAATGCCCCAACTACGGATCCAGAATGTGGGACCCACAGTCAGGGGGAAACGCTCTTTTAGTGTCTTGATCTAACCAATTTCTACACGCTTTTCCTTCAGTACCACTGATACTGTCAATAATCAAGTTCAAACGGTTCAAATCGACCATGTTCCTGATGACTCTGGAGTGACTGAGGATATGGTGGCTTCGAAAGCTACTTTACCCATTGCTTAAACCTCACAAGAAGCTACCATGCAACACCGACATATTGTCCAGGATTGGGAGGGGAAATCCTTCCTGCCAACAGTCAATGTTTGAATTTGGCAGCATTGCTCCTGATGTCATTCAATATGGACACCTACATTTTCACTAGACTGTATGCAAATTCTTAAAGAAGCAAAAAAGACCATATACCAGGATCTCTTATTCATTCAAGTTGAAAAGATTTCTAATTTGGTGCCTCAACAAAAAACATGACCCTTGTTCCTGCCAAGAAAATGTAATCCTTCCTAACTTATTGCACTTGGCACATTCAAAACTTTAATTTTCTTTGATTAAAGTGCATCTAGCCACCATAACAGCTTATCATAAAGGTGCAAACTTAAGGTCCTTCACAATCGCAGTAATCCACGATTTTTTGGGAAGGACCAAAGAAAAACTTGACTTTCAATTAAAAGGTCTGCTCCCCTGTGGGAGTTAAATATGCCCCCCTAAATTCATGACTCCTTCTTTCAATGGTATTAATAAGGCTACATTGCAGCATCTTTAGGGAAAAGTTGCTTTCCTAGTTGCCATTACTACGTTGGAAAGGAGAGTTAGTAAGTTACAGGCTTTATCTGCTATTGAACCCTACTTGATTTTCCATCACAACAGAGTAGTATTAAGTACATGCTAGTGGAGTCAGGTTTTTCACATCTCCATTTTAGAAGGGTTTAGTTTGTTGATTTTTGTAGCCTCCAGATGTTGACTCCCTGCATGTATTCTGTAAGTCCAGATGACCCAAGGTCTTACGTTTTTTTCCCTCCATTTTTAGTGTCAACTGTATGCCATTAAAAGCTACTTTTAAGTAATTGATTAGCATAGATAGTGGGGTCTAGTATCACTGAAAGGAAGGGGTGCAATTGTTGTCATGTGGAAAACACCTACATTTTCTGTGAATGGAGGTAGTGATATGTTTTATGTTCTTTCATTTAGGTATGACTTTATCCATTTCCATGTCTTTTATATGAGTTAGTTCTTTACATGATTAAAATCTGAGGGGGTCCAGTAGTAATCGTGCAGCAAGTCTGCCAGAATATTTGTTGCCTATAGTGATCAGTGTTCATTCCATGTCTCCTACTGGTCTGAATCCTGTCTATTAGTCAGTCTCGATAGAAGCAGATGTTTCAATAGGTTGCTCATAAATGGTCCATTTTCATAGCAGTTGTAATTTGTTGCGTCCTCAAGGTGTAATGCTTGCTTCAAAATTGGTTTGACATAGGATGTTTTTAGTTTTTTGGGACATTCTTCTAAAAACAGTAATCCGTACTGATCGCTTTGACTGTTATCTCTGCTGAGATATCTTTTACAGTGTTTTTGAATACATATGTTACAATTAACCTATCCTGCCGAATTAACAGATTCAAGAGACCAAGCCCCAGAATGAGTCTCTGATCTCCGTTCCTCTTGACAAGGAACCGTAAAAAAGTCTAATCTTGTGTGCCTTTCCCACATGTCCTCTTCGTTCAGCAGGGCAAGAACCTACGCCTCCAAAATTAAGGTGTGTGCGAGAGAGCACATCCTGGTGGAAGGTGGGTGGTCCTAAAGATAGGATAGTTCCTTGCACTAGCAGATGAGCTGAATGATCCACTGATGCATTGTGATTGCGTCTCATTCAATGGCAAAATGTTTGAGCTTCCAAACCCTCCTCCAATGTTTCCCCCACACCCTGCACCAGTGGATTATTGTGGTTTAAGGACGTGTCGAATCAGAGGGGTATTGAGAACAGAAGACGACAATGGCTAGTGCTAATGTTAGTTATGGCGTCCAATAGATGTACCACATTTTTAAGGGAGGAGTGGATCTATAGGAGTGTTTCTAATGGTTCTGCTGCTTTTCATACGACCAGGGTGAACAAAGACTTCTTCTGAAGCAAGGTCCAAGGCAAAAGGGGTGTCCCCTTTTTACTTTTGTAAATTAAGTTAAAGACTAGCATCTGAGATGTAAGGGGGGAGGGTGGTTTGGGGAGGTTAGCTTCAAAGTCATCATCTTCCTGCTGGCTGCAGTCCTTCTCACGCATGGCAAGGGCATCGATTAGATCCATCTAGTCAAACCTATTGACCCTAGGGGTGTCCTGTGGCAAAGGCTAGTCTTCCAAACTGGCCTTAGCGCTTTCATTTTATTCTAGCTGACTTTGAGGGTAGAATATATCAGCATCATAGGCAGTGCCGAACACTGGGGGGTGGCACTTTGGCGAGCATGGACTTCCGCAGAAGCGTTGAGGCCCGTAGTTGGATGATGCCTACCGTAAGGCCTTGACCTTCATAGTTGGCCGTTGGATTCAGGAATTCCAACTTGACCTTTTTCACCATCTGAATCAGCTCTGAGGACAAGCCTGGTGTCTTAACAGTGTTGTAACTGTCCCAGGAGCGTTTCCTCGAGGAAACAGAGGAATTTTCCTTCCTATGGTGCTTTTTGTGTTTTTTTTGTGCCAAGAACTTTTGGGAGATCATTCTCCATCAGGAAATTTAACCTGAAGGAGAACACGTCTGCATGTCACTGCAGGCCTTGGACCAAAAAGGTTTGTACTCCTGCTCCCCAAAAGCCTTTGGGGCATTAATGAACAGGAGTCTCAGGCAGTGGAGCCATGGTTTGAGCCAAGGCACCACATGCAGCTGTCATGTGGGTCAAATAAATACTTGTTGTTTGATGCATGAATGAACAGGAGTCGCTGCTGTGGAGACATGGTTTGAGCCAAGGCACCATGTGCAGATGTCATGTGGGTCAAACAAAGACCTTTTCTCCGCCAGGGTTTAAATCCTGAAGCCTTTGGAGCCTCTGTATTACATATCTGTTAAGGTTGGTTTCATGTAATATGGCAGAAGCATTGTCCCATCAATCTTTGTGATAAAGAGGTGCTTCTCCTAGTAGTTGCCTTGTAGGTCACTTACATGGTTACAGTTCATCTTTAAGGATCTTGCATTGATTAAGATGCATGACAGCTGCTTTTGGGCGTGCACGGAAGGTTGTTTGTTTCCCACTGCCTTAGGTTGTGCTGATAGTTGCTTTAGATACTTCGGTTGCAAGACATTGGAAGATGATGGTGATTCTTGTTCATTGGCTTGTTATGTGTCCAGGGATCAGCGGACCTGTCTGCCAGTCAGCTGATCATTGTTTTTTTAAATCTCCTTGATGCTCTTCGAGATCCACAAGTTTTTCCTGAGAATTCTTTTGGCTTTAAATCCTTGATGTCGGTACTGGCGGAAGGATGGTAGATAATCCATTGAGGTTTGATTTTTCTGTTCCATTATTCTATTCATAGTTTGAATATGGGTTATACATACTTCGTCCTATAAGGAATTGGATTGTTCTTGGTAAGCTGGTGGTTCTAGTACTTGTTATGGCAAGTGTTGGAATTTTTAGGTTTAATGCTCCCACTTCTTCAGAATCACAGTGAAGTAATTTGACTGGGTTAGGTGGGCATGAAAACTGGGCAATGAGATTATTAGGAGGGTTGATAGAGTAGAGGTTCAGGTGTGAAGGGCAGACTTTATAGAGGATTGTGAGAAGGTGTGAATGTTACTTTGGAATACTTTAATGGTGTTGAATGTTTTGTGGTCTGAAACATGTTAACGTTTTCATGTAGTGACAATCTAGGTCTTCTGTCTCATCCATTATGGTGGGGGTTGTTTTAGTGGGGAAGGTGTGAAATTGAAATTGCCAGTGAAAGGTTTCTTGGAATTACACTGGGCAATTGAAGAGATAGCTGTGAAGTTGTCATTATGGTGGAGAGGTAAACAGAGATTGAATTGCAGGGATAAAGTGACAGATGAGGTAGTAAGAGAATTTTAGAATGGTGAAAGGGAGAGTGAGTTTAAGTGGAGAGGAGTTGAAAAGTAGGAGCTCAAACTGATGTCAGCTAAGGGAGGGCCTAGGGAGGCACCTCTTTGGGATTAGGAACTCACTCCAGCAGAGGCCAGCAGAGCTCAGGCAGGTCCAGTTGCTGGTCCAGTGCAAAAGGTCAGCTGGGCAGTTGCAGGGAGGCCTCTGGAGCTTGTTGTGTCCATATAGCTCAGACAGGAGGTAAATCTGCTGACCCTTGGAGTCACTCTGGTTATCCTGGGATGAAGGGAGCAGGTCTAGTCTTCCTTCTCTGAGAACAATGCAGTCCTCAATCAGCAGGGCAGTCCTTTGGTGGCAGGACAGCCCACCTTCTGTAATATCCACAGCTCCAGGAGTGTACTGATGAGTGGCTCAGGAGGGCAAATATTTATACTTGGTGCCAGCCTTTGTGTGTGCAGGAACACCCTGCCCTATCCCCACATCTAGCTCTGGAAAGTGTGTTCCTTCCCTTATCAAGGCTGCAAACTGTCTAGGGTGACAATAGGCAGGTATCTGAAAGAGACATCTAGCTGCAGATTCCTTACCTTAGAACTTCCCGGGCGTCAGACTGGATTCAGAAGATTTTTCTTGAGCAGTACCCCTGCGCGCCGATAGCTGGTGTCAGTCTACTCCACATGACGTCTGCATCGTCTATATAGGCACCACCTCGGCACGCTGACATTAGTTCTTTTATTTTTGCGCCAGCCAGCGCAGATCCGTAGGAGAGCTATCCCCTGTCATTTTTGGACAGACTCTTTTTGACCTTTTGTTGACATTTTTTCATTCGTGTGTAGGTACTCCATGTCCAAAAAGATCCTGGGATTCAAACCGTTCTGCGTTGATCACCGCGCCATGTCGGTCACAGATCTCCACCTCCTGTTTTTTTGGTTCCTGGAGCGCGACCACAACCTGAAGTCGTGCTCCAACTGCCGGGCCATGGCGCCTAAAGCTTTGAGGGAGCAGTCCCTAAAGCTGCTTGTGGCCTGGCGTCACGCACCTTGGAGGTCTCCTCGGAGGTCTTGTTCCCGGTCTCTGTCGAGAGGAAGGTCAGAACACCGTTCCGGAGGCTTAACAGCCTGACATTACTGTGCCGGCCGTCCGTCTCACCCCCCTTCTCATCCGCGAATACACGGAGCCAGCCGGGCGTCCACCGAGGCGGACGCCAACAGAGCCTCGGACTCTCTTGCATCCTCAGCCTTATTTTCAGGGGCTAGGTTTGGAGGAAGATTAGGAGGGGACACAGGACCCCTTGGAAGTTCTGCCTTGTACTGAAGAAATGGGCTGGTATGAGGAACTGGATGATGCCAGTGGCTTGGATACCTCTCCAGAGCCTGGCATGCTTTCCCCTCCTAACCTGGCTATGGATGAGGGCGCTTCCTTTGCCATGGTGGTGCGGAGGTCTTGTGGTGGTCAAGACCAATGTTTTGATGGCAATACTACAGCCAGACGTTTCCACTTCGGAACCCTTGCTGCAATTTAATGAGGCTTTAACTAATGTTCTTGGGCACTTGGTCCAAGCCTAGCACAGGGGCTCCTGTGAATAGAACTATTGCCCGCTGCCGCAGCCCTGCACCGGGCGATCCAGCTTTCCTCACATCTCACCCGACTCCTGAGAGCTTGGGGGTCAAAGCCTCTACTTCGCGTGTCGTGTTCCCATCTGCACACCCGAATAGGGAATCCAAAAGGCTGAATAGCTTTGGAAAGAATTTTCTCTTCCACCAGCCAAGCATTACGGTCAGTAAACACTGCATGCCTATTGGGTCGTTACTCCCATTCATTATGGGAGACTGGAGACGGTCACGCACATGCTGCCGCAAGTCCCAGAGGAGGCCCAGGCTGTCCTTACCCAAGCTGTTGCAGATGGGAAAGATTCAGCGAAGTTTATCATCTGCTGTGGCCTTGACACAACGGGCTCGCTGGGCAGAGCGATTTCCTTGACACTGGTCTTTCGGCGCCACGCCTGGCTGAGAACATCTGGCTTCTTTGGGGATGTCCAAGCCAACCTTATGGACATACCCTTTGATGGCTTCTGTCTCTTCGGAGATAAGGTTAACGCGGTGCTAGAACGCTTCAAGGATCACAGGCTATGGCCAAGTTCTTGGGCCTTTCTGTAACATCCCGTCCTGCGTCAGCTTTTCGCTCCTTTTGTGGCTGCGCCAGCCCTATCCTAGTCAGAGGACCGTGCGGCTGTAGGCGCTGCTTGCCCTGACCCCGTGAGTAGGGCGGCCAAAGGTCAGGTCAGGCCACACCCCCCCTCCCTCCTCCGCCTCCAAACCCTCCTAGTCTAATCCTCCCAGATCATGGGCGTCCAGTTGGTGGCAGGATATGCCAACACCTCCACCAGTGGCGGGACATCACCTCGAACAGGTGGGTTCCACAGATAGTCCATAGGGGCTACTCCTTCCCCTTCGAGACTACCCCTCCCTCTATGTCTCCTACATACGGTCGGCTGATGGAGGATCACCATGCCCTACTTCGAGAGGAAGTCATGACTCTTGGCCAAGGGAGCCATTGAGAGGGTTCCGTACCAGAAATAGGCTTTGGTTGCTATTGCTGCTACTTTCTGGTCCTCCAAAAAGGATGGAGGCCTTCGTCCTATTCTCGACCCCCGAGCCCTCAACTACTTCCTCAGAAAAGATGTTCAATGCTCACTATTGCTCAGGTTCTCTTTTCCCTGGATCCGGGAGACTGGACAGTAGCGCTGGACTTGCAGGACACCTATTTCCATATTCTCGTCCTGCCTGCTCATCGCCGATACCTGTGGTTTACGGTGGGCCACAAGCACTTTGTTTGCTGGGCTCCCCATCGGCCTCACCAGTGCCCCTCTGGTTTTTCACCAAGGTGATGGCGATGGTCGCAGCTCCTCTGCGGAGATCAGGGATTTCAGTCTTCCCTATCTCGACGACTGGCTGTTGAAGGCGGGCTCACCCCAGGCAGTCGTCGTCCAACTCCAGACTACGCCGAACCTTCTGCATTCGCTGCGGTTTACTATCAACATGCCAAAGTCACACCTTCCCAGACGCTCTTTCATCGGAGCTGTTCTGGACATGGTGTAGTTTCGGGCCTATCCTCCCGAACCGAGAGTCCAGGATATTCAGGCTATGATACCGATGTTTCAGCCTCTCTCCTGGATTTCGGTGAGACTGACTCTGAGGCTGCTGGGCCTCATGGCCTCCTGCATCCTGCAAGTGAATCATGTCAGATGGCACATGGGGGCTCTGCAGTGGGACCTAAAGTTCCAGTGGGTGCAGCATCGGGGGAATCTCACCGACCTGGTCTAGATATCGGAAGGAATTGCACGAGATCTGCAGTGATGGTTGACAAACCACGAAAGAGTCGCAGGCAGACCCATCTCCCTTCCCCACCCAGATCTTACAGTGGTGAAAGATGCGTCACTTCTGGAATGGGGCGGCCATCTGGGGGAGGTGGACATCAGAGGTCGCTGGTCTCCGATGGAAGCCGGGCTCCACATCAACCTGTTGGAGTTTTGTGCGATCCGACTGACACTGAAAGCCTTCTTACCTTCTCTTAAAGGAAGGCTGGTTCAAGTGTTCACGGAAAATACCACCGCCAAGTGGTACTGCAAAAAACAAGGCGGGTGTGGTCATGGACCCTTTGTCAGGAGGCCCTGTGTCTCTGGACTTGGCTGGAACAACAGGGCATATCCCTGGTGGTTCAACACCTGGCAAGTTCCCTAAACACCAGGGTGGACAAACTCAGCTGTCGGTGCCTAGCAGGTCACGAATGGCATTTCCGTCCAGAGGTGGTGCAAGGACTCTTTCAGCAGTGGGGAGAGCCTTGGTTAGATGTGTTCGCCTCTGTCCAACGCCAAATGTCAGCAGTTTTGCACGTTAAAGTTTCCAAAGCGGCTCTCGCTCTGCGACGCTTTTTGTCTTGAGTGAAGCTCAGGCCTCTTATATGCCTTTCCACCCATACCACTCCTGTCCAGAGTGCTCAAAAAGATCAAGAGTGACCGGGCTCAAGTTATTCTTGTGGCTCCGGACTGGGAAAGGATTGTTTGGTATCCTGAGCTTCTGCAGATGAGCTTCAATCCTCCGATCAGGCTGCTCCTGCGGTCGCAGCAGCAGGGGAAGGTTCTCCACCCGAACTTGTCAACCCTGCGCCTCCTTGCGTTGAGATTGAGCGCCAACAGTTGAAAGCACTCGACCTTCCTCCCGAAGTGTGTGAAGTTATTCTGGCAGCCAGGCATTCCTCCACTAAGTCGGTATAGGCCTGCTGATGGCAAAAAGTTTGTAAATATTGTACAGAACGGTCTATTGACCCTTTTGCTGCCTCTGACATCCTCCTTTTCATCCTATCTCTTGCCCAGCAGGGCTCTGTTCTTTGCACTCTAAAAGTTTACCTTTCAGCCCTTTCTGCCTTTCTACGGTTGCCAGACCAACCGCCGCTCTTCAAGTCCCCCATTGTAAATATATTCCTGAAGAGGCTTACACATTTTCCCCCTTTTATTATGCCCCAGTCCGACTTTAACTTGGTCCTCACTTATCTAATGTGTGCACAATTCGAGCCGCTGCACAATTGCCCCCTCCAGCTGCTTACAATTAAGACAGCCCTTTTAGTGGCCATAACTTCAGCCAGGAGGATGAGCAGAAGGAAGAAGAGCATCTCCAACGTCTGGACCCAAAAAAGCGTTATCGTTCTACATTAACTGCACTAAAGAGGTCCGGGTGGACAACCAACTCTTTGTGGGATACTTTAAAGCCAAGAAAGGTCATGCTTTGCAAGATGACCATCTCCTGAAGGGTTATCCTCTGTAATAAAATCTGTTACGCTCTGGGAAAGAAACAGCCTCCTGAAGGCCTCTGAGCTCATTCTACCAGGGCTAAGGCAGCCACCACGGCTCTCCAGCGTGGTGTTCCGGTCTTTGACATCTGCCCAGTGGCTACGTTGGTGCCCCTGCACATGTTTGCCTAGCATTATTACCTGGACAATCCGGTCTTTATGGAGGGCCTCTTTGGCCGTTCAGTCCTACAGGACTTTCTGTTTAAACTTTTCCGCAGCCCCTTCACCGGGGATGGTATTGCTTGGGTATCTGTTCAAAGGTAAGGAATCCGCGGCTAGATGTTTGTATCAGATGGACAAGGTACTTACCTTCGGTAACGCCTTATCTGATAGAGACATGATCTAGCAGCGGGTTCCTTACCGACCCACCAATCCTCCCCACGCTGCGGATCAGTTCTTCATGTCAGGGCTGTTTCCCTTCAGGACCCAAGTTGTTTAAACACACCACTGTCGGGTCAGTCAACTTCATGGCTCCGCGCTTTTGGCTTGGGAAGGCGTGAAAAGTACTGACGACAGTTCGCCGAGGTGGTGCCTATATCATGACGCGGACATCACGATGACTGAGACAACGCCGTCACATGGAGTCAGCCGGCTCCACCTATCGGCGCGCAGGGCTACTGCTCACGAAAAATCTTCCAGATCCAGTCTGACGCCTGGGAAGTTCAAAGGTAAGGAATCTGCAGCTAGATCATGTCTCTACCAGATAAGGCGTTACTGAATGTAACTTGTCCGTCCGGGTCCTTTGTGGGTGCTGGAGGCTATCCCTTTGAAGTGTAAGTGGGACAGGAGAGAGCCATCCTGGCAGCATGGCCCATCCTATCCACACCCAAGTCCCTTTTTTGTCGCTGTCTGGCAGGAATATACTGACCCCCAACAGCAGAGCCATTCACGTGTGACCGGGATGTTGACAGAAGGCACAAATAGGTAGGACAAGAAAATGCCAACGTTCTAAAAGCAACATTTTCAGCATTGACATAAATTCCGACTTTACCACTAAAGAGGGTTTTAAATTACAATTTATTTGAGTGTAAACGGCCTTTTTCTATGTGCTTCCAATCCAAAGTTATCACGTTTTATAGTTACCCAGTGAAAGTCAATGGGAGAGATAGGCCTTGCAGTAGTGAAAAATGACTTTAGGGGTTTTTCACTACCTGGACATGTAAAACTTAAATCTACATGTCCTTCTTTTTAAATACAATCCACGCTTCCCTATGAGCCTTTAGGGTCTTCCTTAGATGTGACTAATATGCAATAATAGGAAAGTTTAGGCCTAGCAAAAGGTTTATTTTGCCAGGTCGAAAAGGCAGTTTAAAACTGCACTACAGGCTGCAATGGCTGACCAGAGACATGTTTTATAGGACTACTGTCGTGGGTGTACAACGAGTGCTGCAGGCCCACTAGTAACATTTATTTTACAGGCCCTGGTACATCGAGTACCACCTTACTAGAGACATACGCTTAAATTAACTGAGCTAATTGGGTGTAGGCCAATTTTACAATGTTTTAGGGAGCGATAATAAGCGCTTTAGCAGTTGTTAGCAGTGGTAAAGTGTGCAGAATCCTAAAGCCAACAAAAACAATTTCAGCAAAACAGGAGGAATGACTGCATAAAGTTTCGGGGAATACCACGCTAAGGATGTTGGGTCTCACACAGGTGATATGAAAATATTCAGGTTTGTTATTCTTGAGCCTAGACTATGCTTTTACAGTTTTACTGGCTGCAAAAAAAATCCAAACTGCACTCCGTGTATGGAGCACCTCTGGCAAAGATACTACCATTTTAGTGAAGGTTTATGAAATACTTTAAAATGTGAATAAATATTACAAGATAACATCTATATTTGGGGGAAAAAAGAGTTTAGATTATATTATATATTATCCTTTTTCCACCACTTTGTATGGCAACAAAGGGGTTGTCAGGGAGTGTGGGTGTTATTTACAAATATACCAACAGTTGCCCTGCACATTCTGTGAGGCTCAAACCAAGAGTAAGACACTCCAAAAGCACATGGGGTGACTCCATGTGTCATTTATTTATTTCTGAGAGCAGAGTTTTGAGCTACTTTTACTAATTTCAGTATCATGCAATGCAACAATAAGATTTACAAATGCATCGCTTTTGGGTAGCCCTTATAGGTCTGTGATTTAGCCCATACAGGTCTGTTATTTACTTGTGTTGCGCATGTGGGTTGACCCTTATTGACCCACTTGCATATGTTGCCTGTGGTTTTTACTTGGATCACGTCCCCGCATCTAGTTGGTAGACCTTATAGACCCATCCACTGGTGGTTACTGTAGTTCACTTCCATTACACTTGTGGTTGGACCCCATATATGCATTAGGTTGCGTTGTGTAGGAATTTACTTGGGTTACACCTTCAGCGCTTTGAGTGAACAGATGGGAACAGGTTTGAATATGTTAATTGTAGTGCAGTTTATCTGTCCCGTCTCGCTTCACTTGTAACATGCTGCAACATACCTGATATGACAATTGGAGCATATTCTCTGAACCTCCGCAATCAACACTGTTCCAACCATGAATAACAAATGTAGTAGCTGCCTACTAGATAATTCAGAAAGCATGTCTTAGTTGGTAGTTCTCAACTTCATGTCCGCTAATGCACGTTTACTGTCATTGTTAGCACTGCAGATAATTAATACTTGGTGCGGACAAAAGTGTGAGTTGCACAGGCAATACATTTTTTTAGAGTCGATTACACTTGCTACATTATATTCACATTGTAGCTAGTAGCCTTTGCCTCTTCTTTGAAGATTTTGCATGACCAAAATGTAAGTTACATGAGTGTTAAGTTAATACACTAACCTCAACGCCTGAATCGTATATTTTTCCAGAAGTATTACTCATCAATGTGATTTTCTGCTGTGCCTTTTACAGAGAGTATGAAAAGCTGAAGGAGGTCCGTAAAGCATCCAGTGAAATGCAGGAGAAACTTAAAAGGGAGCTGTTTTCTACCAGCAATACGGTAAACCAGGTGTCCATATTGTACATTTGCAAAGATTGATCTGTATTTTCCAACTGGTTGTTCACTTAGTGCTATGTCCAGTGCGGCCTCTAGGTTCTGTGGCTACACACTAGGGGATTGAAATATTGTCTTCATAGAGAAGATGATAATTTTGCTTGGGAACTTCAGGCGCAAGCAGTCCTGCACATATCCTTCTGAAAGGGCAGTTTCTTTAACTCCTTTGGATCGAACGTATTCTGTACTGCACATAGTTCCTCCAGTTTCAGATTTTCCATCATCACTTCCACCATCTTACACACACTGCTTCTCCCACTTATACCTCTTACACCAACATTCAAGCAATAAATGTTCTTGTTAATCTCATTTCTCCAAAGATGCCTGCTCAGTTTTGTGCTTGATGCGTGAGCGCTCCTGGCATGAACTCCTGGCTTGCCAAAGGCTTTCCTTCCAGTTGTTAAATACCTGCCTCTTGTAGGTCTTGAATTTTAAGGTTTGCTTGAAACTTTTCTTTATAGTTACAGAAAACCATCTTGGATTTGGAGAAGACAAAGGAAGAGTTACACAGCACCCAGAAAGAGCTGCGTGGTGCGGACAAAGAAATCCTGGTAAGATGTACTGATTTGGCACTTGTTTGATTCTCATGGGAAATAATAGAAATCCCGTACAGGGTAATTAATGAGCAGTTGTAATGCGCAGAACGTGAAAGCTCTGAATAGCTATGCCTGGAACAGTAGAGATTGTGGTACCTGGTTGTAGAAAACCTATATTTCTTAAAGGCTTTTGGCCTATGTTCAGTTTTCTGTGTGTTCTTGCGTAGATTGTTCCAGTGTTTAGGAGAAATGAGCATTGTTTTACCTTTTATGCCATACTTAACCCGAGAGGTGTCCTGCAATTTGCAATTGCAAAGATCATTAAGGAAGCATAGTACCTGTGAGTGTATTATGGCTGGACAGAGGCCCTGTAATTTATGAACAGTGCCTTAAAGGAAACTTAAGGCTTCTTTTGTATAAGACCCCACCCTCCACTGTTCACCCAAGTTTTTTTATTTTCTCTCACGAACACAGAGATTAAAGTAATTGTATGCCGATCACTTTTAGATACTGATTCATTCAAACCATGCAACCGATCCATGGACTCTCAAGAGTCAATAGTTGTGTTTAACATGTAACCAAGTTCCCTCTGCATAGGAGTGCATCATATTGTCACTGTCTTGAATGATCTCATTTACCAATGTCTTGTTGTTGAGAAGTACAGGCCTTCAAAGGTGCAAAAATTGAAGGTAACATATGCTGTATTGCAGAGGGATATCCTGAGGAACCGTGGTACATTTCAAAAATTGATATGTAGGAGAAAGGAGCCCACAGTCTTATATCAGTCAGACTGGAATCATTATCTTAGCTGGCCTGAAGCCCTGAACATTGTTCTCTGAGGTTTTAGTAATTCACTATTATTTCCTGAAGAATCTAATCATTAGGCTTCGAGTGTAAGAAACTGTAGAAATAAAACATCAGATATGTCCCTACCCCTAATCATTTGTGTGTAGTTCATGGGTTTCAATGTTTTCTTTTGCGGTTGTATATTGCCTCCTTTCCTCCTAGTGTCTGCGATGCCGACCTACAAGTGAGCTCTGAGTCAGCAACTTGAATGAACATTATAGTTGGTGTAAGTAACTGCCACCAAGCTCTCTTAATGCAAAATTAGGAGCTGTATCCTCTATGCTTCCGTTTGCAGAAATTCCACTCAAAGATGTACATATTAACTGGTTAATAAAATGGTGGGTGTCTCACAATCTGGGAATGTGACAAGAGGTGGGTCTAGTGCTCAATGTGCCATAGAAATCAAGCTCCCCCTCACTGTGAAGCCCAAATAGGCCAGAACAAGTCTGGGGTTGCTTGTGCTACTATTAAGAGAAGATCTGCCTTGGCCGTTCGAGCTGCACCCTTCCTAGTGGAGGAGGTCCATGCATAATTTGCACAAGAAGGGTTCTGGTCTAGATTGAGATAGTGGGCAGAGAAAATGATGAACTGCAATGCAGCCCAAACTAATTACCAGTAGCTGAGATTATTTCAAGCATTCACACTACACCTTTTTGTTGTCTTCATTCCATTGCAAATGTGCATCCTGGACTGAGTTGTAATACCATTATGAGATTGTGTCTGCTATACAACCCAGTGGACAATGTGACATGGTCGCTTTTCTTATCTTTTAAAGTCTAATCTTTTCTATTGATGCAATAACTTTTCGTTGAAATCATAAACTTAATTCAAAGTACAATTCTGTAGGCATTTGCAGTGCTTTTTAATCTCCTCTTAGTCTCATGTAATTTACCTGTTCTGATCTTGTATTCAAGGCCATAGACCATGGAACTGTTTAATTATAACTCATAGCAGCGGTTTCCAGCTGTGGTCCAGAGATGCCGGATCCATGTTATATTTTCAGGATATTCACTGCCTGTATAAGATTCCTATGTCTAATCAAAATATGCAAATGTATCTTAATTGGATAGCCTGAAAATCAGGATTCTATCGTACCTTCATAGATTCACGCTGGACACCACTGCCTTGCAAAATGTGAACTCTGTCATAAATTCGAAATAAAAGTTAAACATAGAATGCTAGCTTCATCCCACTTAAATTATGCAAGACTTAGAATTGGAACAGATTTACAATAACAACTGACTGAGTTAGCTTAGATTTCTTTTTGGTCAAAAGCCCGAGTGGCCAGTTGCTTAAAACATTCAGACCAGTGAGCAACCAAATTGCAACATTCTGCACCTTTTGGAGTTTAGTGATCTCTCCTGACATTCCTCCGATTGGGACAATAATTTATAGAGGCATTAATATGTACTGTAAGAAATAATATTCCTCCTAGATATTAATAACCTGTCCTAGTCTACTCGTGTAGTAGTTTGGAGAGCTGTGGACCTCGATTTGTGCTTCTAATTCAAATGAGTTGTCTTTCTGTCCAAAGAGCTTGAAAAAGAAGGTGGCATTTCTACAGAAAACTCTGAGCACGCCAACTGAAACCAACGAGGCCATCAGTCGTCTGATATTTGAAAGGTTTGTGCATCTGAATCAAAAGCTCCTACATCTGTCATATTAATCCGTGCACCATTCTTGACATCCTTAGCTTAACCCCTAGAAGTTCTTGGTTACAAGATCTGTTTCGATTAATCATATTGAAATGTGGTTTCCTTGCAAGGCAGAATCATTTAGTTAACCTGGCTTTGTGTTTTCAGTGTGCCAAATGCCTGTTATCGTTTATATTGCACTACTGTAGAGTGTGTCCAGCAGACCCTGAAGGGGTTTGGCACCAAGACAGTGTGGCTGATGCAAAACTTTATCCATAATTCCAAATGCATCACTAATGAATGGAGTTCTGTTTAAGGATGAGTGTGCTTGTGAGAAGAGCGCGTGGAAGGTGTTCTCCAAAAAGTGATCTAGAGGTTCCGTTCAGTGCAGAATTTTAACTGCAAGGCTGCAAAGTTTGCAGAACTGGAGAGAAGAGTGGCTCAGTGGGATCCTGGACTGGGAATTGTTTGTCGCCCTGTCAGTAGCATGCTGATCTGTGACCACCGATATCTGGCTTAGACCTGTAGAGGAAGAGTTCCGTCATCCGACAATGCGGGAGATGAGCATTTAGGCTTTTTCTTGCATTTATACTTTGCGTTAAAGACAAAGTTCCCTCGGGACACAGAATCCATGTGCCTAGAACGTAACCCCTACACTACCAGTTGCTCAAAGGCTCAGCATCACGCTGTTGGGAGGGACATCTTTCAAAGCCAAGAAGAGATTTCTTCTTTGAAAAGCGCATTATACCACTGGGGCACTTCTGAGCCTACCTAATGTGTATTTTTGATCCATAACTCAGTCTTTGCAATTTGTTTTACTGTTTTCCAGATGCCAGTGATTGCAGTTTTCCATTTGAGTGTGCTTTATTACAGTTATTTTACAACAGTAATGAATCCCTCTTGTGTATCACAATGCAATAGTTTTCTCAAAAACAGTCTAAAATGTCATCTAATTGGATACTATCGAGAACAATTTACAATCTAAAAATCAACATGTCCTATCAAAGCCAGCTCTCTTAATGTTTACACTCTTTCAAAACTCTTCTGTATAAATATATTAACCAAATTTCATTAGTTCAGACCATGTCATTGCTTATTGTTCCATGGGTATATCTATGTCCTTGTGATAGGAATGATTTTTGAATCACTGCTAAAATTAAAAAGATGACCATCGAGAAATAATATCAACTGACGGGCACGTCGTTTTGAATGTAAGTTCTATTAGTAATTTTGTTCTAGTAATATAAAGGGGTTAAAGAAGAGCATGTTTGAAGAGGTTGCCTCTGACATTTTTGACTGTTTTTGAGATACTATTGCATTGCGATATTTTATATATTAAGAATTGTATTACAATAAAGGACAGATATTGCTGCATCAAACGGGTCTTATTGTATGGATGGATGGATGAGTGATAAATTGGTGTATGAATGTCTCTCGTGGAAGAAGAGAGTTCATGGGCATGGAACCACGTATGTGATACACAAGAGGGATTCATTGCTGTTGTAAAATATCTAAACCCTGTCCCTTTTGTCAGAAGGGTTGCTCTCATATTTTTTTGAGTTCTTTACTACAGTTATGTCACTACATTACATTTGAAGTCCGAGTTCTGGAATCCCATGAGCTGCATGTGAATTTTGTTTGCTCTTTCTGTGAAGCAAGTGCATATGGCTATACATAGAGTTGGGACTGAGCTTGCTTGTTTCTGTGGAGTAACGGTGGTTTCTGTTTCACTTGAACTTGACTCACTACTCCACATTGACTGGTAGCGCTATGTTCCTGTAGGATTCCCTGCCAGCCCATTGAACATACAAAGATGGAGGCAGCCAGACTGAGAAAGATACCCCAGGTGGGAATATAAAGGTGTTAATGTTTCTGTTACAGGAGTCCATAAAAGTCACATGGTGTGTAGCCAGGAGATCTGTTCGCTTCACACTCCCAAATCTGCTATTTTTTATGGGGCAGGGTAACCATTCTTGTTCCATTACAGTTGCCTAGCACCATCAACAGATCCCTGGGTCTTAGTACAGCACTGGGTTTACCTCTAAAAAGGGACGCGCTTAAAATGGAGTGTTAAGTCAAATACGTTTAAAATCTCGTTAACAGTTTTGAAATGATTACTCCCACCTGGGAGAAAGATGTAGATTCAAGCAGCTTAAGGACACTGAATATCTGTACAGGTTTTCTCTGTATTTTATATGGTTAACACATGAAAAGCCGGTCTATCTTTAAAGTCAAATCACTGTTGTTTAGACCTTAGTTCCTGCTGTCCAGGAGGGAGGTATTGAAAACATTATTGTACTTTTTGGAATTTCACTAGACTTTTTGGATGTTGAAACCTCTTTATAAAGGCTTAATAAATAGTAGGGAGTCTGGGCTACTCATTCTATATCATGGGTTTCATTTGTGATTTGTTGTAGGGCATTCAGACGGTTGTATGATGTTAGCATGCATGCCGTTACCACACATCTTGGGTCTTTACCACGCATTTTCATGTTAGAATTTCCCATTCTTGTATATATATAAATGGTTTGCCACTGTGTAGTTAAACACGAGTCTCAGTTACGATAGGAAGAGCAAAATAGGGATGGGTGTCTGTGCCCGGATGGCTGAAGGCCGTGCATGGCTAGGTGTTTGCTGCAAATGTATCGTAATATGATAGCATAGGGTTAGCTTGTGCCATCCACGCCAAGCTGAAAAATGACAAAAGCTTTTTTACCTCTGCAGGCACAGTATTGCTGCTTTGGATTGGTAAAATACCTTCCAAGCCAACCTTGAATGAATAAAAGCAGTCCCTGACACTTGTGTTTCGCTCTTATTAGAGCTTGTCAACGCGGCATCGCTTTGTCAAGACACAAGGGAGCACCTAGTACAAGTCAAAACAACACCCTTTCAGGCTTAGAGTTCTGATCCTATGCTTAAAGACTTTGCTGCAAAAACTGTGAAGGACTTTGTCACTTTTCTAGCTTGGTGTGGATGGCACTATGCTAATCCTATGCTTACAATCTGCTAGAAAAACAGGCATTTGAGGTGAGCAGTTCAAGAATGTTTTTGATTTTGTAGAGTGTTCCATATAAAGCAGCTGCTCTCCACCTAAAACTTGGGAACTACCCAGAGTTCCCTACTTTATTTTTTTAACTCTTCACTCCCCTGAACCCTTAAAATACCGAACACTTTCTATCTACTAACCACCCCTAAACCTTAAAAACCTTACCTCCCTTTACCTATACTCACCCATAAACCCTAAAATTACCCTTACCACCTTTTACCTCTACCCACCCCATAATCCTTAAATTATCTTCCATCCTTTTTACCTCTATAAAGCTCTAAACTCCGATTGAAACTTATAGCTGTATATCCCTCACCTTTTGAATATTCCCCAGGTGTCAGCCTGGATCCGGAAACTTATCAGCAGTACCTCTGCGCACTGGTAGGGGGTTCAGTTCTGCTACACACTGATGCCTTTCTGCTCTGGAAATGACATGTGACTAGATAGGTGCCACTTCTGCGCAATGACGTCAGTTCCTTTCTTTCTGCTCCACCAGACGCGCCTCTGGTGCTCCCGCTCTTCTATTTGAGACCCTTACTTTGATAAAAAATATTGTTGTACAGTATGCAAGGGATAGGTCGCCTATCAAAACGATGGTATTTGGACAAAATATTGAGATGTACATGTCGAAAGACAGAAATATCGTAAATAAATATTGATGCAGAAATATCGTTGTCTAGAATATTGTGTTTTTCAGGTAAGTAATATTAACAAGACAGTTGTTAATATAGTTTTCAATAATATAGTTGAGAAAAATAGTTTTTAATTTTCTTAATGTGTTTTAGTTCATATATTAATTTTGTGTTATTTGTTTAATTGATAATTTTTTTAAGTATAGTTTGTAATTTTTTTTGCTTACTATTATAAGTATGAGACAATATTTTTGACACTATCATTGTTGATATTGTGTCAATGATTGTAATTGCAATTGCATTTATATAGCGCTTACTACCCCTGACGAGACGTCGAAGCGCTTTTTCGGCGAGTAGCACGCTACTCCGGAACCCATAAGGATTAGTGGTGAATTAGTATAGTGAAATATGAAAGTAATTTGAGTGGTGGATATTAGTCAGTTATTTGGATTGAGAAGGGTAGCAAAGGGATAGAAGAGGGAAAAGGTTTGCATTTATATAGCGCTTGTTACCCCTGATGGGGTGTTGGAGCGCTTTTTTTGTTTTTTGTTTTGGCGAGTAGCACGCTACTCCGGAACCCATAAGGATTAGTGGTGAATTAGTATAGTGAAATATGAAAGTAATTTGAGTGGTGGATATTAATCAGTTATTTGGATTGAGAAGGATAGCGGAGGGATAGAAGAGGGAAAAGGTTTGCATTTATATAGCGCTTGTTACCCCTGATGGGGTGTTGGAGCGCTTTTTTTGTTTTTTGTTTTGGCGAGTAGCACGCTACTCCGGAACCCATTAAAGGATTAGTGTTGAATTAGTATAGTGAAATATGAAAGTAATTTGAGTGGTGGATATTAGTCAGTTATTTGGATTGAGAAGGGTAGCAAAGGGATAGAAGAGGGAAAAGGTTTGCATTTATATAGCGCTTGCTACCCCTAATGAGGTGTTGAAGTGCTTTTTTCTGTGAGTAGCACGCTACTCTGGAACCCATAAAGGATTAGTGGTGAATTAGTATAGTGAAATATGAAATTTGAGAAGTGGACATGTTAGTATGTTATTTCGATTGAAAAGGATAGTGGAGGGATAGGAGAGTGAAGGCTTTAGACTTTTTTTTTTTTTTTTTGGGAGGTCATTGCAGTAGAGGGCGGCTTGAGACAGGTTTTAAGCCATGTTGAGACTGTTGCAAACAAATGTCTGTTGACAGATCCTCATCAGATTTGCCTGTGGTGTCTGGGTTCGAGCGACAACTCTAAAGCCTGTAGTGACTACACGTCGATGAACCTGAAGGCCATATGAGACTATGAGGAGAAACTCTACATTGCCAAGCACCTGAAGTCAAAAGTTCGGTCCCGGTCCCATTTGAGATCTAGAAGTCGCAGGAGTCTTTCAGGGGTAGGACTTCATTTCGATTGAAGGCTTTAGGTAAGTTGAAGAAAAACACAGGAAATCTAAGCGTGACTCGGCCCCTTCCATTCACTCACACTTCCACAAGAAGGTGTGGGATCGGTGCCATACTTCTCCGGGGCTGTCTGCCACTCCTACGCAGATCGAAGAGTACTGCAAGGCCATGCTCCGACTCTTTGGCTCCTTGCCAACTCTCTCTGACACACCTGAGGGCCCCACAGAGGCGAGAGGTTCTCCAACTGTATTACTGCCAGTCGGTTCGCCTTTGGCGCCAGCTGGTCCCTCCGAACCCCCTTTGGGACCGACTCCGATTCCAGTCTTGCTTCTGTCATGATCCCTGCCGGTTCCATGGTACTTCAATGACAGTGCCAACTTCGACGCTGGAAGACTAGGTCCTAATTGTCTCCTCTGTTGCCGAATCCAGCTGGTTCGTCCTTGACTGCTACCATGCTCGGCTGCCGTAAAGACCCACTTCCTCCCTTAAATTTGGCGAACCCTGGATTCCCTGTTTGGGACAGATTCGGACAATGATTATTCAGGAGGAGGGAGATTGGGAGAGGAGTTGGCCTAACGGCTAGGGCTGTCGACCTCGAATCTGGGGAACCTGGTTTGAGTCTCGGCAATGACTCGGAACATCCTGTGATTCTGGGCAAATCACTTAATCTCCCCGTGCCTAACAAGAAATAAATGAATGTGTCCTCATGTAACGCAACTGGTGCTATGTAAAGCGCTCTGATACCCGATACCTTCGGGTCAAGTTCGCGCTATATAAAACTCTGTAAAATAAAAAAATAAATGATTATGATGCGCGTGATGAAATTGTCTAATTTTATCATAAGGAGAATTGGTATGACAGCCTGCAGGAGGCTAGTGTCCCTGACACCTCACCTGAGTTAAGGCTCCTCTCACCCCCGGTCCTGCTACTGAGGCGAGTGCCTCTTAAACCATGAGAATGCGGCTGAAGTTCTTGAGCTACAGTTCCCTACCTTGGAGGTCAACACCAGTGGCCTTACAGAAGTGTTTTAGCCATTGAGCTCCTCTTGCCCTTTAAGAAGCCCTTATAGATAACTTTGTTGGGGGCATGTGTCAAACCTTGCTCTGCTCCCCCTTCCCCCGGTCAAATGCCACCTCCCGGACCCAGTCAGGCCAGCGTTTTTATCTTGTGCTCTCCTGTCCTGAAGGCTCAAGAGTCAAAACGGGTGGAGACTTTGTGAGTCGTTCGGGAGAGGAGTCTTTTTGTCCACCAGCTTGGCTCTTCGATCAGTGAAGGTCAGCTGCCTGCTGGGGCACTATTCTCACGCCCTATTGGACTTGGTGGCTCAAGTCTTACCAGGGACCCCTAAAGATCTTGGTCCTGTCCTTGCCAAAGCCATACCGTACAGTCCGGATGCTCACAAGTTCATTGTGGCTTAAACACCACAGATTCCATCAGACTGGTCATTAGCACCATTGTTGCCCCCACACTCAGCGGCGATCCACCGGTTTTTCAGAAGTTTTTCAGTTGTCCCTCGTATGGACTAGCCTGTTTGGAGACAAGGCAGGCTCTGCTCTCAAGTGTTTCAAGGAGAGCAGGGTCACAGCACGCTCCTTGGGATTTTCTACCCCACCTCGCCAATTGTATCAGCCATACTGCTCATTTCGTGTCCTTGGCAGAGGCTCCCCATACCACCAGCCTATCCCACCACCAGAAGGCACCCAGCAGTTTTTCTGTTGGGGCCTTGGTGCCCACCAACCCTTCAGTCGAGGTCAACAGGCTGTCTAGTCCATGATTCTTCTCCCTCCCCTCCCCCACAGCCCCACCTTCCAAAACCCTTTAGCGTGCCCTTAGCAGAGCACAGCCACCTGGTGGGAGTCAGGATCCGATAATACTTGCAGGGTTGGCAGGCCAAAACATCGAACAGGTGGGTCCTGAAGTTTGTTTGGTGTTTAGATGGGTTATGCTCTGCCTTTCCTTTCCACACCGACGAAAAGCCCACCATGCCTACAGCGACTGATGGAGGACCATCTCTCTCTTTTGCGGCAGGAAGTGGAAGCCCTTTTGACAAATGAGCCTATTGAGTGGTTACCTGCACCAGAAGTAGGTTGTGGTGGTTGTTCCCGCTACTTTCTGGTGCCCAAAAGTGACAGAGTCCTTGGTCCTATTAGACCTGCACCCTCTTAATGAATTCCTCTGGTAGGGGAAGTTCAAATTGCTCACACTGACCAATGTCATGTCTGCCCTTGCCCCCAGAGACTTGATGGTGGAGTTGGATCTGCACTACAACTATTTCCATACCAGTCAGGCAGGCCCATTGGCTCTACCTGCAGTTCATGGCAGGGCTGGAACATTTTCACTTTGCTGTGCTTACCTTTGGTTTTACTAGTGCCCCTCAGGTGTTCACAAAAGTGACGGTGGTGGGGACAGCACACCTTTGTGTGTCCCCCTACCTCAACAGATGGCTGTTGAAGGCGGGCTTGCACCAGGCAGTCGCCAACCACCTCCAGACTACGGCGAACTTCCTGTCAACTAAGGGGTATACCGCCAACGTGCCAAAGTCACACCTGACTCCTTCTCAGATGCTCTCCTTAAGCCGAGCCATTTTGGACACAGTTCGGTTTCATGTCTTTCCCCCAGGGAAGAGATAGGGAAAGTTCCCCTTTTTGACATGGTCACCCCCACTTTTTGCCTGGTATTTGATGTAATTTTGCCAGAAGTGCACTGGGTTCCTGCTGTCCAGGTCCTTGGTGCCAGATCTCTTTCCCTAAAACTGTACAATTGTTCTCCCAATTAGCATTACCTTTAACACCCCCTGTAAGTCCCTAGGAAATGGTACCCCTGGTACCTAGGGCAGGGAGACTAAAGAGGGTACATAAGGGCTGCAGCATGTATTGTGCCACCCTAATGGACCCCTTAGCACACTCATGCAAACTGTCATTGCTGGCTGCGTGACTTGATGCAGAGAAAAATGAAGACTCGACATGGCACACCTCTTGTGTGCCATGCCTGCAGACACTACATGCAGTATAGGTAAGTCACCCTTACAGCCCTAAGGCAGGGTGCACTATACTAAACGTGCTGACATATCTGCATGAGCAGATATGCCCCTGTGATGTTGATTCTTTGATATTACAAGTGAACAGGGAAGCCATTTTAAGAACATGTGCTGGACACTAGTAATTGAGTTCCCCAGCTTCATGATGGCTTTCACCGAAACTAAAGATGTTTGGTAACAAACATCTCGTATTAATAAGCCCACTCTGATTCCATTGATGGATTTATTACTACATGCACCCAGAGGGCACCTGAGAGGTGCCCCCTTTTTTTTCTTTTCCCGAAGTTTTATATAGCGTGAATTTGACCCGAAGGTTTCAGGTATCAGAGCACTTTACATGAGCAGCAGTTGCGTTACACAAGGACAAATTCATTTTTGTTAGGCACAGGGAGATTAAGTGATTTGCCCAGAATCACAGGATGTTGAGCGTCCCTGCCGAGACTCGAACCCGGTTCCCCAGCGTCGAGGTCGGCCACTCTAGCCCTAAGGCCACATCTTGAAAACCTACCTCCTACTAGAGTACTGCTTGACTGGTACGGACCATCCTGCCACCTCAGACAGGTTTCTGACCCCCTGCAGGTGAGAGCCCATGCTCTCTGAGGGCAGAAACCGTGCCTGCTCTGGCCATAGGTGTTGTCACCTCCTCCAGGCAGGATGGCAACTAATCAGCATATCAAGGCAGGAGGCTTCAACGGCTTCTGCCGCTGTTCATATGCGACCCGTGCTTCCCCCAGACAGGGGAAATGCCACCCCAGGCACATTTGGCACCAGGACAGGCGAAAACATTAGCTAGTAAGGAGGCGTGTTACCTATCGGGCTAGTTCTACCTCTAATGTGGGCTACCTGATGTAACACGAGTCCTACCATCTTGGATTTTGGTGGAATTAGGCTCACCGGATCAGGATTATGCCCACAGGAAGTGGTCGTATAGGGGGTGTAGTCACCCTAAAGGTAACCCATATAACCACACTGAAGACGCAATGGGATGGTGATATGTGCATGGAGTTAAGGGAAGGGGACTGGACATCTCTATTGGGTAACTGCAGGAAAGTTGCACGTGATGCAGAACTTAAACGTATACATTATAAATGCGTACATAGGGATTGCTTCACGCCACAGTGGCTGCACAGACCAAATTCCTCCAGATCAGAACAGTGCCCCAAATGCAGAATGACAGAGGGAACCTATATTCACAGGTGGTGGACATGCCTGGGTGTGAGTGCCTTTTGGGGTGAAGTAAGTCCGACTTTAGGAATGCTAACTGTAGGAAGCTGGCTCTGTATATCCTATACCAAAGTAATTAAAGGCTGCACAGAGTCCAGTGTATCGCCAAAGGTAGGCAGAGGTAAAAGTAGATAATACCTTACTCTCTATTTGCAGTAGTGTGGGCGAGCAGTAAGGCTTTATCAGAGGGTAGTGTTAAGCATCTATTGTGCACACTCAGGCAAGAAATGTCACACACTCAAAGACTGAACTCTGGCCAATTGTTTTGTATAAAAATATTTCTTAGTTGTATTTTATTTTTAGAACCAAGCAGAACTTGGTGCAGGTAAAGAGAATTGTACTTTTCCAGACAGATTGATCAACAAGCAAGCTGGATGAGAATAACTTTTGTTACAGGTTCGTGCAAAAATTCAATTACAGTTGTAATTCCTTTTGATTACTTTTTAGATTACTTTTCAAATTACTTTTTCTACTCCGTGTGATATGCCTAGATATCGCACAGGGACATTTCCTAGATAAAAGGTGAGTAAAACAGTTTTCACAAACACTCAATTTCTTATGTTTCCATACAATTTTCCAACTCTACACTTGGAACATTTTTCACAGAAAAGCAGTCAATGCAATCTTATGGGAGGAAATGAAGTTCTCGGTTTGCAGGTAAGTAAACTGTCTTTGGGGTTGAGTTTCTGGGGTTAGAACAAGGGTTCCCCCAGGGTCAAAGGTGCACTCTCAAAGCATCCTCAGCAACACTAGGGCAGCCGGGATGCATAGTGCTGAGGCCCAATGTTATCCAATGGGGGATAGGGGGCCTCCGTTTGGTGGCTGCTCATGGGCACGCCACTTGGATGTGGGAGCAAAGTTCCTAGGGTTTAGCTCAGGGCAAAGGGGGATCTGAGTTAGCACACAAGGTGCACGCACAGCGGCGGCCAGTTGCATAGTGCTGATTTGGCGTCGGGTGCCCTGTTTTCAATGGGAGTTGCCGGTTTTGGGTTTTGGCTGCGGGCTCGGTTCAGGAAGTCTTCCGGGAGGAACCAACAGCGGGGGCAGGTAAGTTGCCGGGTTAGGGGACGTAAGTGCACCTCGGGTCCTCTTCTCCAGGGCGCAGGGCGGCTGGATGCAGGGGTGTCTTTTGAGGTCCGACTTCACCTTACCGGGCCACTCATGGTTGGGGGGGGTCTCCGTGCAGAGGCTGCAGGCAATGTCGGGAAGTCCTGGAGGGGTCAACCCACAGTGGACTCGGATTCTGGAGCGATGGGGACCTCGCTGGGACTGGTGGGCCACTCTGACTCGGGCCGTAGGCGTCGGGTGCAGTGGTGGTTCCAGGCATCGGGTTTCTTTGTCCTCAGCAGGCTCGGAGTCTTTCTTTGGTGATTCTTTTGAAAAGCTGCTGTTCACAGGAGATCGGGTCTTTGTTGAAGGCAGTCACTCCTCCCAGGGGTTCTGGAGGTCGCTGGCTTCAGGACAAGGCAATTGTTTGGCGCCGGATATCTGGAAACTGCAGGCGGGCTGGTAGGGCTGGGGCCAAGTCAGTTCTTCTCTGCAGTTTCCTCAGCTGGGCGTCTTCTTTCGTCCTTCTTCGTAAGTTACGGGAATCTGCCGCCTTGGTTCAGGGCTGCCCCCTAAATACTGCATTTAGGGGGCGTTTTAGGGGTCTCTAGGTCACTAGCCAATGGGCTACTGACCTTAGGGTGACTACACCCTGGGTGTGCGTACCCCACTTAGGGGAGTGGGCACAATCCCTAACCCTGATTGGAGAGTGCCTGCCATCTGCAAGATGGCGGGGGACTGAAGAGTGGGCTTCACCTCGCCTCCCCCACCGGAGGGGTGGTGTTGGCTGAGGTGGGCACACCTTCTGGGCTGTTCCAATTGTTCCCGCCTGTCTTCCTGCAGAAAAGGAGGGGAGACAGGAAGGGGGCCTGCTCCTCATAGCAGGAGAAGACTGGGGTTCGCGTTACAAAGGCCTTTGAAGCTCCCCTGCCACAGATGGCTCTTCCTGACCTGGGGGAGATGTAGACACCTCCTCCCAGGAAAGGCTTGGTTTCTGGGCTCAGGGAGTGAAGGCTCCCACCCCAGGGGTCCAGAAACTTGTCTCGTGGTGGTAAGCTGGTGTTTACCATTCAGGGAACCCACCAGAGGCTGGTCGTTTTTCAGGGGACATCTTTAAGATGCCCTCTGATTGCATGGTATAATAAATTCCCCACTGGCATCAGTGTGGGTTTATTATGCTGAGAATTTTGCTACCACACTTCCCAGAATTCAGTAAAGCCATTATGGTGCTGTGGAGTTCGTAATGACAAACTCCCCGACCATATACTCTTTATGGCTTTACTGCACTTACAATGTCTAAGAACTGTAGGGGTACAGTGCTCATGCAGCTGTACCCTCACCAGTGGTATAGTGCACCCAGCTAGAGGGGTGGCTTACCTATACCATAGGCAGTGGGTTGCAGGCATGTGTCCCATGTCGACTTCACTTTTCTCTGCACCAAAACACGCAGCCTGCAATGGCAGTGTGTGTGCGTTCCGGTACAGGACCTCTAAGGGTGGCACAATATGTGCTGCAGCCCTTGGAGGCCTTCCCTGGTCACAGTGCCCTTGGTACCCATGGTACCTTTTACAAGGGGCTTACATGCAGGCCCTGGGAACCTGATTGGCAGGGACCCAAGGCATATCAAGTCAAAGTGCATCAGAAATCTGGCAAAAAGTGGGGGGTTTACTGCAACAGAAACCCACTTTCCTACACTAACCGAATTTCAACTACAGCCAGCGATAGAGATGCGCTTACTGAGACTAATCACCCCTAATTAAAAACAATAAAAATGCAGAGAAGGTATTGGAACTAGGCCTCACTGTGGCAAAGAAGTGTGTAGCCCTAAGATGGATGTCCAAACGATTGCCCATATGAAAGCAATGGCTAGGTGAATTTGCGAGTTGGATATGGGCTGAATGTGGGGTACGCCACAGGTTGGTTTACAATGGAGCGGAACAGAAAGGAAGAATGGAATGGGGCTTAGTAGAAGTCCAGTTACAACAGGAAATAGGAGACCCTGAACCAGGACATTATATGGTTGGGACAGTTGATTAATACTCTTTTGGTATGTCCGTGCTGCTGATCTAATGTAATTTGATGGTATAGTACCAATCATGCCAAGTGATTCAGTGTCATGTATGGATTTATATTTATTTACACACGGTGTGACTCACATCTCTCTCCTTGTTTATCGGGTGGAGGGGGAACCAGTTACTAAACTGTAATGTTATTTTGTAAAAATCGATATACATTTTTTAAACCTAAAAAAAAAAGGTTTCTATCTGAAGAACAAGTTACTTTAGGTAACACTCCTTCTGGTATAGTCTCTACCTAGCTGCAGATTCCTCATCCAACCCTCCCATCCTCCCCATTCTGTAGTTGGACTCTATCCATTAATGAGATTTCACGTCTAGGAATATGTGTATTGGTCACACCAATTTGCTTTTGGGGCTCTGCGTCTAGGGGCGGAGACATGAAAAAGCAACTGAGAGGGCGCAAGAGTGGCACCTGTATAGGCTCTGCATGTCATTCCCAGAGCGGAATTGCATCAGTGCGGTGCCGCACAGCGCCACCTACAGGTGCCGAGGTACTGCAGAAAAGATTCTGAATCCACTCTGATGCCTGGAGAATAATCGAAAGGTGAGGAATCTGCTGCTACCACAAAGAGTGTTATGAAAGGTAAATAACTTGTTCTTCGCTCTTACTTCCCTTTGCCCACCTGTAACCCTAAAATCACCCTTTCCTCCTGTTACCTCTATCAGCACCATCACCCTTTATTTAAAAAAAAAAAAAAAAAAGTTATTTACCTGCATAGTTAAGTACCATGATTTAAAGGATGTGTGGTAGAGGTTAAAACATATACTGTGTATGTACCTGCATGGTAATTACCTGTGTGGTAAAGGCCGTTTCCCATTAACATTATTGGCTGTTACAGCTAGGTAGGTACCTTTCTCACATGGTGTGTGGTTCTGCAAGTAGTGAATTGCTTTTATTTCACATGTTTAGTAGGGTCCTTGCCCAAATCACACCACACCCCCAACCCCATGGAAGAATAGTTGCATTTGAATTGACTACGCTATGATTTAACGAGTCACATCAAGGCGTCCACTGAAATGTTGATTGTTTTATAAATTTCAGCAAAGTTGATTCTTTCCATGAGTGCTTACGTGGCTATCTATCTGAAATTCCGAGGAAGAGTTTTGATAGTTTCATATCAAAACTAAATGCATTGATGTTTCTAACATAGATGCCTTGTTTGGTATTATTTTCTTACACAATCATAAAGTGTTCTCATTTCCTTGAAAAAATAAAATCTGTTTCCAAGCAATGTAACTGAAGTTGGACGGTGTCTTGCATTAAATTAGGAAAAAGAGCAGCTTTTTCTCCAAGATGCCTAGGGTTTCCAACTTAGCCGGTGACATCAAGATACCATAGTTCTGGTCTTTGCATTTTATTTCTCAACCTTATGCTTTCTTGGAGTTGAGGTCTTGGTTTGCCGTCTTGAAAGATGATTAAGCTAACACACTCGATGACAATTTTAAAGTGAACAACCCAAGCCTGGAAACAGTGTCTTGACGACATGGAGAATCAGGAAACCATATGGAGAGGAGTTGGCCTAACGGCTAGGGCGGTCGACCTCGAATCTAGGGAACTGGGTTTGAGTCTCGGCAATGACGCTGATCATCCTGTGATTCTGGGCAAATCACTTAATCTCCCCGTGCCTAACAAAAAAAAATGAATGTGTCCTCATGTAACGCAACTGGTGCTATGTAAAGCGCTCTGATACCCGATACCTTCGGGTCAAGTTTGCGCTATATAAAACTCTGTAAAAAATATATATTTATATGTTAAGGCTCAGTGCATGGAAAGTTAAATGTCACTCATGGACTGCAGCACCTATTGTGCCATTCTCAATAGTGATAACATGGTTTCAGGGCTACACTATGTAGTCTGACAGCAGCTGCTAGAATTCTCTACAATTATAGTATGCAGTTCCTAATATCTAAAGCAGGTGGTTGTGATCAATCAAGGGCTCCACATGGTGGTGTAGAGCGAGACGTCAGGAGGAGAATCTCCTCCTTTAGGAAAAAGACCCTCACACACCCAGCCACCTAGGTGTCTTGCTTCATCATCGGGTCTGCTCCTTATCGGGTTGGCGCTGCAATACCCGATCGGCACCCGAGATGGGGCCTTCTTGGCGGAGATCTTTATTCCTTATGCCGTAGGGTGTAGTGCGTGTGAGGGCCCTAGAACAGTGTAGGTGTTAATGATGTGTAAGTAAGTGTAATTTAAAATAGGAAGTGGTGGTCCACTCAAAACAATTTTAATGAAGTGTGGCCATCACCCTAATTAAAACCAAAAAGCTGCTAGAACCCTGCTCCACAGACCTGTTAACCTCACCCTTTTGACAGGTAGGAAAACCTGATGTTCGAGGCATGTGAGCTGTAGATCACATGCTTTGCATACTCCTGCCATCTAGTGTTGGGTCTGAATGTTTGCAAGTTGTTTTTCTTCGAAGAAGTCTTTCCAGTCACGAGGTAGGTGACTCCTCCTTTCGGTGATAGTGTGCATGGGCATCGACTCCATTATTAGATTGTTTTTTTCCGCCATTGGGTTCGGACGTGAATTGCTGCGCTCCGGTTTGAGACGAATTCTCGGGTTCCCCTCGGTGCGCAATCCACTTACCATCGACAGTATTGTTTTCGATCGCGTATTCACTTTCTTCGCGTACCGTGTCAAATACAAAAACTGTTTTCGATCGGGAAACTCGTGGAAGGCCGTCGGGCCTACCCGCGTCGGTCCACCTCGCAGTCAATGGAACAGACTCCATTTAAATTTTGCCCTCGGTGCCATGCGAAGTTTCCACTCACCGACTCACACGAACTGTGCAACTTGTGCTTATCTCCGGAGCACAACGAACAGGACTGCGACGCGTGTAAATCTTTCTGATCCAAGAAAATGCTCCGCGACCGTTTGGTTCGACGCCGCGACATGCAGAGCCAACACACCGGTTCCATTCCGGACCTCTTCGGAGAAGATTCCGAACAAGAGACCGGCGAGTCACTAGGGGCCGAGGAAGAACAGGAGGATCCGATATCTGTCTCCGAATCCGGCTCCGATGGGGAAGAAGAGATTCTGCAAGGTCAGCGTATCGTGAGTACAGTACCTCCCTTGCCCCAAAGTCCCACTCAGACTAAGAAAAAGGCTCCGGTCCCACCTCTGCCTTCGGGCCATGGTCGGCACCGACAAAAAGTTTCCAACGCCGCGCCTTCCGGCTCGCCACTGAAACTCACGTTAAAGCCTTCCGGTTCGGGATCTAGTCGTCCACACTCGGGCACTGAGCCGAAACCTTCCGGTAGAAACCGAAACCAGTATCGGGCCCACCTCCTTCGGCACCAAAACTGTCTTTGGATCCGAAATCTTCGGCACCGAAACACAAAGATGCTCCGCAACCATCACAGGAGCCCTGTTTCGAAACCCCTCCTTCAAAACCGGACCCGAAACAAAAAGAACTGTATATTAATCCAAAAACTGGACATTTTACAACCAAATTGCCACATAAACGCAAATCTGACTCAGAGGACACTTACCACATACCTTTTAAAAGGAAACATGTTGGTACTAACCCTTCTCCTCCATCACCTCCTTCCCCACAAACACAGCATTTACTAATTACTCCTACTAATTCGCCACAACCACAAACACCTGATGATCAGGATGATGGGGATGGGGGCAATGATCCTTCACGTGCAGACCCCTGGAAGGATTATAATACAGACTCTCCCACGGATAATGACCCTGATCTTTATCCTACCAAGCCTTCACCACCAGACGATAATGTAGGCTACATAGAGCTGCTAAGCAGGGCTGCTGAATATCATGGGGTACAGTTACATAAGGAATCCCTGGAGGAGGATTTCCTCTTTGAAACCCTTAGTAGTTCCCGAAGAACCACACACACACTCCCTATGCTTAAAGGTATGTTATGGCATGTGGACGACATATTTAAAGACCCTGTTCGTGCACGCATTCTTACTCCCAGGATAGATAAAATATAAACCTGCACCATCAGATCCAGCTTTCATTAAGGGTCAGTTACCTTTAGACTCTTTAGTGGTCTCAAATGCCCGTAAACGGGCCAATTCACAGACATCAGGGGATGCTCCACCTCCAGACAAGGAGTCAAAGCTCATAGACGTATCCGGGAAAAGAGTAGCCTCCCAAGCTGCAAATTATTGGCGTATCGCTAATACCCAGGCCCTTTTAGCCAGGTACGGTAGAGCGCACCAGAATGAAATGGAACAATTGCTCCAGTTTCTACCAGATGAACACAAAGCCAAAGGCCAAGACTTAGTGCAAGAGGGGAAGCTCACCTCTAATTCTTCAACCAGGTGTGCATTAGATGCAGCCGATACTGCGGCTAGAGCCGTCAATACCAGTGTGTTGCTAAGAAGACACACCTGGTTAAGGATTTTGGGTTTTAAACCCGAAGTTCAGGCTTCCATTCTTAACACACCATTCGACAAACAACATCTCTTTGGTCCTGCAGTAGACACGTCCTTAGAAAAAATGAAAAAGGACACAGACGTGGCGAAATCTATGGGAGCTGTACAGTCCCCTTCCAACCGTGGGTCCTTTCGGCGCACCTTCTATCGTGGGGGTCCAAAAATATCTCTTCAGAAACTTCCTCTACATCATACAAGGGCAACAATCAACCCTCATCCTCAAGAGGTTTCTTTAGAGGAGGCTACAGGGGCAACAATGGCAAGGGTAGATGTAGGGGTTCTACAACACGTACCTCCCCCTCAAATACCAAACCGTGATTTGCCTTCAATTCCCCCCGATCATTCAACACCTGTCGGGGGACGTCTTCACAATTCCTCCCAGTCTGGCAGTCAATAACTACAGACAAATGGGTGTTAGGAATTATCCGTTCTGGTTATTGCCTGGAGCTTACCAACAATCCCCCAAACATTCCCCTGCGTTTACACAAAATGTCACCAGATCATCTACACCTCCTCAAACAGGAGGTTCAGTCTCTCCTTTTAAAGGGAGCCATAGAGCCCGTACAACTAAAATATCAAGGGGGGGCGTAGACCCCCTGTACTTTCTAATACCCAAAAAGGATGGCTCTTTCAGATTTTAGACCTCAGAGAGTTAAATCATTACATTCAGTCAGATTATTTTCACTTGGTGACACTTCAGCAAGTGCTCCCACTACTACAGCAAGGCGACTGTCTACTCTACACTTAAAGGACGCATATTTCCATATTCCAATACATCACGCTCATCGCAGATATCTCAGATTTGTGGTAGTGGGGCAGCATTACCAGTTCAAAGTGCTTCCATTTGGAGTCACCACCGCCCCCATAGTATTTACCAAATGTCTGGCACTGGTCGCTGCTCACCTGCGAAGACAACATATTCATGTCTTCCCTTACTTAGACGACTGGCTCATCAAAGCCAACACTTACAGGAAGTGTCTCCAACACACTCACATAACATTACATCTCATCTCATCTCCAACCTTCCAACACACAAACCTATCTAGGAGCCACTTTAGATACTCAAAAAGCTCTCGCCTTTCCCAATGCAGCCAGAATTCGCAATATTCAGGCTCTAATCACTCCGTTTCAGCCCATACACTCACTACCAGCTCGAGTGTATATGCAACTGCTGGGAATGATGTCCTCTTGCATTATGATTGTCCCTCATGCAAGGCTTCATATGCGTCCCCTTCAGGAATGCTTAGCGAGTCAGTGGAACCAATCGCAGGGTCTTTTAACCGATCTAGTGTTGGTAAACGGCCGCACACATCGCTCTCTGCAGTGGTGGAACCCACAAAATTCATCCAAAGGGCAGCCCTTCATAGACCCGGTTCCACAGACAGTACTAACAGCAGACGCGTCGCTCACTGGTTGGGGAGCTCATCTCCAGAATCACACAATTCAAGGCTTGTGGAGTCACAACCAAAAGGCTCTCCACATAAATCATCTGGAGCTGCTAGCAGTGTTTCTAGCGCTCAAAGCTTTTCAAGTTCACCTTCTAGACAAAGCTGTCCTAGTCCACACCGACCACATGACAGCTATGTACTATATACAAAAACAGGGGGGAGACACACACTCTCCAACTGTCACACCTAGCTCAAGACATTTGGAAATGGGCCATACATCACAAAATTTATCTCCTAGCAGAACACCTTCCGGGAGTAAACAATCAGATTGCCGACCTTCTCAGCAGACAGAGGCAGCAAATCCACGAGTGGAAACTCCACCCTCAAGTTCTCCTCCCGTACTTTCAAAATTGGGGTTTTTCCTCAAATAGATCTTTTTGCCACACACGAAAACGCAAAATGCCCAAACTTCGCCTCCAGGTATCCATACCCGCCTTCCAAAGGTAATGCACTATGGATGAACTGGTCAGGGATATTTGCATACACTTTTCCTCCTCTCCCACTCATTCCATCAGTGGTTCGGAAACTCAGGCAAACATCCCTCGCACTAATCCTAATAGCTGCCACGTGGGCGCGCCAACCTTGGTTCACGACCCTCTTGGAGCTATCAATAGTTCCACATCAAAAGCTACATCTCACATCCAGTCTCCTCACACAGAGCATGGAGAAATCGGGCCCCCAGATCCCAAAGAACTCAACCTGGTGATCTGGCTCCTGAAATCATAGTTTGGATATCTGAATCTTCCTCCAGACTGTATGAACATTATCAGAGAGGCCAGAAGGCCTACGACAAGAGCTTGTTATGCAGCCAAGTGGCAGCGATTTGTTATCTATTGCAATAATAACAATATCAATCCTTTTGGATGCTACCGTACAAAATATCATCTGTTATTTATTACATTTACAGCGGTCAGAATTAGCTTGCACATCCATCCGCTTACATCTTGCTGCTATAGCCGCGTACCTGCAAAATAGACAGCACTTGTCTCTGTTTAGAGTACCAGTTGTCAAAGCATTTATGGAAGGACTGAAAAGAATTATACCACCAAGACTTCCACCTGCCCCAGCGTGGAATCTTAACATAGTCCTTACACGATTAATGGGTCCACCTTTTGAGCCAATGCATAAATGTGAACTGCAATTTCTCTCATGGAAAATCGCTTTCCTCATTGCAGTTACTTCACTGAGGAGAGTGGGTGACCTACAGGCACTAACCATAGAAGAACCTTTTTTCTAACTTCACAAGGACAAAGTGGTCCTTCGTAAATTTCTACCTAAAGTAGTATCTGCCTTTCACATCAATCAATTGGTTGAGTTACCTGTGTTCTTTCCTCAGCCAGATTCTGTGGCAGAACAAGCTCTACACACTTTAGATGTTAGAAGAGCTTTGTTATATTACATAGAAGGAACAAAACCATTTTGGAAGACAAAACAATTGTTTGTAGCTTTTGCTCAACCTCACAAAGGCAATCCTATATCTAAATCAGGTATTGCTAGATGGATTGTTAAATGTATTCAAACATGTTATGCAAAAGCAAAGAGAACTTTAACAATACCCCCTAGAGCGCATTCCACTCGTAAAATAGGGGCTACTATGACTTTCTTAGGGAATATTCCCATAGTTGACATTTGTAAAGCTACAACATAGTCTACGCCACACACATTCACCAAGCACTACTGTGTAGATGTGTTAGCAAGGCAGCAAGCTAATGTAAGCCAGGCAGTACTTAGAACACTTTTTCAAACAACTGCAACAGCTACAGGTTAGCCACCGCTTTGGGAGAATACTGCTGTATAGTCTATGTAAAGCATGTGATCTACAGCTCACATGCTTCAAACGGATGATGTTACTTACCCAGGAAGCATCTGTTCTTGGCATGTAGAGCTGTAGATTCACATGCGCCCACCCGCCTCCCCGGGTACCTATACCTGTTGCAGTTCTTCTTATTTACATACATACGCATGGACATCTTTATTCTACCTTTACAAACTCCATTCTCACCCTCTGCGGGAAAACAATCTTAACAATGGAGTCGATGCCCATGCGCACTATCACCGAAAGGAGGAGTCACCTACCTCGTGACTGAAAAGACTTCTTCGAAGAAAAACAACTTGCAAACATCCGGACCCAACACTAGATGGCAGGAATATGCAAAGCATGTGAATCTACAGCTCTACATGCCAAGAACAGATGCTTACTTGGTAAGTAACTAACATTATCCTTAAAATATTGAGTAAATCACACCTAAGCGCAACTTGCTCCCCACAAGCTAGGGTGCATAAATATTTAAGAATGGAACATATGTGGCACGAGAAATGGCATATTCACATTTTTAATGGTCGGGCTGAAGAAGACACGCATGAAAATTCAAAAAATAGATTATACACTTTAAACTATAACCTTTGACCTGCACCAGCTACAGACTCCATTTAAAGACTTATTTTTGCATTTAATAAAACTCCTATCTAATGGTAAAGTCAAAATTTTATTAAATAGCTGGTAAATGTAACTATTAGAAAGTTACGTTTCCCCTGCCTGAAGTTGTTGGAGGCTAATTTGCCTTGACTCTTTGGCAACTGCCCAGCCAAAAACTTGATGAGAAAGAGGTGTGAAATTCCTCCCAGGAGCTAAACAATAGGTTGACCTGAATGGCAAAGGGTGTTTGGGGGGGGGCTGAGGGAGGCAGTGGGCATAGGTTTGATACCACATTGTCAGATCCTACCTGACAGGTCCGTTTGAGCCACATGTAACACTTTGGTGCACTTGGAAGTGAGAGAAGAGGATTCCAGGACTTCTATATCACCTGTCTGGGTGCTGTAGTACCCTGCCTTCTGTCTTCTAGATTCTCCAGTATTGAATCTTTCATAGATTCACATGCTTGAATCTTCCCCGTCGTCATGGTGGGAGTCTCGCGGTAGTTAGAAAAGCAGTACTATAAAAGTACATTAGAAACCATCAAAAGAAAAGAAAACTTTAACATTCGTCAGCATCTTTATGTAGGTCCAAACTTTGACCAATCAGAGACCAGCCCTAGACCTCCACTCCCCAGCAGAGCCACCATACCTCAGATTTCTAACCGCGTGTCGTGTGTAAGGGAGTCTCCCTGAGCTCTGCTCAGTTTGTCAGTGAGTGAACTTTTGACCCTGCTGAATTCACCTCAAGGTATTGTTTTTCTATCTTCTTGGATTCTAAAATGTCAGAGGGATCTAAGAACGCCGAACACCGAGGGTGTATGCTACGCAGATCAGCTTAGAGGGACCGCACACGGAACCCCGGGCCGGTCTGTCCCCTACACACTGGGACTACGAGTACATATCGAACTGCGACAACTACACAACTGAAGACATAGCACACTAATACGATATCCGGGGACTATTTGATTTTATTTAATCACTGGTCCTATACAACAGAAGATACAGCATACTACTCTAAACTCCCCTCGTTTACTCCACTACGAGGATCTAAAGAGATTATTTTTTACGATCACTTCTTGACAACTACCTATTGACATCTACCTAAACAGCAGAATTAACAAATATATGGCACACTGACCTACTTATATCGTGGCAATAAACAGATTGTGCGCCAATATTAACAGCCCTGACGAAGTTGCTAAACCGACGAAGCACTTGTTGGCTACGGCTACGGATACAGCGAACAAGATCTACGAATAAAAGATCTCTGCTGATATCAAATATTGGGATGACTGCATTACTTATATGAAACAATATTCTCTTGTCCATGACACTGTATATTTTGATTAGCTACTACTGTACGGTTTTTACCCTCTGTATACAAAGTGTGTGCCCAAGGTTTGCGAATCTAAGAAGAGACCTTGCAGATCTTGTGGGAAGGCACGACTTTTCTCTGAGGACCCCCACAAGGACTGTCTCTATTGCCTTTATCCCAAACATACTGCTAAGGACTAAATACTGCAGAACCTTTTCGGCCAAAACTTTGAAGGACAGGGAGGCCAGATTGTTGTTATGGCTCCAAAAGAAAAAATCCAGATCGGATTCTGTATCTGATGTTGAAGAAAGTCCTGGGCCGTCCTCAGCTGAGAGGAAACGTAAAAATGAGGGCTCTACCTCATTAAAGGCTGATCCATAGAAAATTAAGGCTGATAAATCCTCCACTGCCCAACAAGCAGCCATGAAACACAGAGACTCTGAACAGAAAAAGTCTTCTGCTGCTTCTCTGCCTGTCACACCTCTAAAACAGGCTCCGTCGTCGACGGACCCGTCGTCGAAAATGACGGCTAAATCACCGTCGACGTTTGTGGCTACGACCGTGTCGACGACGGCTGTGATGACGGCCTCGTCAACGAATACTATGACGATGATCACCTCGTCGATGATGATGACGACGACTACTACGTCAGCGGTCACGTCTACAGCTCCGACGACGGGAACACCGTCGACGACGTCTTCTACGGCCCCGCTGACGGGCACTCCGTCGACAACGGTGTTTAAGTCCCCTTCTAGACTGCCGGTATCGACGACGATCACTTTCAGACGCCTCCCTTCGTCGCCGGCGTAGTCAACGGAACAGAAACGGGACATTAAAAGACTTCAGTTAATTCAAAAGTCTCCAGGTCTGACATCTCTAACCAAGATATCACCTGTGCCTCCCTCTCACCTTCTTGAAACGGAGGAATCAGGAGACGAGAGTTTGTTCGGTCCGGCTTACAGCCCATCTCAGCTCAGGGTTAAATGCCAGGACACTGATGAGGAAGAAGAGACACATATACAGGACACGTCAGAGTTTGTGGAAGGGGACTACTCCTTCACGGATCGTCCTAGAACTCAACGATAAGACTCTTCAAGAGCACTACCCATATGAAGCTTACGAGGAGCAACAGGAGGTACGGAGGGATTCCATGTTGGTGCCAACCTCCCTGGTCACTGACCTTAGGCACATGCTCAATGATTACTACAGGCGATTTCCAGACTCTCACGCTCCAATTCAGTTAACGCCCGGTGGACCGGGTAATCAGGTTCATTCACCACCGCCAGTGGTTACCCCACTGCCTGCTTCTCAAGAAGAGAGACCAGCACCTCTGTGCATTACAATACAAGATGCCTACATTGAGAGTGAAGCGGACGATCAGCCTGAGGAGGGTGAACTCATTCAGGATCCGAACTTGGTTGGTCGAGAATGGGATGATTACGTTGCACCATCCTCGTCGTCGCCTTCTCCCCCTCCAGCGAGTTCGCCTCCGGGAGATATTGGAGGCCTCCATGAGTTACTGGAAAGGGCCTCTAAAAGATTCGATTTGCCTTTGCCCATAGTACAGATTGAATGCTTCCTCCATGATTTTAAGGACCCTGCTAAAAAATCGGTTCGATCCATACCAATAGGGGATTATATATGGAAAGAAGGTTTGAAACTTATGAAGAATCCGGCCTCCGTTCCGGCTGTATTACCGAGGATGGAAAAGAAATACAAAGCACCCGATTCTGCTCCTGTGTGCTTGTTTGGGCATCCTCGGCAGGATTCAGTAATTATGCAGGCGGCACAGAGGCGCTCCAGGAATCCGGCATCCCTTTGTTCAGAGCCTCCAGACAGGGTAAACGGCTGGATGGCATCGGCAGACGCTTTGCTACTATGGCTGCTACTTCCATCAAGGCCTCCAATGCTTTAGCGATCTTGGGGCGATAAGACCACCAATTGTGGTCAGATCTTGCACCTCTTCTTGAACACCTTCCTTAGGATAAAAAGAAGGAAGCGAAAGCCCTCCTGCTGGAAGGTGCTAGAGCTTCTTCTGAAGTTATTGATTCAGCAATGGATCTGTCTTAAATTGCTTTCAGACAGATGGCAGGAGCCGCTATTCCTCTGGTGGCAGGGCTGGCTGAGGGCGCGATGTCCTTCCGCCCTGAATTTGAATCGAAGATCTTGGATATGCCCTTCGATGGGGAAAACCTGTTTGGAAAACATGTCAACAACGAACTACAGGGTATCAAGAAAGATACAGACAGCACGTTCGTTAGATATGCTGCAGCCGAATGCGCTTTCAGTCCTTTCGTGGAGGAAGAGGACGAGGACAGTTTCAACAAAGACAGTCCTATTAATCATACAGATATCAGCCTTATTCCCAACAAAATTATAGGCCGCAGTATGGGGGTCAGCAGCAACAACAGTTTTGTGCTTCCAATGTGTCGTCCAAGCAGCTAGACGCAAGCCTTCGGCACCAGGTAAATCACAGGATTCCTCTAGACGACAGTGACGTTGTCCGTCCACCAGCCACCTCTTCTTGACGTCAACCTGAGGAAATTCATCATCTTTCTTCTTTTCTGTGCCAATGGGAAGCCATCACGAAGGACAAATGGGTATTGGACATCATCTATCGGGCCACACCCTAGAATTCGTTCAGAAGCCTCCTCCAAATCCGCCTTCAAGGAGAACACTTCAACATCTTATTTTGCTGAAGCAAGAGATCTCGACCTTGCTCTTAAAGGGGGTAATAGAAAGACTTCCTTCCAGTCAACGAGGGAAAGGATTCTATTCCAACTTCTTCCTTATAAGGAAAAAATGCGGGAAATGGAGGCAGGTCATGGATCTCAGACACCTGAACAAATACATCAAGAAGCAATCATTCAGAATGTTGTCCCTGCAAGAAGTTCTCTTATTGGTGAACAAAGGGGAATTTTTAGCATCCCTCGATCTCTTGGATGCATACTTCCACATTCCCATTCATGCGAAGCACCGTCAATTCCTGAGGTTCGATGTGGCAGGGTGTCACTATCAGTTCAAAGTTCTACCTTTCTGCCTTTTGCTCAGCTCCTAGAGTTTTCACGAAATGTATGGCTGTGGAGAAAGCACTATGCGCCAGAGGCCAAAGCCACTTATTTGGAGGCACTAAAAAAGTATCACGTTTTATGCAGGTCAGCTCGTGCATCCTTCTACACGGCTAAAATTATGTCCGCCCAAAACTGTCAGAAAACCCTATTTAAAGTTGTGGCGGACCTCTCTGCACCGGGTGCGTTCTTGCCAGCCCCTTCACTTCCATTACATCACTGTAACGAACTTGCGCTGTTTTTTCATAATAAAGTTATGTCTATTCATCGTGAGCTTGTGTTGGGTTGTTCTCATGACAATTTCATCTTTCCCCCCACTCAATTTTCTGATCAGGTCATGACGGCTCCCCCTGACTTCATACCTGATGAATCCTGTCAAGTTAAGGCCTGGCTCCCAATTGACTTAACCTCTTTGAGAAACCTACTGGGGAATATCAAGTCGGGCTCCCCACTTAATCCTCTCCCCCCATCTAAGCTCAGATGTTTGGACGAACTGTCCCTCGAGGTGATTGCTAAGCTTCTTAATTCCTCCCTAAATATGGGCCAGCTGCCTCTTAATTGGAAGCACGCTCTTGTGCTTCCATTGCTGAAAAAGACTGGCTTAGATCCCCTTTGCTTGTCAAATTACAGGCCTATATCTCTCCTCTCCATTTTTTCTAAAATATTGGAAAAACACATTAACTCTCAACTTTCAGTACATGTGACAAAATATAAGCTGTTTCATCCATCACAGTCTGGCTTTCGTTCTGGTCACAGTACCGAATCTGCTTTGTTGGGGGTCACGGAGAACCTTAGACAGCAGCTTGACTGTGGGGCTACAGCAGCGCTCATCCTATTGGATTTGAGCGCAGCCTTTGACACTGTCTCCCATTCTATTCTGGTGGATCGCCTTGAAAGTTCTGGCATTGTGGGTATAGCCTTGCAGTGGCTGATCTCGTTTTTAAAGAATCGCTCCTTTCAAGTTTTTTCTCACTCTGCAAAATCTAGTCCTGTGGCATTAACATCTGGAGTTCCGCAGGGTTCAATCCTGAACCCTCTGCTTTTCAACCTTTATGTTCGCCCTTTGGCAGACATTGCAGAAAAATCTGGGTTGACCATCTTTTCATATGCCGACGATACGCAGATTATTTTCTCGTTATCGCTGGCTCAACACCAGGATCCTTCTTTACTTAAAATTGGTCTGCACAGCATCTCTTTATGGATGTCCAGAAATGCCCTGAGGCTGAATGGTTCCAAGACTGAGGTACTCATTATGGGGAACAATCCTGAGCATTGGGGAGCCAGCCACTGGCCTGGCTCTTTGGGACCTTTGCCTACGGTTAAGAACCTGGGCTTTTACATTGATAGCAAGCTTTCTCTCGCTGCCCAGATCTCAGGAGCCACCTCGGCCTGCTTTGCGGTCCTCAAGTGGTTAAAGAAAATTCTTTGGCTAATTACACCAGCTGCTCAGAGGACTGTCCTGCAGGCCCTGGTGATCTCTAGGCTTGATTACGGTAATGTGCTGTATCTGTGTGCGGACAAGACCTCTGTACAACGTCTTCAGCTCATTCAGAATGTAGCAGCCCGCCTACTTTTCAAATTGCCTCTGCACGCCTCCGCTTCCCCTCTGCTCCACCAACTTCATTGGCTCAGGGTCAGCAAGCGTATCGCGTTTAAGGCCCTCTGTTATATGTTTCGAGCTCAGCACGGCCTGGCCCCTGTACACATACTCAATCTTGTCAAGCCTTATCGACCCTCTCGCAACTTAAGATCGGCCAATCTCTCGCTTTTCACTGTCCCCAGAGTACGTCTGACTCGCACGGGAGGCCGTTCGTTTTCCTTCCTGGGACCGAAATTATGGAATTCCCTTCCGCTAGATCTTAGTAATTGTCAATCTCTCCTCGCTTTCCGAAAAAAGCTAAAGACCTTTCTGTTTAGTCAGGCCTAATGGCCAACTGAGCTCCACTCTCGTCTGTGTCCGCTTCAGCGCCGGGAAGCCCTGTTGGGTAGCTGTGCGCTCTATAAATCTTTTAAATAAATATGGCTCCGGTGGTGGCTTTTCTGAGAAGGCAGGGCCTCCTGGTTTATCCCTACCTGGATGATTGGCTGGTAAAAGGGTCCATGTTCCACTCTGCAAGAAGATCTATACGGGCTTGTCAACGGCTGTTCAAGTCTCTAGGCTTGCAACTCAATGTAGAGAAGTCATGTGCGATCCCAAGCCAAAAACGCATATTTCTCGGAGCGCTTTTGGACACCAGATTAATGAAGGCTTTTCCCACTCCAGAACGAAAGCACAAGATAATGCACTTAACAGCCCTTCTGCGCGCAAGAGAGTCCACTTCTGTGAGAGTGTAAAAATCTTTGCTAGGGATGCTGTCATCATGCATCCCGTTGATACCAAATTGTCGTTTACACATGAGACCTCTCCAAGAGCAGCTGGACATGCAGTGGATTCAGGTGCGGGGCTCCTTCGAAGACATCATTCTCATCTCTCAATGAAACAGGCCCTGTCATGGTGGGAGGAAGAACGCAATATCTCTCCAGGCCTTTCATTTCAGACACAGCCCAGTTACGTTATGACTATGGATGCCTCGATGGACGGTTGGGGAGCGCATCTCCAAGAATTGCAAATCCATGGAAGATGGTCTGTTCAAGAAACGCAAATGCACATCAATCTCTTGGAACTGAGGGCAGTTTTTCTGGGACTACAGGCGTTCCTTCCAAGAATCCAAGGCGTGGACAACGAATGGGCGTATTCTTCAGAACCAACTCCCAATGTCACAAGTGGGAATTAGACTGGAAGCAGCTATGACGAATTTTCAAACTGTGGGGTACTCCGAAACTGGATCTCTTCGCGACCATAAATAACAAGAAGTGCGAAAAGTTAGCCAGCAGGTTTCCTCAGACTGACTCTTGGGGGGGGGAATGCTCTGCACATGAAGTGGAGAGGAATGTTCGCCTATGCTCTTTCGCCGTTCCCTCTCATCCCAAGGGTTGTATGCAAAATGAAGAGAGAACCATGTCAGCTCATTCCTCTGGCATGGCTGAGGCAGTTTTGGTACCTGGAACTTCTACTGTGCTCAATATCTCTGCACATTCACTTTCAACCTCTGCCAAACTTGCTGTCCATGGACAACGGTCAGATTATTCATCCTCAGATGAAATCTGAGTTTATCGGCCTGGAACCTCACGACTATGAATTTACAGATCTAGACATTGCTCCGGATTGCAAGTCCGTCCTACAGCGTGCCAGAGCTTTCTCCACTAATAAATCATACACTGCAAAATGGAAGAGATTCTTCCACTGGTGCGTTGAAAAAGGTATTCATCATTTTCTCTTGACCCCGGAACAGGTATTGCCTTACCTTCTTCTTTTAGCAAACTTCAAAATTGGCACGTTCATCAATCAAAGTGCACCTGGCAGCAATTTCCAGGTTTCGCAGGAAACCAGGTGAACACTCGCTGTGGTCTACCAGAATAGTAAAGTAGTTCATGAAGGGCCTTTTCAGAGTTTTACCACCCCTAAAGCGCCCTGCGATTCCATGGCAGTTAAACACAGTCCTCACTACACTAATGAAACCGCCCTTTGAGCTGATCCACAAAGCTGGATTGAAACGCGTCTTGTGGAAAACAGCTCTCTTGTTGGCCTTGACGTCGGCTAGAAGAATCAGTGAAATTCAGGCCTTCACTGTCGCCAAACCTTTTCTCCAATTTAAACAGGATAAAGTAATATTGAAAACAAATCCACCCTTTATACCGAAGGTTCCAACTTCTTTTCATCTAAATGGACGGGTAGTACTGGCAACGTACTTCGGAAATCCTTCTACTCCTGCTGAAAGGGCGTTACATTCTTTGGATGTGAAGCAACGCCTCAAATTCTACATCCATAGAACAAAGGTTTTCAGGAAATCAGAACGGCTCTTTGTATCTTTTAGATCTCCAAGGAAAGGACAGGCTCTTTCAAGGAATAGCATTGCACGTTGAATTTCTTCTGCGATTGTTTTCTGTCATAACAAAGCTGGAAGACCTCTGTCCACAAAGGTGACTGCCACTCCACAAGGAAGATGGCAGCTTCTACAGCCCTTTTTGCTGGAGTATCACTGGCAGACATTTGTAGAGCGGCAACATGGTCGAACGTGCAGACGTTCACCAAGCACTACTGCCTGAATTCGGCATGGAAGTTAGATGCTGCAGCGGGTCAAGCGGTCCTGAGGCATCTGTTCATGTGAGGTACAGTTTTCATATCTATTACCTCTGTTCTATTTTTGGAAATTAGACACGATCAATGTTTATGATGAATATATATATGTCAGCGGAGGTGATGGCAAAATGAGACCTCATATCCCAGCGTGCATTTGAAAATGAACTTCCACCAAGGGAGGAGCACTGATAGCTCACTAACCACAAACACGCAGGGGAAATGCGGCGGCCATAAATCACCTCCGCTGACATGGCCTCTGAGGAGATGCAAACAGCGGCATCGAAACGCGTCAGGCCATGGACTTCAAAGGGATGTTAAGCTGCCTGCTTGGTTCAAATGGAGTTTGTAACTCACCTGCAGCTGTGTGCGGCCTCAAGCTTCTGGGCGTTTTTGGTTTCATATATATATATATATTCGCCAAAACCTCTCCTCCAGAAGAAAAGACAAGCGGCACACCAGGGGATTTGCACACATTTTTAATGTGCACCAAGACTACGTGTTCGGAAAAAGGATAACGCCGAAAAGCGTCGTCTTGGTGCACATTAAAAATTTGTGCAAATCCCCTGGTGTGCCGCTTGTCTTTTCTTCTGGAAGACTGGAGGAGAGGTTTTGGCGATTTCATAAAAACGGCAGCTGCCGCCGTAGCAGGCACTGACACCGCTGGAAGGAGAACTGCGATAGCAGCAACGCGAGCAGTATATATATATATATATATATATATATATATATATATATATATATTCCAGTAGAAGGCTAGTGGAGCCGAAACGCGTAGACCGTCCTGTTTGTTCACTTTTTATGGTGTGAATAATAAATCACTTTAAAATTACCCTGCTGTGGTGCCGTGACTTTCGCAGGGAGAGGACGCGAAGGAATTGAAGATATATATAGATATATATGTTTAGATATATAGATATATTTATATGTTTGTGGTTATTGACTTGGATATAGTGGTATCTATATATATATTTTATTTAGACACCCGTTTATTTTCTGGATTCCGATCACAGTTTATAGTCATATGTTTATTCATAATGCATACGAAGGTGTCTTCGCCTATTCGCGATGATTAAAGTGATGGTACTGCTAACTACTCTGATTCAAGCATGTGAATCTATGAAAGATACAATATTGGAGAAAAAAAAGTTACTTACCTGTACACTGTGGTTCTCCAGTATTGATATCTTTCATAGATTCACATGCAGCCCTCCCTCCTCCCAGTCTAGGCTTGCCACTTTTTACCTCATGCGACTATTAACCCCAACACACTGGTGCGTGTAATCTGAGGTATGGTGGCTCTGCTGGAGAGTTGAGGTCTAGGACTTGTCTCTGATTGGTCAAAGTTTGGACCTACATAAAGATGCTGACAAATGTTAAAGTTTTTCTTTCTTTTGATGGTTTCTAATGTACTTTTATAGTACTGCTTTTCTAACTACCACGAGACTCCCACCATGACGATGGGGAAGATTCAAGCATGTGAATCTATGAAAGATATCAATACTGGAGAACCACAGTGTACAGGTAAGTAACTTGTTTTTTGTTGTGGGTGCAGGGCCTGCTTCAAACTGAATTTTAGTGGTCGATGTTGGTGCACATTAGTATTAATATGGTACACTCACCACTCACACTCCCAGCCTCAGTGGCCAGGTTGAGTGTGGTCGTAGACCTTCACCATCTTGGATTTGCTCTGACGCATTCCATTTTGGGTGTGTTTGCAGTAAATCAAACAGGAAATACTTAACACGTAGGTAGGCTACGGCCTGAGAAGATTTACTCAATTGGTCAGAGAGGGACTAGAAGTGTCTTAGGGTGCCCCCGCCCACAGACTGGTGAACCCTACAAAGCTGAACCTTCACCCATCCTTCCACAGAGCACTTTTTGGACTTCCAGAAGAGAACTGGATCTGTTGCCTCTTAAAGACTGGGCCTGCTCCCCCTTGTTCTCAAGAAACAGAATTGGTCGCCCAGGGTTGGTTGACTGGCTTCCTGTGCGTCTGTAGGGATACAAAAAGCTCAGGAGGCCTTTTCCTTCCAATTCGCAGCTTACCAGTGGCAACTTGAATTTTGCCTGGACTTTTCTAGTGGCCTCTGCCTGGCACCTATAGGGCTCTAGGCCCCCCCCTGAGGTTCTAGTGTGTATGGTCGTAGAAATTTACTTATGTGGTTGAATGGGCATCAGGAAAAAGTTAGAAAATGTTTTTAAACTTTTGCTCCAGAAACAAGCTGACCTACTGCTAAAAGTACCCAACCAGCAGTTCCTCAACGTCTGATTGATTTTCAGATTAAATGCTCCAAAATCACTGAATAAATGGCAGTCCCTTTCTGTTGGTATATCTGACCACGACTCAGTCGTGGTTGGCTTCAAATTGCGCCTAGATCCTGGTCTACTGTGACCGTTGGCCACCATTGGCGCTTCATGGTGATATTTTTACTTTATCCTTTAAAGATTCTTATCTCCAGTTCCCCTTATTAAATTTTTGTTGTTTCCTCTTATCTTAATCATAACGTTATTCTCTTTATTTTTAAAATGGTTGTGGGGTTTTGTGTATTCTTGTGACTTTTTTTCTTATGTGTTTGCATTGCTTAAATACTTTATACATTGCTTGTGATTTAAGCCTGACTGCTTTGTTTGATGTTACCAGGGATTGAGCACACATTTATTTAATTTAATCTATGTGACATCAACAGGGGGTGGCCGTATCCTTTTCCACAGCAAATAATCCACTTTCCCGCAGCCTACATATACGATGAGTAGATTGAGACCAATTTCACATCTTTTCTTTTGATGTAAACATGGTTGACTCAGTCTGAGCTTGACTTCCAGCCCTGCCCCACTAGAACTTCAGCGACCCCGCCTTCACCGCCCAGCTGATGGTGAAGAGATTGACCTTGATATGAACTTTGACGTGGATACTCCTGATCACATACCTCACAAGTCAGTCATAGCGCCTGCAAAGAAAATCAAACTGGATCCAGTTGGGTAAGCCCTTTCCTGATGGTTCTGGGCATGGGGCGGTGTTGATTGGTTGGGTGTGGGGTTTCTTGTCTGTTCTTGAGCTATTATTTTAAGACCTGCTCCAAAACAGCTTACATATGATCTTCTAAGGGTTGCCTGTAAAATGTTGGTCACCTGGCGTCCTAATAAAGGGTGTCTTGATTAGTATTTGCCATCCTCTTAGACATAGGCCCACGGTGTGGTGAATGATACTGTGTAATTGTGTATTTACAAATCCTCTTTCAAAAATACGGATGCACTCCCATATACCTTCTACGTTTGAATTGTTAATTGAGATCTTTATAGGTAATAAGCTCTGTGGCATGGCCCATATGGCACGTGGTGATTATGCAGCTTTATTCCGATCTTCACAATGGGAGCAAAGATTTCTGCTCTCACACTGAGTCCTCGTGACAAGCCTGTCTTTTGATTCCCTAAAAAACGGTTATTTTTATGTGGATGAGAACAATAGCCCCTCCTTTCCTCCTGGACTTATCTCGAGTCAACTTGTTACCTGTTAACTGATTGCTTCTTTTAGACTGACCCCGGACACAGCAGGTGCAGATGAAGGGCCATATGAAGATGACCTCCATCCTCTTTGCCAATCGTAATGCTAAACCCTTCCGTTAAGCTCCCACAAAAAAGCCTCTCCACATTTCCTACTGTGAGGTTTCTCTGCTTTCCTCCCCATTGCTTCCTTTAAATGTACTTCCTTATAAAATATAAGGTCATTCCCACGTCAATATTGTGTGCATGCATTTTGTCACATGGTACACTAAGGACCTTAAGCAAAATGGGTTTCTTGCTTGCCTCACTTTTCTTATGAAATGATGCCCTCTAGCATCGAGGAAAGTGCCTTCGCCCCACCCTTCTGCCCCAGATTCACCATCCCAAGCTGTTATTGTTGCATATGCTTAAAAATGCTGGGTGTGAAAGACTGTCCAGTGATCTATTTCCTCCCCTTGTGTGGATAAAAAAGTGTTCTGCTTGCCATACTTAATAATACCTCCTTTTTTGATTGCCTGAAACAGGAGGTACTGTAATTTATTTGCACACACATTTATTCAAAATATCTGCGGTTTCCATACTTCCCTAAATGATCATATCTTTGAGGGACATGCATGTTAATGCTTTCTTTTACTTATCCAGGAATGTGATGAAATGTCTACCAAAACACGTTTTGCAGGAAAGCGGCAGAAACAAGGTAATTTGAATTACAGTGGACTAAATATTTTTTTACACATGTAAGGTAATGAGTGCAGTGATTAACAAGTAAGATAGCTTAAAAAGTACATAAATTCATTAGCTTCAGTGTTCTTTAAATAAAACGTATGTATATCTATATGAAATCCTTAAATCAGTGGCCCATTGAAATCCTCTTGTTCTTTGGTATGATGGTTATTTTGTAAATTTGAGATATGCCTTAGTTATAGGGAAAGTGATACGTGGGAAAAGTATTTTTTGTTTAGAACTTCAGCCAAGTTTGACAAATCTGCACAAAACCTTAAAAGAATATCATGCAATTCACTTCATTTCAATCATTTAAAGTTTTGAGTAGATTGGACAGAATGTAGGGGTGGAACGCCTTTGGAGCAAAGACACAATAGTCACTTTTGGAGCAAAGAGACAATAGTCACTTTTTAGGAGTCACAAGGTATTTTTGTGCACCACCTCTGAAAGAAATGCTGGACAGAGGCGAACACTAATTTCTTAGTAAATGATATATCTGTTTGTCATTGATTTGTCCAGGAGCTCGGCCTCACAAGTTCATCTACTCTACTTCGATGTATGTTGATGCTATGTGGGCTACCAACCATGTGTGGGGGCTGGAGCTGCAGATATTTGTAAAATCAGCGCCTGACTTTTAACATGTTACTACTGATCTATATCAATGTCTGAGGCATTTATTTTGTTGGCATTTCCAGGCTTCTTTTTTCTGATCCTATCTTTGTCTTTATCGCATCCAAAACCCATCCATTTTCAACTACAATTCAATGCTATAAAACATGCTGCCAACCCTCACCTGCGTTGATTACCTAGCACACCAATTACCATGCATTAAGACAAAACCACCAGTTTCTTTAAACACTTCACCTTGACAAAATATATCCCAGTCAGCCACTAGCACACCACCTCATTCAAGGGTTACCTAGTTTCGACACCTACCTAAAACAGCCACATTCATCATGTAACCCATCCTGATCTGCTTTATGCTCTGCGCTTCTTGCCCGCCTCAATACTTCATTATCTGTTGGCTCCAGCAAACATGTTCATAAAACTTTGCCTTAATAACACCCACTCATCAATGAAGCACTCCCTGAAGTATGATGTGGAGAGAACTCCTTCATGTCTGATGAGGAGACTCTTCCCACTGTCACAAAATCATCCTTAAGAAGAAAGAGGGGAAGATGGAAAGGAGTAGCTGTAACACATTAACAAGTTGACCTTCACTGTTCCTCTGTTTAACCTACCTCTTCTTCTATGGCAACTCTGATAGCTCTCATCAGTGGTTGTGAACGCCCCAAAATATATTTAGCTACCATCCCAAAAAATCAGTTACCAGAATATAAAGGCTAGGGAACCTGGCAGCCTGGCTGTGATTAAACGTTCACAAATGCCTCCATATCAAGCCTACACTTGGAGCTCTCCACTGGCTTCCAGTAGAGGTCAGGATCAAAGTTACAGTCCTCTTCACCTTCCTTAAAAGCAAAGTATGGCAAAAGCTTGAATACATCCAGAAACTAGATTCACACCACTTCCCACCCAGAAACCTCTTGTCTTCGTGTGCCCATCTGATCATTAAATGTCCTTCTTGAGGGTGAAACAGGGTGCCAGCTCCCTTGTAATACAGAGCCCCAATCTGTGGTACACTCTCAACCCCACTGCACTCTGCGCCCCTGCACTCTGCACCCCTCTGCTCGAATTTATGCCATTGCATTGTACGTTGCTGAATTCTGTGCCGATGCACTCAACACCACTGCACTCTACACCAATGCATTCTGCACCAGCCCACTCTACGCCAGTCTGTGCCACTGCACTCTACACCACTCTACTCCGCACAGCTGTACTCTACTCTGCACCACTGTTGTCAACAACACTGCACTCTTTGCCAATCTATTCAACACCTCTCTACTGCACTCAGCACCAATGCATTCTACGCCACTATACCACTGCACTCTGAGACTCTACTCTGCAACAGTGCACTCTACGCCAATCTACACTACTGCATTCTAGGCCCATACACTCTACACCACTTCACTCTACGCCACTACACTCTGCAGCACTCCACTCTGCGCCACTGCACTCTACTATACAACATTCTAATCTACTCCACTGCATTTACCAACGCTGGATTGTACACCACTGAATTATATGCAGCTGCACGCTACACCACTATACTCTGCAGCATTCTACGCCAATCCACTCTACACCAGTCCATCTACTCCACGCCACTGTACGCCATTCCTACGTGACTCCATTTTGTGCCACTCCAATACACCACACTCTATATGCCGCTCCACTCTGCGACACTCCACTCTTCGACACTAACTTTTAGCCATGCTAAACAGCAGCCACGCCGGTGTACAACATTATTAAAATCAATTGGCAAAGCCAATAGCTCTTGCATAGGTGAGACCTATTGGCCTTGCCAATGCTTGTTAGTGGACATTACTAATTTATGGAATGTTAGTCAACTACAAGCCTCACTAATGCATGACATTGGAATAGTGTTAAGGTCTCATCCACGTTTTCTACCAATGTTTAAATCACTTTTTCACATAAATCATGCAAGCAGGGGGGCGTGGCTACGGCGCGTTACGGAATGGCTGCCTGTTGAGGGAGCTCCGTAGGCCAGGCTTAAACATCCGCCAAATACCACCGAAAAAGAGCGCACGCACTGGTACAGACTGGCGGTATCGATTGGTGGGCACGCCTAGCACGATCGGCAGAGATCTCGAGTTTGGTGGCCAGCGGGAACCTGTGGAGTCTAGAGGGGCCGCGGCAGCGCCTTCTCCTAGAAAATGTCGGCCGCGCTGTGAACGGAGCTCGAGCGCCGGGGACGGAGGCACTGTGCGGGTTGCATCGCACGACCTGGTGGATCGTAGTGCGGCTCCCGTGCGTGCTGGTCCGATCTGCTGCTGCTGCAGAGGCTGCATGCTGTGTCGCTGACGGCGGACCCGAAAGAGGCTTGGAGCCGAGGCGCTGGGCTCCGAGGGAGTGCGCCGTCGGATCGGCGATTCCTGTGCTGCGGAGCGGCGGTGCCTGGCGACCCGGAGGGACATCCTGCTGCCGGCTGGAGAGGCGCCTACCCCGGAGGCCTGCGGAGGGGAGGTGAGTGAGGTGGCGGTCGCTTGCCAAGTTGGGTCTGGGCGGGTCTGCGCGGCGGGGCCTAGTCGGCTACGGGCTATTGCCCTTGCGGAGTCTGGGCCCTGCGGTGCGGGCCGGCTGGGCCTGGCGGAGTACTGGGGCCGTGCCTGCTTCCCCGATACTGGGGCGCGCGGCCTGATCTTCTTTGCCACTGGTGTGGGGGCGCCGGAGGGTAGACTTTGGGGGACGCCTGGCACCCTCGGCCTAAAGTAGTCTGTGCTTGGGCGTGCCGGGGTCGCCTGTGGCCCCTCTGGTGCTGCTGCCCGGGGCTGGGGGTTGGTGCTGGGCCCTATGAGCTGCGTCTCTGCGGGGCGTGGGGCTTACGAGCTGCCGGGCCCAGATCCTGGCTTGAGGACCAGAGGCTGACGCAGTGGCAGGGGATCACTCCCAGGGCATGTTTACCGCAGTGGGCGACTGGCTGGTATCTGATCCCACGTCGAGCAGCGGGCAGGAGAGCGCGGGGATCTGAGACGGAGAAACCACGTTGTTGCTCTATAGCCTTGCTCCTGGGCTGAATTGGCGCTGACACGGAACTGAACCATTGGGCACTTTGTTGGCTGTGCAGCCTGAGCTGATGGGGTTGTCGGGTTGATCGCCGGCGCACTGTTCAACCACCGAGACTGTGCATTAGGGGACCTGAATACACCATTTGTGGCGCTCGAGAACAAAAGAGCGACCCCTAACCTGATCACGCGCCTGGTCGTGGGTGCGCTGTCCCAGATACGCTCAGACACCATGGGAAAACCCGACCCCAAGCAGCCAAAGCTCCCATTTGAAAGCAAGCGCAACACTCGCGCTGCGGAAAATATGACTGAGGTCGCTACAACGCAGGGTGCCTCCGAAGTAGTGGAGGGTCCGGAAGATGACACAAGATCTATACTGCTTGAGTTACGCTGAGGCATGAAGACCATTGACCGTAAGATCGATGCACTCACGTCCAGTCTAGATGTGGTAAAAAGAAAGGTGGATGCGCATGAAACCAGGCTTGATGTGCTGGAGAACAGGTTGTCGGATACACAAGATTCCCAGGCTGAATCGCGGACACAGATATTGCACATGGAAAAGGTACTTGAAGTAATAAAAGCGAAGAATGAAGATTTAGAGGCGCGTTCCCGCCGAAACAACCTTCGTATAATTGGCCTGCCGGAATCGACAGCAATATCAAAAATGGAGCCTTCATCGACAACCTACTGCGCGAACTGTTTGCCCCGGTGCTCTCTACGGTCATGATAGTGGTCGGGCGCACAGGTCGCTTGGTCCCCGGCCTAAGCCGGGAGCGCCGCCGCGCCCGATTATTGCACGCTTACTAAATTACGCGGACAGAGATGCTATACTCCGCGAGGCCAGAGCCAAGAGCCCTATCAACCACAAAGGAAATAACCTGTCCTTCCCGGATTATACACCAGCCGTGCAGGCGGCCCGCCGAGAGTTTGTGCCGGCGAAAAAGAACTTGCAGACTGCCTCTGTACCATATGCAATGCTATACCCTGCTAAATTAAGAATAACGCACGACGGACAATCACACTTTTTCACGGACCCCAAATCTGCATTGAAGTTCACAAAACACATTTGCCCAAATAGACCCCGTCAGGGTGGTTCCGGCAGCCCGTCGGGGACCTCTGACGTCGGAAGATACAGATCACTAACTGTTGTTCTTGCTCAGGGTCTGGGTCTCGCAGTCCTCAGGGCTGTCTCCTGCGATGTGTCTAGCACGGGCTCTGCTGTGATGCCGTCATAATCTTGTTGTGTAATGTATAATGTTACTGAATGCCGGGGACGCCCTGGTGTGGCTCTCCTTCATGTTTGCTGGGTGCGGTAGCGCGCACCGCTGACCTAGCCTGGCCACCCCGCCGCATGGTGGGTGTTTGCCGCCGTTCCCTCCCCCCCAGTGAGTGTTCCCCTATTAGACAGAGTTTATCTGGGAGCTTTGGGTAAATGGTAGGGAGGGTGGAGGGGATACAGTCTCGACCTAATTGGGAGGTTGGAGTGGGAGGGGGGAGGGCAGATGGGTTGATTTTGATGGTGGTGTTTTTTCTTTTCTTTACTAATGCATTGCCGATGTCTACAATGGGAGATAATGGTCACTATAGGATTGGATTGTGTATTCTTGCTGCAAAATTTGTTGTATGCCAAGTTGGTGTTCCATACTCGCTGACAGATGCAAGAATGGGCCAGGGGTGAGAGGTACAGATTGATAACTTGGAACATCAAAGGGCTAAACTCCCCGAAAAAAATTTGTCAGGTGTTCGCTTATCTACTGCAAGAAACGCACTTGACCATGTTCACGGAGCGTAATATTGCACTCAAATGGGGCGGGTACAGGCTGGCCTCCTCATACTCCTCATATGCTAGAGGAGTACTCATTTTGGTCAGAAGAGGGGTTGCATTTACACCACTGCGTACATATACAGACGAAGGAGGGCGCTGCGCCATGGTACAAGGTAAATTGGGGACTTCACTAGTCACTATAGCAAACATCTATGGCCCTATTGCGGACGAGCCGGAGTGCTTCTTGCGGATGTATACCAAGTTAAGGGAATGGCCTGAGACTACTATCATATGGGGGGGCGACCTCAACACATATTTAGACCCTGAATTGGATAAATCTAATCCACTGACCATTCGCACTCCCAGAGTGGCTCAAAGTGTTCGTAACGCCATACTGGAATTTGGTCTGGAGAGTGCGTAATGGCTCGGTCAGAGAGGGGACACATGCTACACCAGCGCACAACAGCTGGTCTAGGTTGGACTACTGGCTTCTCGGGGGGGGGGGGGGATGCGGTTGACTGGGTGACAGCGGTTGACCACCTTCCGCGCACATTGTCCGATCACAACCCTGTCATGCTGGATATCACCATCCCTACGACACTACATCGCCCCTTCACATGGCGGCTGCGGCCGGAGGCATTACTATACCCCCTGTATGATGCTGCTGTTCGCACGGCCATAGAGCAATACTTTGATTTTAATAAAGGCTCGGTGGACAGTGCCTCTACCTTATGGGAGGCCTTCAAGGTGACGATTAGGGGAGTGTGCATAAGCACGACAGCTGGCATACTTAAGGACCTTAGAGCTCAACTTGCAAAAATAGAGGCCACGCTTCAGACTCTAGAACGTGACTACACCGCCGCTCCGGCGGCTGATACCCTGTCTCGCATACACGACTTGATCCTGGAATATGACACTCTTGCTGAGTCCGAGATACGCTATGTCTCGGGCAGGCATACAGCACGTAGATATGGTGAGGGCGGCAGACCGGGCCGAAACCTAGCTAATAACATCAGAAATCGTACAGTACAATCACACATAGACAAGATAACGGATACTCAAGGGGGGGAACACTATAACCCGCTGGACATAACTGATCGTGTCCGCGTTTTTTATGCTGACCTCTATACATCCAGGGGCGGAGCTGCCAATCCTGAGCTGGAGGAGTACTTGGATGATATAGCCTGTGCCTGGCTGTCGGACGCCCACAGGGAATATCCGAGTCAGCCCATAGATGCTGAGGATATAAAAGCAGCGATCAACATCCTACCGAATGCAAAAGCGCCAGGGCCTGACGGTCTCACTATTGAATTCTATAAAACCTATGCAGATTTACTCACTCCTTATTTGCTAGAGGTGTACGCCGAGGCGCACGAGTCTGGGATCTTGCCCCCATCGCTTCGCCAGGCGCTGATTGTAACGCTGCTTAAAAAGGAGAAGCCTCCCGATCAATGTGACTCGTACAGGCCCTTATCACTAATCAACATCGACGCGAAAATTCTTGCCAATAAACTACAGCCCCTGATGCCATGCCTGGTTCTCCCGGACCAGTAGGGCTTTATACCCGAGCGATCCACGTCGCATAACTTGCGGACCATATTTGCAATGCTCCACGTTTTGGAGCCCAGCTTGCCTGCCGCGGCGGTAATGCTGGATGCGGCTAAGGCCTTTGACTCCATCGAGTGGAAGTATATGTTTTTTATCTTGCAGCGCATGGGATTCCCGCCAGTTTTCATGAAGTGGATTATGTTGTTATACTCCGATCCATCGGCTCGTGTGCGGGTGGGTGGACTGACATCGGAACCATTCTCCATAGGGCGTGGCACCCGACAGGGATGCCCCCTGTCACCGCTACTATTCGCTATTGCAATAGAGCCCCTGGCGTGTGTGATACGGCAAAGACACAGGGAAGCAGCTTTAAATTTTACTCATTGCCCAGTTGCCATATCACTATATGCGGATGACATGGTGTTATTCCTCCGTGAACCATCTCGCTATCTGTTGCAGCTTTTGCGTGAATATGTCAGATTTGGTTTGATGTCTGGGTTGACTGTAAATTGGGATAAGTCCATCATTATTCCCCTGACGGAGGTTACGACCCAGCCGGATGTGGAATATCCGCTGGTCTGGACAGCTGACCCTGTCAAATACCTCGGGGTCTGGATCCACCGCGATCCAGATGTGGTTATACACGAAAATTACGGACGGGCGTGTAGCACTTTAGACCGGCAAGTCGACAAATGGATAACTATGCTGCTGTCCCTGGCGGACAGCATAGCACTCACAAAAATGGTGGTACTGCCGCGCTTTTTATATCTTTTTACCAATGTCCCGCTAACCCTGACGAAGAGGTTCTTTGACTCCCTCCGCACGACTCTGCTCCGACTGGTCTGGGGGGGAAAGCAGGCCCGAGTAAGTTGGGCCGTTCTTACACAGGACTACGACAATGGGGGATTCAGTGCACCGGACCTACATGTTTACTATCTGAGTGCACAAGCACAGTACACATACTTTTGGATCAGACCACATGCATTCACTCCGCATGTCGCATTGGAGGAGGGGGACGCTTCTCCCATCCCGCTGCGCAGTATACTCACCCACACGAAGCGTGGAATCCCAAAAACGGACATAAATACAATAGACCCCACGGTAGCCGCGTGGCAGGCGATAGGGAAACTGGCCAACAAACTGCCCATCTACGCCCCAGCTATGCACATAGAGCATCATGCTGCACTATCAGTAACTCACGAGACAGGGAGCGATGCGTTTATTAAACGAGGCCGGCATGCAGCTGATGCAAGATCTATATCCAGCAGGAATGTTTCACACCACAGACACCCTGCAATATATTAGCAACCCCACGCTGCTGTTTCGATTCGCGTTCCATAGACTTAGACACGCAATCAGATCACACTATGTCACTTACCCCCTCGAGCCCCCACACTGCACTCTCTGCAATTGGTGTTGACTACCCCCACTAATAAAAAATTGGTCACTAAACTATACAGGGCAATTCGTGCCGAGAGACATGATGGCCCCGACAAAAGCCTGGAGCGATAGAACGACGAACTGACCCCCGCGATATCCATGTCAGACTGGACGCATATATGTGGCCTGATGGGCAAACTATCCCCGAATGGAAATCTACGTATTATTCACTTCAAATACATACACCAGGTATACCACACGCCAGTGAGGCTACACCGCTATGGCTTGCGTGACTCCAGCAGGTGCGAGAGATGCGGGCAACCTGAAGCGGACTTCCTGCACCTTGCATGGGAATGTAGAAGAGTAGCTTGCTATTGGAATGCTGTGGTGCGCGATGTGGTTGAAATGTCGGGGGTGGAGATACAATGCACACCCTTGGTATGCTTATTGTGTTGTATTCCACAGGTCAAAGGGGTAATGGGCCGATTTATACGCTTAGCGCTGCTGCTGGCTAAACGCAGGGTGGCTGTTACGTGGGGTGGTAAAAGATCGCCGAAAATAGAGCATTGGATTAAAGATCTAGTTTACTGCAAAGATAATATGGAACTATATGCAGAAGAATTGCCGACAACCTCAAGGCCGAAGGACATATGGGAACCCTTGCGACAATTCTTACGCCAAAGGGCATTAGCGGCAGCACAGGACGAAGTGGATTAGGCGTGACACAATCGCGATATCTGGCTTGCCGAAGAGGCAGCATATCAGTAGAGACGATATGGCACCTATCTCTCCCAAGACGTCGGTAGGAATATATTTGTTCAGCCTATTATCACTGACCTTATTTGTTATAATTTGATGTTTATTTTTCTTTTATTGGGTGGGTATTGGGTAAGACCACCTCGCACGGTGGTATTGTAGAGCATATGTTTATTTTCTTGTTGAAATGCAGTAAAAATACAATTTAAAAAATTTAAAAAAATCATGCAAGCAGTTTTTAGTGCTCCACAAGCTGACTAATCGTTACACAATTTTAGTTACTACTCGAGCTATTATAACACAAAGATTTATCAAATTACTGTACAATTCTTTATAGCTTTTACGCAGTCATTTGAGGGCAATCCAGTACCTATATCAGGTCTGACACTTTGGATGTCAACCTACTTCTTTGTATTGCCGTAAGGGCATGTTTGAAAGGAAAGACAGGCACTGTTATTCCTGGATAATACATCATTGCCAGACATTTGAAAGGCTGCTACATTGCCTTCTATCCACACTTTCATACAATACTGAATATTGAGTAGGTATCCAGGCAAGGCAAAAATCACTGGGCAAACAGCTTTATAAATTGATTTGGTTCTGTTACTACTCAATACCCTACTCCATCTTGCTGCTTTGAAATCTGTGCTAGCCATGTAAATCTACTACAAAAAGGTGTTCACTCATACAAAATATTTTCAATTTGATATGTTACGCTTCCTACCTCTCTGTGAAGTGTATGTTTGTATTCATTTGTGTGTGTGTGTACTTAGTGATGAACTGCACAGTAGTGGGGGAAAAACAGTCTGAAGGTGGAGTCTCACTGTTGCGTTATGGGTGTCCTGTAGACCTAATATGTAGTCATTCCAGACCTCTTGCCTACATTCATGCAAAACTGTGGGAAAGAGAAGTTGCAGATTCAGACCTCAATTATTACAGGCAGAGTATGCACAATGTGGAAATCCACATCCTGTATCAAATTTAAAGCTAAACATTTTCCATGCTCATTGCCTTACCAGGAAAGAGTGCTCCTATTAATTGACAACACAATTGCAGTATCTATGCAAAGTGCTCTTCTGTCTGTGCTATTATAGAGCTGTTTGCTGGACACTGAAGAGAACTATGCTACTCCGGTCTACGCAACTGATGATTAAGCAGAACTATTGGCGGGTTCTGTTACATCACCAAGCACATGTGGGTCCTTGCATTTAGGGTTGAAATCTGTTCTTCAGGTGGTCCTACTCGCAGTTAATCTATACTTTCGAGGACACCTTCAGGTGATTTCAGTATGCCTCTTTGATGAAGCATGGGTTCACTTGCATATGGCTTTCTGAATACTTGGTCAGGGTGAACGCAAAACTTTATTCTAGTAGTTTTTGCCTAGAGTGATTTTCAGTCTCTTGAGAAATTATTTTCTGTAGATGCCTTTTATAGCACAATTGTAACATAAGCATAATGTGCCTAACAAGTTGTTTACTCTGGCAGATGGCTGTGTTTGCTGCCTGCTTTTCAAGGCAAACCTGTTGCAGCAGTTTAGTTCAGGCCCCCATATCTCTCCATGATCGCTGAATTTGAGCATCAGGTTCCTGAGAACGTTACTTATGAACACTTTAGCCATTCTAAGAATACAGTTCAGCTAAACTCTCAGACTCAATCAAAGAGCTGGATGGCCTCCACTCATTTGTTACCCGCCTCGTTTGTGTTGCCCTCCTTCTTTTACCACTCCTTCCTATCTTTCCACTTCCCTTTCATACTTGTTCATCCTCCTCACTCCACCCTGTGTCTTCTCCCTCCACCTCTCCCTCTTTTCTGTCCACCTTTTTTTCACCCCCTGTCTTCTCTCTACACCTCACACCCTCTTTTCCTCACCTCCTTTCTTTCCTTTCTTTACACTGCTCTTCCTTTACTTCCTTTACTCTACCCATCTACTCTACCCCTCTCAGTGCTATACTCTCCCTTGTTTAATCACCCTTGCTTCTTCTTTGCTTCTGTTCTCGGCTTTCGAAAAGATGCAGATGAGGAGACAGCATTTTATTTGAAAGAGACTTCTAGCCACAGATTCCTCAGCTTAGAATATTCCTCAGGTATCTGATCTCTCCAGCATGGTCCAGATATTGACGGGGACTGCAAAAGCTCTTCAGTAGTATCTCATCCCTTCCCCACCCAGAGCTCACAGTGGTGGCAGATGCGTCACTTCTAGTTTGGGCTGGCCAAGGAACAGAAGACCCTGGTCTCCAGCGGATGCTTCATATCAGTCTGCTGGAGTTGAGAGCGATTTGCCAGGCATCCAAAGCCTTTCTTTCGTAAATTAAGGGAAGGCTAGTTCAGATGTTCAGACAACACCACCGCCATGTGATATTGCAACAAGCCGGGCGTGGTGGGGCCAGGGACCCTGTGTCAAGAGGCCCTATGTCTCTGGGCATGGCTGGAACGTCAGGGCATTTTCCTGGAGGTTCAACATCTGGCGTGTTCTCTGAAAGCAAAGCAGACTAACTCAGGTGTTGATGCCTTGGTTAGATCTATTCGCCACCGCTGAGAATTCGCAATGTAGGCACTTCTGCACGCTGAAGTTTCCAATGCAAAAACAACAGTTGATGGACAGAATGCAGAACAATGTCATACATTCACCCCAGTACAGAGATCTGGGCCTAAATCCATCGTTTTTTTTGCTCACCATGCCATTCCAGTTTGAACCCAGCCATATGCAAATCAGTCTTGACCCTGTGCCTCATGGGGACAGTCCAGCCCGAACTGCCAAGCCAGGTCCTCCCTGGACTGGAAACAAGCATCCTAGGACCGGTTTCGGGGTTTCACCCCTCTTCAGCCAGGATAGCTTGATTCCAGTGGCATGGAGAGCACGGGACCCACGTCTGGGCATACTTGCTCACTTTGCCACTGGATTCAAGCTAGCCTGGCTGATGACGGCTGAATAGCCAGAAACCGGTCCCAGGATGCTTGTTTCCGGTCCAGGGAAGACATGGCTTGGCAGTTCGGGCTGGACTGTTCCCATGAGGCACAGGGTCAGACTGATTTGCATATGGCCATGTCTGAACTGGGGTGGTGGAGTGAGCTAAAGAATGATGATGCATTAAACCCAGATCAGTTGACTGGGGGTGAGTGTTTGATTAGCTCAAACGCTCCGTCCATCATCCCCTTTGGTATCGCAAAGTTTCCAATGCGGCTCTCATTCGGAGATGCATTTCGTCTCAAGTGGAGCGCAGGACTCCTGTACGCCTTTCCAATGATAACACTCTTGTCTAGAGTTCTCAAGAAGATAAAGAACGGCTGGGCCAAAGTTATCTTAGTAGCCCTGGATTGGGCAAGGAGAGTCTGGTATCCCAAATTTCTGAGCATAACCATCTGTCCTCTGATAAGGCTGCCCCTTTATGAAGATCTCCTGTTGCAGCAGCAGGGCAGGGTTCTGCACCGAACCTACCCACTCTCCACCTACATGCGTGAAGATTGAGCAGCAACAGTTGAGTGTGTTCAACCTCCCTCCCGAAGTATGTAATGTCATCTTGGCAGCCAGGCGTCCTTCCATGTAAACGATTTACGCCTGTCCATGGAACAGGTTTGTGGCTTGGTAGGTAACTAAATCTGCTGAACATTTTTCTGCACCTTTGTCTGAAGTTCTGCTATTTGTTCTATCCTTAGCCCGGCAAGGTTTTGATTTGGGCATGATTAACAGGTACCTTTGTGCCATTTCCGCCTTCCGGCGGTGGCTGGATCAACTTTCCCTGTTCAAGTCACCTGTTGTGACTTGTTTCCTTAAAGGTTTTCCACACTTTTCCTCCTAAGACAGTTGTCATGCCGCAATGGGACCTGAATTTAGCCCTCCCCTTCCTCATGTGCTCACCATTTGTACCAATGCATAGCTGCCCTCTAAGACTGATGACCATCAAACCTTGTGACGACCACATCTGCCAGGAGGGTTAGGGAATTGCAGGTGCTTTCCATTAACCCCCGTCCATTTCCTTCTTCTAAGACAAGCTGGTTCTTAGAACCTGAGCATCCTTTTTGCCAAAGGTTGTTGCATCTTTTCACTTTTGGCAGATCAACACACTGCCTACCTTCTTCCCTACCAAAAAGAGCGTTGTTCTACATAGATCGTATAAAAGAATTCCGAGTAGACAATCAACTTTTTCTTGGGTTTGTGGAGTCTAAGAAGGGCAAGGCAGTTCAGAAAAGAAACATCGCTCAATGGATTTACTCTGTATTAAGATCTGAAACGCATTGGCCAACAAACAACCCTCTGAGGGCTTGAAAGCTCATTCTACTAAAGCTAAAATTACTGCGTTAGCTAGAGAAGTCCCAGTTCTGGACATCTGTGAGGAGATCACGTGGGCGTCACTGCACACGTTTGCCAAACACTACTGCCTGGACAGTCCGGACAGATGGGCATTTTGCTGTTCGGTCCTCCACAACATTTTAGCATGAATAGTCAGCACACCCACCTCCAGTGAGAGACTGCTTTATCTATTCTATTGTAAGGAATCTGTGGCTAGAAGTCTCTATCAGATGAACAAGTTACTGACCTTCGGTAACGCTTTATCTGGTAGATACTCTATCTAGCCACAAATTCCTTACATCACCCCCCATCCTCCCCGCTCTGCAGACTATTTATAATTCTCAACTACATAGATCCTTCAAGACCTCACTTGGCAGACTAGTCATTACCTCCTCAGCTTGGCTCTGTGTGAAAAAACAGTCAAGAACTGAAGTCAGCACCCTGAGGTGAAGCATATATAGTCTCCGAGCACGTCACTTCCAGTCCGGACGACCCCCAGTGCCACGCAGAGCCGACCGACACCACCTATAGGTGCGCAGAGGGATTTCTCAAAAATTTCCAGATCCAGTCTGTTTCTAACAGCAGGCAACTGTTAAATCCCCATAATCTCCGTATACAGAACTTGGCATCGGCAGTAGGAACAAATCTAGATTTCTGGATGCATAGACGTTTCATGGAGCAATACTGCAGACCCTGTTGGTGTCCCTTACATGTTTAGTGTGGCCTCCACCATTCTCCAGATCCCGGCCCCATAGCCCTCTAAACGAGGACATTACCAGAATCTATACAATATCACAGCTGTCCTGGTCACATCTCCAACATTCAGTTCTAGGCCACAGGGTTGTTACCCCTAGCCCATTAGGTGTACAGTGCCACCTACGGCACCTATGTTACAATATAACCCAATTTTAGCCTGGCTTCTTGCAATTGCTTATCATGTATTGGGAGGAGCTTTGCCTAATCTTTGTCGGTATAGTCGAATTATAAAATTTAAGACCACCACTCTTTAAGGTGCTGGCCTCAAATCTCTTATCTGTCAGCAATTTTTATAGTCCAGAGATCACCGCCTTATGGGTACCCAGAATCATTAAATAATTCAGGATCTTTGATTCTTGAAGTATGATCAGTTGTGGCCTCGTTAGTGTGCCATAACAGTATAGTATTTGTCGTATCTTCAAAATTGTGCTTTCATTTGCCTAAAATTGGACCTTTCTTTTGCAGATGTTTTCAGTGTGCTACCTAGGAGATATTCTATAGATTTCAAACCTTTCCCAGCAAAGTCTAGCCTGATTGGCTTTTGCGCCCCATTCTGTATCTTCCAGTTACCACATATCATGGCTCCTATATGTGCTTGGCTATCTTCTGTCATTAGGGTATGTGCCTTATGCCAAGCAAATACAATGGCTTGCAGTATTGGATGAGTATTCACAATGAGCTGCTTGTTCATTGTCTAAAGCGACCTCATGCCTTACATAATCACATTTTCTATTTTGACCCACCTCGGCTGTTCTAGAGTGTCAAGTAGGAAGACGCATACCTGTGCCACCTGAAAGGAGAGACAGTACATTTCAAGATGTGGGAGTCACAGGCTCCCATGATCTGTGTCTGCATAACTTATCTATGTTCAGACGTGGTTTCTTTCCACCACAGACTAATAGCTTCACCATCATGGATAATTCCTACAGCGTTTTAGATTTTGAGGGGCAGCATCGCAAAAACATAGTTGAATCGTGGTGCTATTTTAATTTTTAGCACTTGGGTTATTTGCCACATTGACAGGTTTAGGGCTGACAATTGCACCATGTCTTCTTTTAATCTGGTCATTTATGGTGTATATGTTTTCTACGTTGCTATCTAGTCCCCTATTTAGGAGGATCTCTAAGTATTTCAATTTGGATTCTTTCTATCTTCGCACTTTCCCCAGTTGATACAGCGGTAGCCCTAGAATTATGAGACTCTTGAGATAGGTGCTATAAAGCAATTGATGGAGTTTGCAGGATCCGAGACTGTCACCAAAATATCATCCGCATATAGCAGGACCTTAAGTTTCCCTGATGTAGATTGTTTCTCTAATGGCTGTGTCCTGTCTGGATGGAGAATGGTTTGAGGGCTAGTACAAATGTTAGTGGAGAGAAAGGATAGCCCTGTCTCTTAGCTATGTTTATCTCAAAAGGTTGAGACATGTAGATGTTACAAGTTATAACAACCGTATGGTTCGAGTTGAGAGCCATTTCACCTAATTCAGGAATTCTGCAGCTATTCCTGTGCTGCATGCCAGTACCCGAACCAGGTACCTCCGTTCCATCCGATAAGATGTCTTATCTATGTCAGTGAGATCACTGCTTTTAATTTACATCATTGCACACCTGGCAAAGAGCGTGAGTCTGTGATCTCAGATGTGCCGCCGAAGATCGATGGGGAATGAATTGTACCTGATCTGGGTGGATCAATGTTGGCAGGACAAATATTCCGCCTATTGGCTAATACTTTGGACAATATCTTAACATCAATATTGAGTGAAATTGGCATGTAATTTGTGAATCTAAAGGGTCGTTATCTGGCTTGAAGATCAGAGATTCTAGCGTTCTTGAACTCTGGAACAGGGTTGGGGGGGTGGTTCCCTTCTTGTATTACTCTGAACAGCTTGCACAAAAAGGAGATCAATTACTGTTTATTGGTTTTGTAGAATTCTGTCAGGTACCCATCTATCCCAGGTGCTTTGCAGGTGGAAAATTCTTCATTACTTGTTCATTTTCACCTTCTGCGATGCCACCCTTTAACTGTTTGGCCACCTCGGGGGACACAGTGGGCCACTTCAGTGCAGAGAGAAATTGCTCTTTTGCTAGGAGGGTTCCTTGCAATGTTCCCCCTAATTATTTTACTCTCTGTGCAGCAATCAAATGTTTGTAGGTGTGTCACTTTTAACGAGAGCGGAATCAATAATTGTGATACGCCATTATGAGCAACTTACCATTTGAATCGGGTTAGAGAAAAGAGAGGGATTCGTTAAGATTGTATTAAAAAAATGTCAGAAACACACAATGTAATATGGCATCTACTTATAGTTATTTCTTTTTGACAAAGGACAGGGAAGAAGGCACTTCAAAGAAATTGACACCCACAACAGGAACAAACGCTAAATCGCATGTTTGGATTTGGACTATAAAGGTTGACAAGAAGTCCCACAAGTAGTTAGCAATGTTCAAGAGCCAGGTTCAACTAAAGAGAATGTCACCAAGACTTCTAGCTGCTGGATCTTTCTAGTCTCCTTCCTGGGTGAGGGGCCATCACCCAAGAATTCAAGTCCATTATCCCCGAGTCTGGAGCACCAGCCTTCTGCCTGTCGGCCAAGACCAACAGACCCTGTGCAGAAGCGGGGAGCACCTGGAGGGAGCGAGGCCCAGTAGAGATCCTGTCCAGCAGTTCCCAGTGAGCAAAGTATGAGAGATCCGTTCCAGTTGGGACTGCAGCAACAGTGCGAGCCGCATACCTGTTTTTGTAAAGTTGGAAAATCCTGTGACCCAGGAGTGTGCCACCGTGAAACTAGGGCAGCCTTCCAGGTGAAAGCATAATCAGTGACCCTGTGTGCAAAAGGATTCCATCCTTGAAACTAGGGCCATCACCCCAGATAGTCATGCAAAGTCTGCCTTAAATAACACCAATTGCCAAAGGAGCCACAGAGAGGACATCATCGCTGCCATCCAAAGATTGAGGGGGACCGACACTTCATCAGGAAAAGACCATGAGAGGTCGACAGCCCAGGAGTCCGGAACCTATTAAGATGCTCCCTGGTACTCCTGCACTCATCCACTGCCATCGGGTCTGTTAAGACTGTTCTAGGCCGCTAGGCCTGCCTGGGACTTGCACAAACTTAGCAGGTAACACTGCTAAAGTTGACTGTAAAGGCCAAACGTAGAATATTTCGAGTGGGGCCTAGTATAGGCCACATCTGAAAGATTCCTCCTTTATCGAATGGGGAATAATCCGTTCCACTAGAAGGAAAGCGGGATCTGGGGATACCGCCCAGAATGACGCTAGCACGCAAACGTTAAGAGACCAATTATATTATTTAGTGTGTTGTTTCTATGCTTTGTTTGCTTATATTAAAATACCACTTTTTTTTCATAAAAACTAGTGTTTGACTGGACAGTATTTCGGTTACCGATTGTACTTTGAGTTTTGCGGCTATGTGTGCCTCATATCTGCCTCCTCCTCAAAGAGCCTTGGACTGCTTGACACACACTATCGCTGCGAGTCTAGTGCTGGAAGGGGTAGTACTTGGCCCAGATACTTAGGACTCATAGTAGGTCGGGCCCTGGGACAACAGGAGTAAAAGGCCACACCCCTCACTGTTGGGACCAGTAGCACCTGCTTCCCCCATGATCATCTGAAAGAGGTTTTGACAATTTGGCGGCACGCAGTGAGGCACCTTACGTTTAGAAGCCTGGATACAGGTATAGCAACACAGAAAGATGGTGGACAAAATACTGAGCATTGCCAAACATTCACCCTGAGTCACAGATCTGGGTTAAATTCATCATTTGTTGCTAACCATGCCACCCCAGTTTGAACCCAGCATTATGCAAATCAGTCTTGACCCTTCTCCTCCATGGAAACAGTCTAGCCCGAACTGCCAGGCCAGGACCTCCCTGGACCGGAAAACGAGCATCCTACGACCGGTTTCGGGGTATCGCCCCTCATCAACCAGGCTAGCTTGAATCCGGTGGCATAGCGAGCACAGGACCCACATGTGTCCACGGATCTGTATTTCTTGTGTTCACACTAGATATCCAATAATATTAAAACATTAATCTACAGATCCTGCAATATAATTAGGAGCTAAACTGAAGTTGATCCATATATTTTTGCAATATGTTTGACGTTATCAATATATTCTGCCTCTGATTTATGCATTACAATGTACTGTAGGCACGAAAATGCTCAATAAATAGTTTTTTTTTAAACTCAGGAAGAGGAGGGTGTGGAGTCAGGCTTATGTGTCTCCTTAGCATATATCTATTCCAGACAGAGTGTGTCCCCTAATGCACTTTCTAGAATTTCCCCAATATGTACACCACCTCAAATTTCCAGGGTACCATTGTTACTAATTCCAGGAGTAAATCCCTTGGATTGGTTAAGTCTAGTAGAGACCCTGAACTTACAGTTGACTCTCCAGAAAGCTAAAGCTGAGCAGGGGGAGGCAGCCAGGGAGTTTGAGAGGGAAAAGCTGAGGCTAGCTTGCCAGGAACAAGAACAGGAGTGGGAGAGACAGGAGGAGGAATGGGCCATGGAAGAGTACTTTTTAAAAAAATATTTATTTATCAGCTTGCAACACAGTTACAGAGTTAAAAAAAAATTGAACCCAGCCATCATACAATGTCTATATAATATGCAAGCGTTTTCAAAATACAAGAAACAAGCATAAACTGATCCCCCCCGCCCCCTCCCAACATCACCCAATCTACAATTGCTGTTTGTTGGACATATTACAACTTGCACATCACAGTTTTGGCACCTATCATGAATGGTAACAAGGCATACAGTCTTTTGAACGTACACAATTATGCATTATGCTTGCTGCAAGTCAGGGTCTCCAAGTAAGTACATGGATAGCGGAGCCCAAAAGTCCTTAGGCCGCGAAGCCTCAGGCAATTCTTCTGCATATATCCCCATCTGCTCTTTACAGTATACTAAATCCCGGACCCATTGCTGAACAGTTGGGCTGGCTCTAGCGCCCCAGCATTGTGCTACTGCCCACTTGGCAAACAGGGTTGATATTGCAACAATACGTCTATTGCATGGCTTAAGCTACTTAACCATACCCAACAAACGTAATTCAGGAGTGCAGACCACATTTTCTAAAACAACCCCGGTAAGCACCCCCTGCAACGCGCTTCCAGAATGCATATATTTTAGCGCAACTCCATGCAAGGTGAATAAAGTCTGCATCATCCTGCCCGCATCTTATGCATCTCGCATTTTCCCTCAATCCAAATTTCTGCAATTGACTTGGCGTGTAATATAGTTGATGCAGATACTTAAAATGAATAATGCGGAGATTGCAGTTTGCCGTCAATCTGCCAGTCAGTTCACAACAGAACGTCCACTGTTCCAGTGACATTGGGGTCCCAAGCACTGCATTCCATTTTTTAAGCGAAGGAGGTTCAAGCATTTCATTCTCCCTCATAGAAGCGTTATACAGCTTTGTTATCAAACCTCTACTTTCTTCTCCCTCCAGCACAACCTGCAGTGCTTTCAATGCTTTTGGCTCTGCTGGAAAGTCAGGGAAGATAGACCTGACCGCCTGCCGCACCCTGATATATGTAAAGCCCAGCATTACGCTATATTCCTGACCGGCTTGCAATTCCGCGAGCGGTCTGAACCGGCCGTTCTTATATAAATCTCTAAGCTGCCTAACCCCGGCCGCCCGCAGAGCCCTCAAAGCCGCCTGCTCCTGGGTCGCAGAAATATCCGGATGTGTAGCGATCGGCAGCTCCGGGGCATACAGATAGTCCAGCCGTGCCCGCTTGGCCAAAGTCTTCCATGCCCAAGCAGTGCATTTAACAGAGTTGATTTCTTTCCTCGGGGCTCCCCAAACCCCCCCCCCCACCACCCCTCTTTCCCTCCCGACAGTGCCACCGCCACCAATGGGGCGGATGCACAGTGTCCACTTCAATCGCAACATGTGGCAAGTACCGCTGCGGGAAGTACCAATAATGCGCAAACTGCGCTTGGGCGCATAGATCGTATAACCGCAAATCAGGCGCTTCAAAACCTCCCCGGTCAAATGGCTGCGTTAGCGTGTCCCAGCTACATCTCGATCGCTTACCGCCCCATACTAGAGACAATAGAGCCGTCTGGAGAGTGTTAAATAGTGCCATGTTGAGTCGTATAGGGATATTTACAAATAAATAAAGGAGTTTGGGCAGTATCGTCCTTTTCGCCACTGCAATTCTATCTGCCAGCGAGAGAGGCAGTTTAGCCCATCGAGCAGTTTGCTCAGTAATTTGCATGATGACTTGACCATAGTTCATGGAGAGTATCATTTCGGGATCCCTGTGAAGCCATACCCCTAAATATTTCACCGGGTCAGTAGACCACGACAATGGGAAATCCAGCGCTACCTCTTGAGTACCATCAGTTAGCGGGAAGAGTGTTGACTTCGCCCTGTTAATCCCTAAGCCTGAATATCTCTCAAATCTCACACATTCTCTTAATAGTGCCGGAAGATACGTAGCGGGTTCATGCACATAGAGCATCATATCGTCCGCATACAATGAGACCACAAGGGGTCTCTGCCGAAATTGTAACGCTGCATGTGCATGCTTTTGGCGAATTTTACAAGCTAAGGGCTCCATCGCAAGAGAAAAAAGCATCGAGACAAGGGGCATCCCTGTCTTGTGCCCCTCTTAATTGGAAATGCATTCGAACCCCAACCGTTGACTCGCACACGGGCCACTGGCTCAGTATATAACAATTTCACCCATTTAAGGAAAAACGGTGGCATACCCATTCTGAACAGTACAGTAAACGTATATTCCCATTGCAAGGAGTCGAATTCTTTTGCTGCATCAAGCAGCACTGCCACTGCCTGAAACTCCGACTCCAAGTAATGTAACGCCGCAAAAATGGTGCGCAAGTTATGTGTCGTAGATCTCTTAGGCACAAACCCTGACTGGTCCGGAAGAATTAATTTGGGCACCAAAGGCTGTAGCCTATTAGCAATTATTTTCGCTAAAATCTTAGCATCTGTATTGATAAGAGATAAAGGTCGGTATGACTCACACCTATTTGCCAATTTGTCAGGTTTTAGCAATGTGATTCTTTTAATGTGGGAGGTAGCGTTCCCTTTCCACCCAAGTGCAATATCATCCAGATATGAAGAGATAGCAGCCTCGGGCACCTGTACCCTGTCACCATAAAGTTCAGAATAGAAATCCAGCAATATCCTACTTATCTCTGGCGTAGTATGTCGCGCCTCCTCATCCCTGTCCAGCAATTCAGTAATATTTTCCTGACTCCTTGGCATAGTTATCATGGAAGAGTAATTGAGAGAGCGGGAAGATAAACTAATAGAGCAAGAAAAATAGGAAAGGGAAACCGAGCTGGAGAGGGAAAAGATTGCCTTTGAGAAGGAGAGGTTTAGCATTGCAGCAGGAACAGCTACATCTGTGAGATGCGACTCCACCGCCAGTTCAGGCCAGATAGGTGCCAAGATTCCAAGAGAACTTGTGCACATGTATATGGAAGGGCAGGATATCTTCGAATGGTTAATGAACTTTGTGGTTGCTTGTAAGGTGCAGGCCTTGAATGAGGTATTAATGGGTCGCTCGCTTTTGGAAGGGTCATCCGTCCATGCAAGGATGCCTGTGACAGACCAGATGGTCTACAAACTGATGAAGGAAGCTCTGATAAAATGATTTGGACTAAAGCTTGCTCATTACCTTCAGGGAATGCAAGTGAGCTGAGAGTGCTCCATTTGAAACATGGATTCTTGGTTGTAGGAAGCTGGCTCTGTATATACTATACCAAAGTGAGGTATAGTGTGCACAGAGTCCAGTGGAACCCCAAAGGTAGGCAGAGGTAAAGTTAGATGGCACCTCACTCTCTATTTGTGGTAGTGTGGTCGAGCAGTAAGGCAGTATCAGAGGACAGTGTTGAGCATTTGTTGTACACACTCAGTCAGCAAACGAATTCACACACTCAAAGACTGAACTTCAGACCAATTGTTTTTGTATGAAAATATTCTTTTAGTTATTTTATTTTCTAGAACCAAGCAAGCCTGGCACAAGTAAGCAATACATACTTTACAGTAGTAATGCAGTTTGTAAACAGTTTGAATTGTAATTGTATATGCACTTTGTTTTGACTTACAGTATGGTTGCAGAGAAATGCAATACTTTGTAAATACAGTACATAGACTTGAATGGGCTTTTCAGTAAAATACCAGGTAAGTTACTTTTGAGATTACTTTTCTTACTCCGAGTAGTATACCTGGATACTACTCAGGGACATTTCCTGTAAACAGGTAAGTAAAATCGTTTTGGTTAAATAGCACAATTTTAAAGAATTTCTTTAGGTTTTCAAACTCCACACTTAGAAACTTTTCCAAGAAAAACAGTCAATGTTATCCTATGGAGGAAAATAGTGTTATCGGTTTTGAGGTAAGTATTTGGTAGTGGGAGTTGAGGTTCTGAGGGTAGATTCAGGGGTCCCCCAGGGTCAAGGATGCACTCTTGTTACACCCTCAGCGGCACTAGGGCGGCCGGGTGCAGAGTGCTGAGGCCCAATGTTATCCAATGGGGGGATAGGGGGCCTCCAGTTGGTGGCTGCTGACGAGCAGGCCACGTGGTTGTGGGAGCAAAGCTCCTAGACTTTAGCTCAGGGCAAATGGGGAAACAAAGTAGCACCAAAGGTGCACCCTCAGCGGCACTGGGGCGGCTGGGTGCAGGGTGCTGTTTCGACGTCGGATGCCCTGTTTGCAATGGGGAACCTCCGGTTTGCAATGGCACTGCAGGCTTGGGGACGAAGGTCTTCTGGGTGTGACCACCACTTCGAGAGGTAAGTTGGGGGTTGGTTAGGCACCTTCAGTTTGGCCACCCAAGGCCGTGGGACGTCGGGTGCAGGGGTGCCTTTTGGGGTCGGATCTTCTTACCAGCTCCTGGTCGCGGTTGGGGGGACCTTCCGGATTTAGGCTGCAAGTGTTGGCTGGAGGCTTGAGGCAGGTCAGGGGTCGCCGGATCTCGGGTTAGGATCGCCGGGGGGACCTCCTCCTGCTGGTTGCCCACTCGAGCTCGGGCCATGGACGGCGGGTGCAGAGTGGTGCGGATTTGTGGTATCCGGCCGGAGCCAGAGGTTGCAGATGAACAAATCCGGTGTTCACAGGAGACAAAGTGTTTGGGGTTGAAGGCAGACAGGTCCTCCGGGGTTTTCGAGGTTGCTGGCTGCAGGACACACCAGGATTTCGCAGGAGCAGGTTCGAGGTGGAGACAGGCCGGTAGGGCTTGGGCCAAGTCAGTGGGCGTCTTCCTCTTGTTAGCTTCGGCACGGCTGTTCAGTCCTTCTTCTTTTCTTGTAGTTGGTTCTGGTCTGAGGAAGCAAGGTCCAGGGGAACCCCTAAATACTAGATTTAGGGGCGTTAAGGGTAGGTAAAAGGTAGGGACCAATGGGTCCCTTCCCTGGGGTGGGTACACCCCCTATTATGCCACCCTCCAGTGGGAGGGGGGCATGAGCCTGTCCCTAGTTGGCTGAGTCCCCCCATCTGCAAGATGGCGGGGACTGAGAGTTGTGCTTCACCTTGCCTCCCCCACCTGATGGGTGGAGTTGGCAGAGGTGGGCACACCTCTCTTCCTCACTTGTTTTTCCCCGCCGGTTCTCCCGTCCAAAGTGGGGGTCGGAACCAGTGGAGACCAGTTGCTAAAAGCAGCAAGTGGCCTGGGGAAGCTCACAAAGGCGGCAAGCTTTTGAAGTTTCCCCTTCGTGAACCCTGCCCATCCTGGGGGAGGAGGCTTGGCACCTCGTCCCAGGATGTGCATTGTTTCAGGCCCCAGAGAGCAGCAGGCTCTCGACCCAGGGGTCCAGAAACATGTCTGGTGGTGGCAGCTGAAAGCAGCCACTCAGCCTGGACACTAGTGGTAGGTTTGTTTTCAGGGGGCATCTCTAAGATGCCCCTCTGTGTGCATTTTTCATTAAATCCCACACTGGCATCAGTGTGGGTTTAATGTGCTGAGAAGTTTGATACCAAACTTCTCAGTTTTCAGTGTAGCCATTATGGTGCTGAGGAGTTCGTAATTACAAGCTCCCAGCACCATATAATCTTAATGGCAGCACTGCACTTACAATGTCTAAGAAGGGACTTCGACACTGTAGGGGCACAGGGCTCATGGACCTATACCCTCACCACTGGTATAGGGCCCCCAGCTAGAGGGGTGACTGATCTATGCCAGCGCAGTGGGTTGTATGTATGTGCCATGTCGACTCTTCACTTTGTTCTGCACCAAAACACGCAGCCTGCAAAGGCAGTGTGTGTGTGTAAAGGTACAGGGCCTCTAAGGGTGGCACAATAAGTGCTGCAGCCCTTAGAGGTCTTCCCTGGTCACAGTGCCCTGGGTACCTGTGGTACCATTTACCAGGGGCTGACCTGTGGCTAGAGATGCCAATTGGGTTAGTTTTGGGGAAAGAACACAGGCCCTGGGAACCTGATTGGCAGGGACCCAGGGCACATCAAGTCAAAGTGCATCAGTAGTCTGGCAAAAAGTGGGGGGGTTACTGCAACAGAAACCCACTTTCCTACATTGGTGTATTGCATTTCTGAAAATTCTTGACCGCCATCCTTCTCACCAACTTATTCCAATGTCTTAACCAGCTAATGGTGACAGAGCGACTCAAGGAAGAATTGTCAACTGAGCAATACCCGTCAGATCTGAAAGAACGGGATCCATAGAAGCTTGTAGTGTTGGCAGACAAGTTGTTAGATAGCAGGGGTTCACAAGGGGCTATAGCAGCATGTTTCTAAGCCAAAAGGGAGAGGATCTCACTACAGGCTGGTTTCAAACTGGAAGGAAAGGGCCAGGGCCCTTTCCAAGAAATCCAAAGATTGCCCAGGAGAAATGGGAATGGTGTGTCCGGTAAGAGGCATCATGAGAAGGGAGGACAGAAAAGTTCTTCCAAGTCCAAGGTGATCACTTGTCATAAGTGCCACCAATTGGGACACTTTAGAAGAGACTGCCCGGTGAAAGACTCTGTACCAGCTGCACCCATGATGGCTAGGGTGTTACACATGGGTGAAAGGTCCCGAGAGGGCCCTGTTGCTCTCAACCTAGTGTCTATGGACATCTGGGAGAGGGATCCAAATGCTCTAAACTGCACTCATCCTAAAACAATGGGGTTTGTGCAGGGAGTCCGTATCAATGGAAGGAAGGTACCAGAGGGTGGTTGAAATGATGTATCTCAAGCTCAAGGAGATTTTTCCTCCTGGTGCCAAGGATGCAGGTTTGCTAGCCATTGGTGAAGGCATGGAGTACTTGCTTGCCCAAGTTGAGGCAGAAATCCGTGGCAAAGCGGCCACGGTAAAGGTAGGGGTGAGAGAAATAAGGTGGTGGTTGTCTCACTGGACAATGATTTGATTGCCTCTGGCTCTCTGCCAGGGCCAGAAGCCTTTATGGCTTGGGCAGTGTCCACTATGACCAAAGTTGACTAGAGTACAGGTTGCACGGCTGTCTCCAAAGGAGATTGGGACCATTCCTGGTTTGCAGGGACCAGGACAAGGTAGTTTGCAGGAAAGAGCAGACTCTGGGAAGGCACTAGCCATTAAGGTAATCACTTCTGCTCCTGATGGAGAGGCGGTTGTATTTCCCAAATGGACCAGGTGCTGGAGTCTGGGTTGCTTCCAGAGCTGCAGGGTTTACTAACTGCTGGAGGCCTACACGGAATGATTTCTGCTTGGCAAAGGTGGGTGACCCTTGTGCTTATGGGACATCGCCAGGATGCCCAGAAACAGGCCAGCAAACCAGTGGTCGAGAAACACTATGTTGGCTGGGAGGATGGCCAACTTTATAGTGAGCCCGTGAATCCAGAGCCAGGTTTAGCAAGAGGCTAGTGGTTCAGTTGTAACTGGCCCATGAAGTGCCCTTGTCAGGAAACTTGGGCATTAGAAAAAACACCAGGATAGGTTGAACCCTTTGTTCTACCTGCCAGAGATGCATAGGTTCTTTAGAACATGTCCCAATTGTCAAGTGATTGGTAAGTTAGGAGGGAAGACTAAGGCACCGTTAGTAACCCTATTGGTTTTGGGTGTTCCTTTTGAGCTGGTGGGAAAAGAAATTATTTGTCCATTCAACCCTCACCATCAGGCAACAAGTATTTATCTTGGTTGTGTTGGATCATGCCACCAATTATACCTTGGCGATACACCTGAGGAGCATGGCTGCAAGGATTGCAGTGAGAGCTCTCCTGGGGGTCTTTTCTAGGACCAGAATTTCAAGAACAGTGATCTCTGACTGGGCAACCAACTTTATCTCCTCCGGCATGAGAGAGATGTGGGAGTAAGCTGGTGTGACCTACCACTTCTCCATGGAAGACCACCAAAAAACAATGGTTTGGTGCAGCAGGTAAACAAGACTCTCAAGAGCATGATGGGGACTCCGCCAGAGAACCTAAGGAAAAAGTGGGATCTTCCGCCATGTCACTTGTTTGCTTCCAAGAGAGTCCACAGAAGGGAGTTGGATTCAGTCCCTTTGAACTTCTGTATAGACTCCCTGTACCGGGTCCACTCACTTTAGTCAGACAGTGGCTGGAAGGAACCTCTGAGTCTCCATAGAAGGTTGTGGCAGACTGTGACTGGCCTCAGGAAGCTGAAGTGCCATACATGAGTCGGGTGTAGGAAAACCTTCAACCAAACCAAGTGCTTATGAAGGAATGCTATGACCAGAAAGCTATGATGGCTGGGTGTCAGACGCATCAGGAGGTGTTGGAGTCTAAGCATATTTGTCAGAGGGCTTTGGAGGACAAATGGTGTGGGTCATACAAGGTAGTTAAGAAGATTTGAGGTTAACTACTTAGTGGCACAGGAGCCCCAAGGGAAACAAGGAATGTTTCATATGAACCAGCTGAAGTTTTCTTTCCGGATGGGCTACAAGGCTTGAGGAAGACAGCGAGCCTCTTCCTGACCTACTGCATGGGGATATGAAGGATGACAATATGGAAGGGGTTCACTTAGCCCCTGAGTTGATGCCTGAGCAGCAGAGAGAGTGTAGAGGGCTGTTAGGATGGTTTTCCAACCATTTCTCGCTGACTCTGTGGTTAACGCCTGTCTGTGTCCATGATATAGACATGGGTGGCAGTCCGCCAGCCAGTGAAGGGCAGAAAATACTGAATATCTGACCAGGTTCAAGGATGCATTATGGTGGCAGTTTCCAAGATGTTGTACTTGGAGGTCATTGTAAGATCTAGTAGTCCTTGGTCTAGTTCTGTGGTACCAAATACCAAAACGAGGGTCTACAGATTTGCGATCCGTGTGGACGGCCAAGCCCTCAGCGAGGTAATGAAGACCGATGCCCATCCAGTCCGGAGAGTGGCGCACCCACCTGATTCACAAACCCATCCAAAGTACTTGAAAACCTTTGATTTGACCAATGGGTTCTGGCAGATCACCTTAGTGCCAAGGAGAAGAATGCATTTGTTATGCCAGATGAGTTATAGCAGTTTAAGATCATAACCTTGGAGTTGAGCAGGGCTGGAGGAGTTCTGTTTGGCCTCCCTGGTTGACGTTGCAGTGTTCTGCAGTTCATGTCGGGACTACCTTAGGCACCTAGGACAGATGCTGGCTAGGATACAGGAGGCTAAACTGACCATCGTGGTGACCAAGTGTCAGGTGGGGCCAGTCCTCTGTAGGCCTCCCAAGGCATGAGGTGGGTTACAGGCAGATTCGCCCGTTGAATGCCAAGGTACAGTCTGTGGTTGAGTCGGAGGTGCCCACTACCCAGACTGAGCTGAGGCTTTTTTAGGACTCCTGGAGTAAAGCAGACACTTTATGACTAAATATGGGAGTAAAGTTGACCCATTGATTGCTTTGACCTCAAAGAAGCAGCCCAGGAAAGTGATTTGTACAGAGGAACGTCAAAGGGTATTTGAGGAGCTGAAGAACTTGCTATGTAGTCTGGCCCTCTCGGGGAAGGTGTACAGCAGTCAGTCTTTTTTTGTACAGATTGTTTCCTCTGACAAGGGAGTAGAAGCCTTTATAGCTCACTTTGATGACCAAGGTAGAGAGCGTCTGGTGGACTATATTAGAACGAGGTTACTACCCATAGAAAGCAACTGGGCGGCCATAGGAAAGGAGTGTTTTGTGATAGTGTTAGCCTTGCCGAAATTCTGCCCTTACTTATTCTGCACTCGGTTTGTAGTTCAAACTGATCATAAGCAATTGAAGAGGTTGATGTCTATGAAGGGAGAAAATCCCAAGTTGAGATGGCCTATTTTGCTTCAATGGTTTGATTTTGTAATGGAGCACTGAGCCAGATTGACCACAGGAATGCAGATGGACTGTCCCATTGGTTTTGCCGATCAGACGGCTTAACCTCTCCAGGATAGGAGTTGGTTCGGGATAATATGATATGGAAGGGGTATCTTTTGGGACGGAAAAGTCCCCCTGCGTGGTGACAGACGTGCACCCTTTCCCTGACTGCTCAAGCTTCATGGATATCTAGATCTCTGGTCCTGATTTTTGGTCATAGGCGAACACCGCTCATGCGTGTGTGATGACTTAAGCCTGTCTCATTGTAGTGTGGTCTTGTTAGACTGGGACGGGCGCTCCAATCATGCCTTCATAGTGGTAGAGGGCTACTCCCTTTGACAGAAGTTGTGGTACAAGCGCATTGGTGGCACCATACCAGTTTTATGCTTGGTAAGAATCAGTAGTGTGGTCAGGCCTTTTTACCTGTCCCTGGAATGGTGCCCACTATCCCACTCATCTACAGTTCTGCCGCTGTGTAGTTAAATCACCCGTTGTCCTACTTTGTGACCATGTGTAGCAGGCAGAGCATTATAGTTGCTTGTACATGCTGGGATGAATGCATGCAGGTGCCTAGTAGATAGCATGGAGGCCTTTGGGTTCCATTTAGGAAGTTCATGGCCTGGAAAGGCTAGTAGACCTAAGGACGGCAACCCCTCTACAGGTGGCATGAATTGCTGACATTTCTAAGGGCTGGGGTGGGAACACCAACAGTGGAGGATGGGGAGCATAGCATCATCTTTGCACATCAAAGGCCACCCACCTTGATTCCAAGAACATGTATTGGTCAGAGGGGCCAGAGCTGTTTGGATTTGAACTATAAAGATGGGAGTATAAGACCCAAACTTTGTTCAACAGCACTATTAAGAGCCAGGTTCAGTTGACGAGAAGATCAACAAGACTTCTTGCTGCTGGAACCTGGACTAGGCACCAAGGTCTGCTAATCTCTCTGCTGGGTGGAGGGCCACCGCCCAGGAAGTCAAGACCACTTGTCCTGAGTTTGAAGCACCAGCTTTCTGTCTGCCCTTCTGCCTGCCAAGACCAGCGGTCTCTGTGAGGCGAAGGAGAGTGCCTTGTGGGAGAGCAGCCAAGTGAGGATCCTGGCTAGTGGATCCCGGTGAGTGAAGTGTGAGATGCCTGGCCCGATAGAGACTGCTGCAAGAGTGCTGGCTGTCCACCTATTTTTGCGAAGTCTGCAAACACCCCCCCCCCCCCTCTTAACCCCAACCCTTATGTGCCAGAAGGGGGCCTCTATAAAACTAGGGCCATTGATCTTGTGAAGGCACAGTCTGCGACCTCTGTGTTCCAGTAGGGGGGTCACAATGAATTTAGGGCTGTTGGTGACCCCCGTGTGCCAGGGGGGAACCACCATGAAGCCAGGATCGTTGCCCTGGATTGTTGTGCCAAGGCTGCGGTGAAGAACACTTACCGATTGCCAAAGCAGCCGAGAAGAGGATATCTGACACAGATGCGGGCTGTCTGAGCACTGTGGAGGCCCAATGCGTCATCGGGAAAAGAACACAAGAGGTAGCAGCCCCTCAGCCTTCGGAGACCAGAGCTGGTGAAGACTTTCACCAGTCCTCTGCTTTTGCCAGCTGCCATTTGCCTGGGTAAGACTGTTGTAAGTAGTCAGACCTGCCGGGCACTTGCACAAGCGTAGTGTGTGAGGCTGTTAAAATTGACTTTGTTGTGTGGGAACTAACGTGACCCACATCTGAAAGTCACCAGCATTCTTGAATGGGAAATAAGGAGCCCCACTAGATGGGAAAGAGGGACTCTAGGATACTACACAGGAAGATACTTTTGCGCTGACCTTAAGAGCCTGTGGATATTATTTAGGGTGTTTGTAGGCTTTTATGTGCTTGTATTATAATACTACTTTTTTCATTAAAAAACAAGTATTTAACTTTACAATCAGCTTATAGTAGTTAGTCTTTGTACTTTGAGTGTTGCCCTATGTATGTCTCACACCTGCCTCCGCCTCGAAGACCTTTGGACTGCTCGACCCGCGCTACCACTGAGAGTCAAGTGTTGAAAGGGGTAGGATTTGGGCCAGTTACTCACGACCACTGTTGCGGTGCGAACTGGGTGCGCCGCTCAAGCTGTGATTGTTCTCCACACAGGGGGCCTTCAGGAGCGCTATTATAAAGGGCCCTCCTGATAACCAGTAGAAGACCTCTTTCTGTAAAATCGATGTCCGACAATAAAGATGAACAAAAGGCCCAGGAAGCAAAAACAAGGAAAGCAAGCTTTTGTAGTTTTTAAAAACGCAAGTCTCCTATTGCCACTATTTGGTTGAACACTCAAATGATTTTCACTGTGGTCCCCTTTACACTAGGTTTTTGTTGCTAAGCAGGTCAGGTGCTGTACTGCTTAAATATGTTAATGTAACTTAAAAACAGAGGGGCGTGGCTTGGCAACATGGTGGACAGGATGTAGTTTCCGTCTCGTGCCCCCTCCTGCCCATCTAATATCCTTCATCATCTTGCAATCCTGCCCTCTTTTGAAACATATTGCAACTCCCTAACTATGTCGGAGCTGAGGGCCCGCCTGCCTGTGCTTATCAACAGTAGTGCCCCTTTGAGCTCAGGGACAGACAGCTGCATTTTCTTGGCCTAACTGGGCCTGGAGGTGAGACCGCCCTCGGCCCTGTGCCGGCGAAGTGAGCTGGCAGCCCCTGGATCGCTGTTGGTGCAGCGGGTGCTGGGTGAAGGCCTCCAGGTGCAGGTGTGAGCTCAGGCCCTGCCAGCATCCCTTCAGGCTGCAGGACATGATTGGTTCAAAGGTGGATGGTTCGCTCCTTTGGTTGGTGGATTTACAGTGTATTGGATTGGGAGAGGGATAGACTGCGATTGGTTCAAAGGTGGATGGTTCACTCCTTTGGTTGGTGGATTTACAGTGTATTGGATTGGGAGAGGGATAGACTGCTTCCCTAGGCCTGACACGAAGCTGCGATTGACCTCTGCTTTGCGGGAGGTGATGCCCAATTTGGGGTTGCTGGATGCTTGGAGGGCTCGTTGGCATTTAGATTAAGCCTACACCTGCCACTCGTCTACATACCACATGTTCATTAGACTTGATAGTTGGTTGCAGGCTTGCCACTGGACAATTTGTTGACAATAATGCACTTATTCCATTTTTTTTATCGGATCACTCCTCGGTATTCTGTGAACTGGCATGGGGCGGAGACGGGACACGATCACAGAACTGACGCTTCCTGGTTGATATCCTGGTGGATGTTGTGGACAGGAACAGACTGACGTGAACCTGGACTGAATACCTGCAGACTAATTGGGGCTCGACTGATGCTCATTCTGTCAAATTGGACGTTATAGCATCTGTACTGAGGGGGCAGTGCATGGGTTTGACCTACGGTTGCGCAAGCAGCTGCTACTGGAGTTACAAATAGAGGAAGAGGAGCTGGTTGTTTTGCAAAAACAAGACTTGAGTTGTCCGGTGCACTGGAAGGAGGAGTTATGGGCCCGTTGGAACTTAGCTGCCAAATGGGACAGGGTCAATGCCTGTACTCTTACACAATACAGGTAGCGCCTGCATCAAGGGGGAGACAAGTCGGGCAGGATTCTGGCCTGGTTGCTCCGGAGGGAACGTAGCCCCACCATACTTAACTTGATAGAACCAGAAGACATGGTAGCGACCTCGCAAGAGGCGGTTGTGGCAGCCATTCAGCGTCATTTGGAGGGAGTGTATAGGGGGATGCTGTAGCTCCTTAGATCAGATTCCGGCTTTCTTGGCACCCTTTGATATGCCCCAGCTAGGAGCAGCGGGAGTGGAAGAACTAGAAGCAGACTTCATTTTGGAGGAGTTACAAGCTGCTTTGCACATGTTACCTAAGAACAAGGCTCTGGGGGGGGAGTCGTAGGGGGGGTGGGGTGGAATGGATTCCCTGTGGAATTCTACCAGGGCTTTGCAGCAGCGCCGACTCAGCACTTATTGGAGGTATTCTTGGAACCCAAGGAGTTGGGGCACTCCCGCCGAGAATGCTCGAAGGACTTGTATGCATGATGCCTAAGCATCAAACCTGATCCTGATTCGTATCACCCTCTCATGATAAACTCTGGCCGAAAGTTCACAGAAAACTTTTTTGTCCATAGACTGTGCCCAGCAGTGAGTGAATTCGTACATGTTGATCAGTGCAGCTTTATTCCTGGTTGCAGTACAACCATGAATTTGCGGAGGCTTGCACATGTGCTTCATGAGGCAGAAGACAGTCAGGGGGAAATGGTCTTTGCCTCCATCGACACTGAAAAGGCCTTTGACGCAGTGGACTTCGGGGTACCTGTTAGGCTCCGGCCAGATTGGTGTAGCAATTTACACGGCTCAATTCACGGCGGCCCTCCTAGGTTACAAGGGTCGCCGACTTCAGTCTGCACTAGGGCAGCGACCCAATCGGTGCAACAGCCATCTCCCCACACCTCGCAGAGGGAGTCCTCTTGACAGGGCTCCCCACTAGACCTTGCTCCCTTCAACTCTCTCCTCTTCCTCACAGGGCACACTGGTCTTGACAAGCAGGCACGCGCTGGTGCTCCAGGGCAGGTGGTCCTAGATTTCCTGGGTGATGTCCCCTCACCTAGCAGGGAGATTAGCAGAACTTGGCCCCAAGTCCTAGTCCCAGGCAGAAGTCTTGCAGAGCTTCGCCTCCTCACACAGCCCGTCTAGCTGCTTGCAAGTTGAGAATTTTTGGCGTTTCAAACTCCTCCTCTTATAGTCCATTTCCAGACACAAAATGTGTTTTAGGGTCTGAGACTTTGAAGGTTTATGTTGGCGCTCTGCATCTTTTGAAGTGCCCACTCCTTCTCTGAAAAGAAGTCTCTCACGCAGGAACGAGTCGAAAGCTGTTAGCCCCACAACATAGTCGATGGGAGTGACCCGAGTTCACACCAGGATGTCAGCCACAGTGATACGTGCATCAAAAGGTTAGGCCTGGGCCTCTAGCCCTACCCTTTATGATTCTCTTATCAGCTCGATCTCCTTCCTGAGGTGTGCCCAGGCCCTTTCCTTGTGACCTCTCACTGAATCAAAAAGCACACTTTGAAGTTCACAGTGGAAAGCCGAATTCTCCCCTCTCCAGTCTGTGCTCCACCCAGCTCACAAGAATGCAGCAATCCACAAATTGGTCTGGTGGGATTTCTCGATCTCCACTCCATGTTTCACCATGCAGATCTGGGTCTCCCAAAATTGAACCCAGGGCCCTCCATGTATTGTACCATCCAAAGGCACACATACACCCAGTGCTTGTTACAGCCTACAGACTCTGCACAGTACTGTATCCTCCATGTACTGTACCACTCCTAGGCATACATACATCTAGCCTTGCATTTACCATGCACACACTGCACAGCACTACATCCTCCATGTACTGTGCCACTTATAGGCACACATACATCCAGCACATGCATTTACCATGCACGCACTGCACAGTACTACAATATCCCTGTTAGTACCTTTTCCAGGCACACATATACCAAGCACAGATCCACCAGTTCTGCACCGTGCAGCACTTTGCAACAAACTGATGTAGGTCAAGGGTGAGTTAAACACACAGTGTTGCATATAAGCACCAACATGCGCGCTGATGTCCGTCCCATTCTTTCTACAGCCTCAGGCACAGATCTGGAACTCTACTCTTTTTTTCCCCTCACTTTGTGAAGTGATTTTTCTTGCAAAAGAAATTCCAGTGTGCAATGGATAATGTCACCTCCTAAGACTCTGGGCTTCAAGCCTTTTAGGGACCGTTGCAAATAGATTCTGAGACAAATCCCCATGTGATGTGTCTCTGATGTTTGGATTCGGTGAACGTGTCTAGGCCTGTGACGACTGCCCAGATGAATCCAAAGGCCATTCGTGATCGCAAGGCAAAGCTTTGTGATGAAGCACTGCTAGACTCCATGCACGTTCCATTCCAGGTCAAGAGTGCAGACTCGCTCCTGTTTCTGTGACCGGTCATCTTCATGGTTCAAGTCTTCGGGTAAGTCAAAGAAAAAACAGAAGAAGTCCAATTACGACTCAGCCCCTTCCCACCACTTTCGTTCTCTGAAGGCAGTGCAAGGGCGTCTGTGCCTCAAGTCTCGCTCCGGTCCTACTGAGGAGCTGATTCCATCTCTGATGCACCCCGAGTTCCTGGGTCCTTCGGTGACTTCACAACAGTTCAACGACTTCCAAGTGGTCATGATGCACATTTTTGGCATGCTTCCGGTTTCCTCTGTCACACTTTCGGGCCGTTGCAGCTCGGTAGGTGCCTCCAGTCGGGTTACCAGTGTAGAAACACTACATCAACTTTTTGACTCTGATCAAAGCTAATCATATGGAGATGATTGTGGAGGGGTGGAACAAGTTTGCCCCCCACTTAGTATGAAGGTAATTGCTACATGGACCTATGGGATGCCAGTGGGTTGGATATTTTAATCAGTACTTGGTTACTGGTTGACCTCCACCTCCAAACTATGGAGGGGAAATAAATGTCCTCCTAGACTTCCTCCAGCCTATCAGGCACCGACCGATTATCTTCTGCCCTTCCCCAAGGCCCTCACGGACACCCAGTTGGGCAAAACTGTACTCTGGCCCTCCAGTCAATTGAGAGGTCGCCCGTCACCATAGACCAGCTTCAGGGGGACCCTTTGTTTTTTAACTCGCCATGCAGCCCCTGACAGTTTAGTGATGCAAGCATCCACCAGCAAGGTCAACCCATACATATTTTATGATCACTCCTCCTGACAGAGTCGAGACGCATGGAAACGTTCGACAAACATATTTTCTTCTCAGCCAGCCTTGCCGTGAGGTCGGTCAGTGACCGCTGCCTGCTTGGACATTGAACACACCACACTTGTAGGTGAGATCTTACCAGCTGTCCCAGTAGCACTACGGCCTCTTTATCCCAAACCATTCAGGATGGCTGGGATGCAGCCAAGTTTATCTGCTCGGGCCTAGACAGCACAATTGTCTAGAAAGGGCTAGTGGAGCAAGCCTGGTGCTCCGGCACCATGCATAGATTAAATCCACAGGCTTCTCAGGAGACATCCAGGCATCCATAATTGACATGTCTTTCTACAAGATCTACTTATTGTACGAAAAAGGCGGACTCTGCCCTGGAATGTTTATGGACACCGAGCTTCTGCATGCTCCTTGGACCTTTTCGGCACCAGCCACCAGCCTTTTCAGAGGTATTACAGGGGATTGGCGTAGCGACAATGTGAGGCCCCACAACCTGCACAACAGGCTGCCAAGCCCTTTCAAGGTCCGCTCTGTGGGCCCGTCAGGTGACAAGGCCATCAGAGGTGGCCACGACCCCACCCCTCCAGCAACAACCTCAAAAACTCTTTAGTGGCTCACGGCCATGCAGTAGAAGGTCGGGTCAGCTACTTTCTTTTAGGTGGCAGAGCATTACAGGCAACGGTGGCTCCTCCAAATTTTCCAACTGGGCTACCCCCTACCATTCCTTTTTGACCCACCGCACCTGCCACCTTCATCATAGCTGCTCTGGGATGGAATTTCTGAGTTTTTCAGTGTTTTGTCGGGAGGTGCAGGAACATTTGGCTGGGTGTTATTCCCACTACTTCCTAGTGCAGAAGGACAGAAGCCTTTGTTCTATTTTAGATTTTCGCCCTCTTAGCTCCTTCCTGCGCAAGGTAAAGCTCAAGTTCTTTCTATACGGAGACGGATGGTGTTGTTAGACCTACAGGACACCTATTTTCGCATGACAGGTTTGCATGCCTGTGGTTCAAGGTTGCCCGCTAACACTTCCAGTTTTCATTGTTCCCTTTTGGGCTCACCAGTGCCCCTCGGGGTTCACAAATGTGATGTAGTGGTCGCTGCCCATCTTCAGAAGTCTGGGGTACCAGTATTCCCATATGCGATGTTTAATACTGGCTGCTAAAGGCTGTCTCGCCACAGTCCGCCACAGAGCACCTCTGGACGGCAGTTAACCTTTAACATCCTTGGGGTTCTCAGTGAACCTGCTTCAGTCACTCCTGGCTCCTTCACAGAGGCTCCCCTTTATCTAAGTCATCCTGGACATGGTGCGCTTTTTGGCTTTTCCTCAAGGCAAGGACATTCAGCCTATGATCCAGATGTTACAGCCTCTGTCGTGGGTCTCGGTGAGGCCTGCCTACCTCCTGAATACTGCTTGCCGACCATGCCTAATAGTATATGCAGGCTCTGTAGTGTGATCTGAAGTCTCAGTGGGCTCAGCACCAGGAGAATCTGTCAGCTTCTATCCAGGTGTCGGAGGAGTCTACAAAAGGTCACAGTGGTGGCTTCTCGACCACAAGAAGACCAGTTGCAGACCTCTCTTCCTACCCCATCCAGAGCCGACAGTTGTGACCGATGAGCCTCTGTCAGGCTGGAAGGTTATCTGGGAGCACACAAACCTGTTGAAGCTGCATGCAGTTCACTTGGTGTTGAGGGTCTTTCTGCCGACCATCCAGGACAGGCTAGTACAGGTTCTCACAGTCAACATCACTGCCACGTGGTACTGCAACAAGCAGGGCGAGGTATCTTTGGTCTTGTGCCAGGAGGCTCAGTGCCTCTGGAACTGGCTGAGTCATTGGGGCATTTCTCTGGTGGCACACCACCTGACTGGATCTTTAAACACCAGGGCAGACCAGCTCAGCTGCCTACACCTAGAGGATCACAAATGGCAGTTACATCTGGAAGTGGCACTGGGCATCTTCCAGCAATGGGGAAAACTCTGACTTTGTTTTCGCCACTGAAGACAACGGGCAGTGTCAACACTTTTGCGTGCTGGAGTTCCCAAAAAACGCTTGCCCTCGGAGGTGAGTTCTGCATTCGGTGGAGTATGGGACACTCTTAAACTCTTATAAACACTTAAGAAGAACACAGAGTTAGTTCTAAAACCAGCTGATAAAGGCGGCACAATAGTAGTCATGGATAGGAATATGTACCACACAGAATGTATCCGACTATTATCCGATGGTGAGAGCTATGAAATCTTCCAGGCAGACCCTACAATGAGACTAACAAAATAAAATCTATGGTAGAGGAAGGCCTCATGCACGACTGGATTACCAGACACAAGGCTGAATTCCTCATTGCTGACACACCACGAACACCAAGGTTTTATACCCTCCCGAAGATTCACAAAAACAAAATGCCCCCGCCGGGTAGACCTATAGTCTCGGGCATTGGTTCAGTTTTGGAACCTCTATTGCAATTTTGCGTCTGGTTCCTCAGGCCAATAGTTAAAACTTCTACCTCCTACCTGAAAGACATGAAGGATGTACTTTGCTTACTCAGAGACACGGAAATCAGCCCCACTGAGGACTTGATCATCACAATGGACATTGAAGCGCTGTACACAAGTATTCCCCAGAGGTGCACATTGGATGTAGTTGAACATATACTACAGGACACAGATTGGGAATTCATGACCTCCAAACATTTTGTCACGGAATCTGCAGAACTTGCTCTCACTGAGAACCTTTTTGAATACGAAGGAACAACATACCACCAAGTGAGGGGTACATCTATGGGAAGTACTTTCGTGCATAGTATGGCCTGTCTATATGTACACCAATTTGAGGCTGACTACATTTTCAACCCAGAAACTCCCTATAGAGAACAGATTAAACTTTGGCACAGGTACATTGATGACGTGTTAATAGTATGGCATGGTAACAAGGAACAAGCTACTGAATTTACAGAGTGGGTAAACACAAAGGACAGACATTTAAAATTCACATACCCCATCAATAAGGAGGAAGCGGTATTCCTTGACCTGGTCATCACAATGGACCAGGAAGGTATAAAAACGAGGGTTCACAGCAAAGCAACTGACAAAAACAGCTTTTTATTGTATGAAAGCTTTCATCCAAAAGCACTTCGCCAGAACCTTCCCTTTGGGCAGTTCCTACGGGTCAGACGAAAGTGCTCCACTCTGTAGGTTTTTGAAACACAGGAAACCACACTAGAAGAGAAACTGATCACATCGCCATTACCCGAGGAAATTGGTGAAAAAAGCTAAGAAAAGAGCGAAAAACAACAACCGCGAGGCCCTGCTAGAAAACTACAAAAAACCTGAGAACGACAGGGTCGTCTGCATCACCACATACACACCCATTTCAAATAAAGTCCAGAATATAATACGAAAGAACTGGCATATCCTGAATGGGGGAATAAAACAATGGTCTCAACCACTCTTTGCTTTCAAAAGGAACACAAGCATACGTGATGAATTGGTCCAAACAAAAACACCACCAGTACAAACCCAGACCCAAACAACACTATGGGATAACCATCGGCCGGTGGACCATTATGTGGTAACTGTGTAGCATGTCAGTTCACCAAAACGACGAAAGAGGTTGACATCAAGACAGGTTGACCATGGATCTGACTAACTGTAATAGTGAGAATGTTATATACCTCATAACCTGCCCGTGTGGTCTTCTCTACGTGGGAATGACTACTCGGAAAGTGAAGACACGAATTAATAAACATAGGAGCACGATCAGGTGCAAGAAGAACAATACAAAACTCACGCGCCATTACCTGGGAAAAGGCCACCGAGACGTAGACATGGTGTGGGTAGTTTTGGAAAATATCACCACAAATTATCAAGATATCCAGAAAAGACTCTTTACTCGCGAACAACGATGGGTGTACCGTTTAAAAACTTGTGAAACCGGACTGAACAACGAAATCCCGTGGTTACAGATTGTTTAAAGAGCTTTCTAAAAACAGTCTACTCTCGCCTGGCACTTATAAATATCCACTCCTATTAGGATTGGTAACTCTTTTAAATAGTACAGGCGAAGGCGCTTTGCTAATTTGACTCCAGTGGTTACTGCTGCATGGGCATATTTTCTATGCCTTCAGACCCATTTGTCACCTACGAACATTTATTTTCATTGGTCCTACAACTTCACCTAAATAGTACAGGTGAGCGCGCCATTGTTACATATCTCCAGTGGATACTGCTATACAATCAATTCTTGCAATCACTGTCAAACCCTGTAATATCTATTAAGAACATGCCCTGCCTCTGGCAGCATTTTGCTACATAGGTATATATATATATATATATATATATATATATATATATATATATATATATATATATATAGATATAGATATAGATATATATATATTAAAAAAAAAACCTGTCCAACTTTGCAAATCAATAAAGTACACGCCCCTGGCAGCACCAGGTCATTGCATGGCCCCCAGGTGGCAGAAGTGCGACACACCGCATCGAGTATAGAGGTTACCGCGCCAGTAGAAAACGGCTCCAGCCGTAGCTACCAGGCAGGGGCGCACGGGACACCGGATCTAGCAGTTGAGTAACCGCGCTAGCCCGAATTGACCACAGGTGCTGCATATCAGTTTGTGCGTGGATAATGGTACGCCTATAAATACGGCAAGGAAATCTCCATTCCGACATCTTCAGGGAGGAGGAATGGACATTCGTAGGTGAACGGTGATGGACGCACCTTAAGGCAGTAAGAGTATGCGTGAGAGTATGCATGGGAATATAGCGACTCTATCTTTGAAGGCACATTTAAATTACCCATCTACTTAAAAACTTTCTACCAAGTCTAGTATCAAACAAACGTTTTACTTTTCCTAGAGTGTGACTACAGGGGTCCCTGAACCCTCTTCCCATGGGACATTAAGGACCCTACGTTGGGGTAAGGTAGTGAGCTGGTCGCGCAACTCATGGCGAATTAATGTTTTAATATGTATCTCACGTTTGTAGTGTCACGTGATTACCACACTCCTATGCAGATATCGCATTTGCATGGTGTGTATGATGTTACCAATTCCCTATCTACGAAAAAAGCAAATGAAATGTCCACTTCAATAAAATATAAAAAAATTTCACAGGCACTTGAGAACACCAGCGTTAGGTTAGAGGTTGTCATAGGTCACCCTAACATAGTGTCAATATGTAAAGTCATATTGGCAAGACAGGAACACGATTCTCGTCCTGAACAATGCATCAGACTCATTGGAGTCAATGGCAGAAACATGTTGACGATAATAGCGGTGTTGGGGTAATAGTTCCCCTAATCTTCACATTCCGGCATTTAATACCAAGTAATACCCTATGATTTAATGTGATTTGGGGTAGTACATTGGTTTTTAAATCACATTTTGCACAGGCCCCCACTTAAATGATTAGAAGTGCCTCCCTGTCTTCATGTGTAGGCCCGCTCTCTATCAAACCGGGTTTTTAGAGTGCGAGGACTGCCTATGATGAATCATGACACCTGGTGGTGTGTGAGGACAGTCCTTCACAATTTTTGAGATGCCCAGCACTCCATCTATATAGTGCTTGTAGGGATACGGTTTTGTCACATAAATGACTATAACTTTGGGGTAGCTTCTACAGTGTGTATATAGTAGGTTTGGAGGCCAGCTCACCCTGAGGACCCCGTAGCCTCCAGTTCCCTCACTTGGATATTTCTAAGGGTCTTGTGTTTGTACACCTATATTCCTTCCTGTAGCTAAATTTCCTGCACCTCTATGCGTGGAGAGTGAGCGGCAGCAGTTGCTCTCCTTCGACCTTCGTTCCAAAGTTGTTGATGTAATTCTGACAGCAAGGTACTCATCCACGAAATCAGTGGATGCTAGGTATTGGGATAAGTTTGTGGCTTGCAGTGACACCCACTAAAAGGACCCTTTGCAGGCCAAACTCTGCTGTTTTGCTCTGTTTTATTTTTGGCTCAGCAAGGTCTTGCTGTGAGCACCGTTAGATGTTGCTTGTCAGCAATTTCATCCTTTTTACAGTTACCTGACTTGTTCTTGTTTAAATCACCTGTAGTGATGTGCTTTCTAAAAGGTTTGCAACGTATATTTCTTCCAAAGCCCTTTAAGGTGCCACACTGGGACTTTAATTTGATCCTTACTTTCCTCATGTGTATCCCTTTCGAGCCAATGCACCTGCTCACTTTGAAAATGGTCTTTCCAGTCGCAATAACGTGTGTGCTGTGTGAGGGAATTTCAGGTCCTCTATCCAGCCTCCTTACACCACCATTTTGCTGGGCAAACTGGTGCTACGGACTCTAGCAGCATTCCTTCCGAAGATGGTGACACCTTTTCATGTCTGCCATGTCATCACTCTTCCGATCTACTTTGCTCCACCTCATTACTCTGAAGATAGACTTCATCGCTTGGACCCTTAAACATTGGGTGGACAAACAGCTGTTTGTGGGGTTTTTTAGGGCAAAGAAGAGCAAGGATGCTACTACTGCGTTGGCACATGGAGTACCTGTCATGGATATCAGTCAGGCACCTACGTGGGCATCAGTGCATATGTTTACGAGGCGCTATTGACTAGACAGTCAGGTCCACAGGGATGGGCCTTTTACCCTTTGACCCATGTTCTGGTATCTATACACAATGTGAGAAGGTTAGAAGTATCCATCAGAAGATTAAGCTACTTATCTTCAGTAACGCTTTTTCTGGTGAATAGTCTAATCACAGATTTCCCCACCACCCTCCCAACTGCCAGTTCTGTGGAATAGACTCCTTTTCCATTTAAAAAGGTCCCACTTTAGGAATGTGAACACTGGCTGTTCCAATTTGCTGTTGGGCTTCGTGTATTAGACCGCGGGCAAGCGTATGAAAGAAATTGACATCAGCGTGCATGGGTGGTGCTTATATCGGGCTCCATTCGTCACTTCCAGAGCGGAAAACGTAAGCAGGGAGCAGCACAACGATACAGACCCGCGCGAAGGAGCACTGCTCTGTGAGTTTCAGAATCTAGTCTGGCACCTGGGGGGGAGATATTCTCAAGGTGAGAAATCTGCTGTTAGATAGAATATATACCGAGTGTATTACTGAAGGTAAATGGCTTGTTTGAGGTGGTGTGTAGTGGCACGGACCACTTCAGACCAGAAGAGTCCGTTTTAGGTCTGGCCTTTAAAACTGCTTTAGCTTTGTTGTCTGGTTGTTTTTCACAAAAGATCATTCATTCTATACCTACATAGAGGGACTTTTGGTCAGTGGGTTAGTCTATCGGTCTGTTAAGTTGTCACTCACATTTTGCTTCTACCCACCACAGCATTCAGCATGGGGCAGTGGGTCAGCCTGCTTTACCCATTGGTTTCTTTTACTGTGAGTGACTTACACAAGCCTGTGCACATTGTTCACATCCACCTAAAAGTAGTTATTTTCTCTTCAGTTACAAAGCTCGTTCAAAGAGTGTTTTTTTAATTTCTTTATTATTTTTTCTAATAACAATAAATACCAGTTATCTATTTTGCTTGCATTCCGTTTTAAAACTTATGTTATAAAGCGTTTAAGTGACATTGTAGCATCATAGTTGGTTGCTATTTGATTCTGATAGAGAATTCTAGTTGCAGGATCTGTACCTTAGAATTCTGCCCAGGCATCAGACTGAATCCAGAGGTTTTTCGTGAGCAGTACCCTTGCATGCCTGTAGGTGGCATTGTTCGGCTCTGCGTGGCGTCTTCCGCACCGGAAGTGACGTGCGCAGTACCTATACAGGAGCCACCCCAGCGCGCTGACATCAGCTATTTTCTTTCTGTGCCAGTCAGCGCAGAGAGCTTTTTTTAGCTTTTTGTCTTAGTATTTTGAGACCTATCTCCTAGTGTGGCAGGGATGTCAACAAGGAAGGCTGGATTCAAGCCCTGTGGCTCCGGTCACCAGCAAATGTCGGTGATGGACCCGCGCCTGTCTGTCTCTGGTGTCTTCAGTGCGACCACGATGCCAAGACCTGCGTCGATTGTCACGCCATTTACCCCATGGCCTTGATGGAGCGATCCCTCAAGCTCCTTGCCGCTCAACGTGTGATGTTGCGACAGTCTTGATCCCGATCGAGTGTAAGGACCTAGGATTGGTCGCAGAGCCGTCTACGTGGTCCCACTCCGGTAAGTGCCACAAGAAGCAAAAGAGCAAGAAGTTGAAGAGGTGCTCAACTTCACCCCATCCGTCGAAGCCATCCGACGAGACGAAGGAACATAGCCACTTGAGACCTGGCTCTGCGGTTGAGCTTGGGCCATCTCTTCGCCTCCCCGGGTTTCCGGGAGGCGGAGCGACATCCGCCGAACTCCAAGAATTGTATGAGGCCAGACCTCATATTTGGGCGGCTCATCCCCGATGGAATGCTTTCGGACCCCAAGGGTACGGGAGAGACCCCTACTGGTTCCCCGCTTGCGGGTCAGCCCTCAACGCTAGTCGGATCCCTTAGTCCTCTCCAAAGTCCTGTCTGCCCTGGGCCCGGGAGATTGGATAGTAGCGTTGGATTTCCAGGCGTTACCCACAGATGTTACCTACGGTTCACGGTAAATCACGGGCACTGTCAGTTCACCATGCTCCCCTTTGGCCTTACCAGCGCCCCTCGGGTGTTCACCAAGGTGATGGCAGTGGTTGCAGAACATCTGCAGATATCAGGAGTGCCAGTCTTCCCCTATTTCGACAACTAGCTGTTGAAGGCAGAGCATGTCCCAGCCAGTCATCTCCCACCTCAAGACTACGACCGACCTCCTGCACTCGCTGGGGTTCACTATCAACGTGCCAAAGTCACACCTGGCCCCTTCTCAGGCACTCCCTTTCATTGAATGTGTTCAGTTTTGGGCTTATCCTCATGAATGGCGAGTCCAGGATATTCAGACTGACACCGATGTTTCGGCCTCTATTCTGGAATTTGGTGAGACGGACTCTGAGGCTGCTGGGCCTCATGGCCTCCTGCATCCTGCTAGTGACACATGTCTGCTGGCATATGTGGGCTCTGCAGTGGAACCTGAAGTTTCAGTGGACGCAGCATCAGAGGAATCTCTCCAACATGGTCCAAAGCTCGGAGGGCACTACAAAAGATCTGCAGTGGTAGTTAACGAACCGCAATTGGGTCAGCGGCAGACCCCTCTCCCTTCCCCAACCAGATCTGACCATAGTGACAGATGTGTCACTCCTGGGCTGGGGTGGCCATCTGGAGAGGTAAAGATCGGAGGCCTCTGGTCTCCGACAGAATCTGGACTCAACATCAACCTGCTGGAGCTCCGAGAGATCCGACTTGCAGTGAAAGCCTTTCTACCCTCCATCAAGGAAAGGCTAGTGCAGGTGTTAACAGACAACACCACCGCCATGTGGTTCTGCAACAAACGGTGGGGTGGAGTCATGGACCCTTTGTCAAGAGGCCCTGCGTCTCTGGACATGGCTGAAACCTCAGGGCATTTCCCTGATGGTTCACCACGTGGCTGGCTCTCTGAACACCAGGGCGAACAAACTGGCGTCTCCATCTGGAGGTGTGCAAGGTCTTTTTTTAGCAGTGGGGAATACCTTGGTTGCACGTTCTCGGCTTTGGCGAACAGATCCAATGTCAGCAGTTGTGCACGCTGGAGTTTACCAAGCAGATCTCGCTCTGAGAAGTTTTTCGTCTTGAATGGAGCTCTGGCCTCCTGTACACCTTTCCTCCCATACCACTCTTGCCCATAGTTCTCAAAAAGATCAAGAACAACCGGGCCCAAGTCATCCTTGTGGCTCCAGACTCTGCTTGGAGAGTCTGGTATCCCAAGTTGCTGAGATGGCCATCGGTCCTATGATCAGGCTGCCCCTGCGGGAGGATCTTCTGTTGCAGCAGCAAGGGAGGGTTCTCTACCCAAACCTGTCAACGCTCCGCCTTCATGCGTGGAGATTCCGCGGTGACAGTTGACAACTTTCGACCGTCCACTTGAAGTCTGTAGTGTCATCTTGGCAGCCAGGCGTCCCACCACAAGACTGTATACGCCTGCCGTTAGGGCAAGTTTGTGGCTTGGGGTGCTGAAAAACAGGTTGACCCCCCCCCCCTTTTCTACTCCCTCCCTTTCTCCGGTCCGTCTGTTTATTCTCTCTCTTGCCCAGTAGGGCTCTGCTTTGGGTACCTTAAAAGGCTATCTTTCTGCCATCTCTGCATTTCAGCAGTTGCCTGTCCAGCCATCCCTGTTCAAGTCCCCTATTACATAGGCTTTCCCACCTTCACCCGTCATTATTCCTCAGTGGGATCTAATTTCAATTCTGACTTTCCTGAAATACGCTCCTTTCGAGCAACTACACAACTGTCATCTCAGACTTCTATCAAGGCGGCCTTTCTAGTGGCAATAACCTCTGCCCGCAGGAACCGTGAGCTCCAAGCTTTGTCATCTAAGCCCCCGTAACTCTACCTTTTTCCAGAAAGGCTGGTCCTTTGCACTAGAGCTTCCTTCCTACTGAAGGTGGTCACTCCCTTTCATGTAGGCCAGTCCATCACCCTGCCTACATTTTACGCTCAGCCTCATCCCTCTAAAGAAGAGGAGCAACTCCACCGGCTAGACCCAAAAAGAGCATTGTTCTACCTTGACTGCACAAAAGAGTTCCGGGTGGATGACCAACTCTTCGTGGGGCATGTCGGAGCACAGAAAGCGAAGGCAGTAAAGAAATGGACCATCACCCGATGGATCGTGCTCTGTATCAAACTCTGCTATGCATTGGCCAAGAAGCAACCCCCTGAGGGTTTGCGTGCTCATTCCACCAGAGCCAATGCCACGACCACTGCGTTAATGCGCAGAGTTCCGGTCCTGGACATCTGCCAGGCAGCAACGTGGGCATCTCTGCACACGTTTACCAAGCACTACTGCCTGGACAGTCAGGTTCATTAGGGATGGACACTTTGCCCGATCAGTCCTGCAGGACTTTTTAGTATGAAATTATTTCACAGACCCACCTCCGGGGAGTTATTGCTTGGGTATCTATTCCAAAGTAAGGAATCTGCAGCTAGAAGTCTCTATCAGATGAGCAAGGTATTTACCTTTAGGAACGCCTTATCTGGTAGAGACTCTAGCCGCAGATTCCTTACCATTCACCCATCCTCCCTGCTCTGCAAACTGATTTCTAGGGACAGGCCTGTGCTCCCTGTTAGGGCCCTAGTTGTCCACACCAGTGGAACACTTTGTGTCCCCGCGCTCCTGGTGTGGAAAGTGGCAAAAAGAAACTGACGTCAGCGTGCTGGGGTGGTGCCTTTATATGTGCCACGCACTTCACTTCTGGCGCTGCCGACAACTACCCGTGGAGCCAAATGACACCACCTACCGGCACGCTGGGGTACTGCTCACAAAATATTTCCAGATTCAGTGTGACACCTTAGGATAATTCTACAGTAAGTAATCTGCGACTAGATAGTCTCTACCAGATAAGGCATTACCAAAGGTAAGTAACGTTAGTTATTGGTTAGGTGGAAGTTTATTCTTGTGTCCTTTACAAATAATAGCAGCATTATAAATTGGAAGGCTTGTTAAAAAAAAAAGTCACTAAAGCATCTGCATCAGTGAAAGTTTTTTAAATTAACCTTTTTTTATTGCAAGCATAGGGCGCCCACACATAGCTGAGCACATTTTCTTTTTTCCATTTTATTTTTGTGACATAATTTTAATAAATAAATTTGAAAAGTGAGCCATCACGCCAGCTTGCCAAGGCTATACCTATTTTCTTTGGCTGTGCTTGCTTTCATAGTATGTGAGTTGCATTGGCTATGAAATATATTGCTGACTTGTGGAGAGTATTTGTTTGAAAAAAAGCACATTGCTATGTCATTGTGCTTGCTAAGCAAATTTGTGTTTTCTTTCTCTAACGGAAATCCGGAAGCAAGAAAGAAGCAAGTACTTGAAAGCACCATTCTGTCTGGAAACAAGTGAAACAATTGAGTCAATCAAGACGAGCACCTATAATGAATATTTTTCATTTGTTCTAAACAGCATCGAGAAGAGGAGCACCAAGAAGCTAATGATGAGGTTCTTCTACCTGCCTTCATCAAGAACTCTCTTTTGAAGGGCAAGCCTCATGGTAGCCTGTTAAATCCTCATCAGAATAAAGGCGCTGTAAGTACAGTCTGACAACTTAGTTAAAAGAAAAATGATTACAAGTGCATCCTATAAACCTAATGTCTTATGTCCCCACAATAACCGTTTCTTTGAACTTTTTGTTGCACTAATTTAGATTTTTCCATAAAAGGCAGGTTTTCAGTCAGAAATCAGCCAATTGTCCAGTCATTTTTTCTGTGCTTTGTTATGAATTGAACAATGGACAACCATACACACAATCTTGTGCCCTTGACCTTTTCATATCATACTCCTTCAATGGCAAAATGTAGTTGCACATTGGATAATTAAAATTAACTCTTCTGACAAGGAAACTTACATGGAATAAAGAATCCTGGACTTTCAATGAAAGAGCGTTGTACCAAACTTTAACATGATCACTCTAAATTCCCTTAGATTTTCATTGTCTTAGACATTGCTAAATATTCTTGATTTCTCGTGGCGTGGTGGTGCTAAATATGTCTGCCCAGAATTTAGAGTGCTATCTCCACAGTTTATCAATCCTAAGATCCCACAGTGACAATTCTCAGTATTTTTTGCCTATGCAATACTCACCTCTCCTTGCCAGTCTCTACATTCTTACCCATCTCTTATTTTGTAACAGAACTGCGTAAAAATTAAGTGTTTTCTGTGCTTTTGGTCTTTCTACCAAATGACCCTTAAATTCCTTTTTCTTTCAGATTAGGACGGGCTACGATGGCATGGGAGGACGAACAAAGTTCATACAACCTGTATCCTTTTGCATTAATTGTGTCTTTCAGAAATCTGGACCTGTGGGGAGTTTCCATTATACAGCCTGTGAACTCTGCTAGTCTTTGCTCACATACCACTTTTGTTGCATTATGTAAACAGATATTGTTCCTGGTGGTCTGGGTTGATTCAGCCTAACCTAGTTTTGGAGATTGGGCCAAGCAGGCATTGATGCAGTTGGCAAGTGTGGAAGTAGACTGTGATCTTGCATATCTCAACCATTACCCCTGAGTGCTTTATTTTCTGTGAATATGTTTATGTTTAGGGGGGATTTATAGCACGCACAGCTACTCAAGAGTGTCCCGGCGCGAGCGTAGTGGAAGGAAAGGCAGAGAGAAGCGGCTAGAAAAAGAGGAAGGTCTTAAGCCTTTTTCTGAAAAACTTGGGATCCTGAATGCTGCGGAGGTCAAAAGGAAGAAGGTTCCAGGCCGAGGCTGCCTTGAAGGCAAGAGAGCTCCCTCCAACTCGCTTAAGACGAAATATCGGGACGTGGGCAAGAAGCTGCGTGGTTGAACGCAGCTTTCTGATAGGAATAGGGATCCTTCCTTGGGTTATTAGCTTGGAATAATTCTGTACTGCTTGGCCAGATGGATCTGTTCAAAGCAATCAACCCACGTTCACTGGTCTATTTTCTACTGAACCTGAAAGCGGCTCAGTAACTCCATGGTACAAGTCCCCTCTGTTGTTTGATCAAACCTTGTAACATTTGTTTTATAAAAAAATAGCTTATTTCCCTTTCTAAAAATTATCCAGTTCATTCGTAATGGACATGCCAAATTGGATGCACACCCAAAAATAATTGCGTACAGTGAATCTAAATACAAACCACTTGCTTTTTCTGTGGTTATCCTGAACATCTGGCAGTGATGTAGCCCTCCTTGTCATTTGGTGGACACCTTTGAACTAGGTGTTGGGACAAAAGCAGACCTTTAAGCGGTCCCATTCCTTTTCTGGGACAGCTGTCACAGCTGAGGGCAAATTAATGCTAAATGTTTGTAGGCATATTACAGTAATCTTATTTTTATAGGCTGGGTTCAGACCCTCTGCCACCTTTTTTCTTGACTGTTTATAAAGTTTCCATTACAGGCGTGTAATAGGACGGAATGGGGTCCTTCAGCTGAGTAACAAGTGAAGGTTGAGTAGTTAGTGGTGGAATACGAGTTTTGGGCAAGTTTCTGGTTACTCGGTAAACTCCCTCCATTTTAAGGAAGCACATCAGTAGGAGCTTTCATCAGGGGCTCTGGGAGTATTGGGACGCTCCACAGATTGCACCCTGGTTCTTTATTCAGAACTCACATAAAGGATTATCTCCAACGAATGAGAACTGAGTCAGACCATCAAATCGGTAGGATTGGAAAAGAAAACTGATTTTCTGAAACTCCAGTTTAGGGGTTATGGGAAAGGTCAACCGCATTCCTATATTCCATTTTGGAAGAGGTAACAACAACAACCGCAAAAACAGTATTTTCAGTAGAATCTCAAAAGAACAGGGGTTCTGACCAAGCTTCCATGGCTTCTGACAAAACCTCTCCAGCAAAGCAATGATTGCCTCACTCTGCCGCCGCTCCCCGGTGGGAAGGAATGTTGCTAATCCTTTTCCCTCATGGCAGAAAATGAAAACTGGTGAATGGGTGGCAGTTGGATGCTACGTGTTGTCCGATCTGGTTACAAACTCGTATTCTGTTCTTCAGAGTCTTCCATACCACTGAAGAAAGACAAACCTCTACTGTTGATATGTCTGATGCTAGAAGTAAAGACTCCACTAAACAAAAAAGTCCCCAAGTCTCTGAGAACTGAAGGCATTTATTCTCATCATATGCTGGTTCAGAAGAGGTCAGAAACTTTAATACTGTGCTAAACTGGATCTCAGGCATGCACGCAGATGGGTGAAGAGGGAATCTTGTTGAATGCTGGTTCCACACCAGATTTTCTCCGTCTTCACAAAGGCAGTTGATTGATGGCAACAGACCTACAGGATACCACTTTCATATGCCAATCTTCATGTAGCATTGGGAATTCCTCCGCTTCAAAGTGGGGCCACTCCCTCTACCACTTTTGAGTCCTGCTCTTTGGCCTGAAATCAGCACCAAGATTTTTCTCAACATTCATGCCAGTAATAGCAGCCATTCAGATGAAGGGAGAATGTTTCTCCACCCTTACTTGGGTGACTGCTTGGTGAAAGCCATCACAGCATCCAATGTGCGCCAACACTTAACATTTTATCACCATTTCTTAATTAGGGTCTTCAAATAAGTTCATCCAAATCATTACTCCAATCAGTTCAGACAATAAGATACTTGATAGCCACAATCAACACATTGCTGGCAAGTGTCTCTTCTTCTGAGGAGAGACTCTAATGCTTACATATGAAGATTGCTTTTTTTGAAATAACAGTAGCTTCCTTCGATAAGGCAGGTGTCATCTCGTCTGGGCAGCATAGCCTGCTGCATTTTTCTTGTTCCCATTGCTAGATTGAATATACATCTGTGTGAGAGTGCTAGAAAGACAGTGATTTAAGAGGTAGGAGACTGAGATCAGACAATCACTATTGGCACCTCAACCCTTCAGCCTCCTGAGTGGTGTTGCAACAGAACAAACATGATGAAGGGAGTTCCATTCCAGATACCTCAAACTTCCATCTCTATTGTACTAATGCATCACTAGAAGCCTCTGGAACTCACAGGGGAGACCTTTCAGCTGGGCAAATGGTTTCCGGTGGAACAACTTTACACACATCAATATCCTGGAGTTGAGAACTCTCCATCTAGCTTTGAAATCATTCCTTCCATCCGTATTGGCGAAGAAAATGCTTATCCTAATGGACAACACAACCACCATGCGTTACAAGAAAAAACAGTGGGGATAAAATCCAGAGTGTTCAAGGTAATCTCAGCTGGACTAGCAGGAATGTGTTTTAGGTGACACTGCTCAAAGCATCTTTGACAAATGGAGCACTCTGGAAATAGACCTATTTACCACAAGAGAAATTGTGAAATGCCCTGTGTAGGAAAGTGGGTTTCTGTTGCAGTAACCCCCCCACTTTTTGCCAGACTACTGATGCACTTTCACTTGATGTGCCCTGGGTCCCTGCCAATCAGGTTCCCAGGGCCTGTGTTCTTTCCCCAAAACTAACCCAATTGGCATCTCTGGCCACAGGTCAGCCCCTGGTAAATGGTACCACAGGTACCCAGGGCACTGTGACCAGGGAAGACCTCTAAGGGCTGCAGCACTTATTGTGCCACCCTTAGAGGCCCTGTACCTTTACACACACACACTGCCTTTGCAGGCTGCGTGTTTTGGTGCAGAACAAAGTGAAGAGTCGGCATGGCACACACACATCCCTGTGTGCCATGCCTACATCCCACTGCCCTGGCATAGATCAGTCACCCCTCTAGCTGGGTGCCCTATGCCAGTGGTGAGGGTACAGGTGCATGAGCCCTGTACCCCTACAGTGTCTAAGTCCATTCTTAGACATTGTAAGTGCAGTGCTGCCATTAAGAGTATATGGTGCTGGGAGCTTGTCATTACGAACTCCACAGCACCATAATGGCTACACTGAAAACGGAGAAGTTTGGTATCAAACTTCTGAGCACATTCAACCCACACTGATGCCAGTGTGGGATTTAATGAAAAATGCACACAGGGCATCTTGGAGATGCCCCCTAAAAAACGACCAGCCTCTGGTGGGTTCCCTGACTGGTACCCACCAGCCTGCCACCACGAGACATGTTTCTGGACCCCTAGGGTGGGAGCCTTCGCTCCCTGAGCCCAGAAACAAAGCCTTTCCTTGGCGGAGGTGTTCACACCTCCCCCAGGCCAGGAAGAGCCATCTGTGGCAGGGGAGCTTCAAAGGCCTGGCAGCCTTTGTAATGCGACCCCAGCCTCTCCTGCTATCAGGAGCAGGCTCTCTTCCTGTCTCCCCTCCTTTTCGGCGGGAAGACAGGCGGGAAAAACTAGCCAGCCAAGAAGGTGTGCCCACCTCTTGCAACTCCACCCCTCAGGTGGGGGAGGCGAGGTGAAGCCCACTCTTCAGTGCCCGCCATCTTGCAGATGGCAGGCACTCCCCAATCAGGATTAGGGATTGTGCTCACTCCCCCACGTGGGGTGAGCACACCAAGGGTGTAGTCACCGTAAGGTCAGTTGCCCATTGGCTACTGACCTCTAGACCCCTAAAACGCCCCCTAAATACAGTATTTAGGGGGCAGCCCTGAACCAAGAAAGCAGATTCCCACAACCTAAGAAGAACAAGCATTGGCATAGCCAATAGGTCTCGCCTTTGGGACCTTATAAGTATTTAGCCATGCAACAGTTAATGTTGTTGCAGTAAGGATATTGTGCTGCATAACTAAATACTTATAAGGTCCCAAAGGCGAGACCTATTGGCTATACCTTAGCATGCACTGCAGTGACTGCATTGCATCTGTATTCTGTTCTGATGTCTGTAGTGATGTCTGCACTGCCTTCTGGGAAGAGAATGGGTTGGAAGCAGCTGTGTGTGTGTTGGGGGGAGGAAAGGGGTGAACTCGGGGGTAGAAATAATTCACTGGGCCTCAATTAATTCATTTTGTTAGATCAGGGCACACCTCGAGCATACTGCATGCCTGCAGTGACGGTGCCAGCGGACAGATGCCTGCTGCTAGGCGCTTTGGAACCTTACTCGTGACGATCTAGCTGCCCCCCCCCTTCTCTACCCCCCCAGTGGCAGGAACTCAGAGGCCTGTGTGACGTTGGCGTGTTAGAAGTGCGGAAAGTGGCGGCTTGTCACTAATTAATTACTGATTAACGTCCTGGGCACACGCGTTGAGGGTATTAACAGAATAACAATCCGTTGCGATACGTTATATGAATACGGAGGTCAGCATCAGTATTGGAACCAAAGAGTTTATTAATATTTCAACACCAATTATGTTGAATACAAAAACCAGCCGACACGTGTTTCGTCACTGGGAGATATCCCGTGACTCATCAGGGCTGGGGAGGATACAAAAGAAATAGGGTGAGGGGAACATTAGGGGTTAGACATAACAAAAACAAAAAAACCTGGTTTACGTACGATAGATGATTGGAAAAGGGATCATCCTATGTGACTACTGGGCAGAACAAAACATGAATATGCAAAAGTTGACACGTGACGTGTGATGTGTGGAGTGACATACGTGAAATTTCCGCTACTACGAGTATGGACTCATGGAGGTAATGCGGGAGAGCATTTTTTTAAAAGAACACAACGTGACTGACGTGCTCGTGCCGCTCTCATGAGGAAGATACATGAGGTAAAGCGCGGGAAAAACATGTTATATTGAGTGGTGTGACAGCTGAAACGTGCAAGTAGATGTGAGTAGTGATATTTAAGAATAACCTCTGAAGAAAGAGGAAATAATATAGACCTGTAGACGTTAAGAACTAAATGTAGGGCATGAAGAGAGAGAGAAGGCATTAAATAAAGAGATTGGCCCGGACTGAGAAGGAAGGAGAGGGCCCGGAAGTCGTAATGTTAAAATTACCTAGAAAGCGAGCGTAACATGAGGAGTGCTGACCCTGGAAAGGAGCAAACAAAATAACTAAGCATACGCACAATGCTACAGGATGATAAGCTACGGAAAAAAGGAAAACAAAGGGGGTGTTGGCTCACCCGAAGACCGGTGATAATTCCAACCCGGTGTGGGGTAGGCTGGAGCAACTGGGCAGGAAAGCGCTGGATGCGGCGCCACAAAGTTACTGCGATGGTAAGGCACCGCTGTGGATAAATTGTGCGAATAAGGTTGAGGACGGTGTGAAAGGACAACAAGGGCACTGGGTATAGAAGGAACGGACTATATCTTACCGGGCTGGATGGCAGCCGTTGGTGGACATGAGGTAATGCCTGGAATGGGTGTAATACCACACTAATGCGGTGTAATCTATGGAAAAACCGGGAGGGAAAAGCTGTAAAGGCTGTAAAGCGCTGGAGGGACCAGAAAGGAATGACAGGAAGTGGACTTACCCTGGAATGACAGGTAATGGCTATCCAGTGTCCGGCGTGTTAATGGGTGTAGATCGTCTGCCAGGCGGAATATGGAACCAAGCTAACTGGGGGACGATCGAGGGGAGGGGACAAAAAGGAAAGGTAAGAAAAGGAAGTGCAAGAATGATTGGGAAAAGAAAAAGAAGAAGAATAAAGCAGGCTTACCCCGGGTACGGGAAAACGTGGGTATAATTCGAGAATGGCGGGTGTGGAAACCGCAGAAAGCTGCTGGGAGACACGGAGAGGCGGACAGATAAGGATCAACCTGGGAAAACGGGGAAAAGTAAAGCGGCGAAAAGAACATGGCAATTACCTGAAGACTGGAGCGGAGAGGCACGTCTGAACACTGGAGCCGAACGGACTGAACTAAAGGTGAACACGAAAAAGGGGAGGGGAAAGCTAAGTAGTGAAGATAACTAGGAAGACTAGACCGAGTAACACTGACGAAAATACCGTCCAGTCGCCATAAAATTAAGAAACACTTTAGTGGTACTCCACCCACCACTAATAACAGCAGTAAGATTATCTCTAACAATATGTCAGGGATACAGAGCATAAATGACATCCAGGTCACTCATTTACTCCTCTCGCTCACTGACGCAGATGAAACACCCACCAACATGGAGAATCTCCTCCAAGAGTTAAACATAGAAGAAGATCTTAGTCTGCACAGCGGCTTCAAACCTAAGTCCAAGTGGACACCCTTGCTCCCAGGGGGCAATGCCGTCGACACTTTCTACAATCTAGTACTAAACGACATGGACAAACACGAAACCAAAACATTTAAGAATAAGCATAGGACCAAAGACAATCTCCGTAGAGAAGAAAGAGTAGCTTTAAAACAACTCACCTCTAACAGAGACATCATAATTAAGGAGGCAGACAAAGGAGGTAACGTGGTGATCATGAACAGATCAGAATATCACACGGTGATCCTGTCCCAACTTGGGGACACCACCTGTTATGAACAGCTCTCTTACAACCCTACAGCCCCCCTTGTCACCAAAATCAACAAATGCCTGTCAGAATGGCATACACAGGGTCTCATTGATGACCAAGAACTGCTATATCTTAAAGTGCACAGGCCAGCTTTCCCCTGTTTGTACACCGTGCCCAAAATACACAAGTCTGCTCCCTTCCCTCCAGGGAGACCTATTGTATCGGGCATTGGTGGACCTACTGAAAAAATAGCACAATACGTTGACCTCTTCCTAGGCACTCTAGTCAAAAACTTACCATCGTACATACAAGACACCAAACACATTCTGAGCATCCTATCTGATGTCCAATGGCAACCTGACATGATTCTGGCAACCTTAGATGTAGTCTCTCTTTACACTACCATTGAACCCCATTTAGGGCTGGAAGCAGTAACCAGCATACTCAATAATAGACCGGCAAACCTGTGGCAGCATACCCAGATGCTTGTTGCAATGATGGATATCATACTCAACAACAACTTCTTCATCTATGACGGTATGTGGTACAAACAAAACAAAGGAGTAGCCATGGGCTCGAGATTTTCACCATCATTTGCGAACCTGTACATGGGTGTTCTTGAGTCCAAATGGATCTGGGGCCCCAAAGGCGCACAATGGATTGACTCCATAATATACTGGGGTCGCTACATAGACGATTGCCTACTTCTCTGGTCAGGGTCACAACTTGAACTTAACGAATTCTGCGCACACCTCAATCGCAATGACATGAACATGAAATTCACAGGAAACTCCAGCTCCTCTAAAATCACATTTCTAGATGTGGAAATTTACATTAAATCCAACACTCTTCAGAGCCGTCTCTATAGGAAAGAAACTTCGTGCAATGCCATCTTACACGCAGATAGTTCACACCCTGCACATCAAATACAGGCAATTCCCTATGGGGAATTCATGAGAGCCAGGAGAAATTGTAGTGAGGAACCGGAATTCCAAGAGTGCCTAACTAACATGAAACATAGATTCAAAGAAAGGGGCTACAGTGCCCGCACTATCAATTCTGCAGAAAAGAGAATAAGAAACATAAGGAGAGAAGACACATTACAAACCAGGAGGACAACCACTGAACAAAACCAACCTGTCCGACTGATTACAGACTATAGTGACATGGGGCAAGCTATGAGGAAAAACCTCAACAAACATTGGAACATACTACTTGCGGATAACACACTTAGAGAGATCATACCTCCCAAACCCCAAGTTACGTATAGGAGAGGTAGAACATTGAAAACGAGACTCAGCCCCACCATCCCAGGCCCTAATACCAGTCCTTCATGGCTCACCACCCATAATCTTGGCTTCTTCAAGTGCGGACACTGCGGTGTCTGCAAACTAGCCCAACATGGGGTCAGAGACTTTATGGCCATCAACAGACAGCAATTCCAGATCAAACAGAACATCAACTGCAATACCAAATTCGTGATCTACATTCTCGAGTGCACCTGCAAGCGCTGGTACATTGGGAGCACAATAAGACCACTAAAAGATCGAATTGGTGAACATGTCAGAGCCCTCCACAACCTCGACACCAGGTATCCCATGGCAGTCCATGCTGCAGTTTGCCCAAACCAAGGCCCAAGGAAACGGATTTCCTTCTTCGGCTTCGACGTAGCACCCACCAATGCCAGAGGTGGCAACAGAGAACTCAGACTTAGACGCCTGGAAGCTACTTGGATTATGCGCTTACGAACTGTACAACACGGTTTGAACACTGACCATGAACTACATTACTTCCTGGGTGAAAGAACATTGAACTACAACTTTTGCCTTGGAAATTTCCAGAAAATGGATCACTGATGTCATGTTATATTTCATATAGATTTGATATACTAGCATGTTTCTGCACCATGCATGTGCAACCATTTTCCTATTTACACACTAGCAACACTAGTATTTGTCATATTTTTTTTTTTTTAAATGGTGTCACCGTTTTTCACTCCTTTGATCTTGTTACGTGACTTCAATGTGCATTTGCACTACTTCGTCAGTGATCTACTGTACCTTCCGCACTTGTAGTCATACTCATCGGTTTCGTTAAGCTTTCAACCTGTGTCACATATCCATATATATATATTTTTTCTCAGATGACTTTTAGTCACCAGCTTCTCTCCTTAGTATGTTATACTCCCCACAGTAATTTATCCTTACTGTGGCCATTTTCAGGTCTGCTCACTTACTCACTCCAGTCCTCTCAGGTGTTGTCGCCTCCAGTATTTTCCATCCCTTCAAGCACTGCAATTAGCCATTTAACTCGGCTCCAGTGTTTTAGCTTAATTCATATTGGACCACAGGTCATTGAATTTTCAAGTTTTGCTTTTCGCTGTTGTTTTTCCTTCTCATTCTATTCGGACCCTGTCTTACAGCCCTTCAGTGCACTTTCCACTAATTGACTGCTCATACTTCCGCCGCACATGCGCACCAGTAGTTTTCGTTTGCCCTTCCATTCCATTATGGCGACTGGGCGGCATTTTCGTCAGTGTTACTCAGTCTAGTCTTCCTAGTTATCTTCACTACTTAGCTTTCCCCCTTTCCCCTCCCCTTTTTCGTGTTCACCTTTAGTTCAGCCCGTTCGGCTCCAGTGTTCAGACGTGCCTCTCCGCTCCAGTCTCCAGGTAATTGCCATGTTCTTTTCGCTGCTTTACTTTTCCCCGTTTTCCCAGGTTGATCCTTATCTGTCCGCCTCTCCGTGTCTCCCAGCAGCTTTCTGCGGTTATCCACACCCGCCATTCTCGAATTATACCCACGTTTTCCCGTACCCGGGGTAAGCCTGCTTTATTCTTCTTCTTTTTCTTTTCCCAATCATTCTTGCACTTCCTTTTCTTACCTTTCCTTTTTGTCCCCTCCCCTCGATCGTCCCCCAGTTAGCTTGGTTCCATATTCCGCCTGGCAGACGATCTACACCCATTAACACGCCGGACACTGGATAGCCATTACCTGTCATTCCAGGGTAAGTCCACTTCCTGTCATTCCTTTCTGGTCCCTCCAGCGCTTTACAGCCTTTACAGCTTTTCCCTCCCGGTTTTTCCATAGATTACACCGCATTAGTGTGGTATTACACCCATTCCAGGCATTACCTCATGTCCACCAACGGCTGCCATCCAGCCCGGTAAGATATAGTCCGTTCCTTCTATACCCAGTGCCCTTGTTGTCCTTTCACACCGTCCTCAACCTTATTCGCACAATTTATCCACAGCGGTGCCCTACCATCGCAGTAACTTTGTGGCGCCGCATCCAGCGCTTTCCTGCCCAGTTGCTCCAGCCTCCAGCTCACCCCACACCGGGTTGGAATTATCACCGGTCTTCGGGTGAGCCAACACCCCCTTTTGTTTTTCCTTTTTTCCGTAGCTCATCATCCTGTAGCATTGTGCGTATGCTTAGTTATTTTGTTTGCTCCTTTCCAGGGTCAGCACTCCTCATGTTACGCTCGCTTTCTAGGTAATTTTAACATTACTACTTCCGGGCCCTCTCCTTCCTTCTCAGTCCGGGCCAATCTCTTTATTTAATGCCTTCTCTCTCTCTTCATGCCCTACATTTAGTTCTTAACGTCTACAGGTCTATATTATTTCCTCTTTCTTCAGAGGTTATTCTTAAATATCACTACTCACATCTACTTGCACGTTTCAGCTGTCACACCACTCAATATAACATGTTTTTCCCGCGCTTTACCTCCTGTATCTTCCTCATGAGAGCGGCACGAGCACGTCAGTCACGTTGTGTTCTTTTTAAAAAATGCTCTCCCGCATTACCTCCATGAGTCCATGCTCGTAGTAGCGGAAATTTCACGTATGTCACTCCACACATCACACGTCACGTGTCAACTTTTGCATATTCATGTTTTGTTCTGCCCAGTAGTCACATAGGATGATCCCTTTTCCAATCATCTATCGTACGTAAACCAGGTTTTTTTGTTTTTGTTATGTCTAACCCCTAATGTTCCCCTCACCCTATTTCTTTTGTATCCTCCCCAGCCCTGATGAGTCACGGGATATCTCCCAGTGACGAAACACGTGTCGGCTGGTTTTTGTATTCAACATAATTGGTGTTGAAATATTAATAAACTCTTTGGTTCCAATACTGATACTGACCTCCGTATTCATATAACGTATCGCAACGGATTGTTATTCTGTTAATACCCTCAACGCGTGTGCCCAGGACGTTAATCATTTTACAGTGTGGATCCTGCGATTCACACATTTCCCAGGGGTTATCGGGTTACTCCCCTGACCTGGCAGCACCGCATGTACACATGTCTATAGTTAGTACACGCAATAGCCTGAGCGCCACTTTCCTGTTTTTACTAAAAACCCCCCCACCTAATTTCCACTAATTAATTACTGCCAGTGTTATCGGGGTGAATATTGCCACGGGAGGCGAGTTACTTTATACGTCCACTTTCTGTGTCACAGCCGTGAACGCATATTTAGGCAAACTAGGGGACACAAAATAAGTCCACAAAATATAATATATATACACACACACACAGAAAGAGGTATGTGTGTGTGTCTTTATATACACAGTTTGTGCGTTCCTAGTGTAGAGCGGCAGTTGATTGTCAAATTTTCAAATTTGGAAACTCAGTTTCGAGTCGATTTATGGGACAGACTACTTTCCTGAGTTATACAATGCATTTCCACAACAAGAAAACATGTAAAGTGTATATACAGGGTGTGGTGTTCTCGATACTTCATAGCAAACTACATTCATAAACATTTTACATGTAAGCGTTCTCCTTACTTCCTCCAGTCTTTTCTCGCACTAGAAACGACCCCCTCGATTGACCGTAAAAAGGCACCCCCTCTTTTAATTCACGCTGCCTTTTCCTCTTGACCTGCAGCCAAGAATGTGCGACAGATATGTGAGAAATTGCCAGGTCGATAAAGGCCGCAGCTGGACAAGCAGGCATTGGTTGGGCCCAAACACCCTGTAGTGTCCCGGTATTTGTAAACGAGAGTTTAAGCTATTAGTATTGTAAATGACAATGCCTTTTATTTATGTTTTAAAACCTAAAACATAAATAAAAGGCATTGTCGTTTACAATGCCAATAGCTCAAACTCGAGTGAATGCGAGACCTATTGCATTGCACCAATACAGTACAACCAGAACACATCACTAAATGAACTTCACTCAACCTGCATCAGTAACGTTCATCCACAAGAACTCAATTAATGACACATGGCAAAGAAAAAAACGCTTATTTTGGTTCACCTACAAGAGCAGCTCTGTTAATAATCTTCACCCACATAATCTGTAGATTACCAACCCACTTGGTACCATCACAGCCCCTCACCTTGGGTGACCACATAACTCACGCCATGTTCAACACAGACCCCTGCGTCTTGTGTGGGCCTTTTACATCCAGTTCATTCCTACATGAAGTATAGTTGTTGAAAAATCAGTGTAAGCAAACCAAGCCTACAACACCCAGAATGCATCAGGAAATCACAGGAAAGGCCAGTCCCGGAAAAACAGCGTTAGTGAGTACATGGAGCAAGATGAACACCCTAACCAACGCATACAGCTCCTCGACCCCAGGAGCTTCCCTAAAGCACTGCATGTAATCATTTCCAGCTGCTGGTAACAGTTCTACTACCACGGGTCCCGCTGCTCCTGTTCCGTTAATCCCACTGCAAGACCCCCATGCCTCACAACACACAGGCCGCACGCCTCCAAACCACAGACACCAAAAACTGCAGGACTCACCTTTCATCTTTGGTAATAGGAGGAGCTCGAGCTAAGGGTGCCCAGGAACCCTCGTGTTTATGTTTTCTGAGCGCTGCAATAACCGAGTTACTATTGGAAGTGTAAACAAGGGCGTGGGGTGGCATATAATCCTTCCAAAGGAAAGGGAAGAATAATAAAACACTCCGAGGGCCCCCTGACCAGGTCCTGCTGGATAGGGACCTACTCCCCGTTTTATTTCACTTTCCAGGCACAAAGGGGAGCGCTTGTAAAGTGCCCGATCACTGGCCAATCTGCATACTGCTCGCTGAGATCAGTGGCTGCCCCCTGGGGCCTTGGGGGCCCGTGACAGAGACACAAAGCCCGCTACTGCCAATCGCAGCCGAAATAATTAAACCAATTAAGTCAGTACAAACAGAAACAAGATGGGTGAGAGCTGTGACCCTGGGAGGGGAGGGCGCTCGGCTTCCCCTGCAGCAGATGTGTTTACCCCAGAGACATATGTGTGTGCATTGCTAAATGACAAGCCACGCAGGGACGTACAGGCCGGCTAATGGTGACAGAGGGTCCAGGGCTGAGGGGGTGAGGGAGGGTCAGTAGAGCCCGGTGAGGGACTCTGGCATAGCAAGGGGGGGGGGAGGCGGTAGCCCTGGCACTTTCTGCAGGAGGGGGCGCAGCACGAGTGGGAAGAGTAGACAAGGACAACAATGGAGGAGCGGGGGCGAGCGCGGCAGCCTGCTCAGCTGACCAGACGCTCGTGCGTCATGGCCTTTTCCCGGCATGTGTTTCCAATTATCGCGCCCGCGTCTGGGCACGATAATTGGAAACACATGTCTGCCGCGCGGGTAACCGCCCGAAAAAGGCCACGACGCACGAGCGTCTGGTCAGCTTTGGAAACCCCCTTACATAAAGTCTTCGCCTAGCAGCGCTTGCGCGCTACTCGAGGCTCGACCTAAAAAGGACGAAAGAAGACGCCCAGCAGAGGAGACTGCAGAGAACAACTGACTTGGCCCCAGCCCTACCGGCCCGTCTGCAGTTTCCGGAGATCCTGTGCCAACAATCGTCTTGTCTTGCAGCCAGCTTCTCCAGAGCCCCTGGGAGGACTGACTGCCTTCAACAAAGATCAGATCTCCTGTGAACAGCAGTTCTGTTCAAAAGAAACTCCAAAAACAGACTGAGCCTGCTGAGGACAAAGAAACCCCACGCCTGGAACTACCACTGCACCTGTCGCCTACGGCCCAAGTTTGAGTGGCCCACCGGTCCCAGCGAGGTCCCCCAGCTCTCCAGAGTCCGAGTCCACCGTGGGTTGACCCCTCCAGGACTCCCCGACGTCACCTGCAGCCTCTGCACGGAGACCCCCCCCCCAACTGCGAGTGGCCCTGTAACTTGAAATCCGACCTCAAGACACCCCTGTATCCAGCCGCCCTGCGCCCTGGAGAACAGAACCCGAGGTGCACCTACGTCCCAGAGCCCTCCAACTTACCTGCCCAGCTGTTGGTTCCTCCTGGGAGTCTTCCTGGACCGAGCCTGCAGCTGAAAACCAAAACCGAAAATCCCCATTGAAAACAACAGGGCACCTGACGCCAAACCAGCACCCTGCACCCAGCCGCCCCTGCGCCGCTGCAGGTGCACTTTTTGTGCTAAACAGGATCCCCTTTTGCTAAACAGGATCCCCTTTTGCCCTGAGCCTAACACCAGGAGCTTGGCTCCCACACCCTTGTGGGAGCCTTGTGGCTCGCCAGCAGCCACCAACCGGAGGCCCCCCTAACCCTCATTGGTTAACATTGGGCCTCATCACTCTGCACCCGGCCGCCCTAGTGCCGCTGAGGGTGTAACTAGAGTTCATCCTTGACCCTGGGGGACCCCTACGTCTACCCCCAGAACCTCAACTCCCACTACCGAATACTTACCCGAAAACCGATAACACTATGTTCGAGGCATGTGAGCTGTAGATCACATGCTTTGCATAAGATCGCCATCTAGTGTTGGGTCCGGATGTTTGCACTTTGTTTTTTATTGTTTTTTTTTTTTCTTTTTCCCCCAAATGATCTTTATTCATTTATATGAAAGGAAGGAGAAGATCATCAAATAGAAACTGGTGACTTGGCGAGATTAGAACAATAAGTACATATCAATGAACATATGAATGTACCACATATCAATGAACAAGAAAGGAGCCACATTGCAATTGCAGGCAATACATATGTGTCTCAACAATGGACTAGAAAGAACTAACCTCCTATACTTCGAGAATAGGAAAAGGAGAAAAAGGATAAGATAGAAAAAAAAAAGAAAGAGATAGAAACCCAGAAGAGAGGGGAGAAAGAGACAGTCCAGAGCCCCATACATAACATAATGTAAAGAGTTACATGGCATATGAGTGTCCAACGATGACGTATAACACCTGTGCTAGAGAATGACGCTCCACCTAATGAAGTTCACAGTGGTTTATAAGAGTCAAAATACTTGTCCAAAGTAAACCACATTTTCCTCGTTGAAGGTTTCCAAGGTGAATTTTGAAGAGTGAGATTATCTGCCCCTCTGAGGTGAATGACCCAATTCATCCAACCTGCATAGGAAGACTTGCTGGTATCTTTCCAGTTGGTGAGTATCATTTTTACCGTAGAGATCAACAGAAGATCGAGGAGAGCTCTGTCATCCTCCGACGGCAGATCCACCTGTAGAAAAGCAGCTACCAAGGTTGGCAAATCTCTACCCAGTGTACATTTAAACAATTTATACAAAAATAAGTATACCTTGTCCCAGAAAGGTTTCACTGCTGGGCAATGCAAAATAAGATGGGCTAAGTCGCCTTTGTCTTGTTTACAGTTCCAGCACAAATCATCCTCCCGAATCCCCATGGAGAACAACCTAGACGGTGTCCAGAACGCTTTGTGCATTAACCAATATTTAGTTTGGGAAAGAACCGGGGAAATCTTGTTGCGAGAAACTGAGTTCCATAGTGAGGGCCACGAATGTTCAGTTAACGGGGCAGGAGAAAGCAGATTCCAATAATCAACTACCCTAACATTAAGCTTTGAAGATTTGGGACGCAAGAGTTTATAGATCTGGGAAACCTGATGGCCAAGTTTGTTAATTTTTGTTACAAATAAAGGCAATGACGGTGAGATGGGAGACAGTTTGGATTTCGCAATGGCAGTCCTTACTTTCAGAAACTTGTAAAATTCAATATCAGCTAGCTTATATCTAGTTTGAAGTTCAGAGAACGTAAATGGGTACGAGGCGTTTTCCAACTGATGGGGAAAGAACACCCCCTTGGAGCACCAGGATTCAAAGTAGAGAGTTTTACCATTGTAAAGTAGTTTGTTATTAAACCATAGCGATTCCATGTTGGAGCCCCTAATACTGACCTCCATGGTCTTATCGATTTTCAAGAGAGCTATTTTAGTGTTCTTAAAAATAGACTTAGAGTGGATGGGGCAGAGACGATTGGATGTAAGAGTCGAAAGATGATTTATATTGTTGAGGAGAGCCCTTTCTACTTCCAGCCAGACAGGTGAGTAATCGCTAGTGGGGGAAACCCAAAGAGAGCCTTGTTTCGCCAAAAGGCATACTGGTAAAGTCGGAAATCCGCTAAATTCACACCCCCTAAAGCTTTGTCAAGCCTCAGTTTTTTAATGCTAATTCGAGCTTTTTTCCCTCGCCAGAGAAAGGATGTTAAAAGAGTGTCTAGTTTATGATGAAAGGTGTCTGTCAGTATAAGCGGGAGCATACTTATAAGGTAATTGACTAGAGGGGTGACCATCATCTTCACAGTCTCGATTCTCCCCCACCACGTAATAAATTTCGGGGACCAAGATTCCAAAAGCTTCTTAATTTTATCCAGTAGCACCTTCTCATTTTGGTGCAAAGTGTCTATAATATTATTGCCAAATACAATCCCCAAATATTTGATGTAACCAGGTTGCCACGTTAACCCAGAGTCTCCTAACACATCGCTAGTGCAAAACACATTTAGTGGTTTAACTTCGGATTTATCTCTATTGAGTTTATACCCCGAGTGAATAGAGTATAATGCTATAGTATCCATCAGGGCTAAAATTGAAGAATCTGGGCGTTCCGTTACTATTAAAATGTCATCCGCGTATGCGGCCAATTTGACTTGAACGCCATTAATATCGAGTCCCTTAATATCCGGATTGAGTTTAATTGCCTGAATAAGGGGTTAGAATGCCAACAGGAAAAGAGATGGAGACAAAGGACAGCCCTGTCTGGTACCCTGGTAAAGAGAGAAGGCCTCAGAAAGTGAGCCATTTACGGCAACGCGGGCAGTCGGTTTTAAATAGAGAGACATAACCATCTTGGCAAAGTCCTTACCCAAATTAAAGAAATGTAGGCAGCGATCTAAAAAAGCCCAAGAAACCCTGTCGAAATCCTTCTCGGCATCCAATGTGATGGCGACCGAAGGATCGTTTTTAGTTGCAGCATTTTCTAAAACATGGCAGAATAAACGCGTATTGTCATTAGACAGACGATTGCGTAAGAACCCTACCTGAGAGCTGCTTATTAATTTATGAAGGACCGAATTAAGTCTAACCGCAAGAATTTTAGCGTAGATTTTGCAATCCACATTAATGAGTGAAATGGGTCTATAGTTTTTCGGCTGAGTAGGGTCTTTTCCTTCCTTTTGAATAACAACTATATTAGCTTCCGACATAGTCAGGCGTGCCTCCTTCGGTAGCAATATGATTAAAAACCTGTTTCATAGTAGGACCTAATTGAACTAAGAAAGACTTGTAAAAGGATGCAGTGAAACCATCAGGCCCAGGAGCCTTATTATCCTTCAGAGACTTGACCGCCTTCTCTATTTCCGAGCTATTGATTTCCATTCCTAACATGGCTGCGTCGACTTCTGAAAGTCGTGGTAAGTTGAGGCTACGGAGAAATCTGGTGCACCCCTCCTTGTCAAAGGCCTGGTCGTTCTTATATAAGTCCTGATAAAAAGTTTTAAATGTGTTAAGGATGTCTTTATGTTTCGTGTGAGTTTGGTTATTGGAGTCTTTGATCGAAGATATAACGTGCTGGTTTTGTTTATGTTTGAGATATGAAGCGAGAAGTTTGCCTGCCCTATTGGCCTCACATAGATTCATTGCTTTAAATTTATTAACCCACACTCCCGCCCGTTCACTTAATATTTTATTATATTCATACTTTTTTTGCGTCAGTGACAGCAATATATTAGAATCGTGCAAGGAGGCGACATGGGCTGCTTCCAGGCGCCTAATTTCTTGTTCAAGGTGAAGTAGCCCTAGGTTCATGCGTTTATTTATTTTTGTTTTGATTGCAATAATTAGACCCCTTATGGTCGCCTTTAAGGCATCCCAATGGTTATTTATATTGGTATCAGTTACCTTGTTGAAACTAAGATAATCCGTAATAGCCTCCGCAATCTTCCCTCTATCCTCAGGATCTGACAATACATCAGTGTTAAACCGCCATCTTTTGGGGATTTGTTCTTTATGACATCCTGTTAATTTAAGGGCAATACATGAGTGGTCGGAAACCAACCTAGGGGCTATGTCTGTAGACTCAATTAAGCGGGTATAAGACCCAGGAATAAGAATATAGTCAATCCTAGTATAGGAATTATGAGGGGCCGAATAAAAGGTAAAGTCCTTTGTGTCTGGATGCTGGAGCCTCCAGGGATCTTTAAGATTAAATTTAGAGCAAATAGTTTTGAGTATGGCGTGCGAGCTCGTAGGTTGATAATGACAGTTAGAATGCCTATCAATAATCGGGTCCAACGGTAGGTTAAAGTCACCTGCCATTACCAGGAGATCATCCTGGGGAATGCTGTCCAACTGGTCCGAAATACCAGACCAAAAAGAAGGGTCATCCGAGTTAGGGCCATATATATTAACCACATGTATTAGATCCTCGCCTTTCCTCAAGTGTGTAATCAAAAGTCTACCATCATCATCATGTGTATAGGATTCTAGCGATATGTTAGCAGACCTTGAGATCAGGGTATCTGAAAGAGACACGTTAGTGACAGATTCCTTACCTTAGAATATCCCCAGGCGTTAGGCTGGATCCGGAAAGTTTTTGCGTAGCAGTACCCTTGCGCGTCGGTAGGCGGCGTCGTGCGGCTCCGCGTCCGTCGTCGGCGTCGTGATCGCCGGGATGACGTAGCGGGCAGTACTTAGGCGCCGCCCCTGCGCGCTGACGTCAGTTCTTCTTTTTCCGCGCCAGCAAGCGCAGATCCGGGAAGAGCAGTGCCCTAGTCATTTTTTGACTAACTTTTTTGGTGAATTTTTTTCACTGTTTTTCTTCTAATCGACTTCAAGGTGTCGTAGGGATGCCCGGGTTTAAACGTTGCGGCGCCTGTGCTCGGATGATGTCCATCACAGACCCGCATCGGGAGTGTCTCTTCTGCCTCGGCCGAGGCCACGACACGGAGTCTTGTTCCGACTGCCGGGCCCTCAACCCGAAAGCTTTGCGAGAGCGGTCTCGAAAGCTCCTCGAGGCCCGGCATTCGGCTCCGCGCAAGCCCCGGTCCAGGGGTCGATCACGGAGTCCTCACCGGTCGTCGGCATCGAAGTCTTCTTCGTCCGGTAAGTCCAAACACAAAAAGTCCAAAAAGCATCGTCGCTCTAGGACTTCGCCTCGCCGGTCTCGTGACTCGGCTGAGGCCCCTCCCGGCACCGTCCCCGCCGCCCCGGACATGCCTGTGGAGTCGCCCCCGCAATACCCGTCCTTCCCGGGTTCGGGGGCGGATCCGGCCCAAATACAGGAATTCCTGTCGGCCATGGCCCGCCTCTTCGGGCCTCAAGGTCCCTCCGGTGCGCCTTCGGGCCCCGCGGGCCCTGATGGGGTTGCTCCGGCGTCGCCGACGGCTCCGGCCCCGGCGTCGCCCGTGCCTCCAGCCTCGATCCCGGCTCCGGCCCCGATCCCGGCTCCACAACCCCCATCGACGCCGGTCGACCTAACGACACCTCCGCCGGCGCCGATGTCTCCGGTGCCGTTCTCGACGCCGCCTGGGGCTCGGGGCGGCGTCGTCCCCCAGTTCCTTCCGGCTCCGGACATGGACCCGGACCGACGTCGCTCGACGCCGGTTCCGGCGCCGATGGGACCTTGGGTCCCAAATGTCCCTCCTCCTCCTTATTTTGAACCAGAGGAGGACCAGGAGGACTGGGAGGGGTCTGATGACCCTCTGACACAACAGTGTCAGTACGATGAGGACTGGACAGAGGGTCTAGGGGATGCCAGTGGTCTAGATACTTCCCCTGACACTGGCATGCTGTCTCCTCCCCTGGCTACTTAGGAGGGAGCCAATTTTGCAACGGTGTTGCGTAGGGCGGCTGGGGCCTTACGTCTCCAACTCCCTACTGTGGCGGTCAAGACTAATATCTTGACAGAGGTGCTTCAGCCGGCAGCCTCCTCTACGGAGACTGTGCTGCCGTTTAACGACGCCCTCACTGACGTTCTTTTGGGCGCCTGGTCCAAGCCCAACACAGGGGCTCCTGTGGATAGGAACGTGTCCCGACGCCATCGCCCAGCTCCGGGCGACCCCCTGTTTCTCTCTGTCCACCCCACTCCTGAGAGCTTGGTTGTCCAAGCCTCCGCTTCCCAAACCGCCTTCCCTACCGCCCCTCCGGATAGGGAATCCAAACGCCTGGATCAATTTGGGAAGAAGGGTTTTTCTTCCTCCAGTGCTGGCTTGCGGTCCATCAACACCGCTTGTCTTTTGGGCCGATATACCCACTCCTTGTGGGATTCGGTGGCGACTGTTTTGCCCCAGTGTTCTGAGGAGGTCCAGACACTGCTTTCCCGCGCCATTGCGGAAGGAAGGGATGCGGCCAAATACACGATACGATGTGGCCTTGATACCGCCGACTCGCTGGGCAGGTCTATTGCAACGACGGTGGCGCTGCGACGCCACGCCTGGCTGAGAACCACTGGTTTTTCAGGGGATGTCCAGAATACTCTCATGGACATGCCCTTTGATGGAGTCGGTCTTTTTGGGTCCAAAGCAGACCATGCGTTGGAGCGCTTTAAGGACTCACGGGCTACTGCCAAGTCCCTGGGCCTTTCTGCTACACGCCCTCCGCTGACTTCTGCTTTTCGCCCCTATCGTGGCCACGGTAGGGGCGCCCGTCACGTCAGCAGCCCAGCCACCGGCCCGCGCAGCAGGCGTCTTCGCGTGGCCGAGGACGTGGATTCCGCCGTGGCGGATCGGGCAACCAGCGTGCGGATCAGGCCACCACCTCCAACCCGTCCGCGGCCTCCAAGCCCTCCTAGTCCCTCCTTTCAGGTGCACAGCACGCCAGTAGGGGCAGGGTCCGCCATCACCTTCCCCACTGGCGTACCATCACCTCGGACAGGTGGGTCTTGGACATTGTCCGAAGGGGCTACTCCCTCCCCTTCGAGACCACCCCCCAGCCATGCCACCTCAATTCCACCGCATGTCAGGGGATCACTTGGTACTTCTGCAGAAGGAAGTCACGGCCCTCTTGACCAAGAGGGCCATCGAGCGTGTTCCGACCCCAGAAGTAGGGCGTGGTTGCTACTCCCACTACTTTCTGGTGCCCAAAAAGGACAAGGAGGACATGCGTCCTATCTTGGACCTCCGGAACGTCAATCGCTTCCTCCGGAAGGAGAAGTTCAAGATGCTCACCCTAGCTCAGGTCTTGACTGCCCTCGACCCTGGAGACTGGTTGGTAGCGTTGGACTTGCAGGACGCATATTTCCACATCCCCGTCCTGCCGGCCCACCGGCATTACCTTCGGTTCACGGTAGGCCCGAGCATTTTCAGTTCACCGTGCTCCCCTTTGGCCTTACCAGTGCCCCTCGGGTGTTCACGAAAGTGATGGCGGTGGTCGCAGCTCATCTGCGCCGGGCAGGGGTTTCAGTCTTCCCCTACCTCGACGACTGGCTGCTGAAGGCGGGCTCGTCCCAGGCAGTCGTCTCCCACCTCCAGACTACGGCCGAACTCCTGCACTCGCTGGGGTTCTCCATCAATGTGCCGAAGTCGCATCTGATTCCTTCTCCACAGCTCCTTTTCATCGGAGCAGTTCTGGACACGACGCAGTTTCGGGCCTATCCTCCCGAACGGCGAGTCCGGGATATTCAGGCTATGATTCCGATCTTTCAGCCTTTATCCTGGGTTTCGGCACGGATGACCCTGAGGCTGCTGGGCCTCATGGCCTCCTGCATCCTGCTGGTCAATCATGCCAGATGGCATATGCGGGCTCTGCAGTGGTACCTGAAGTTCCAGTGGGCGCAGCACCAGGGCAACCTGTCCGATCACGTCCAGATCTCGGAGGGGACTGCAAAACAGTTGCAGTGGTGGCTCTCGAACCGGCAATGGGTCATGGGCAGATCCCTCTCCCTTCCCCAGCCAGAGCATACAGTTGTGACGGACGCGTCCCTTCTGGGATGGGGCGGTCACATGGGAGAGGCGGAGATCAGAGGCCTCTGGTCTCCGGCGGAGTCCCGGCTCCATATCAACCTTCTGGAGCTCCGGGCGATCCGACTTGCACTCAAGGCATTCCTTCCCTCTGTCAAAGGGAAGGTAGTGCAGGTGTTCACAGACAACACCACCGCCATGTGGTACTGCAACAAACAGGGCGGGGTGGGGTCTTGGACCCTTTGTCAGGAGGCTCTGCGCCTCTGGACATGGCTGGAACATCAGGGCATGTTCCTGATGGTTCAACACCTGGCAGGTTCCCTGAACGCCAGGGCGGACGAACCTCAGCCGCAGGTGCATGATGGATCACGAATGGCGTCTTCACTCGGAAGTGGCGCAAGGACTCTTTCTACAGTGGGGAGAGCCTTGGTTAGATCTATTCGCCACCGAAGAGAACGCGCAATGTCATCAGTTCTGCGCGTTGGAATTTCCAAGGCGGCACTCGCTCGGCGACGCTTTTCGTCGCGAGTGGAGTTGCGGTCTGTTGTACGCCTTTCCGCCTATACCACTTCTACCCAGAGTGTTGAAGAAGATTCGGCACGACTGGGCCCAAGTCATTCTTGTGGCTCCGGACTGGGCTCGAAGAGTTTGGTATCCCGAGCTACTCAATATGAGCGTAGATCCCCTGATCCGTCTGCCTCTTCGGGAGGATCTTCTGTCGCAGCAGCAGGGGACGGTCCTCCACCCGAACCTGTCCAGTCTACACCTGCTTGCGTGGAGATTGAGCGGCGGCAGTTGATTCCTTTCGACTTGCCTCCCGAAGTTTGTGATGTGATTCTGGCAGCCAGGCGTCCCTCCACTAAGGTGGTATACGCCTGCAGGTGGAACAAATTTGTGGCATGGTGCACAGCAAAGGCTGTGAATCCCCTTTCTGCCCCTCTTTCTGAGGTCCTTCTGTTCCTTCTCTCTCTGGCCCAACAGGGTTCTGCCCTGGGTACCATCAAGGGTTATCTTTGTGCTATCTCGGCCTTCCTCAGGCTCCCTGATCAGCCCTCCCTTTTCAAGTCCCCTGTTGTTAACAGGTTCTTAAAAGGCATTACTCACCTCTTCCCTCCTGTTCCGTTTGTGATGCCTCAGTGGGACTTGAACTTGGTTCTTACTTTTTTAATGTGCGCTCCCTTTGAGCCTCTACATAACTGTCCTCTTCGTCTTCTGACTCTGAAGACAGCCTTTCTGGTGGCCATCACCTCCGTTCGGCGGGTGAGTGAGCTCCAGGCTCTATCTTGCAAACCTCCCTTTCTGTCTGTTCATCCAGACAAGGTTGTTCTTCGGACGCGTCCATCCTTCTTGCCAAAGGTGGTTACTGCTTTCCACATTGGGCAGACCATCACTTTGCCCACCTTCTTTCCGCCTCCGCATCCTTCCAGAGAGGAAGAGAGGCTCCACCGTCTGGACCCAAAACGTGCGCTCTCCTTCTATATTGACCGCACAAAACACTTCCGGGTGGATGACCAGCTCTTTGTTGGCTACGTGGGCGCCAAAAAGGTTGGGCGGTGCACAAGAGGACCATCTCCCGCTGGGTTACCTTGTGCATCAAGACCTGCTATTCTTTGGCTAAAAGGAGCCTCCTGTTGGGCTGCGTGCCCATTCCACCAGGGCAACGGCTGCTACCACGGCTTTGGGCCGCGGTGTTCCGCTGCCGGTTATCTGTCAGGCAGCTACGTGGGCCTCGCTGCACACGTTTACAAAGCATTACTGCCTTGACAGTCAGGTCCGGAGGGACGGCTTCTTTGGCCGTTCTGTCCTCCAGGACTTCCTTGTCTGATCTTTGTTCGCAGACCCACCACCGGGGTTGGTATTGCTGGGGTATCTATTCTAAGGTAAGGAATCTGTCACTAACGTGTCTCTTTCAGATGCACAAGTTACTAACTTGTGTAACGATATATCTGTAAGAGACAGTAGTTAGTGACAGATTCCTACTGCCCCACCCATCCTCCCCGTTCTGCGAACTGATTTCTAGGGTTAAGGACATCCCTTTCAGGGCCCTAGTATTTTTCAGACACCTATGTCAGCTTCTTGCATGGCTCTGCGTTCCTGGCGCGGAAAGTCGTGTACAGAACTGACGTCAGCGCGCAGGGGCGGCGCCTAAGTACTGCCCGCGACGTCATCCCGGCGATCACGACGCCGACGACTGACGCGGAGCCGCACGACGCCGCCTACCGACGCGCAAGGGTACTGCTACGCAAAACCTTTCCGGATCCAGCCTGACGCCTGGGGATATTCTAAGGTAAGGAATCTGTCACTAACTACTGTCTCTTACAGATATATCGTTACACAAGTTAGTAACTTGTGCAATAACGCCACGTTTCTTTTTATCTGCCGGAGAACATGCCAATTGCGAAACCCAGTTACATTTAATAAGCTTATTGTCGTCTTCAGAGCGTTTCGTCTCCTGTAGCAAAATAATATCACTTTTTGTCCTGGCCAAGTAATCAAATATTTTGCGTCTTTTCACAGGATGGTTTAGTCCCTTAACATTTAGGGACACAAGCTTCAAGTCACTTGATAATACTCCATGTCTATTAGTAGCCATCAGAGATAAGTTTATGTAGCAAACTCAGAAAAAAACAGCCATCGGCCTAAAAATGTGTGCAGTTGGTAAAAAGACCACGTAACAGACCTCAAAAGACAATCATCAATGTTGTATGTCATCAGTAGCATATTGGCATAAAAAGCCATGAACTCACGCCCTAAAAGCTGTGGTAGAGATTCCGGACAACAGACTCTTAGAGAGAAGAAAAAAAGTAAGAATAGAAAAAAGATAGAGTAGAAAAAAGATAAAGAAAAGGAGAGTAGCCAAGGAATCACAGATGAAATAGTTCAGAACATTTTGTATACCTTGGTCGCTCTCAACCCAAACCCCCACACCCCCCTCCCTCCCCACCCCAACCTGAATATGTAGCATGTGGGAGGTGCGACGACAGGAGTGACCACCCGGTCTCCACCGGTCTCCAGAGGGAACAACATAAATCAGCTCATAATCAGACCTCCCCAATATTGAAAGGAGAATGAACCAACCTCCGGCTTAATGGACAAACCTAAACAGGGCCATTTTCAAATTTCAATCTCGTTCGAAACAACCTAGAGATAAGGAGACTCATTCTGAGTAGTGCAATGCAAAATAACTAGTGAGAAAATACTATGTTAAAAGTACAATAGAACCAAGACTAGCGTTAGGCCGGACCAGGAGAGGACTTTCTCTTAGTGACAGGAAGCTGTGATGAGTCCATGTCCTGAGTAGGCGGACCTTCTAGCTAGATCGCAAGCTCCCTGGGATCATTGAAGAAGAGATGTCTTCCACCGTTCATGATCTTGAATTTGGTAGGGCCCACAAAGGAGAACTGGATATTTTTGCTCCTCAGTTTGTCTCGTATGGCCAGAAATCCCCTCCGAGTATCTACGGTTGGCTTTGAGAAGTCTTGGGTAAAAATAATCTTGTGACCATTCCAAATGAGTTGGTGGTTCTTCCGGGCATAACTAAGAATAGATTCTACATGCTGGAACCTCAGAGGTTTACATATAATTGGACGAACGAGCGATCTTGATGAGGATTTAAATGACGGAATTCTGTGTGCTCGGTCTAATTCAAAATGCTTGCCAAATGTGATGCCAGTAAACTTAGGAATCCAGTCCTCTAAAAAAGCTAGACAGGAGCCCAAGGCGTCCTCCGAGCCTTCTGGAACGCTAAGAATGCGGATATTACCTCTGCGGTTGCGATCTTCAAGTTCAGCCGTCTGTCTCAGAAGCATAGATGTCGTATTCTTCAGGGATTTTACTTCATTACAGGATTTAGTTACAATGACTTCCACGTCACTGATCCTCTGTTCAGCCATTGAAAGTCTATTATTGACCGCGTTCATATCCGCTCTAATGGCCGTTATCTCCAGCTGTATAGTATCCGTAGTTTGTTTGGTTGACTTGGCTAAATCATGGACATCGGCCAGTTTTTTGAGGATCAGATCTAGCGTACTGTTTATGTCTGATTTCGGCTTGATGGGTGAATCTGATTGAGAGGGTTCACCTTTGTTTCGTTTGTGCAACAGCTTGGAGTCCCGGTCAGCCATTCTATGAGCTTCGTGGGTCCCTATACTGGGTTGTAGCGCACCCTTCACGTTCTGCACAATGACTCAACAGCAGTGGGAAAGGGAGAACATAAGCGTTGAGGCAACTCTGTTGAGTCGTGAGTTATAAGTTGTGAGGTTGAAGGGGCCACTATACCAGCTAGGGTATCCGTGAAAACTGGTAGTCGGTGTACTTACTTTGGCTCCAATTTAGTGGCAGTACAGATGTGGAGATGTCTCAGTATACATCAGAATCACATCAGTATACGTCAGAATCGCAAGCGGCATACCCAGTAGTGTAGGACTTCAAGCCTTGGGCACCAACCAGCAACCGGAGATCTAATAGACTTGAGATGTTAGGCGCACAGCAGGCAGAGCACAACGTTGGGAGGGGAAGCACTGTAAAAGCTACCTCTAATACACCATAACAAGATGTACCTCCTTTTGGCTAACTCATTTTATATTCTGTAACAAAAAGCAACCCTGCATTAGTTCCAGAAGTGTGATATTCAGCTCCAAGACATGTGCTAACAAGCAAACTTGGGTGAGCTTATTCTTTAAACTCCCTCACTGCCAAGAACAATGTCAGAAGTAGTATATAGAAGAAAGTAGAATTAGAAGTCTCTTTCTAAGCTATGAAAACCCAAAGATGTACCTCCGCCATCTTGAAGTCAGGCACGGAGGCGCGCTAATCCCAAGGTGGCAATCATAGTAGGACACCAACTGGGAAACCACAAGATTGGCAGTCGCAAGATCAGCTTCAGACTGTGGTAGGGCTAGGCTAAAAAGGAGCACCGCGCTGAATTCCGGGTCAGATCCCCTGGACTATCCTACCAGGCAGGCGCCATTTTGTTGAAATCACCGCTGCGCATCTCCGGGGGTATAAATGCTGCAAGTCCGCTATTGCCAACAGAAAAGGAGCAGGGGGCGTATCTTACACCAATTGCCGGCCTCTGACAACACATCCCCGCTCCACAGGCGCACCATACCTGGGGGAAATCGCGTCAGGCATGCATCGGCACAAGACTCGCTAGGCAGGCGCAGCTCCGATGGCAATCAGGTCAGTAAGCGTGCGGGTTGCGAGGGTGACTTTGCCACGCGTTGGGGTCGGTGTCTGGGTTACCGCCAACAGAGGTTGCTATGCTATGTTGATCACGAGGGGCACCATACCTCCTGTCCTGATGGAGTCCGCAGGTCCGCTGTCTAGTTTGCCGCCATTTTGGTCGTCACTTCGCGTCTGTTGACAGCCAGGAGGAAAAAGACTAAAGTCGCTTCCACTACGGCCACTTAGAGCACAGCGGAGAGATCCTCGTCATCAGGGCAGCTTCCGACACCATTGCCGAAGGTTTTTGGCGAGATTTGGCTTATGGGAAGGTCATATTTCAGCTCTGGATCAGTGGAGAGTCGGAGTCAGGCAGCCATCCACACTGGCGTCCAAGCCACACCCCCCTTGCACTTTGTTTTTTTGGAAGAAGTTTTCCCTAGTCACGAGGTAGGGGACTCCTCCCTTAGGTGATAGTACGCATGGTCATCGGCTCCATCTTCAGATTGTTTTTTTCCGCCATCGGGTTCGGATGTACCTCGCTGCGCTCCGGTTCAACGTCGATCCTTCTCGGCGCGTATCACATTCACACTAGACGGTATTGTTTCTGTTCGTGTTCCCCTTTCATCGCGGATCGTTATTCCTAACGAAAATTTCGATCGGAGAGCTCGTGGTAGGCCGTTGGGCCTAGCCCCTGGTTCGACTCGCAGTCGATGGAACGAACTCCTTTCAAATTCTGTCCTCTGTGCCACGCGAAATACCCGCGCACCGACTCACACGAGGTGTGCAATTTGTGTTTGTCACCCGACCACAGAGAAGACCACTGCGACGCGTGCCGAGCTTTCCGCTCCAAAAAGACTCTTCGTCGGGCCGGACGACGCGACATGCGGAGACACAAGCAGGTTCCATTCCGGACCTCTTCGGACCTCAATCAGAAGAGGAGGAAGGCGACGAGCCCATCGGAGCCGATGAGGAACAGGAAGACATCTTCGTTTCCGAAGATAGTTCCGATGAGGATGAAGACATCCCGCAGGGACAACGTACTGTGAGTACAGCCCCTACCTCGCCCCACCTTCCACTTCCATCCAAGAAAAAGGCTCCGCACCAACCTGTGCCCTCGGGCCCCGGTGGGCGCCGAGAACACGCTTCCGAAGCCCCGCCTTCAGGCTTGGCACCGAAGCATACTAAAAAGCCTTCCGGCTCCCAAAAGCACCATGCCAAATCGGGCACCGAGCCAAAGACTTCGGAGCCGAAGAAAAAGTCGGCACCGAAACAAAGTTCGGATCCGAAAATCCCGGCAAAGAAACCATCGGCGCCGAAGCATTCGGAGCCGAAACACACGGAGACGCCGAAATCACCAAAGAACATGTTTTCGGTGATCCAATTGACAAACCGGATCCGAAACAAAAAATTCTGGTTATACACCCAAAGACTGGACATATCACCACTAAAGTGACTTTAAAAAGAGGTGCTACTACAGAAGAGGAATACCACATACCTTTGAAGAAGAGAACTGTTGGGACAAATCCTTCCCCCTCCTCCTCTTCCTCTTCCTTCACCTTCTCTACCCCCAGACTATACCTGTGCCAACTTCACCTGAGCACTCACCACCACACACACACCTGACAATCAGGGTGATGGGGAGGGGGATAACAATGACGATCAGCCTGGAGACGTGTGGGATGACTATAATACTGATTCTCCCACTGATAACGACCCGGACATATATCCTACCAAACCCTCTCCACCAGATGACAGTGTAGGGTTTGTCGAGGTATTAAGTAGGGCTGCTACTTACCATGGAGTCCCACTACACAAAGAATCCCTTGAAGAGGACTTTCTTTTTGAGACTCTACAAAACACACAAAAATCTACACACATGTTGCCCATGTTAAAAGGCATGACCAGACATGTAGACGACATTTTTAAGGATCCTGTTGGGGCACGTATCCTTACCCCGAGGGTAGATAAAAAATACAAGTCTGCCCCATCAGATCCAGTATACATAAAAGGTCAACTACCATTAGATTCACTAGTAGTTTCTAATGCACGGAAAAGGGCAAACTTTCAGACTACTGGAGACGCACCACCACCAGATAAAGAGTCTAAACTCCTTGATGCTTCAGGGAAAAGGATAGCTACCCAGGCTGCTAACTTCTGGCATAATTCCAATACACAAGCATTATTAGCACGCTATGACCGCGCACACTTGGACGAAATGGAGCAACTCATCCAGTTTCTCCCTCAAGAACACAAATCAAAAGCGCAAGACCTGGTTCGTGAGGGGCAGTTAATTTCTAACCACCAAATTAGATGCTCCCTAGATGCTGCTGATACATCTGCCAGAGCTGTAAACACTAGTGTTCTTTTAAGAAGACACGCCTGGCTGCGCATATCAGGGTTTAATCCGGAGGTTCAAACTTCCATATTAAACACACCCTTTGACAAGGAACACCTTTTTGGACCGGTGGTAGACACTTCATTAGATAAGATGAAGAAGGATACTGAAGTGGCTAAATCCATGGGAGCACTTCAGTCGCCACAAGGGCGTGGTTCCTTTCGTCGCTCCTTTTATAGAGCAGGATCTAAAACTACTTCCTCAGACACCGCCTCCACCTATAAGGGCAATAACCAGCCCTCAGGTTCCAAGGGTTTCTACCGAAGCAATTACAGAGGAAACAACAGCAAGAGGTTCCAACACACGTACCTCACCATCCAATACAAAACAGTGACTTACCCATAATTCCCCCCGACCACTTAACACCTGTAGGGGGAAGACTGTCACAATTTCTACCAAAGTGGCAGTCAATAACAGACAAATGGGTTCTCAAAATTATCCATTCTGGTTACTACCTGGAGTTCATCAACACTCCACCAAACATTCCCCCAAAGTCGCACAGACTTCCACCGGATCACCTAGACCTTCTCAAACAAGAAGTCCAATCCCTGCTACTAAAATAAGCCATAGAGCCTGTACCACCTCAACACCGGGGGTCGGGCGTGTACTGCTTTTATTTTCTAATTCCAAAAAAGGATGGCTCTCTCAGACCCATACTGGATCTCAGAGAACTCAACCTTTACATACAGTCAGACCACTTCCACATGGTAACACTGCAACAAATACTGCCTCTTTTGCAAAAAGGCGATTTTCTTTCTACTCTAGATTTAAAGGACGCCTACTTTCATATTCCAATCCATCCGGCTCACCGCAAATTTCTCAGGTTTGTGGTAGCAGGTTAACACTACCAATTCAAAGTGCTCCCATTAGGAGTCACCACTGCCCCCAGAGTCTTCACAAAATGTCTGGCGGTAGTAGCTGCGCATCTCAGAAGACAAAGCATACATGTCTTTCCCTATCTGGACGACTGGCTCATCAAAGCCAGCACATACCAGCAATGTCGCAAGCACACTTCACTAACCATTCAGCTCCTTCAACAGCTGGGGTTCTCAGTCAATGTGTTGAAATCACATCTTCAGCCAAACAAAGTTCAGGATTACCTAGGAGCCACTCTAGATACTCACAAGGCTCTAGCGTATCCCAGTGCAGCCAGAATTCGAAACATTCAGGCGCTCATTCTCAAATTTCAACCCACTCAGTCACTTCCGGCTCGAGTGTTTATGCAACTGCTGGGAATGATGGCATCTTGCATCATGATCGTTTCCCACGCCAGGCTACACATGCGTCCACTTCAAGAGTGTTTAGCCAGTCAGTGGAACCAGTCTCAAGGTCTATTAACCGATATAGTGTTGGTAAGCGGCCATACTCATCGCTCTCTGCAGTGGTGGAACACACAAAACCTATCAAAAGGGCAGCCGTTCATAGACCCGATTCCACAGACAGTGTAATCAGCGGACGCATCCCTTACTGGCTGGGGAGCTCATCTTCAACAACACACAGTGCAAGGACTGTGGAGTCGCCAGCAAAAGATGCTCCACATCAATCACTTAGAGCTCATGGCAATCTTTCTAGCTCTCAAAGCCTTTCAAGATCACCTGTCTGGCAAAGCTGTGTTAGTCCGAACCGACAACATGACAGCTATGTATTGCATACAAAAACGGGGGGACACACTCTCTCCAACTGTCCCACTTAGCCCAGGATATCTGGAAGTGGGCTATTCACCACAACATTTATCTCCTAGCGGAACACCTCCCAGGAGTCAACAATCAGGTTGCAGACCTCCTCAGCAGGCAGAGGTATCAAATACACGAGTGGGAACTTCACCCTCAATTTCTCCACCTATACTTTCAAGCTTGGGGAGTCCCTCACATAGACCTGTTCGCAACACCCGAAAACGCAAAATGCCAAAACTTCGCCTCCAGGTATCCACACCCAATGTCCAAAGGCAATGCTCTATGGATGAACTGGTCAGGAATATTTGCCTACGCTTTTCCGCCTCTCCCACTCATTCCATCAGTGGTTCGGAAACTCAGGCAAACATCACTCACGCTAATACTAGTAGCTCCAACATGGGCACGTCAACCCTGGTTCACAACCCTGTTGGAACTCTCTCTGGTACCATACCAAAAATTACATTTAACTCCCAGTCTCCTCACACAGAGCCATGGAGAAATCAAACACCCAGATCCCAAACAGCTGAACCTTGCGATCTGGCTCCTGAGGTCATAGTTTGGTTATCTAAACCTTCCACCAGACTGTATGAACATTATTAAAGAGGCTAGAAAGCCTACGACAAGGGCCTGCTACGCAGCCAAATGGAAACATTTTGTTATTTATTGTAATAACAATCATATCACCCGCTTGATGCTTCCATACAAAACATACTGTGCTACCTATTACATTTGCAGCAGTCAGCATTGGCCTATACATCCATCAGACTGCATCTTGCTGCCATAGCAGCTTATCTTCAAAATAGGCAACACTTATCGCTATTTAGAGTGCCCGTCATCAAAGCATTCATAGAAGGGCTAAAAAGGGTAATACTACCAAGACTTCCACCTCCCCCAGTATGGAATCTTAACATAGTCCTCACAAGGCTGATGGGTCCGCCATTTGAACCCATGCACAAATGTGAACTACAGTTCCGTACTTGGAAAACAGCTTTCCTCATTGCAATCACTTCATTGAGGAGAGTGGGTGAACTACAGGCACTAACCATAGAAGAACCCTTTTTCCAGTTACATAAAGATAAAGTAGTTCTTCGTACCAACCCTAAATTCCTACCTAAGGTTGTATCTGCATTTCACATCAATCAGTCGGTTGAATTACCTGTATTCTTCCCTCAACCTGACTCTGTTGCAGAACGAGCTTTACATACCTTAGACGTCAAAAGAGATCTTTTGTATTACACTGAAAGAACAAAATCATATCGTAAAACCAAACAACTCTTTGTAGCTTTTGCACCACCTCACAAAGGCAATCCTATCTCCAAATCAGGAATTGCAAGGTGGATTGTCAAGTGTATTCAGATTTGTTACCAAAAAGCCAAAAGGACTCTCACAGTACCCCCTAGAGCACATTCCACTCGCAAGTTAGGGGCTACTATGGCTTTCTTAGGGAATATCCCTATTGCTGATATCTGCAAAGCTGCAACATGGTCCACACCACACACATTCACCAAACACTATTGTGTAGATGTGTTAGCAAGACAACAAGCTAATGTGGGCCAAGCAGTACTTAAAACGTTATTTCAGACAACTCCAACAGTTACGGGATAGTCACCGCTTCGGGGAGACTGCTGTATAGTCTATGCAAAGCATGTGATCTACAGCTCACATGCCTCGAACGGAAACTGCTACTTACCCAGTATGCATCTGTTCTTGGCATGTAGAGCTGTAGAATCTCATGCGCCCACCCACCTCCCCAGGTACCTGTAACTGCTGTAGTTCTCTGTCTTACTACACATACTTACGCATGGACATCTCTATTCTTTACTACTACTCCATTCTCTTACCCTCTGACGGAAAACAATCTGAAGATGGAGCCGATGACCATGCGCACGATCACCTAAGGGAGGAGTCCCCTACCTCGTGACTAGGGAAAACTTCTTCCAGAAAAACAAAGTGCAAACATCCGAACCCAACAGTAGATGGCGATCTTATGCAAAGCATGATATTCTACAGCTCTAAATGCCAAGAACAGATGCATACTGGGTAAGTAGCATTTTCCTTTCCACCATAGGATAACATTGACTGTTTTTCTTGGAAAAGTTTCTAAGTGTGGAGTTTGAAAACCTAAAGAAATTCTTTAAAATTGTACTATTTAACCAAAACGATTTTACTTACTTGTTTACAGGAAATGTCCCAGAGTAGTATCCAGGTATACTACTCTGAGTAAGAAAAGTAATCTCAAAAGTAACTTACCTGTAATTTTACTGAAAAGCCCATTCAAGTCTATGTACTGTATTTACAAAGTATTGCATTTCTCTGAAACCATACTGTAAGTCAAAACAAAGTGCATATACAATTTCAATTCAAACTGTTTACAAACTGCATTACTACTGTAAAGTATTTATTGCTTACCTGTGCCAGGCTTGTTTAGTTCTAGAAAATAAAATAACTAAAAGAATATTTTTATACAAAAACAATTGGTCTGAAGTTCAGTCTTTGAGTGTGTCAATTCATTTGCTGACTGAGTGTGTACAACAAATGCTAAACACTGTCCTCTGATACGGCCTTACTGCTCGACCACACTACCACAAATAGAGAGTGAGGTGCTATCAAACTGTACCTCTGCCTACCTTTGGGGATCCACTGGACTCTGTGCACACTATACCTCACTTTGGTATAGTATATACAGAGCCAGCTTCCTACACCCTGCCTTTGTGTCCAGGTCCTGGAGCAATGCCCTTCTGATACACTGGTCAAGGACATTCGCCTACGCTTTTTCACTGATTCCACTGGTTCCCAAAGTCATCCTCAAAATGATGCAGTGCAAGATCATGATTCTGTCTGATTGGCCAATGCAGTGATGTTACTCAGACCTTCACCTATCTCTTCATCCTCACAAGAGGCTTATGCTCAAACCGAACCTGCTTTCTAGGATGTGAGGATAGGTTTACCATCCAACCCTTCAATTGCTGAACTTGATTGCCTGGCTTCTGAGTACTTATAATACGCCCACTTGAATCTTCTGGATAACTTTATGAAAATCTTGAAGTAAGCAAAAAGACCATTAACTTGCAGTTCACATATCTTCAATTGGGAAAGGTTCTGTGGACCCAAGAACCTGTCAAGAAGGCACTACCTAATCATTATTTAGCTGAATCTGGCTTCAGTTATCATTCATAAAGATGCATGTGGCTGCAATCACTGCCTTTATAAACAAATCCTACTCAGACTTCCTTTTTCACCATGCCCATATTAAAGGATTTTCTGGAGGGTTTGAAGAAAGGTCCCCCCCCAGTTAAAAGATCATCTCCTCGTTAGGAACATAATTCTGTATTTTCCAAATTGAGTCCTCCTTTTGAACCAATGCACAAGGTATATTTCAGCCTATTTCTTGAAAAGCGGCTTTTCTGTTTGCTGTAACTTCAGAGGGGTGAATGAGCTTTAAGCTCTATTTGGAGGAACCATATTTGATCTGCTGCTGTGACAGTAACAAAGCTTCCTTAAGAACTTGTACTTCACTTTTTCTCTAAAGTAATTTCTGATTTTCATATTAAGCAGACAGTCTGTCTTCCCAGGTTCTTTCCAGCCTATCCCTCTCCAGCAGAAAGAGCTCTCCATACCTTAGATGTAAAAAGGTCTGAAGTATTACCTAGATAAGAATAATCGGTCTGTCCATGCAAACAACTGTTTATAAATTATGGCACAGTCCATGTAGGTTTGGCTTCTTCAAAACAAGACAAAGCTAGATGGATTGCTTCTTCCATCACAACAGGCTTTTGAAGGGTGAATAAGGCCCTCCCGGTTAAGCTAAGGGATCATTCAACTCGTGAGAAAGCAGCTACCATTATTCTCATGAGGAATGTGCCCACCCAAGATGTATGTAAAGAAACTATATGGGGATTGGTTTGCACCTTTGCCAAATATTGCTGTTTAGACTCCAAATCCAGAGATGATGCTCTAGTTGGTCAAGTATCCTTGCACAATTTATTTGCTCAGTAATGGTCCTTGTATAGTCCCAACTGTACTTTGAGCACTCTTCCAGAATGAGACGTCTTTTAGCTTGCTGTTCTAATTAGTTATTGATATCTGAGAGAATCCCATGACCGAGAAGTAAAAGTGTGTTGCCTATAATCATTACTTCTCAGTCGTGGTTATTCCGTCTGAATACATAAACAATCCTCCCGCTGCCCCATTTTTAAAGGAACTTTGGTGTACGGACTTTGGTTGCATTAGATATCTCTTGTCTCATCCAAAACGGACTGTGCTTCAAAGTCCCTGCATAGGATGATGGGAAGGCTCCTTAGCTCTGGAATTCTTAAAAAGGTGCAGTGTCTTAATTTGGTACTGTTTCTACTTAGTCTGTAAGAGGCTACATTTTCCATAGTTTTTTGGCTTTTAAAAAGAGGGTTGTTCAGTAGTGTTTTAACCCAAGTGTATATTGTTAGTTTGGCTATTTGTGACTACTTTAAGACCAAAAAAGATATAGTAGGAAATGTTGCCTCTTATAGACATGTTTTTGTACTTAAATTGTTTTTTCAATGGTGTTCTGGGGATCGTGCATGGAGATATTCAAATTGTTTATGGATTCAGAGAGAATACCCATGACAGAACTAGAATTACAGGCAAAACACTGTTCCTCCTTGAGGTACTAACCTTTGCACTCTTCCAAAAACATTAATGTCTTGGTGGATGCTCTCCTCTAAAACACCTCCGAACACCAGCAAATAGCGGAGATTCCCCCACTGAGCACAAGCGAAAATAATCAACCTGCTCAGTGGAGGACGTTATGTCTTATCCACATTACCTGGTTGACACTGGTGCGCAAGTGGAAGTTTGCAAGGCTTATCTCACTGCAGTTCGATCCTCCTGGAAACAATACTCACTTAGGACATCTGTTCTGAAGTCACATGCCACACAGTTCTTAGGCCCTTATCTTAGTCTTGGTTGGCCAGATACATATGTATTGAGCTGTAAACATCATGCAACTGAAGACCCCTTTCATGTAAGACATCTTTCCAGGTGGTGATGATGTTAGCTGGGCACACAAACGAGCTTTCAGCTCTTAGCACTTCAGAACCTTTTATTGTTTCTATAAGGACACATGTTCTGAAGAATCTGCCATTTTTTCAAGGTTACTGCCCGAGTGCCATCTGAAGGATGAGTGTATATTTTTTCCGATATTTTTCGTTTGTGAATGGTCCCATGATTCCTTGGCTGAGGGTAAATTACACAGTCAGTCGGGAGCAATTTGATTTTTTTTTTATCTTGATAGAACTAGGAACATGGATCCTACGGACCAACTGGCCAAGACCTTTCAAGTCAATAACAGGCAAGTGGTTGTTGAGACCTCTATTGCCTGGTGGTCAATTCACGTCATCCTTTGCTGCACCATGCATGGAACCCAACCTCCATCCAGTTTCTGCACACATAGACTAATGCAGTGTCATGTTCTATCCATGTACGTGTCAGATGTATCCTTAGTGATATATGGGCTTCTACTGAGATTACAGTCTCAAGGCTTCCTCCTGCAACAGTTTTGCTGATATGTTCCGAGCAATTTGGTGCCAGATGCTTCTTTTCTCCTTCGGTCATTCTCGATTGCTGTGGAATCTACCCACAAAGTTAGGAATGGGGAAAAGGATCACATAACCTTCATGATGACTCTGCTACTCGTAGCCCATAGGCTCTTTCCCATTGGAAACGCTCTCCTGCTGATGCCTCTACCTTGAACCAAAAATCTGCAAGAAGTCTTGTGGATATCTGGAAAGCAGCCAAGTGTTTATCTGTCCATATATGTATAGGAAACATTACTGTCTATACACCAATTCCATTTAAGTTCACTAAGCAAGAATAGTTCTGCAGAATTCTCACCCGTGCTACCTCAAACTCCTTTTCTGATACTGAGAACTGCTACAGGAAGATCAGGAGTCTGCAGGAAGAAGTATCAGTTAGAAGAGGAGATTTGCTAATAGTTTTCTTGTAAATACCATTTCTTCCTGCAAATTAATTTGCCTCCTACCCTAGTGTTTTTCTTCTGTTGGTAACTATTATGTTGACTCTGCCCTGCTCCCCCTTTCCTGCCTCTCCGAAGCAGCAAAGTAATCAGAAATCAGAAACAGATTTTGCCTTCATGTAGCGCAAAGTCTTTTGTATGGGGACATCGGCAGAAAACCAGCTCCAGTCTGACGGCAGGAGAGTTTCAACGATGAGGAATCTGCGGCAATACAGTTCTCATAGAAAAGTGGCACTGTAAGAAAATAATCTGTTCATTGCCTGGGTTGACAGAGGCTGAATGTAATCTTTGTTCAGTTCTATAATTTGGCACCATCTTTTATCTATGCTATTATCTTCATTTGTAAATGTTATTGTCCATATTTATTAATATGATGCAGTATTTGGCCCTTTGCTCAGTGCCTTCATTTGGCACATAAAACTCTCTCCAATTGTTAAATCTGCAGTCCAACAGTGAGTGAGTGCGTAAGTTTAAGTTTGATATTTATGCCAATTGTGTTTTTCTCAGCTCATGACTTAATGTATGTAATATTCCCTGTAAGGAAAACGTGGAACTGAGAAGTAGTGCCGGGCACTTTCTCTTTTTTCCTCCTACTATTTGATCAATTTTAAAATATATTAATATCTCTACTGTTCCTTAATTGCCCATTATATTTCCAGGGTACCTATTCCTGGTCCTCCTTATTTTTTAAAAACTAGCTAATCAAAAGTGCCAAGTGCTGGGGCATTTTATCAGCTTCGAGACAGCAACCAAACTGTAAAATATGAAGTTAAAATGCAAAAGTGGTCTGTAACCTAAACGGTATCAATCCTATTTTTAAATGTCACCGATCCAAAGTGCCAAGTGTAGGAGCTTGTTCTCAACCTCAAGTCACCAACCACACTATACAGTACGGAATTAAAGTGCAAAAAATAATCTGTTACCTGACAATCACAAATTTAAAGTACTTTTGTTGACAAACTACATTGAATATAAATTGACCATCTTCTAATCATCAATTTATGCTTAGCTTTCTAATACAATGTCCTTAAATCTTGAACATATTTGCCTAGCTTGTAGCAAAACATATTTTCACATTTCATAATTGAACTAAACAATGCAGTAAAAGACCTAATACCCGTATCCCTAAAAACTGGGAGTATCAGCCTCCTTCATTCATCTGTAAATGCAGAGCAAACAACTAACGGATAATTGACCATAGGCCACTTTTACAAAATGGGCAATTTCTAAAATTTCTTGCAGTACAAGGAGAGGTACATTTTGGAGGCTCCCAGTGTATAAAGTGTTGCGTCTGTCCCACCCTCAACTTCAAGATCCACTGACGAGTCCCCCTTGCCTTTATATGCTTTAAATATTGCCGCGTTTTTCCCGAGGCACCGGTCTCGTACAAATGTGTAAATTGGGGCGTTTCCCACACTCCCTATATTCACATAGTGTAGCAGAAACCTTCATGAGTGGTTTAATTGTAACCTTACTGACAGCATTTTGCCACAAAACGCTATTCAAAGACCCTTTTGGATCCACACTACTTAAAAGTTTCCTCCAGGTCTGCATTCACAGGAGTGAATTCTCAGTTTGAAGGTAAGTTTTCAATAAATACCTAACCATGCCCTCAGCAGCTGCTACCATTCTCCCCCAATAGTTTAAAAATCTTTTAAAGTATTTATATTTAATACTTATAAGCCCCAACTCATGTCTAATCTCTGCATTAACTGAACTCCTTGGATGCCTAACCATGACTTCCAGAGAGACGCCTAACCACGACTTCCAGATATACGTTTCAATTACTTCCAATCGTTGTATTTCTTCCTCTATCAAGATTTCGGAGCCATATAAAAGCACACTTATTGTTTTCAAGTTATAGACCTCTCAACATCTCCACACAATTATTACCCAACTCCAGTCTTGCCAGTGCTGCAGACACCTGCTTGCTCTTAGGCTCTTGTACTCTAAAATGCGAGGTGAATTTGAGGTTCTAACTAAAAATCATACCCAAGTATTTATAACCTGAAACAAATTGAATTGATTGGCCATTTAACCATAAACTATGCCTAATTTTTTATTTAACATACACCTTTTTGAAGAAAAAGCCATAGCTTTTGTTTTTGACACATTAATGACTAGGTCAGCCTCCCTGCACTAACCTGTAAAGGCCTTTAACGATCTCTGCATACTCACTAAAGTTAGATCCAGGATGATAGTATCTTCAGCGTAAAATAAGTGCAGTATTTCCACCTGTTCCAGTCTTGGTGGAAGAGACCTCACTTTCTTTAAATTGCAGGGAGATACCTGTTATGTATATGGAAAATCAAAGGGGAGCAAGGATAAAGCCTTGCCTCAGGCTGTTGGAAGTTTCAATTTTCCTTGAAAGAGCTCCATTGTTCCCCAACTCAATTTGTGTCCACAACTCTTCATGTAATTGAATTATCAGTGCCACAAGTCCCTCTTGAATTCCCTACTTTTTCAGTTTATTCCTTGACCTATTGATGGTATCAAAAGCAGAACGCAAATGAATATATATGTAACGCAAAGGACCAGCTGCTTTATCAAATAATATTTTTCTACCAGCAACTTCAATAAAAGACATCAGCCGGTTGTAACATGGCCTTTCCTAGCATTCCACTAGTGTCTCTCTTACGCTACAATTAATTCCAGTTACTTTTTAAATCCCTTCCCGTGCAAAAGTGATGGTTAATAAATCATTTTTGGAAAGAGAGAATCATGGATGGATTCTGTTGCTCCTTCTAAAATAAATCTGGTATTCTTTGTTCCAAATTAGTTGAATATGCCAATTCTCAACCAAAGAGGTAATACTTTTGACTCATGGAAGGCCTAAAACTGACTCATTTTATAACTTTCAAAAGAAATTGATTGTAGCTGAAACTCAAAAGGGCAGCACTATTGAATGGAATGCTGTACCTCAAAACCACACAGGTACTATGCACACCCTCGCACCATGTTTAACACGTTTGAGTTTAATGGTGATGTCTCTTTTCCTCTTGCTGCACTTTCTCTCTCATCCATTTACTTGTATTGTTTTGGCCACTTGCTCGTTCTCTTTACTTTTCTCTCATTTTCGGTCTTTCTCAGTCATTTAATTTGTATGTAACAGTATTGCCTCTCAATTTGTTTAATTTATTCTAAAGTCTAAGTTGATTTGCTCGAAAAGAAGACTTTTTATTTGGGAGCATTCATCTTGAATGCAAATGTAATGTTCACATGAATGCCTTATTTTTTGTTTTGCCATGAACTATATTTACCTTGACTGTCTCACTCAGACAAACCTAACAGAAATCCGCCCCCTTCTTCAAACTCTGCATAAGAAAAAAAAGGTTTCACGATCTGTCGCAAATCCATCATCTAAGGATTCAACGGCATCAAAGAATTCCACACAACCCACTCTGGATCTTTTTCTGAAGTGAGCCAACGTGGCTTTTTCTGAAGTGAGCCTATGTGATTTTCTTTACTCTGAAAACACATTGCAAGTGGTGGCACCAGATTGGATGTATACAGCACTTTTGTGGAACTGCTCACCTAGTGTTGACGTAATTGTCAAAAGTGGGTCTGGTCTGTCCACTCAACCTGGAAATCCCAGAGAACAATTTAACCAAAACAGATTTTGCGTAGAGTGTTGGTGCTTAGAATGAAACTTCAGAATTAACTTTTGAGATACCTTTCTGGATGTTACCAAGTGCTTCTGCCTCTGTGCACTGAATACAAGGGCAGGGGTCCCATGACTTAACTCACGGTGCTCATTCCAGTTTCAATGGGAGCAAGTATTCCAAAGGCCTGATAAACTGGCAAAGAATTCAGATGCCCTTTGAACCCTGCTGCTAGCTGCATCTTATTTTCATGTGTGTATCTGTTCTTTCCGGATATGCTGCTGCCAATATTCGATAAAAGTTCATGAACTCTTCTTCTCAATGTGTAAAGTCTTAACATCTCCCAAATTTTAGGGATTTTCCAAAATCTGCCTTTGACTTGCTCCTCATGCAATTTTTCATTTTGTGGATGGATTTCATAAAAAGAAATTGCATTAAGACAAATGGTAGGTGAAGGATCGAGACAGTGGCGACTGGATGCCTTCCTAGAAAGCCTAGAGGTCTCAGAAAGTTCAGGGGGACTTTAGTGTGGGTTGTGTCCCCTGCAGTTGCCTCTGGTTTTTTTCCTACCATGCGAGCATCAAAGAACGCTCTCGAGATGAGAACAGCGGGTAATAGAAGAAACTCTAAAAGAGACAGTGTAACCAAAGACAAAGCACTATGGAAGCTGAAGAACAGAAGTGCATTTTCAATCCGTAAGGCTTGTTCTGTTTTTAAAATTAGAATTAGGTAACCCCTAAAATGATTACACAACCTAGGCAACAGGTTACAGTTTGGACCCCAAGTGCAGTCTCTTTCAAGTAAACCTTAATGCTTCTTACCTGTATGTTTAATAAAAATGAGCTAATATTCATAACACCCCCTTTTCTACAACACTCAAGTGTATCAGTTTGCAGCAGTGATTGAGCTAAATAATTTTGCTACGCCCTTTTTTCACGAGCAGTTTTTGGGCGGTCTTTATTTAGTTTTCTTAATTTATTATTTTATTTAAAATTTTGTCATCTAAACATGCCTTAAGGTACCGTGTCTTTCATGCATCAGAATGAAAACAGAGTTAAGCACTATCTGCCTAATATTCCAAGAATATTATACTTTTCTATACATTCCCTCAGAATGACAAAGGTTTCTTCTTTCGTCCTCCTTTTTAGTCCTCTTTTGTTATTGTTTTCATGTAAAATTGTTTTGCATTTATTGTACGTTTTGTGTCAATTGCTATTAGTAAGAGGTGAATGGGGCAGCTTCATACTCTTCTGGATGGAGTAAAATGTAGAATTTGTTAATGTGGTCCTAAAAGTAGACTTGCTGTGGGTTGTTTCGACTAAGTGTATTTTAATGAATTTCGACTACAATGCAATACATTTCTTCTGTCTGGAACTGACATGCTAGTGAAGTGTGGACACACTGTAAAATATTTTTTAACAATCTTAGCATTTTCTTGTATTATGTGAATGAAAGCCTTGGATTGTTTCTTTGATTGAGAGTGCGTAAATTGTTTTTTGTTAACTTTTTATATGTGATAAAAGTTGATTAACAAAAACTGTGAAAGTTGTTTGTTTGATCTAAGAAATCTGTACTTGGGCATTACAGTAGCACTGCTTGCCTTTGATGAATATTTTGAAGCCTGGAAAGAGGTGTTTGAAAGCAGAAATTCTGCTCTTACATTTTTATGTTGTCCAATTTAGTTCTGAATTTATTTTGAAGACCTGGACCCCATGTCAAACTTAACTGGTCTGGGGCCTTGGAGCACAGAAATGCCTAGACACTCATTTTACAACCCTCATGCTCCACTCTCCATTACAAAGTGAACCCCGAGCTCTATGGGGCTCCTTCTCACCTGCCAATTTCCACTGTTCACCTTGTGTGAAATGAAATCTTAATATAGGCAGAGAAGGATTTTAGGACACTTTGTGAGCCACCTCTGTTCCTCTTTGAAAAATGTTCCACAATTTTTTTCTCATTTGTAGACTTCTATTGGTTGAGTGTTGAGAAGAATATGCCTTTTGAGTGACCCTGGAAATTGCCTGAAATAGGTCTCTTTCAAATAAAATGTGTTTGTTGCAACAGGCGCTTATGGTTACTTTTAATTAGAGCTTGGGTCTCTGGGATGATGGCTCCTGCTTCCTGTCAAAGGCATATGCCGAGAGTGCCTGGTTGTATTGCAGGCTGGCATGGATGACATTCCCTTGGTCACAGGATGCTTAGAATCCATAAATAAACCAAAAGGGGGAGTGGGGTGCTTCTGAAAAGCAGGTTTGTCTGTATATCCCAGAGAATTTTCTTTGTTGTTACAATACTTTGAGAAAATGAGTATACTCTGTCCAAAGCACGTGGTGGACCAAGAAGGTATTGGGGCAAAGCGGTATAAACATTTTATTCGTTAGCCTTTAATTTGCATGTAAAGAACATTGAAATGCTGCTCAGTTGAGCCATCATGTAGAACATTTGACTTTTTGCTGGGCTTTAGTTGCTGGAATCTAGCTTTTTATCATTTTTTTAAAATTATTTTATTCAACACTGTTGTAAAGTAGAGATTGTGGCTCCTTAGGTTTGGGAGTTGATTGTTCAAATCTTGTGGAGTTTAGAAAAGGTAATATGTGAGTTATTACGATAGGAGTTTCACATATGATGCATGTAATCGAGCTTGCATGTTGAGAGAGGGGATTAACAGATTAACCGGCAGCAGGTGTAGTTAGGGAAGGATTATAAAATTGACATTTGATAGTGGGTGAAAAGTTATTTGGTGCTCCGCAGGGAACAGTGGGAGAGTGTTTGAAGATTTTATGCACAATGATAGGTAATGGGAGTATAGAAGTCTCCTCTTGAGATTTATAGCAATCGTTTGATGGATTTTGGACCTGTTTTAGTGTTCCATACTTAAGTGTACATGTGTATGCATGCTATTTGTGGGCTACAATGTGAATCATTTATGGCCTTCGAACTGTTAACTTGGTGAGGTGACCGTAATAACTTGTCAATGAAAGCAAGAGCAAATATGTACTTCATTGAGGATCATGCTTCAGTCCAAATGTCTTTCATCACCATGAAAGTGATTGTGGAAATTGCAGATGTAAGCAGCTGGGTCTCAAAGCAGAATTGCAATTTTGCATTGTGAATGGATAATCTCCTATTTGATACTGTGCTGTCTTCTTGGTGCTGAGCCAAGAGAAGCATCCTGTATTCCATGCCAAAACGTGCTGTGGGCTCCATTTAGATGAATGAGTTCTAGTGATAGATTAAGTCAAGAGCAACTCTATTCTCTCACATAAAGCTTGGTGGTCCATGATGTGCTGGTATCATTCTAGCCTGACACTTGAATATTTGGCAGTGGGGGAACTAGAGGGCATAGAATTCCCCCAAGACCAGTCGTCCTCCTCTCAAATTACCTAATTGCTTGTTGGTGAAAAATGGGGTGTTGAAATTTCTAGCTACCACTGTGATGCGCCCGGATTAGGCCCAAGTAACGGAGCTACACATTTTTCTTACATTGTCCTAATTTTGCACAATAACTTTTCTGCTTTGACCTTTTGCACATATTTGTGTGCGCGACATTGTTGGATTAGTTTCTCTGAAACTACTTTGTTTACACATCTAGCTTCGCATAACATTATCATGATGCCTCAAACACTATGTACAAGGCTTTTGATGCACTATGCACAAATGTCGTTCTGTCTTCATCCATGGAGCGACAGGGCTATCTATATATCCATAACATCGCAAATCTATACACACATCACAAGGATGCTTTCTATTATAAATAATGAGCATCCCAAAAGATTAGCAGAGGAGGCACTTCAGCTGACACCGAGGGTCCCTGCATGCTGAGACTTCACCACGCAGCGGTCTGACATCTCCGTGAGGAGGTGTCCAGTTCATGACCAAGATGGGCTCCTGCATTCTCTCCCGCCAGGTACAGGGGTTGGATCGTTCCTTTGGGGAGATTCTTGGCTTCACACCTACACACACACACTCTACACACAGAGTAGGGCTTGCATAGTAGGAGTACGGATGATTACTGCCTTGTTTATATGCCTGCATATATACACTGTGTTGGACTTGCCCCTTTTTGCAGGGTCATCCCAGAACTTTTTGCCTTCCTCCTGTATTTTTTCTGACCTGTTGGTGGTGGTTTTATGACTCTGGGCACTTTACCACTGCTGATCAGGTCTAAAGTGCATATTGCGTATAAAAAGAGGGGCCAGACCCCAGACTTTTAGATCACTTCTGGGAAATCAAGAGGAACCTTTGCCAAGGAGAAGAGCCGGATAAGCTGAGGAGGAATACTGCCCCTGTGCTTTTTGCTGTTTGGGGTTGGCCTGCAATGGCTGCTTGCTGCCAAGGAAAGGAGAAAAGGACTTTGCTGTTTGCTTTGTCACCTGCTTGCAAGAAGATCTCCAAGGGCTTAAAACTGAGCTTGCCTCCTGTTCTGAAGTCTCAGGGACACAAAGACTTCACCACCAACTCCCCTGAATTTCCTTGCTGGGAATTCCAACCTGCATAGAGGTGCCTGCTGCTGTTTAGGGCCTCTGGAGACTGTTTGTCGCTGGGAGCTGGAAAATCGACGCAACACCGAAGAAGCGTGTCGCATCTGCACCTGTTTCCGACGCATCGCCAAAGAAACTGTCGCAGCACCTGCCGCGGCTCGAGAAATCGCTGCACGACGCATCGGGTCCAACGATCTCCGAAGTCCGAGATCACCGCACCAATCCCGACGCAAGCCTGCTGTGCGGCTGCACAAAACCACGCATCGTACCGGATCGACGCATCGCATTGAGGCGCCAAGACTGTCGCATCGTTGGGGGCCGCAGTAAGAAACAGACGCATCAACTCCCCATGCAGAAAGAAAACGACGCATCACCTCCTCTCCGGTAAGGAACCGATGCATCAACTCCCCTGCGCTGCAGTAAGGAACTGACGCATCACCTCCCCCGGAGCAAGGAATCGACGCATCACCTTCCCTGAGTGTAAGGAACCGACGCATCACCTTCCCTGCAGCCATTTAGTTTGTTTTGCGTGACGCATCTACGGTACTTTTGAGAAAAGTGTTGCATTTACAACTTGCATTGAACTGAACCATTTGAAAGCCTTATTTTTAATACTGTATTGTGGATTTTTGTCGTTTGGTCTTGTTTTGGTTTAGATAAAGATGACTTATTTTTCTAAACTGGTGTGGTGTCCATTTGTAGTGTTTTCACTGTATTACTGTATGTGCTCACAAATGCTTTACACACTGCCTCTGAGATAAGCCTGTCTGCTCGTGCCAAGCTACCAAGGGTGTGAGCAGGGGTTATTTTAGGAGTGTATCCCCCTTACCCTGACAAGAAGCAAGGGTTCCTATTTGGACAAAGCTACCTACCTCTGCCAACTAGAGACCCCCATTTCTCACATTGGTGTTCAGCGGTGAGGATCTGGAACTTGCATTTGTGTCTTACATACAGTGACTGGTGTATCCTACTAGTAGAGTGCAAACCATTACGCAACCACATACTGTTTTTTTCTGTTTGCTGGTGTCCTCCTGGAAGTATTTTTTGATACTAGGACTCTGGTTAGTTGTTGCAAAATGGAACTTGACTTCTGACACATGTTCATTTACACAATGAAGGAGCTACGTGTGTTCTGTAAGGAAAGGGGGCTGCCTGTGAAGAGAAGGTCCAGGGAGGATCTAGAGGCATCCCTATTTCATTATGAGTTACCCCGCTGGGGGCCAGCACTACCAGTTGAGTCTGAGGAGGAGGAGGACTTCTCTGAAAGTGAGGGAGAAACAGAAGGAGATGACTGGCTTCTAGCTTGTGAGCAGAGGCTGAGAGAGCTAGATGAGGAGCTTGAAAGGGCTGAGGCGAAGAAGGCCTTAACCCAAGAAAAAGAAATGTGTATAGCTCAGGAAGTGAGCTTGGCTGGGTTGGAGGTGGAGTCCAGCTCAGATGGTGGCAGCAAAATTGAGTTATCTTGTGCTGAGGGAGCAGTACACACACCCAGAGATGTGGCGCCTGACTTGAAGGAGGGGGTTAACATACACCAGGGGGTTCAAGGATATGAGGTAGCTCTAGTGGTGCGCAGTGTCCCTGAGGTGGATTGGGGAACTGGCACAGGGGTTCATAGTCCTAGTGGTGAGAGGGACGCTCTACTGACTCTAGATGAGAGGTGCAGGGAGAGGCTTCCCCCATGGTAGAAGTCCTGGTGTGGGAGTGTGGAGACCACCCAGAAAAGTGTGGGTTGAGTGACAGAGACAGTCAGACACCGTCTTGCCAATCTCAGGAGAGTGGTGTGGGGTACGTGTGCGAGGCACTGGATGGTAAGGCAAAGGATAGCTTGGTTAACACCTGTGTGGGGTTGTATGATTCAATTCGTGGAGAGCATATTTTAAGTCCCTGTTTTCCAGAGCTATGCCAACGCCTGGTGGAGTGTGAGTTCTCAGACCCCAGGGAGCTCACACTGGAGGCAGACCTTTTGGTGGATTCCAGAGGGTCTGAAGAGGCATCTGGGGGTGATCCTAAAGGAGGTGGCTCAGGTTTTTCCCAACCAAGTGAGGTAGGGGAGGGTGGTGGTAGCCCAGATAGGTCCCAGAGTAGTGGGAGGGGTGTAGGGTCCCATGTCCTGTCTCAAAGGAGAAGGAGTGGGAGTGGACGGTGTCCCGAGGTGCCCAAAACCCAGTCCCATGGCCTGGTTGGTTCCATGAGTGAACACCAGGAGGGGGGCCTAGTCTTTACCGAGAGGCCATCCCCTGGGGGGGGGGGGTCCCAAGGTGTCAGTTGAGCTTGGGGAGACTGCTGTAACCAGCATTCCACCAGCTTTGGTGTCTGGCCGCACCGCTCCAGTGGGGAGGGTGCATGAGTCCAGCGAGAGGGGTGAGAGGGGGACGCAGTCCCCAGTGGAAGGACCAGTGGGTCAGGGGTTGCCAGCTCTGAGGTCAGAGCACCCCAGGACTGACCCTGGTGAGGCCACTTCTGGCCTCGGAGGTCTTCATGCTCTGTCAGATGGCCAGGAGGCTGGAGACCTGCGCCAGGCACACTCTGACACAACTCCAGAGGGGTGTGTTTCCTGTAGGGAAGGTTGGTGTACTCCCCCGGAAGTCCTGGGTTGCCAGGCACAGGTCCAGCCTAAGGGTACAGACCCTGGGTTGGAGGGCCAGGTTCAGGGTGTCCCACCTGACCTGGAGGAGGGGGCAACTGCTAACAGTGCCCCTACCGGTTTGTCTTCTGGGGACACCACTCCAGGTGGGAGGGTGCAGGGCCCTAGTAAGGGGGGCGGGGAGAGGGCAGCGGCAGCCTCACCCCTGACCTCTGCCCAGTCTAAGGGTACAGACCCTAAGCTGGGATCCCAGTTGCAGGATAGAACCCCTGAACTGGTGGGCGAATTGTGCAGGACACCTACCACAGGTGCCCTGACAATTCTTGAAGGGGGTACCGCTCCAGGTGGGAGGGTGCAGAGCCCCAAGGAGGAGGACCGGATGTGGGGAAGCCCACCCCAGTTTCTTGTCCAGCCACCGGGTACAGGCCCGGTGCTGGTGGGTCAGTGTCAGGATGTCATACCTGACCTGACAGGAGGGAGAGTGGACCAAGGGTGCCAGGCACCTGGGGCTACTGCCCACCGCTCTCTGACGCCACAGAGGTTGGAGAACCATGAAAGGCCTGGGGTCTGGTTCTCATCACTGACAGCTGTCAGTGGCCGCTGTGGCTTGCTGTCCTGGTGGACAGAGTTGCCCCTGGGAGGGGGACAGGAGTCACACCCCGGGGGAGGACTGGGCCACACCTCTGTGTTCGCCATATGGGTACTGTCTGTCTGTTGGACACACCTGTGAGCAAGCTAAGGTTAGGTGCTGCACAGATGGTGTCCACAGGTGAGGAGAAGGGTTCCCCATGGGTTAGCTTAGTGGGCCCTGAGAGTATGGACAGAGGGAGCCAAATGAGTTCAGATTGGCATAGAACTGGAATATGCCCATGCAGTTGCGGGCCAGGGTCCATGTTCTATCGCCCCAAGCAGGGAAGCCTATCAAGGTATTGATTAGTCTACCCTGGCTTTAGGCTGGAAGGGGGTTGTGTTGGACTTGGCCCTTTTTGCAGGGTCATCCCAGAACTTTTTGCCTTCCTCCTGTATTTTTTCTGACCTGTTGTTGGTGGTTTTATGACTCTGGGCACTTTACCACTGCTGATCAGTGCTAAAGTGCATGTTGCTCTCTTTTGTAAATTGTGTTATGGATTAGTGTTTCCATAATTGGCTATTGGATTTACTTGTCAGACCCTAGTACAGTGCACTATGTGTGCCCAGGGCCTGTAAATCAAATGCTGCTAGTGGGCTTGCAGCACTGATTGTGCCACCCACAGAAGCAGCTTGTAAAATGTGACTCGGGCCTGCCATTGCAGAGCCTGTGTGCAGTCTGGGACTGCCATGTCGACTTGGCAAGTGCACACACTTGCCAGTCCCTAAACCTTCCCTTTTCTACATATGTCACCCCTAAGGTAGGCCCAAGGTACCCCTGTGGACAGAGTTCATTGTATGTGAAAGGTAGTACATGCCCTAATGTGTGTGGCATGTCTTGATAGTGAAATACTGCCAATTTTGTTTTTCACTATTGCAAGGCTACCTGTTCCCATAGGACAGAATGGGGAGTTTGTTTATAACATCTTATAAACATAACTGACCCTGGGAACAAGGTAGAAAAATAAAGTTTAGTATGGCTGAACTCCGAATGTTAAAATGCATCTTTTAGTGAGGGTGATTTTTACATTCTGTGTTTGAAAATACCACTTTTAGAAAGTAGGTATTTTCTTGCCTAACTATCCAGTGTGCCTCTGCTAGGTTTGTGTATTGCACGTCTGGCTTTTGGATGACAGGGGCTGGAGAGGGGCAGCAGCTCCAGAAGTCTGATGAGTCCGGGCTGGGCTGAATAGGCCAGGTCTGCATTTGGAGTGGTGGGAGGAGTAGCACCTGCACCTGAATAGGGCAGTTCCTGCCTTCCACAATGACGGCTCCGCCCCCCTGTGGTGTCTGGAACCAGGGCTCACACTGACAATGGAGGTTGTTGTGCACTTGCAAAGTGCCCCACAGAACTGGTTTTGGCTGGGTACAGACACACTCTGCTTTCAGAGAACAAAGGATTTTTGTGTATAAAAAGAGGGGCCAGACTCCAGACTTTTAGATCACTTCTGGGAAATCAAGAGGAACCTTTGCCAAGGAGAAGAGCCGGATAAGCTGAGGAGGAATACTGCCCCTGTGCTGTTTGCTGTCTGGGGTTGGCCTGCAGTGGCTGCTTGCTGCCAAGGAAAGGAGAAAAGGACTTTGCTGTTTGCTTTGTCACCTGCTTGCAAGAAGATCTCCAAGGGCTTGAAACTGAGCTTGCCTCCTGTTCTGAAGTCTCAGGGACACAAAGACTTCACCACCAGCTCCCCTGAATTTCCTTGCTGGGAATTCCAACCTGCATAGAGGTGCCTGCTGCTGTTTAGGGCCTCTGGAGACTGTTTGTCGCTGGGAGCTGGAAAATCGACGCAACACCGAAGAAGCGTGTCGCATTCGCACCTGTTTCCGACGCATCGCCAAAGAAACTGTCGCAGCACCTGTTGCGGCTCGAGAAATCGCCGCACGACGCATCGGGTCCAACGATCTCCGAAGTCCGAGATCACCGCACCGATCCTGACGCAAGCCTGCTGTGCTGCTGCACGAAACCACTCATCGTACCGGATCGACGCATCGCATCGAGGCGCCAAGACTGTCGCATCGTTGGGGGCCGCAGTAAGAAACAGATGCATCAACTCCCCACGAAGTAAGAAAACGACGCATCACCTCCTCTCCGGTAAGGAACCGACGCATCAACTCCCCTGCGCTGCAGTAAGGAACCGACGCATCACCTCCCCCGGAGCAAGGAATCGACGCATCACCTTCCCTGAGTGTAAGGAACCAACGCATCACCTTCCCTGTGGCCATTTTGTTTGTTTTGCGTGACGCATCTAAGGTACTTTTGAGAAAAGTGTTGCATTTACAACTTGCATTGAACTGAACTATTTCTACCATATAAAAGCCTTATTTTTAATACTGTATTGTGGATTTTTGTCGTTTGGTCTTGTTTTGGTTTAGATAAAGATGACTTATTTTTCTAAACTGGTGTGGTGTCCATTTGTAGTGTTTTCACTGTATTACTGTATGTGCTCACAAATGCTTTACACACTGCCTCTGAGATAAGCCTTACCAAAGGGGATGATGGACGGAGTGTTAGAGCAAATCAAACACCCCCAGTCAACTGATCTGGGTTTAATCCATCATCATTCTTTAGCTCACTCCACCACCCCAGTTCAGACATGGCCATATGCAAATCAGTCTGACCCTGTGCCTCATGGGAACAGTCCAGCCCGAACTGCCAAGCCATGTCTTCCCTGGACCGGAAACAAGCATCCTGGGACCATGGCCTTGTCTGAACTGGGGTGGTGGAGTGAGCTAAAGAATGATGATGGATTAAACCCAGATCAGTTGACTGGGGGTGAGTGTTTGATTTGCTCAAGCGCTCCGTCCATCATCCCCTTTGGTATCGCTTTGTTCGCCCTAAGTTGGCAGGGTATGCCCAGACGTGGGTCCCTTGCTCACTTTGCCACTGGATTCAAGCTAGCCTGGCTGATGACGGCTGAATAGCCAGAAACCGGTCCCAGGATGCTTGTTTCCGGTCCAGGGAAGACATGGCTTGGCAGTTCGGGCTGGACTGTTCCCACGGGGCACAGGGTCAGACTGATTTGCATATGTCCATGTTTGAACTGGGGTGGTGGAGTGAGCTTTAGAATGATGATGGATTAAACCCAGATCAGTTGACTGGGGGTGAGTGTTTGATTTGCTCAAGCGCTCCGTCCATCATCCCCTTTGGTATCGCTTTGTTCGCCCTAAGTTGGCAGGGTATGCCCAGACGTGGGTCCCTTGCTCACTTTGCCACTGGATTCAAGCTAGCCTGGCTGATGACGGCTGAATAGCCAGAAACCGGTCCCAGGATGCTTGTTTCCGGTCCAGGGAAGACATGGCTTGGCAGTTCGGGCTGGACTGTTCCCACGAGGCACAGGGTCAGACTGATTTGCATATGGCCATGTCTGAACTGGGGTGGTGGAGTGAGCTAAAGAATGATGATGGATTAAACCCAGATCAGTTGACTGGGGGTGAGTGTTTGATTTGCTCAAGCGCTCCGTCCATCATCCCCTTTGGTATCGCTTTGTTCGCCCTAAGTTGGCAGTGTATGCCCAGACGTGGGTCCCTTGCTCACTTTGCCACTGGATTCAAGCTAGCCTGGCTGATGACGGCTGAATAGCCAGAAACCGGTCCCAGGATGCTTGTTTCCGGTCCAGGGAAGACATGGCTTGGCAGTTCAGGCTGGACTGTTCCCACGAGGCACAGGGTCAGACTGATTTGCATATGGCCATGTCTGAACTGGGGTGGTGGAGTGAGCTAAAGAATGATGATGGATTAAACCCAGATCAGTTGACTGGGGGTGAGTGTTTGATTTGCTCAAGCGCTCCGTCCATCATCCCCTTTGGTATCGCTCTGAGATAAGCCTGTCTGCTCATGCCAAGCTACCAAGGGGGTGAGCAGGGGTTATTTTAGGAGTGTATCCCCCTTACCCTGACTAGAAGCAAGGGTTCCTATTTGGACAAAGGTACTGCCAACTAGAGACCCCAATTTCTAACACACTGTTTTAGTACCATGGTAGAACTAGATCTACTATTAACTCTTTTGGTGCTTGTAATCACTTTAATCTGCTTCTGTCTACTCATTATTGCAGCACATGTATTCTATAGAAGAATAAGCTTGGTTCAGTAAATATATTGAAAACGTCCCACTGTGTATTCTGTATATTTCTCTGAACACCAGTAAGCACGAGTGACTGAGCAAAAGGTTCTGATCTGTTTCCATGAATCCTGAGGGGTTAGGGTTGTCATGTTCAGTGGCTGCCAGAAACCCTTCGCTCCCTGGTAAGGTGAGGGGGCTTGTGGTGATACTGTGAGCTAGCTGGTCTCTAGGCCAGCATATCCTGCGGAGGTGCTCGGAATCAGTCTAGGCACCTCACCCAAAGTTTATTGTCCAACAAGCGTGCAGGTCCTATGAATTAGTGGGAACTTCACAACACCACTAAGACAAACCTGTCTTTGACATTATGTATCTGAAAGAAACAGTTAGTTATAGATTCCTTACCTTAGAATTGCCCCCAGGCGTCAGACTGGCTCCAGAAAGTTTTTCGTCAGCAGTGCCTCTGCGCGTCGGAAGGTGGCGTCGGTCGGCTCCGCGTCCGTCGTTGGCGTCGTGGTCGCCGGGATGACGTCGCGGTAGCTACTTAGACACCGCCCTCGCGCGCTGGCGTCAGTTCTTTCTTTTTCCGCGCCAGCCAGCGCAGATCCGGAGAGAGCGGTACCTCCAGTCACTTTTTGACTGAACTTTTTAAGCGACTTTTTTCTTCGTCTTTTTGAGTCCTACCGACTCCTGGTGCACGTAGGGATGCCCGGCTTCAAGGCTTGCGGTTCCTGTACCCGACTGATGTCGGTGACGGATCCGCACCGCGTGTGCCTCTTTTGCCTGGAGCGCGACCACAACCCCAAGTCGTGCTCCGACTGCCGGACCATGGCTCCGAAGTCTTTGCGGGAGCGGTCCCGAAAGCTTCTTGAGCGCCGGCAGTCGGCTCCGCGCCGCTCGAGGTCCCGGTCGCGAGGGAGGTCGAGGGACCGGTCGCGGAGCCATCACCACTCGTCATCCAAGTCTTCGCACTCTGGGTCAGGTAAGTCGAAGCACAAGAAGAAGTCGAAGAAGCATCGTCGCTCTTCGACTTCTCACCGTCGGTCGGCTAACGCGACGAGGGATACGGGCGGTGCCCCTCCCACGGCTCTGCGTGCAGAGCCTGAAGGGTAGGCTCCGAGTTTCCCTCCCTTCCCAGGACCCGGAGCGACCCCTGCCCAGCTTTGTCAGTTTTACGAGGCGATGCATGCCATCTTTGTGCAGCCCGACTCCTTTGGCGCGCCTTTGGGCCCCGCGGACTCGGTTGGGGGTTCTAGGCCTTCCCTGCTGGCGACTCCGGCGTCGCAGGGCCCCCATGGATCCAGGCCTGGATCCAGATCGGTTGACCTCATTACACCTCCACTGGTGCCGCCCTCGGCACCGCAACCGCATTCGACGCTGGTTGTGCCCACAGCCTTCATCGACCCCGGCCTCCATCCTGATGTGGACACGGAGCCGGACTGGCGTCACCCGACGCCGCATCCGGCGCCGAGTGGGGTTTTTGTGCCCCTGTTCACTCCTGGGGTCCCTTTCAGGCCAGATTGGCACCCAGAGGACGAGGAGGAGGACTGGGAGGGGTCAGGTGACCCTCTGACCGACCAGTTGGATTATGATCCGGACTGGAGAGAGGACCTGGGGGATGCCAGTGGTCTCGATACCTCCCCAGACCTTGGCATGTTGTCTCCTCCTACCGTGGCTATGGAGGAGGGAGCTTCCTATGCAGTGGTGTTGCGTAGGGCGGCCGAGGCTCTCCACCTCGAGCTCCTACAGTGGCGGTCAGGACTAACCTCCTGACAGAGGTGCTTCAACCGCAAGCGAGCTCTTCGGACCCCTGCTGCCGTTTAATGAGGCCCTCACTGACATCCTTTTGTGCACCTGGTCCAGGCCCAACACGGGGGGCTTCCGTGGATAGGATGATTGCCCGACGCCACCGCCCGCCCCGGGCGACCCCACTTTCCTCTCCCAACACCCCACCCCTGAGAGCTTGGTGGTCCAAGCCTCTAACTTCAAGAGCGCATTCCCGAACGCTCCACCAGTTAGGGAATCCAAGAAGCTGGATCATCTTGGAAAGAAGATTTTTTTTCTTCCGCCAGCTTGGGACTGCGGTCGGTAAACACTGCATGTCTATTGGGCCGTTATTCCTACTCTGTTTAGGACACAGTTGCGCAAGTGCTGCCTCAGTGCCCGGAGGAGGCCTGGACCGTACTCTCCCAGGCTGTTGCCGCCGGGAGGGATGCAGCAAAGTTTACCATCAGTCGTAGGATCATCTGTGCCTTCTCCAACAGGAAGTCACGGCTCTCTTGGCCAAGGGAGCCATCGAGCGCGTTCCTGCCCAGAAGTAGGTTGTGGTTGCTATTCCCACTACTTTCTGGTACCCAAGAAGGACAAGGGCCTGCGTCCTATCTTGGACCTCAGGAACGTCAACCGCTTCCTCCGGAACAAGAAGTTCAAGATGTTGACGCTCGCTCAGGTCTTGTCTGCCCTAGACCCTGGAGACTGGATGGTAGCGTTGGACTTGAAGGACGCTTACTTTCACATCCCCGTCCTGCCGGCCCACCGGCGTTACCTGCGGTTCACGTTAGGCCACGAGCACTTTCAGTTTACCGTGCTCCCCTTTGGCCTTACCAGCGCCCCTCGGGTGTTCACGAAAGTGATGGCGGTGGTCGCAGCTCATCTGCGCAGATCAGGGGTTCCAGTCTTCCCCTATCTCGATTACTGGCTGTTGAAGGCGGGCTCGCCCCAGGCTGTCGTCTCCCACCTCCAGACTACGGCCGACCTCCTGCATTCGCTGGGGTTCTCCATTAATGTGCCGAAGTCACACCTGACCCCCTCTCAGAAGCTCCTCTTTATTGGAGCGGTTCTGGACACGGCGCAGTTTCGGCTTTATCCTCCCGAACAGCGAGTCCGGGATATTCGGGCTATGATTCCGATCTTTCAGTCCCTATCCTGGGTTTCGGTCAGGATGACCCTGAGGCTGCTGGGCCTCATGGCCTCCTGCATCCTGCTGGTCGATCATGACAAGTGGCATATGCGGGCTCTGCAGTGGGACCTGAAGTTCCAGTGGGCGCAGCATCAGGGGAATCTGTCCGACTGCGTCCAGATCTCGAAGGGCACTGCACGACAATTGCAGTGGTGGCTCACGAACCAGGATTGGGTCAACGGCAGATCCCTCTCCCTTCCCCAACCAGAACACACTGTGGTGACAGACGCATCCCTTCTGGGATGGGGCGGCCACATGGGAGAGGCGGAGATCAGAGGCCTCTGGTCTCCGGCAGAGTCCGGGCTCCACATCAACCTTCTGGAGCTTCGGGCAATCCGTCTTGCACTCAAAGCATTCCTTCCCTCTGTCCGGGGAAGAGTAGTGCAGGTGTTCACGGACCCTATGTCAGGAGGCCCTCCGCCTCTGGACATGGCTGGAACATCAGGGCATATCCCTGGTGGTTCAACAACTGGCAGGTTCTCTGAACGCCAGGGCGGACGAACTCAGTCGCAGGTGCATGATGGATCACGAATGGCGTCTTCACTCTGAGGTGGTGCAAGGTCTCTTTCGGCAATGGGGAGAGCCTTGGTTAGATCTATTCGCCACCGAAGAGAACGCGCAATGTCAGCAATTCTGCGCGTTGGAATTTCCAAGGCGGCACTCGCTAGGCGAGGCTTTTCGTCGCGAGTGGAGTTGCGGTCTTCTATACGCCTTTCCGCCTATACCACTTCTGCCCAGAGTGCTGAAGAAGATCAAGCGCGACCGGGCCCAAGTCATTCTTGTGGCTCCGGATTGGGCACGAAGAGTCTGGTATCCAGAGCTGCTCAACATGGCCATCAATCCTCAGATCAGACTGCCTCTTCGGGAGGATCTTCTGTCGCAGCAGCAGGGGACGGTCCTCCACCCGAACCTGTCCAGCCTCCACCTCCTTGCGTGGAGATTGAGCGGCGGCAGTTGACGTCGTTTGACTTGCCTCCCGAAGTCTGTGATGTAATCTTGGCAGCCAGGCGCCCCTCCACTAAGACGGTATACGCCTGCCGATGGAACAAATTTGTGGCATGGTGCGCAGCAAAGGCTGTGGATCCCCTTTCTGCCCCTCTTTCTGAGGTTCTCATGTTCCTCCTTTCTTTGGCCCAGCAGGACTCTGCTCTGGGCACTATCAAGGGCTATCTCTCTGCCATTTCTGCCTTTCTAAGGCTTCCTGATCAGCCTTCTCTCTTCAAGTCCCCGGTTGTAAATCGTTTCTTAAAAGGCATTACTCATCTCTTTCCTCCTATCCCCTTCGTAATGCCTCAGTGGGACTTGAATTTGGTCTTGACCTATCTGATGTGCGCTCCCTTTGAGCCGCTTTACAACTGTCCTTTACGACTCTTAACTCTTAAGACTGCATTCCTGGTAGCCATCACATCTGCCAGAAGAGTGAGTGAGCTCCAGGCTCTTTCATCCAAGCCTCCTTTTCTAGCTGTACATCCGGACAAGGTTGTCCTACGAACTCGTCCATCCTTTCTTCCCAAGGTGGTCACCTCCTTTCACATCGGGCAAACCATCACTTTGCCCACCTTCTTTCCGCCTCCGCATCCTTCTAAAGAGGAAGAGAGGCTCCACCGTCTGGACCCAAAACGTGCGCTTTCCTTCTATCTGGATCGCACAAAACAGTTCCGGGTCGATGACCAACTCTTTGTTGGCTACGTGGTCGTCAAGAAAGGTCGGGCCGTACACAAGCGGACCATCTCTAGATGGGTCGTTTTGTGTATTAAAGCCTGCTATTCTCTAGCAAAAAAGGAGCCTCCAGTGGGGCTACGCTCCCATTCCACCAGGGCGACGGCAGCCACTACTGCTTTGGGACGAGGAGTTCCTCTACATGACATCTGTCAGGCAGCTACGTGGGCAGCGCTGCACACGTTTACGAAACACTACTGTCTGGACAGCCAAGTCCGGAGAGACGGCTTCTTTGGCCGTTCTGTTCTCCAGGACTTTCTGGTGTGATCTTGGTTCGCAGACCCACTTCCGGGGTTGGTATTGCTGGGGTATCTATTCTAAGGTAAGGCATCTATAACTAACTGTTTCTTTCAGATGAACAAGTTACTTACCTTCGGTAACGATATATCTGTAAGAAACATAGGTTAGTTATAGATTCCTTACCGCCCCACCCATCCTCCCCGTTCTGCGAACTGATTTCTAGGGTTAAGGACATCCTTTCAGGGTCCTAGTTTTGTGCACCAGTGGTCAGTGTCTTGCATGGCTCTGCGTTTCTAGTGCGGAAAGTCGTGTGCAGAACTGACGTCAGCGCGCGAGGGCGGCGTCTAAGTAGCTACCGCGACGACATCCCGGCGACCACGACGCCAACGACGGACGCGGAGCCGACCGACGCCACCTTCCGACGCGCAGAGGTACTGCTGACGAAAAACTTTCCGGATCCAGTCTGACGCCTGGGGTTAATTCTAAGGTAAGGAATCTATAACTAACCTATGTTTCTTACAGATCTATTGTTACTGAAGGTAAGTAACTTGTTCTTTTGGAAGTCGTATAGCATACAATCTAATACATTCAGCGTGGGAGACTCACTCTTTAATCCTTTAATGTAAACATTTGTAAAAGTTAACTACAGCTGCTGTATGTTTTGGGGATCGGTTTCTGTTATAACAGCAAAATTTAAATCAATTCACCCTCAGAACGGCCAACCAATATGACCCCCCCCCCACACACACAGTACATGGAGCTACTGTTTATGTACCAGCTTTAGATGGTTGCTGATTGTGGCAGGATATCGTTTTTTAATCAATAGTGCCAAGCAGGACCTTTTTTCCCTGCTCCTGTTAATGAGCGAGTAGCTAACTGGTCTTCCTCTATCCTTTTTGTGTAGAATTGCGTAGTGGATATTAAAGTATTTTTTTCCCCGCAGTTTTACATAGCGCGAACTTCACCCAAAGGTATCAGAGCACTTTACATGAGCACCAGTTGCCATACAGACGGACGCATTCATTTTTAGGCACAGGGAGATTAAGTGATTTGCCCAGAATTACAGGATGTTTGAGCCTCCCACCAGACTCATGGTTCACCAGCTTCAAGGTCGGCAGCCCTAGCCGTTAAGCCACACCCTCTCCCCAAAGTAGTACTTGTTTTCATAAAGATAGGCACTAGATTGGACAGTCATTATTTTGTTCTATTGTGTTATTGTTGAGTCCTTTGTCTCTGCCTTGCACACTACCTTACTGAGATCCCTCTGACTGATAGTCCTGGTATCCTAAGAGGCAAGTGCTGAAAGGGTGCTCTTGGTGCTCAGTTTTCAGTGCCATAGTTGATCAGGTCATGAAACAGCAGTAGTAAAATGCCCCAACCACCTCAATTGTGGTCCAGTGGCCCCTGAATTTCCAGGGATACATGAAGGGGTTCTGAAAACCTGTCTTTGAAACTGGTCTTGCAGCGTATGTTTCCTGGAAAATGCAGACCGCGTAATTAGCAAAAAAATCTTTCCAGTCAGTTACTCCAGACTTCCTAAAATACCACCAGCATTCCAGCAGAGTATGCTTACTCTTGCTGGCTCAATGGCAACGACCATGTCTCTTCTCATCAAATAACATACCTTAATTGAATTAGTTGAATTAAGTCAAATAATTGTCTTAAGTTGGCAACTATTTAAAAGCCATTGTGCAGTTGGTAAGCCAAAGCTTTTATCTTTTAGAGTGCTATCTTTGCACAATTGTGCAAGATATTCATCATTGCCACCCCCTTAAATAAATCAGTCCCTCTTCTAAGGGTGCTTGACATGTCAAGGTATATTTATGTAAAAGTGAATGGACCAGCCAGTCCATTCTAGGAGGTCGGCAAATGGTTACTTTGTCACTGTCCAGCTGCTTGCTATTAATCTTCAAACATGGCCTTACTGCTGTAATGAAGGTCTTCGGGCCCTTCAAGTTGACTGTTGTTCGACTTGACATATCCTGTACCGTGATTCAATTTTTCTGTTCGAGGATATGGTCCGGTTTAGTTTCTCAATAGAAATGGATATGTGGTTAGCAGGGCTTCAGACAGGAATATTTCTCAGTTTTCCAATGAACGGTTTTCTATGTACCTTTAAGTTCCTACAGTTCTCGTCAGTCCTGCAGATTATTCATGTTGTTTCATTGGTATTAATCCCTATAAATATCAATGTTGGAAATCAATAGATGATATATCACTGGATTTTATTGCTTTGAACCCATAAATGTTTTAAAAGGTTGAGTATTTTGAACCCGTTTAGAACATAAAGGGGACCTTCTGAGACTTAAACAGGGGACAGATCCAATGTGAATGAATCCTATGCCCACCCCTTGGTTTGTCACATGTTACTGAAAGTGCTATACTCTTTGAGTATAGCAGGTTGTACATGTCAGCCTCCCTTTATATTGTTTGACCGTTCTTCCCTTAGTCCTTTCTCATATACCTTATGTTCAATAACTGTCATTGTAATTTCTGAATTTAGCGGCTCTGTTACATCCCTCAAGAGTTTCCAGCATTGTCAAGCATTTCCTTTTGGCCCACACATCCAGTTTAACCATGATATTAATGTTTGTGGTCAGAGGGTCGGAATTAGCAGAGGTATCCATCTTATCAGTCCTTTGTGAGTAAATGATGGCTGAGATCACTCCCTGCAATGATTAAGTGCTGCTGCAGTCTGCTTCGACAGAGATTCTTGCATTGGGGGTTCAGCAGATTCCACCAAACGAGAGGGTAAAATGCTACTCAGTCAGGTAAATATGAGAGGATTTTAGTTTGAGTAGGGTGTCTAATCTAGGTATTGCAAGTAAGGTAGTGTCCATATTTGTAAAAAGTTGTGAAACCCTCTACATTGAACACTTCATTATCGACTAAAGATGTCATTGGCTGTCTTCCCACTGGTTGGTTTGCCCTCCGAGTGGAAGAGGCTGATGAGGAAGAGATCCTTTCAGTTTCTCAACGGGTATACTGTTTAAAGATTTTGCACCTTGTTGTCCATGGGCTTCAGTTGTACGTTTGATTGAAGTTTTGTGCCTTTTTGTGCTATAAGAAGCTTGTGTAGTTGACTGGTATTGTGCTGCAGTGTCTCTGCGTCCTTTGATCTGTATGGTCCTCGGACACCCTGGATGCTTGTCATCCTTCTCAGCTGCATCCTCCATCACCGTGGCCTGAAATCTAGCAAGCATAAGCGACAGAAGCAACATCTCTTCTAGAATGCCATCAGCTCAGTGAGGAGGAATGTATTTTTAACATATCCGTAAGTTTTGCAGTTGACCTATTGCCATAGTCTGTGGTTAACTGTTTTTACTGGATGTAGGAAGCTGGCTCTGTATATAATATACCAAAGTGAGGTATAGTGTGCTCCGAGTCCAGTGGAACCCAAAAGGTAGGCAGAGGTAAAGTAGATGGCACCTCACTCTCTATTTGTGGTAGTGTGGTCGAGCAGTTAGGCTTTATCAGAGGACAGTGTTAAGCATTTGTTGTACACACTCAGTCAGCAAACGAATTCACACACTCAAAGACTGAACTTCAGACCAATTGTTTTTGTATAAAAATATTCTTTATTTTATTTTCTAGAACCAAGCAAGCCTGGCACAGGTAAGTGATAAATACTTCGCAGTAAATATACAGTTGTAACACAGTTTGAATTGCAATTGTAAATGTACTTTGATTAATTACAATAGTGTTACTGGTAATGCAATGCTTTTCAGAATACAGTACATATACTTTGTATAGGGTTTTTTTGTAAAATTACAGGTAAGTTACTTTTGAGATTACTTTACTTACACAGTGCAGTATGCCTGGATACTGCACTGGGACGTTTCCTGTAAACCGGTAAGTAAAAGCGTTTTTGTTAGTATAATTTTAAAGAATTTCTTTAGGTTTTCAAACTCCACACTTAGAAACTTTTCCTAGAAAAACAGTCAATGTTATCCTATGGAGGAAAATAGTGTTATCGGCTTTAGGGTAGGTATTCGGTAGTGGGAGTTGAGGTTCTGGGGATAGACTCAGGGGTCCCCCAGGGTCAGGGATGCACTCTCCTTACACCCTAAGCGGCTCTAGGGTGGCCGGGTGCAGAGTGCTGAGGCCCAATGGGGGATAGGGGGCCTCCGGTTGGTGGCTGCTGACGAGCAGGCCACTTGGTTGTGGGAGCAAAGCTCCTGGACTTTAGCTCAGGGCAAATGGGGAAACAAAGTAGCACCAAAGGTGCACCCTCAGCGGCACTAGGGCGGCCGGGTGCAGGGTGCTGTTTCGACGTCGGGTGCCCTGTTGTTTGCAATGGGGAATCTCCGGTTTGCAACGGCACGGCAGGCTTGGGGACAAAGGTCTTCTGGGTGCGACCACCACTTCGAGAGGTATGTTGGGGGTTGGTTAGGCACCGTCGGTTGGGCCACCCAAGGCCGTGGGGCATCGGGTGCAGGGGTGCCTTTTGGGCTCGGATCTTCTTACCAGCTCCTGGTCGCGGTTGGGGGGACCTTCTGGTTTGAGGCTGGAGGCAGGTCAGGGGTCGCCAGTCCTCGGGTCAGGATCGCTGGGGCGACCTCCTCTTGGTGTTGGGCCACTCGAACTCGGGCCGTGGGCGTCGGGTGCAGAGTGGTGCAGACCCGTGGATCCTTGTGGAACTGGAGTCTGTTGTTTGAACAAACCCTGTGTTCACGGGAGACACAGTCTTTGTGGTTGAAGGCAGGCATGGTCCGGGGTTTTCGAGGTTGCTGGCTGCAGGACACACCGGGATTTCGCAGGTTCGAGGTGGAGACAGGCTGGTAGGGCTGGGGCCAAGTCAGTGGGCGTCTTCCTCTTGTTAGTTTCGGCACAGCTGTTCGGTCCTTCTTCTTCTTTTCTTGTTGCAGGTTCTTGTCTACCTTCTTGGTTCAGGCCTGCCCCCTAAATACTGTATTTAGGGGGCGTTTTAGGGGTCTCGAGGTCAGTAGCCAATGGGCTACTGACCTTAGGGTCACTCCATGTGGGGGAGTGAGCACAATCCCTAATCCTGATTGGGGAGTGCCCGGCATCTGCAAGATGGCGGGCACTGAAGAGTAGGCTTCACCTCACCTCCCCCACCTGAGGGGTGGAGTTGGCAGAGGTGGGCACACCTTCTGGGCTGGCTAGTTTTTCCCGCCTCTCTTCCCGCCGAAAAGGAGGGGAGACAGGAAGGGGGCCTGCTCCTGATAGCAGGAGAGGCTGGGGGTCGCATTACAAAGGCTGCCAGGCCTTTGAAGCTCCCCTGCCACAGATGGCTCTTCCTGGCCTGGGGGAGGTGTAAACACCTCCGCCCAGGAAAGGCTTTGTTTCTGGGCTCAGGGAGCAAAGGCTCCCACCCTAGGGGTCCAGAAACATGTCTCGTGGTGGCAGGCTGGTGTGTACCAGTCAGAGAACCCACCAGAGGCTGGTTGTTTTTCAGGGGGTATCTCCAAGATGCCCTCTGAGTGCATTTTTTATTAAATCCCACACTGGGTGGAAGAACCCAAAACATCAACATGCCTCCCTACTCCTCTGAAGAATGGGATCTCATTTGGGGAATGCCTGCAGGGCTACCTGCTCAGCCTGACACTTTTCAACATCAACATGACTTCACCAACATGACTTCACCGGATGACGTCATCAGGACTCAACATGAACCTCCTCACATAGACAACATGCAATTGATACTGCCCTAACAGACAAAACATGAAAAACAACTTCACCACATGCACGACCGAAGTGGTCACCTGGATTAAATTTAACTGCCTCATACTGAACTCTGACAAGACTGAAGTGGTGGTCTCCTGGAAAGATACCTCACTGAGAGACCCACCTGGCACACAGACCTTGTACCCACCTCCACACCTAGATCACAAGCAAGAAACCTCGGAATCATAGACCAGCTATGCAAGGCCGCCCAAGTCAATGCAGTTACCTCATCCTGCTTCAACACCCTAAGGATGCATAAGAAAATCTTCAAGTGGGTAATCAGGAAAAAGATTACCTAAGCCTTCACCACCAGCAGACTAGACTATGGGAACACCTATTATGCAAAGATAACCTCTAGCTCACAAGAAAACCTCAGATTGTCCAGAACGCAGTAGCCAGACTTGCCCTCAATCTCCACTGGCTCCAGATACTCGAGCACAAACACTTCAAACTTCTCACCCACACCTACAAAGCCCTCTACAACACGGGCCCTGCCGAAGTCAATAGACGAATTCATTTCCAACATTCCAGACAACTCTGTTCTGCCAGACTCCTCCTAGCGCACACCGCATGCATACACAAAAGCAGAGCAGCGGGCCATGGGCCTTCTTATACCAGGTTACTAAAGTCTGGAACTTCACGCAATACAACAGAGCCTCCTACCATCCTGACTTTCGCAAGAAGCTGAAGTCCTGGCTCATCGAGTAAGCCCTTCGGGCTGGCCTCACACACTGACTTTAAGCGCCTGGATACCTTCATGGATGATAAGCATGCTATAAAAACACTAATACATAACAATATTTCTACTTTATCGTAAGTTAATAAAATTCACTACCCCTTTGCTCATGGTGTGTCCACGGTCAGCCGCTAGCTGGGCACCATGTTCTCTCCAAAAACTTCCTTTGGTTATGCTTTGATGTGCAGGCAGATTGCAAGATACAAGTTGACTTGAGTGTGTCAAGTCTGTGGACACTACTTACCTAAGGAGAACACATGCTTCCCTTCTGTAGCAAAAAACTATGAAAAATAGTTTGGCTAGGATGGTTCAGATGACAGTTAGATTTTTTTTCTTATTTGCAGTCGCTTGCTAATTCTGTACCTTGTCCAAGCTCAGATCGTTCTATCGTTCCTACCGATTGTGAGTCAAGGTTCAGTTCTCTTGACAGACAGAATAAATCGATTTAAAATATTGGAACCCCCCCCTTCCCCTCCACACTACCCAGTTTTGTGATTTTTAAATGCCATCTCAAAAACATTAGTCATTATCACCACGTCGCTGCTAGCAGAATTGAAACAAGCATTGGTAAAGCCAATAGGTCTCGGCAATCCGAGACCTATTGGCGTTATCAATGTCAATGTCTTTTAGCCATGTTGAATAGCAGGACGGCTGTTGTTCAGTGTGGCTGAAAGTTATGTAAACAAGCGCGATGACCGATCCTGCACTGTATTCGGAACTCACATATTTGAAAGCGCTTTCATGCACGGTAATGAAGAAAGTTTTGGTGAAATTAAATATTTGGGCGGGAGAATCAGCGGGAATCCAAGTGAGGAAGGGAGGTGTGCCCACCTTTGCCAACCCCACCCCTCATGTGGGAGAGGTGGGGTGAAGCACAACTCTGTCCCCGCCATCTTGCAGATGGGCAGACCCAGCCAACCAGAGAGGCATATGCCCCCTCCCACTGGAGGGTGGCATAATAGGGGGTGTACCCACCCCAAGGAAGGGACCCATTGGTCTCAACCTTTACTTACCTGTAACGCCCCTAAATTTAGTGTTTAGGGGCAACCCCGAACCTTACCTTCTCAGACAAGAACCGACCAGAAGAAGAAGGCCCCAAGAAGCTGTGCTGAAACTAAGAAGAGGAGGACGCCCACTGACTTGGCCCCGTCCTACCGGCCTGTCCCAACCTCGATCCTGCTCCAGCAAAATCCCGGTGTATCCTGCAGCCAGCAGCCCTCAAAAACCCAAAGGACCTGCCCTGCCTTCCAAACCCAAGACTTTGTCTCCCGTGAGCACCGGATTTGCTCCCCCACACACTCTGGCTCTGGCCAAATCCGCAAGTCTGCACCACTCTGCACCCAACGCCTACGGCCCGAGTTCAAGTGGCCCAACACCACGAGGAGGTCTCCCCGACGATCCTGACCTGAGATCTGGTGATCTCTGACCTGCCTCGAATCTCCAAATGACGCCTGCAGTCTTTCTGGAGGATCCCCCCGACCGCGACTGGAGCTGGTAAGAAAACCAGACGCCTAAAGACACCCCTGCACCGACATCCCACGGCCTTGGGTGGCCAACCGATGGTGTCCCAGCATCCCCAGGCATCCCAACTTACCTTTCCAACCGGTGGTCACCTCCAGAAGATCTTCATCCCGAGCCTGCACTCTTTGTTGCAACCAGAGAATACCCATTGAAATCATCAGGGCACCCGACGCCAAAACAGCACCCTGCACCCAGCCGCCGCTGCCGGTGTACTTTGGGTGCTAACTCGGATCCCCCTTTGCCCTGAGCCTAACACCAGGAGCTTTGCTCCCACAACCTTGTGGCCTGCTCATGAGCAGCCACCAACCGGAGGCCCCCTATCCCACATTGGATAACATTGGGCCTCAGCACCCGGCCACCCTAGTGCCGCTGAGGGTGCTTTGAGAGTGCATCCTTGACCCTGGGGGAACCCTGGTTCTAACCCCAGAATACCAACTCCCACAAATAACTACTTACTTGTAAACCAATAACGCTATTTCCTTCTATAGGATTGCATTCACTGCTTTTCTTGAAAATTGTTCTAAGTGGGGAGTTGGTTTGTATGAAAAACTGCAAATGTACAAAAACTGATTTACTTACCTTTTCTCTAGGAAATGTCCCAGTGTGATATCTAGGCATATCACACTGAGTAGAAAAAGTAACTTAAAAAGTAATCTAAAAAGTAACGTACAAAGTAAACTGTAGAGTAAAGGAAAAGTAATTTCGAAAGATGGACTTACCCGTAATTCAACCAACTGCATTTGAACCTGTATTCAACTGTAAAACATTGCATAAGATTTTGCAAGGCATTTATTTCACTTTGTGCACCAGGCTTGGCTCTAGAAATAAAATAACTTAATATTTTTGATACAAACAAATTGGTCTGAGTTCAGTTTTTGAGTGTGTGACATCATTTGCTGCCTGAGTGTGTACAACAAATGCTTAACACTACCCTCTGATAAAGCCTTACTGCTCGCCCACACAACCACAAATAGAGAGTAAGGTGCTATCTACTTTTACCTCTGCCTACCTTTGTGGTTCCACTGGACTCTGTGCACACTATACCTCGTTTTGGTATAGTATATACAGAGCCAGGTACCTACATTGGTGGATCAGCGGTGGGATATACAACTTTGCATTTGTTGGACTGACTTGGTCAACACCTAATCACTTGACAGAACTCCTAAATTGTCTTCAGAAATTCTGAATTTTTGAATTGGCAAATGTTTCCAAATTACTAAAAGTCTTGTTATGGCCTTGGTTAAGTCCCTTTAGAATTTATAAAAAATAAAAGCTCACTTTAGTTAGGGGTAAGAGGGGTTAGAAGTTTTCTTTTACAATGTCTCTTAACAAGAACCCAGCTGAAAGTGAAGATAACAACATTGACATAGAGAACCAGGTTGAGGAGCTCGACCTCATCCCTTATCTCCACTTAGAATTTAGGGAGTTAAGGTCTCTATGTAAAGTTAAAAATATTACCATGGGGTCCCATCCCTCCAAACAAAAGCTCCAGGAGCTGTTGGTAGGGTATGCTAAGGACCATCCCTCTGAGAATGGTGAAATACTCTCAGAGGAAGAAGAGGGAGGGGATGAGGATAACTACCACCCCTCCGCCCCCCCCCCCCCACTTCATAGGGAGAGAAGGACCCCAGTGGCCCTGACTCCAAGAATAAACCTCTCAGCACCTAGAGCTCACATAGGTGGGTCAGGTGCTTCTGAGGACATTGAGGACAGCCTCAATGAGGAGACCAACCTTTTAGTAAGGTTGGCAAAAAGATTGGATCTGGAGACCAGACTCCTGGCTCTAGAAAAAGAAAGAGCCGAGATGGGCCTAACTCCCATCAATGGTGGCAGCAACTTAATAAGGATAAAGAGCAATCTTATGATCCTAAAATCCCCGAAGGGATCGTCTCTAAATGTGAAGAGGGTGATGATATCACAAAATGGTTCACAGCATTTGAGAGGGCCTGTGAAATGAGAAAGGTGAAGAAGTCACACTGGGGGGCACTCCTTTGGGAACTGTTCACTGGTAACTGCAGGGACAGACTCCTGACCCTTACAGGCGCAGATGCTGGGTCTTATGACCTCATGAAGAATTCTCTGATTGAGGGCTTTGGACTCACAACTGAGGAATATAGAATTAGATTCAGGGAGGCTCAACAAACCAATCCAGGATTGACTTCGTTGACTACTCAGTGAAGACACTAGATGGTTGGTTAACTGGAAATAATGTGCATGATTTCAATGGACTTTACAATTTGTTTATGAAGGAACATATTTTGAGTAATTGCACTAATGAAAAGTTACCTCAGAATTTGGTAGACCTAGGTCAGATTTTTTCCCAAGAATTGGGAAAGAAGGCAGACCACTGGGTCAAGACTAGGGTAACAAAAACAGCCACTGGGGGTGACCAAAAGAAAGGGGTTACAAAACCTCCCCAGGGGAAAGGGGGTGAGAACCCTAAAGATAAAAAAGCCTAAGTCTTCAAAAGGGCCCCAAAAACCTGCTCAGGGGGGTGGGTCCCAAAATTCTTCCCAGTCCAGTAATAGATACAAAGGGAAGAACTTTGATTCCCAAAAGGCCTGGTGTTTCAACTGTAAGAAGTTCGGACATTTAACTGGAGATGCTATTTGACCTAGCAAGAAGCCCCATTGTCCTCATACAGCTACCACTGGTGTAGTCAGTCTCCAGATGGGATCTACAGTGTGCCCAGAGCAAATCGGTGTTCACACTGAAGCAGTTCTAGTCACAGAGGGTGAAGTTGAGTTTGCCACTTTAGCTGTGTGGCCACCCAACTTAAAGAAGTATTTGAAATACCCCTGGATCAATGGGACTAGAATATAAGCCCTGGGGGATACAGGTGCCAGTGTCACTATGGTGAGAGACACACTGGTTTCCCCAGAGCAATACCTGATTGGAAAAACTTACCCAGTCACCAACGCTGACAGTGTATCTACTAACCATGCCATGGCTATGATGATATTAGACTGGGGGGGGGGGGGGGGAGTTACTGGCCTGAAACAGGTGGTGGTCTCTCCAAAGTTTCCAGCTGCCTGTTTGCTTGGTAATGACCTGGAGACCTCAGCATGGGCTGAGGTAAAATTGTAAACCCATGCAGCAATGCTGGACATCCCTGAGATTGTGTGTGTTAAGACTAGAGCACAGAGCCGAAAACAGGGTGAAAAAGAAGAGTTGGAGCCTGAAAGAATGGCCCAACCTTCCAAGAGGAAAGGTAAGAGGACTAGAAAACCAGCTTCTGAACAGCAAAAGAATCTGGACCCCTCTCCTCAAGGAGAGGACTTGGAAGCCCTAGAGGGAACTTAGCCCTTACCAGGCTAAGCTCCTATGCCCAGGGGGACCCATGAGGGAAGAGCTGTGCCTTGGACAGAAGGGCTGTCCAACTCTTGAGAGCCTGAGGCAGCAAGCTGCTGCACAGGGTAGGGGAGATGTCAGTGGTACCCACAGAGTCTATTGGGAGGAGGGACTACTGTACACTGAGGCCAGAGACCCCAACCCTGGAGCCACTAGGATAGTTGTAGTGCCTCAGAAGTACAGGAAGTTCTTACTCACTTTAGCTCATGACATCCCCCTCGCTGGACATCTGGGCCAAACCAAAACTTGGGAAAGGCTAGTTAGCCACTTTTACTGGCCTCAGATGTCTCAGAAGGTAAAGAAGTTTGTCAGCTCCTGTGTCACCTGACAGGCCAGTGGCAAAACAGGTGGACACCCAAAGGCCCCCTTAATTCCACTACCAGTGGTTGGGGTTCCCTTTAAAAGGGTAGGTGTGGACATAGTGGGTCCACTTGAACCTCCCACAGAATCAGGAAACAAATTCATACTGGTGGTAGTGGATCATGCCACCAGGTATACTGAAGCAATTCCCCTTAGGACTACTACAGCTCCTGCATTAGCCAAGGCCCTCATTGGTGTCTTCACCAGAGTAGGGTTTCCTAAGGAGGTGGTTTCAGACAGAGGGTCAAACTTCATGTCTGCATACCTAAAACATATGTGGAAAGAGTGTGGAGTGCAGTACAAGTTTACTCCACCCTATCACCCACAACCCAATGGTCTTGAGGGGTTTAACAAGACTTTGAAAGGCATGATTATGGGGCTCCCTGAAAAGCTCAAAGGGAGATGAGATGTCCTTTTACCATGCTTGCTTTTCGCCTACAGAGAGGTGCCTCAGAAGGGAGTAGGGTTTCTCCCCTTTGAACTTCTATTTGCCCATCCTGTTAGGGGATCACTCTGTCTTGTAAAAGAGTGTTGTGAGAAGCCTCTCCAAGAACCCAAACAAGACATTGTGGACTATGTACTAGGGCTAAGGTCCAGAATGGCAGAGTACATGGAAAAAGCTTCCAAAAATCTTGAGGCCAGCCAGGAGCTTCAGAAGCACTGGTATGACGAAAAAGCTGCACTGGTGGAGTTCCAACCAGGGCAGAAGGTGTGGGTTTTGGAGCTAGTGGCACCAAGGGCTCTCCAGGACAAATGGAGTGGCCCTTACCCCATTTTAGAGAAGAAAAGTGAGGTCACCTACTTAGTAGACCTGGGCACCAGCAGGACACTCAAAAGGGTGATCCATGTGAACGGCCTTAAGCTTTTCCATGACAGGGCTGACATCACCATGCTGATGCTGACTGATGAGGATCAGGAGACAGAGAGTGAACCTCTCCCTTACCTCCTCTCTTACAGCCCCAAAGATGGGTCAGTGGATGGAGTTGTCTACTCAGACTCCCTCTCTGCCCAACGGCAGGCTGACTGCAAGCAAGTCTTGCAGCAGTATGCTAAGCTCTTTTCCTTAACCCCTGGTCAGACAAACTGGTGTACCCATGATGTCGACACTGGGGACAGTGTACCTGTCAAAAACAAGATCTATTGACAGTCTGATCAAGTTAAGGAGAGCATCAAAGCTGAAGTCAGCAAGATGCTGGAGTTAGGGGTTATTGAACCCTCTGAGAGCCCCTGGGCCAGCCCAGTGGTTCTAGTCCCCAAACCTCATCCACAGGGTGGAAAGAGAGAAATGAGGTTCTGTGTGGAATATAAAGGGCTCAACTCTGTCACCAAGACAGATGCTCACCCTATCCCAAAAGGTGATGAACTGATAGACAAATTGGGTGCAGCCAAATTTCTAAGTAATTTTGACTTAACTGCAGGGTACTGGCAGATTGGCATGGCACCAGGAGCAAAAGAAAAGACTGCATTCTCCACACCTGATGGGCATTATCAGTTTACTGCAATGCCTTTTGGTTTAAAGAATGCCCCTGCCACCTTCCAAAGGTTGGTGAATGGAGTCCTTGCTGGATTGGAGTCCTTTAGTGCAGCATATCCAGATGATATTGCTGTCTTTAGCTCCACCTGGCAGGATCACCTGATCCACCTGGGGAAGGTTTTAAAAGCCCTCCAAACTGCAGGCCAATCAAGGCATCCAAATGCCAGGTAGGGCAGGGAACAGTGGTATACTTGGGCCACCTTGTTGGTGGAGGCCAAGTGCAACCCTTACCGCCCAAGATCCAGGCCATCCTGGACTGGGTAGCTCCAACAACACAGACACAAGTCAGAGCATTCCTTGGCTTGACTGGGTACTACAGGAGGTTTGTGAAAGGATATGGGTCCATTGTGACTCCCCTCACAGAACTCTCCTCCAAGAAGATGCCCAAAAAGATAAACTGAACAGTTAGCTGACAATGGCTTTTGACACCCTGAAAGAGGCAATGTGCTCAGCACCAATTATCAAGGCTCCAGACTATACCAAACAGTTCATTGTGCAGACTGATGCCTCTGAGCTATGGATAGGAGCAGTCCTATCCCAGACCAGTGATGAACGCCAAGACCAACCAGTTGCTTTTATAAGCAGGAGGATACTCCTCCGGGAGCAGCGCTGGAGTGCCATTGAGAGGGAGGCCTTTGCTGTGGTTTGGTCCCTGAAAAAGCTGAGACCATACTTGTTTGGTACTCACTTACTAGTTCAAACTGACCACAGACCTCTCAAATGGCTAATGCAAATGAAAAGTGAAAATCCTAAACTTTTGAGGTGGTCCATCTCCCTACAGGGAATGGACTTCATAGTGGAACACAGACCTGGGACTGCCCATGCCAATGCAGATGGACTTTCCAGGTTCTTCCACTTAGACAATGAAGACTCTCTAGGGAAAAGTTAGTCTCATCCTCTTTCGTTTGGGGGGGGGGGCGGTGTGTAAGAAAGTGCCCTCTTTTTGCATGGCTGCCCCCACTTTTTGCCAAACTGCTGATGTACTTTGAGTGTGCCCTGGGTTCTCGCCAAACAGGTACCCAGGACATATGTTCTTTCCCAAAAACTGCATTAAGACATAACCCAATTGGCACTCTTTGGTCACAGGTCAGTCCCTTGTAAATGGTACCATAGGTACTAAGGGCACTGTGGCCAGGGAAGGCCTCTAAGGGCTGCAGCACTTATTGTGCTACCCTTAGAGGCCCTGTACCTTTACACACACACACACTGCCCTTGCAGGCTGCGTGTTTTGGTGCAGAACAAAGTGAAGAGTCGACATTGCACATGTGTGCCATGCCTACAACCCACTGCCCTGACATATGACAGCCACCCCTCTAGCTGGGTGCCCTATACCAGTGGTGGGGGTACAGGTGCATGAGCGCTGTACCCCTAGAATGTCTAAGCCAATTCTTAGACATTGTAAGTGCAGTAATGCCATTAAGAGAATATGGTGCTGGGAGTTTGTCATTACGAACTCCACAGCACCATAATGGCTTTACTGAAAACTGGGAAGTTTGGTATCAAACTTCTCAGCACATTAAACCCACACTGATGCCAGTAAGGGATTTAACGAAAAATGCACTCAGAGGGCATCTTAGAGATGCCCCCTGAAAAACGACCTAACTCTAGTGTCCTGGCTGAGTGGCTGCTCGACAGCTGCCACCACCAGACATGTTTTTGGACCCCTGGGTCGAGAGCCTGAGGCTCTCGGGGGTCTGAAACAATGCACATCCTGGGACGGGGTGCCAAGCCTCCTCCCCCAGGATTGGCAGGGTCCTCAAAGGGGAAGCTTCAAAGGCTTGCCGCCTTTGTGAGCTACCCCAGCCTTTTGCTGCTTCCAGCAACTGGCTCCCACCGGTTCTGACCCCCACTTTGGACGGGAGAATCGGCGGGAAAACCAAGTGAGGAAGGGAGGTGTGCCCACCTTTGCCAACCCCACCCCTCAGGTGGGGGAGGCGAGGTGAAGCACAACTCTCAGTCCCCGCCATCTTGCAGATGGGGGGACCCAGCCAACCAGAGAGAGGCATATGCCCCCCTCCCACTGGAGGTTGGCATTATAGGTGATGTACCCACCCCAAGGAAGGGACCCATTGGTCCCAACCTTTACTTACCTGTAACACCCCTAAATCTAGTATTTAGGGGCAACCCCGAACCATGCCTCCTCAGACAAGAACCGACCAGAAGAAGAGAAGGAGGACTGAAGAAGCCATGCTGAAACTAAGAAGAGGAGGACGCCCACTGACTAGGCCCAGCCCTACCGGCCTGCCCCCACCTCCAGTGAAATCTTGGTGGGTCCTGCAGCCATAAGGCCTCAAGAACCTGAAGGACCTGCCCTGCCTTCCAAACCCAAGACTTTGTCTCCCGTGAGCACCGGATTTGCTTACCCACAGACTCTGGCCAAAACTGTGAGTCTTCACCACTCTGCACCCGACGCCTACGGCCCTAGTTCGAGTGGCCCAACACCACAAGGAGGTCTCCCAGGCGATCCTGACCTGAGGTCTGGTGATCTCTGACCTGCCTCGAATCTCCAAACGACACCTGCAGTCTCTCTGGAGGATCCCCCCCCCCGACCGCAACTGGAGCTGGTAAGAAAACCCGATACCTAAAGACACCCCTGCACCCAACCAACAGTGTCTCAGCATCCCCAGGCATCCCAACTTCTCAAACCGGTGGTCACCTCCAGAAGATCTCCGTCCCCGAGCCTGCAGTCTTTGTTGCAACCGGAGAATCCCTATTGAAATCAACAGGGCACCCGATGCCAAAACAGCACCCTGCACCCAGCCGCCGCTGCGGGTGTACTTTGGGTGCTAACTCAGATCCCCTTTTGCCCTGAGCCTAACACCAGGAGCTTTGCTCCCACAACCTTGTGACCTGCTCATGAGCAGCCACCAACCGGAGGCCCCCTATCCCCCTTTGGATAACATTGGGCCTCAGCACTCTGCACCCGGCCGCCCTAGTGCCGCTGAGGGTGCTTTGAGAGTGCATCCTTGACCCTGGGGGAACCCTGGTTCTAACCCCAGAATACCAACTCCCATAAATAACTACTTACCTGTAAACCAATAACGCTCTTTCCTTCTATAGGATTGCATTGACTGCTTTTCTTGAAAATTGTTCTAAGTGTGGAGTTGGTTTGTATGAAACACTGAAACTGTAAATGTACAAAAACAGATTTACTTACCTTCTCTTTAGGAAATGTCCCAGTGTGATATCTAGGCATATCACACCGAGTAGAAAAAGTTACTTAAAAACATATCTAAAAAGTAACATACAAAGTAATCTGTAAAGTAACGGAAAATTAATTTCGAAATATGGACTTACCCGTGATTCAACCAACTGCATTTGCATCTGCATTCAACTGTAAAACATTGCATACGATTTTGCAAAGCATTTATTTCACTTACCTGCACCAAGCTTGGCTTGGTTCTAGAAATAAAATAACTTAATATTTTTGATGCAAACAAATTGGTCTGAGTTCAGTCTTAGAGTGTGTGACATCATTTGCTGCCTGAGTGTGTATAACAAATGCTTAACACTACCCTCTGATAGAGCCTTACTGCTCGCCCACACTACCACAAATAGAGAGTAAGGTGCTATCTACTTTTACCTCTGCCTACCTTTGGGGTTCCACTGGACTCTGTGCACACTATACCACATTTTGGTATAGTATATACAGAGCCAGCTTCCTACAACTAGGTTGTTCTAGTTAGTGTCAGTGCACTGGGCCCCCTGTGGGGGTCTTGTCTGCTGATGGATGTCGACTGAACCTACCACCCCATAGCCCGTTTCACAGTCGATGGGCCTGTATGTTTTGATTGTGATGTTGAAGGTTGTGAAGACAGGATCTAGGATGTTTTTGACAGCGTGCGTGCGCTCCGTGATGTGTTAGCTTAGTCCCAGGTTTCTGAGGCTGTCAAGGCGTGCGTGTGATTGGGGTTGGTCCAGTCTTCTAGATAGAAATTGAGGTCTCCTTCTAGGTTGAATGCACCGGAGTCTAGGTCTTGTGGGGTGAAGAAGTCCGTAATGTTGCTAGTGAAGTTGTCTCAGGGGACTGTGGACCAGGGTGAATTTTTTTGTGAATTTGTATTTTAAAGTTGAGGTATTCCATGTAGTTTGTTCCGGCTTCTGTGGAGGCGGTGCAGTTGAGGGTGTCCTTATAAAACATGGTGATTCCTCCTCCATGCCCATTTAGGCATCAGTGACTATTCTTACTGATTCTCAGTTTACCGAAATGTTACTAAATCCAGTAAAGCTAGAGACATTTATCGCCATACTGGGCTTTAGTTTGCGCCAGAGCAACTCTAGTCATGGAGTCATCTGGGAGTTACCAGATGTGACCTTATGGCTCCATTATTGCACCACTCTACACCTGTGATGTTAGTGTTTTTAACCCTGCACCACAGGCACAAGAAGGGAAAAGTCATTGCCATCATTGGCTGTGTCTATTGTGTTTTCAACCAATCACCTAAGTTTCTTATTATAGATTGGGAAGAGGCAACTGGTACAGGAAATATTTCTTGGGTGCTTATGACACATTCCAAGTCATTACACCAGCTATTTATTTAAGTGGGCAAGTCACCTGGATGTAATAGGATTACTTCTTTGTTGTATAACAAAGTCAATGAGCAGTTATTTGCTGGACATATGTAGCAAACATAATTTGGAATTATAAATCCTGTTGAAAATTTTTGGCTTACAGAGATGGAAGGGTAATTAAGGGTTCAGTTCATACAAAACAAGCGTGATTAATGTAAAAGAGGATTAATCTACTCGTGCCACATAATCCATAATCTGCTGAAATAATTTGCAGCTCGCTTCAAAATGTGTTTCTACCTCAAATTGATCAACAATGAATACAAAAGCATGAGCCACATGGGTTGCAATGCAGTTGGGGTCTGGGGGAAAGTGAATTATTAGATGGGGTGGATGGTAGTTCACCACGAGTAATAATGGCACTATTCTTGTTAGGTTTAGTAAAGGTTTCAGTAACTTAAACCTGAGCTCCACCCCTGGTAGCTTTGGCACAGAGCAGACAGGCTTAACTTGAGAAAATAAAATGTGAGAAGCATTTAGAAGTGCCAAAGCAATTAAAAAGTAGAAAACAACTCTTAAAAATTGCTCTCCAATTTATAAAAAAAATAGATAATTCAGAGAAAAAAAATGACACCAAAACATCAAATATCCAAGAAGGGAAACCGGAAATATGATTATTATTTTTTTAAGGTTTTTATTTTTATTTCAGAAATGTTTATTTGCAATACAAAAAAAGAGAGCATTATCCATTGGTTTTGTAAGCGTTACAGTGATATTTAGAAAAGCAACTGTCCCCAATAGGAGGGTCCTGCGATGACGGGTCCTTTGTGAGAAGAGGCGGAGACTGTTTAAGCCTGGAATACTTTTAAGCATTGAGTAGTCCATAGCGGTTGAGAGTTGGAGCAGGTTAGCACCGTAAGTTCATTGCAGGAACAAGAACATGATCTGAGGTTGGTGTAGAACGTCGTTGTAGAATATAATGCCAAAGTATGGACACATTATGGTAAGATTAGAAGGCCCAGGTTAGAAGATAGAGGGAGAAGCTCATAGCAAGGAGAGAGGGTTGGTGTGGTTGGTATCAAAGAAATGGTTTGTGATTATGAGTGACTAGAAGTTCATGGTTGGTTTCCCTATGAGGTTGGAGAAATAGGCCCTTAGAGCAGGCTTTAGGGTGGTTTGCGTGTTTGGAGGTAGGCATCTAAAACATCTCAATAGTCTTATGTGGGAGGAGGGAGATTATCAAGTGATGAATGTTGTTGTTCGCACTTCTAACAAAGCATAGTCAGGCCCACCAGGTATGACAGGATATATTGAAGGCGCTTTTCCACTCTGTCATGATCAGTTTGTTGCCTAAAATCAGTGTCAGGTCAATTAAGAAAAGGTCTGGTAGATTGAGGGGAGGGATGTTCGTAGACTCAAATATTCCAGGTGACACAGTTGTGATATCTTTATTAAACTAATATTAAACAACTTCTGTATTAAGGACTGGATCTGCTGACAGAGTGGGGGAAAATAATTAGCAATGCAGAACCATGTGAGATAAGACACCTACTTCTGTGTTGCAATTCCAGCACAACTGTGAGTCAGTGATGGAGTTTGCTTGTAGTACAAAATGTGTTGTGAATTATCAAGAATCACGTCTGTGCTAGTGAAGGCGGGATTTTCCCTTTAAAGGGGGAACGCCAACTCTTTTGTCATGCAGATGAGGGAATGGCAGTACCAGTTGAAACTCTGGCTATATTATTCCGTTTTGTGAGAATGTGTCATATCAGATGGGGTGTCTGTGAGTATAAAAGGCAATATATTTTGGCTGCCGTGTGTCCTTGCTTTGTGAGTTTCTTATTGGGGGGCTGAGTGTGTGAGGGTTGACCAGTTTGCTGATTATAGACTTCAATCTTAAGAACTTGTCAAAATCCATGTTGGTTAATGTATGTGTAATCTGGAGATCTGAGAAGGTTTTGGGGTTATCTGTAGTGCCCAGATCACTTAATATGTTAAGCCCTTTGTCTGCCCAGTTTTCCCAATAAATAGCACTGGCGGCAAATTTAGTGTGTTTGTTGTACCACAGAGAAGCTATTAATGGTTTGAGGAATCAGTGTGTAAGTTTTTTATCAAGTCACTGATCACTTCACTAGCATAAACATAGAACAATGTAACAGCGATCCAATTGAAAGAGTTGATGATGTTAGATATGGTTAGTAAGGCAGTGAGAGGAAGACGTTTGAGGAGATCTATTTCAATAGGAAGCCAAATCGGTAAGTTATTTTGTTCAGATAAGAACCACCAAGCACCTTGTCAAATTGAGAATGCTTATTGAGAATTTGCAAAATACAGCAATTTTATACCACCTTTGTCTTTATTTAATCTACTTTTTTTAAGGGTATGTGTGGCTTCTTGTTTTTTCAAATAAGGTCTACGATGATTCTGTCTAAAGTATTAAAAAAAGTATGAGAAAACGGGAAGAATGCTAGTTATAAAATTCACTTGGAGTCACCATCATCTTGATGGTCTAAATTCTGCCCCACCATGATATGAACCGCTGTTACCATTGTGCCAGTAGTTATTTAATTTTATTGATGGTTTTAATTTCATTTAGAGAAAGTCTCCATGAGGTCTTTACCAAACCATGCCTTATTTTGCCACTTTGAATTCATGGTGGATAGGACTGGTGCTGAACATTTAAGGAGAACACTTCTGTCTTGTCATGGTTAAGGGATTAGCCAGAGACCTTGGAGTAGCACTGAATTTCTTCTATTATATGAGGCAGAGCAGTAATGGCTTGCTCGGTAAAAAGTAAAACATCATACGCGTAGGCAGCAGCTTTTAGTGCTCCAGAGGATAACTGGGTCCCCGGGATGCTATTGTTCTTCCTTCGGGAAGTGAGAAGTCACTCTATGATTAAAAGGAGACAATGGACATCCTTATTGCATGCCACAATTTAGTTTAAAGGGGCTGGAAAGAAAATCCTTGACTTTAACCGAGGCTTGAGGATTGGAATACAAGGTGTAGGAAGGTAGGATCCCTCTAGCATGGTTGCTCCCACTTTTTGCTGGTGTCAGTTTGTTTTTTTCTGATTAATCTGACTGGGATCCTGCTAATCAGGACCACAGTCACTTTTATTTCTCCCTAAATTGACCATGGTAAGTACTGTTGTACATCCACAGTTGGCTACTGGTGTACCCTTGTAAGTCCCTAGTATATGGTACCCAGGGCATAGGCACACCAGGGGTCTCCCTTGGCTGCAGCATGTATTGTGCCACCCATGAGACCACTGAAACTGTGACTACAGGCCTGCCATTGCAGCCTGTGTGAGTTGGTGCTAGCCCCCCCCTCACAACAGATATGTCTTATATCTGAGGTCACTGCACTTAAAACCTATAAGTCACCTCATTGCAGGCCTTTCAGTCCTGAAGGCAAGAAGGCAGGGTGTTTGGTTATAAGTGTGAGGGTGTCCCTGCATGAGAAGGACACCCCTACAAACCCCGGAGTCAATTCTCCAGGCGTAAGTGCGGTCAGCCATTTAATACATATAGTGGACATCCGTCATTACGAGATGTTTAACTATATAGTGGCTGCACCGAACCCGGTCATGTTTGGCATCAAATATGTTGGAATCGTACCCCAACACCGATTCCAGTGTTGGAAGTATGATCCCGTCTATGGGGGGGGCTCCCTTGGGGTACCCCCCTGAACTCCCGGTTACAGCCTTTCAGGGTCTACCAGCAAGCTAGTGCTGCTGCCGATCACAGACACAATTCTGCCCTCCTGCTGCTGAGCCCAGCTCGAGCAGGGGTAGGTAGAACAATAGGTTTCCTGCCGCAGGGAGGTGTGACCACCTCCCCGACCGGACTTAGTGTATTGGGCTGGGGTGGGACGCTTGCCAGCGCCACCAGACTGCTTTGAAGGGTAAATTTGGTGCCCTCTTTGCATACTCCAGTTGGAACCAGTTCTGGGAGCCCTTGGCTCCTGCTCTGGCGCGAAACAGGACAAAGGACATGGGAGTATCCTCCCCTCTGTCCAGCCCCTCCTCTGGGAGGGGCCCGTGAGTCGTTCCAACCCTTTTCCTAGGGTACTTAAGGGCTTACCTGTAGATGGCTCTTCAGGTTCTTCGTGGGACAAGACTCAAGTCTGAACCACGTCACACTTCGACTGTCTGGACACTTGGACTTCGCTGGACTTCACCTGAAACTGAGACTGCATCAAGGAAGACTCCTGCTGCTCTTGGTCTCGCTGTTCTGCAAGTCTTCGTCGTCCGTGTCTGTGCTTCTTCCAGGATCGAACAAAGCAAACACAAGGAGACGGACGGAGCGATGAAACTTTTCAGACACTCACCCCCCAGTCACAGATCTGGGTTGAATCTGGGTCTTCCCTTGATCGGAAACAAGCATCTTGGGACCGGTTTCGTGGTAACACCCCTCATCAGCCAGGCTAGCTTGAATCCAGTGGCAAAGTGACTAAGGTACCCACGTCTGGGCATACCCTGCCAACTTAGGGCGAACAAAGCAAACACAAGGAGATGATGGATGGAGCACTGAAACGTTTCAGACACTCACCCCCCAGTCACAGATCTGGGTTGAATCCATCATCGTCCTTTAGCTCACTTCGCCACCCCAGTTCAGACCCAGCTATGTCCAAATCAGTCTTGGCCCTGTGCCTCATGGGAACAGTCCAGCCCGAACTGCCAAGCCAGGTCTTCCCTGGACTGGAAACAAGCATCCTGGGACCGGTTTCGGGGTAACACCCCTCATCAGCCAGGTTAGCTTGAATCCAGTGGCAAAGTGACCAAGGAATCTGTGACTCGGGGTGAGTGACTGAAAGGTTTCAGCGCTCCGTCGATCATCTTCTTGTGTTTGCCTTCTTCCAGGATCTTCAACATACCTGTGGGCATCAAGGACACCCGAAGTAATCTCCCTTGGAGTGAAGGTGTCACTCCTCTGCATCTGCAGGCATTGTAACTAAGCTGATTGGGCTGCTGCTCCTGATGTCCCACGGACTTCGAAAGGCTCAGCAACACAGGTGGTGGTTCTGCCCCTCCCTCAAGGCCTGACCTGTCCTCTCTGCAACTTTGAGGCCAGTATCCCTCGTTGGAACTCCTGGGACCAAACCCCTGTGCACTGTCGACTTGCCGTTGCCAAGGCTTGTTGGCTCTGCACTCCAGAGATCTTTGTGCTACAAGAGACTCCATCCTCTAGCATCTCCTCCTGCCAAGTACAGCGTCCTCACCGCATCTTCTGCATCATGGGCCTTACTTCTTGGGGAGCTGCTCGAGGTCCTGTGGGTCCTCCTGAGGGTCTACTCCTGATTCAGTGGGCTCCCCTGCTTGCTCCGGCCTGCTCTGACTGATGAGTCCCTTGGACCTTGCTGCTCCCAACGTTGTTCCTTCTTCTCTTTCCACGACTGTTGCAGCTGCCAAGGATTGTTGGTGCTCCCGCCGGACACTGACCCCCTGGTTCTCGACTTCCGACGTGGGATAGCTCATGCATGGCTCCTGGTCTTCCTCAGCGTCACCTGGTCCTCACAGCTGCAGCGAAAGGTCACCATCAACCCTTCTGAACCGTCCGACATCGGTGGGCATTGCTCTTCTGTGCCTCCTGGTCCCCTCCGAGTAGCATAGACTCTGTCCCCTCTGCTTATAGGTTCTTCACTTCAAGAATCCACCCTTGGATTCCACCAGACTCTTGCACAGTCTTGTTCAGCGGCATCTTTTCCTGAAGTCCTCCATTGTGGTCTTCAGCGGTTTCCGACATCACTTCGCACCTAAGCACATGGGTTCCCTTGTGTAGGTATCCCGGTTCCTTGGGGTATCCACGGGTGGGGTGACTCTCCATCCTTCTGTCTTCCACGGGGTTTCTTCAGGGTCCACTGGGAAGGGTCCTTCTTCCTGAAAACTGCAACTACGACTTCCCTGTTGACTTCTGTTGGATATGTAGCGGTGTTTCCACTCTGCACGCCTCTGTGGGGTTTCTGTGTACTTACCTTGGGTGGTTCCTTGTGTCCCCAGCTCCTGTGTCTCCTCGTCCAAATCCCGACTTCAGTCGCAGTTCGCATTCCACTTTCTAAGTATATGGTTTGGTCTACCCTGGAGACCACTGTATTTTGTGCTTACTTACCTATTTGCAATTGAAGTATTGTTGTGTATTTGTGTTCATATCTCCGGGTAGGAGATATACCAATGTAATGAGTGCTGTGTAATAAATAGACACATTTTTATATATACACTGTGTGGTTCTTTTTCATTTAACCTACACTACATGATTAAACTGGTAAAACAAGCTGCTTAACACTCCTTCAAGATAAGCCTGAAGGCTGCTCTCCACAGCTACCACTGTGAGAGCTTTCAAAGGTTATCAAGGACCACTAAAATCACCATTGGCTGGTGATTTGAGCAGTTTTGCAATCATTGGCAAGCCAATAGTGTGGGGTGGATCACATGGGTTAATACGGGTTCCAGTCTAGTAGCAAGTATTTTGTCGTAAATCTTACAGTCCAGGTTTATTAGGGAGATTGGGTGATATGTTTTTTAGGTCTGATTGATCCTTACCCTCTTTGGGGATTACCACTATGGTGGCTTGGGTAGCCTACCACAAATGGAGCCAGTGTTTGCAAAATGGTTCAAAAGGTTTTGAAGAGGAGTAAGTAGTGACTGTACATAAGGTTTGTAGAATATATTTGTAGGTTTGCCTCTTTCCGACATAACAGAACACAAAGAATTAAAGTCAACCAAACCCTTTCAATATTACCCCGGTCTCAATTGGAGTACCTCAAGGATCAACTTTCTCACTGACGTTATTCAATCTGTTCATGGAACCTCTCCCTGAAATTCTGAAGCACTCAAATACTCAGTACCACATGTATCCAGCTGATATACAATTGTACCAGAAACGTCCTCCCCAGAAGATATAAAATCTCTCAATTGCACCCTACTGAAAACCCATCAATGGTTAACCCGTAATCACCCTATGCCCAACAGCCTCAAAACTGAATTCCTCCTGATCGCCACTCACACACACACTACACCCATTGCAGAATGGCTCAAACAACTTACAGCTATTGACTGCACCCCCCACGTAATTGATTCCACTAGATAACTAGGTATAACTCTGGACAAGCACCTGAATATGCAAGACCATATCAGTGCAACCACAAGGGGAGCCAATTACCATCTGAACTCACTGAGGAAACTCAAACCCTTTTTTCCTCCTGATGACTTTCAGTTAACTGTCTAAACCCTAGTAATTTCCCGATTAGACTACGGGAGTGCTGCTCTGGCTGGCTTCTCCTAAAGCAAGGCTCACGAAGCTAAGGGCCATACTGAACTCTGTAGCCAGGCTCGTCACGGGATCCAGAAGATTTGACCGCATTACTCCAGTTCTAAAACAGCTAAATTGGCTCTTGTTGGAAGCAAAAATTCAGATGAAGATAGCCTGCATGACACACAAGGCCGTGCACCATAACACTCCAGTCTATCTGGCGAAGAAACTCAAACTGTCTGGTGGTAATCGCTCCCTAAGAAGCTCCAACTCCCTACTGTTGAAACCTCAGAAGTTGGACAAAAAGAAAACTTATGACCGCTCATTCTCCGGTCTAGCCCCAAGAATTTGGAATGCCCTGCCTCCTGCAGTCGGGCCTAACCCCTCAACTTTCTTCTTTAAAAAAGTAGTGAAAATTAATCTGCTGAATAAATTCCTTCAAGAGTAGCCCTGAAGCCACTCAGCTTTACTACTTTCTGGGGCACATCCGGAGCTTAAATTTACTGGTTGAGTGTTATATTGTATATGTTTTGCTGATTGTGTATTCCTTTTGCATTTCTCCCTTGTATGTATAACTTACCTGTTTGAACAGAGCTCTGATACCCTAATGGGTCATGTTTGCGCTATATAACACTCCAAATAAATAAAGCCTTTGGGCCTGTGGCTTTCTTTCCTTTCAGACTATGTATTGCTTTCAGATTTTCTGTCTGTTATGGGTAGGTTGAAAGTTTTTTGACATCTCGTTTGGTATGGAGAGAATAAGGTTGTTAAGGTAAGATATACAATCTTCAATATTGATCACTCTGTTTGGGTTATACAAGTGTTCGTAGAAGTCTTGAAATGCATTTTATGTCTTCGGTTACTGTCATGTTATGTCCATGTTTGTTTTTTGTCATCGATATAGTGGATGAATTAAAAGGTAGTTTGCCAAAGCACGACCCGCTTTGGTCTTTGTGCATACATGCATACATGTTCTGCTTTCTTGATAGAAAAGCATTTTTGGATTTTTGACTCAGTATTTTATTATTTTCCTATTTTATGTTTTTTAGTTCTGTAGGTGATGGGGAGCCTTTTGTGTGGCTGAGTATAAATTCAAGCATTTTTATTTTTTCTTCTAATTCTGATAGAAATTTATGGTCATTTTTATTTTTGTCACCATAATATAAATCTTGGGGGGTGGGGCAGAAGTGTCCTTGATATGACTTTTGGTAATAGTGTTCAATATCTGTAAGAATGAGTTTCTGAAATTCAGTAGTTTCCACCAATAAATAGTTCATTCGCCATTGCTTTTGCAACTGAGTTACCTCCCATACCTTGACATCCATAGATATACAGGCATAATCTGAGACGACTATTGGTTCGATGTCATTTAAGGTACTATCAAACACTAAGTAGTTTTTCCTTGAGAAGGAATCATGGGGATGTGAGTAAAATGTAAAGTCACTGCCTGTAGGGTTGTGTGTTCTCCAAACGTCAATAAGTTTATTAGATTTACATAGATGTAATAATTGAGCATGTGCTGTTAGGTCTAAATTTGACCTTAGAGATCCTTTCGATGCTGTCATCTAGTGGAAGGTTGAAGTCACCTTCAACTACTAAACCTACATTGAGTGCTATGTCATATTTCTTTGTGTAGATTTGACCAGAATTCAGGGGAATCATTGTTAGGAGCATGAATATTAACTATATGAAACTGCATTATCTTTCTTCGCAGATGTTATATGCCGTCTTTGTCTGTTTTTTTGCGATTTTTATTATATTGGATTTCTTTGAAATTGGGGTTATCACCCCGTTTTTCTTCTGTTGCGCTGGGGGAGGTAGAGCACCTCTCAATCCAATTGTATTTAAAAAAAAAAAAATTTGATAATCAATTTTATTGTTTTGGAACATAAGAAACAAATCAGCAAAAGCACGGAGGACCAGGGCTTTAAGTGGGGGGGGTCTGTGGGGGTCTGAGCACCCCCAGTTTTTTTTGGGGGGCCTCGAAAGGGGTCTCTAGGGGGCTCTATTTTCGGGCCTCAAAGGTAGGGTGACCAGACCTCCCGGTTTTTGTTTGGTGTTTCGGGTGAGCATGCGCGCGCACTGCTTAAGGCGTGACGTCATTGTAGCAGGAAGGGAAATCCTTTGAAGAGAGACACTTTCTCTCGGGATTTCCCTTCTCTTTGAACACGCAGCGCCACCTACGTCATCGTGCCAGCCATCGGCACAACAACAGCTGGATAGAACCGGCATGACCCTGCTTTTACGGCCTGCAGCAAGATTTCTCCAGCAACCAGTGTGACCCTGCTCTGCCTTAAAGCAAGCGAGGGACGAGAGTCTACAACATAATCCAGCAGCAGTGACACTACCACTACCAGTGCAGCCCTGCCCCTGTCGGCCCGTCATCTCTATGCCTCAAAAACCTGTTTGATTTCTCTAGATACGTACCTGCCCGTCTTTTTTCTCAATCATATGTCTATTTCTATTTTGCTGAGGAAGAGGACCAAGGGACTGTCTGCTGTGTGCTGTGTCCCCCTTACTTGAAGAGGAGCTGTGCTGTGTGCTTTGCCCCTCTGAAGCCTGCCTATCTCCAAGGGCCTGAGAAGAGCTGGCCTCCTGTTGGGAACTCAGGGATACAAAAGTTCTCAAGAACCCACCCTTCCAGCTGCTGTGTGTGTGTCTCTGCGCACAGCCTGTGCCTTCGTGAAGCTGCCTTCTGGTGATGAATGCATTCTTTATGGTGAAACAGATATCCAGAAACTGTGTCAGAGTTTCAGCTGCCAGCAAGAGATACTATCCAAGCTTTTAGACTTTTCAAAGATTTTGGTGGAAAGAAAACCCCTGAAGCATTAAAAAGTTAGTAGTTTGCATGGAAACCCTGCCAGCAAGTAATGCGGATTGCGAGAGAGGTTTCAGCGCAATGAACTTAATTGCTAGTCCAACAAGGGCCTCTCTTCTTGTAGAGACCATTTCTTCATGCTTATGGGTAAAACTCAATGGTCCTCCATTTGAAACATTTGACGCAAAGCTGTATGTACAGAGTTGGCTGGCAAAAGGTAGAAGGTCTGCTGAAGAAAATTGTTGTGAGAAACCCCAGCAAAATAGACACAGTGAATATCTTCAAGGGTTTTGGGAAATCCTGCAATAGATTTCTAAGTAATGTAAATAATTTGTACATGTTTTTTAAAGTGTTTGGTATTTTATGGCTTCTACTTAATAAATATACCTTTTTGCCTATTTTATTATCCTTTGCTGGATGCGACTTCATGATTTTCTTAAGCACACAATGCTAGTTATCTTGATTTAGACCACGCCCCTACTCGGATAGGCCACACCCCTTTAAGAAATTTGCCACGCCCCTTTTAGAGCACCCCCAGGGTTTTTTTCCCACTTAAAGCCCTGCGGAGGACAATAGATCAATTACATTCATAGGAGCATAGCATCCCACGGTTTCAAACTCCATAAGATATACACCAGCGAATTAAGGAGGCGAGTTAATCCAAATCCTCCACAGTACCCAGCCACTTCCCCCACACCCTACGGTACTTCTTGGGACATCCTCTTGCCACATAAAGGGCTTTTTCTTGGGTCGCACACAAGTCCACCCCTTTTCGCCACTTCCCAAGGTCGGTTGGGTCAGGACATATCCATGCCACCGCTATGTCGCGCTTGGCTACAATCATGGCTGTGTTAAAAAAATATCTTTTCATTTCTGGACCCGTCCAGCCCATCCGTGATCCCCAATAGTGAATGACGTGGGTCATGGGGAACCCCCCACCCCAGGACCTCCGTGAGCTCCTCCTCAATGGCCCCCCAAAATCGCTCCAGGCAGGGGCATGACCAGACCACATGGAAAAAATCGGCCAGGACATGGCCGCACCTCGCGCAGGACGCGTCCTGACGTAAGCCCGCTCGGTGGAGGCGCAGGGGAGTGAGGTAAGCAGCATGCAGATAGTTTAGTTGGATCAGCCTAAGTTTGGCGGACGCAGTGATCGTCTTGGGTGCCATGAGGCGTCGCGCCAATCCACCTCATCCAGGGGGCCCACCCATTCTACCCATTGGTCCCTCAACTGGTCCAGTGAGGTGGGAGTGTTGTTGACTAAAGTGCGATATATGCGGGAGATGCCCCCCTCGCCCAGGTCACCCAACATAGTCTGCGCCTCGGGAGGACTGTATTCCGGGAGCCTAGTGTCATCAGTGACGTGCGCGTGGAGGGCGTGCCGCAGCTGTAAATATTTATAGAATTGGGATGGATGTAGGGAGTAGCGGGCCCGAAGTTCCTGAAATGAGAGCATATGGCCGTTAGCCCACACATCTCCCAGTTGCGAGATACCGATAAGGTCCCATGATTTAAACCCCCACAGCCCACTAACTTCTTGGAGCAAAGCCCCCTGCCAGAGGGGTGTGTACATTGGGTCAATCTACGCGTCCAGCCAGTGTGGCGCAGCGAGGCCCGCCAGGCCAAGAACACGGAATGCGTCACATCAGGTAGTTGGGATGAAATGGGCCCCCCATACATCATCGATTGGACTTTGGGTAGTCCCAGCTCACTCAGCTCGAGCCGATAGGCAGGGTCGGACCAGCCCCCATTGAACCAATCATGGACCACCAGGAGATGCGCAGCCAAGAAATAAAGATACAAATGCGTCATCCCCATACCCCCGTCAAAGGAGGGGATCCGGCATGCAGACAGGGCCAGACGCGCCCTCCCCCCGCTCCAAAGAAATTTGATGGCGAGACTGTCCAGTTCCCGGAACCAGGTCCTGGGAAAGCAGAAGGGGGCATTCTGAAGGACGTAAAGAAATCTGGGGAGGATCATCATTTTGAACAGGGCAACCCTCCCCAGGGGATTCAGCGGCAATGTCTTCCATTTTTGAAGGTCCTCTTTGGCCTTCTTTACCAATGGGGCGACATTGAGAGAGCAGCCCAATTCGGGAAGAAGGGTGACCCATATCCTTAAGTATTTAAAAGATTGGCGCCGAAGCGGTATGGTGGATTGCCAATCGTAGCAGTCCCTAGTTAGGTGCAATGGGACCATCACCGATTTCCCTGGGTTCAGCCGAAGACCGGAGGCTTGCCCGAAGGACTGCAAGATCTGGAGGCAGTGCGGTCCCGAAGAGGCGGGTTCGGCCAGAAAGAGCAAGACGTCGTCTGCATAAAGAGCGATCTTGTCCGTTTCCGTATTGGGCCTTTCCCAGCCACGAATACGATGCTCAGCCCGCACCAGGGAAGCCAAGGGCTCCATCGCCAGGGCAAATAGCAAGGGTGAGAGGGGACATCCCTGCCTTGTGCCCCTGGTAATAGGGAAGGCCTCTGACAACACACCGTTGACCAACACGCGTGCTCGCGGGTGGGCATAAAGGACATGGACCAGGACTCTAAACTGGGAACCGAATCCCATCTCGGCCAACACATCCTGTAGATATGCCCAGTCCACCGAGTCGAAGGCCTTTTCAAAATCTATGAGAAGGAGAGATAGGTATGGAGTGAGTAAGTGCCGATGGGCTAGAGCCAGCTGTAGCCTCCGAAGGCAGTGTCGGATCCCACGTGTGGGCATGAAGCCGCATTGGTCTGGATGGACCAGCAGGGGTAGGTAGGGCTTCAGTCGCTGAGCCAGGATGGTGGCATACAGCTTAACCTCCGTATTGAGGAGGGAGATGGGACGATAGTCCGCACATTGACGGGAGGGAGGCTGGGATTTCGGGAGGACCACAATTATGGCGATGTCCGTCTCGGGCGGGAAGGAACCTGTCTCCAAAGCTTCCTGAAATAAGTCGGACAGACTGGGCACAAGAGTTTCGCGATACATCGCATAATATTCTTGGGGAAGGCCATCTGGGCCTGGGGTCTTACCCGATGAGGTGAGGGAGATCGCTTCATCGATTTCCTCCCTAGAAATGGGGCGGTCCAGATCCTTCTGGGCGGCCGTCTCCAGCCGAGGGAGACGTACGTTGCCCCGTTCAAGGAGAACATGGAGCGGTAGGTCGGGGGTTTGTGCTGTATATAATCGCCGATAGTAGAGGGCGAAGGTGCGGGCCATCGCCAGTGGGGTGCGGTGCACCGCACCCTCCTCGTCCACCACCTCCGGGATAATGCGGTTCGCCCTGGGGTATGTGGCTAGCCTGTGTAGGATCGTACCGTTTTTGTCACCCCAGCCATAAACTCTCGCCACCGACGACCTCCATAGGAGCTTAGCAGCGTCCAGGGATAGTTGTCTGATTTCGGCCCGAAGATGAGCGAGCTGTCGGGCCTGGACGGCATCGTCGGACAGGGAAAGTGATTGCTCCAAGCAGGTTCTTAAGCTGACCCTGCGCGACACCCCGTATGGTCGCCTTCCCTGCCTCCCACAGGATACCCGGAGAAGCTACCGAACCCTCATTAGTAAGAAAGTGCTGCTTGAGCTCCGTCCCCACCACCTTTTTGAACTCTTTATCCTGGAGGAACCAAGCGTTCATTCTCCATGTTTGGCGGGCCGAGGGGGGGGGGAGCCCCCATACTAAGGAGCACCGGGGAGTGATCAGAAATCCCTCTAGGAAGGATGCGAACATCTAGAAGCTCAGAACAGTCAGTTGCGGGGACAAAGATCGCATCTATGCGCGCATGTGTGTGGTGGGCCGTGGAGGTATGTGTGAATTGGACGGTGCGGGGGTGCCATGTGCGCCACGCATCACAGAGGCCCAGAGACTCGGACCAGTGCCGTAGCTGTTTCGCTTGCGCCATTCGGGAAGCAGAGTGAGGACCCGTTGTATCAAGGGCCGGGGAGGAGACTGCATTAAAGTCGCCCCCAATAACGGTGGTGCCCAGAGGCAGAGTATTCAGCAGGGCCGCAGTGTGCTTAAGTGTGGGTGCGAGCATCGAGGGGGGGGGAGTAGAGGGACATGAGATTGATGGGGAAGCCAGCCAGTGAGCCACAAATTATCACAGATGAACCTTGAGGGTCATGGATGACCTGGGAGAGGACAAAGGGCAGAGTGCATTTCAGGAGGATAGCCACCCCACGGGAGCCCCTGGAAAAGCCGGAGTGCCATACTCTATCGTACCCGTAGCGAGCCAGGAAGGAACAACAATTGCCCAGGAGGTGTCTTTCTTGAAGTAAGAGGACGTCTATGTGGAGGCGTTGCGCGTAGCGCAGGACCGCCGTGCGTTTAAGGAGACCATTGACGTACCATGATAAAACATGGAGAGACGCCCTAGGTGCAGTAGTATCGGTCATGGTAGGCGGTACATGGGTCCGGGACGTGTGATCCTACAGAGATATGAGAGTGCGCGTGGGAGCCGCAAATGTACGGGTAATCGCATGCAATGAGGACATATCTAGCCCCTGGAGAGGAAGCGCGTGTCAATCCGTGGTAGCTGAAACAACAAAACAATAAAAACAACAACATAGGGAAAAAACAATCCCCAACCTCCCCCTCCCCCCACCCTACACTTCGAGAACAGAAGCATCTGTCGACCCCCCATTATAACAGTACCAAACTATAACGCTCGGGTTGGATGCGTGGAGGACCCCAGAAGGACGGATAAGCAATGGATCGGCATTACAACAAAGTAAGTGAGCTTAAAAGTCTACCAGTGTCAAAGAAACCCGCCGGGGGAGAGAGTCCCGCCCCCATTGCCGATAGGCAGCAAACCTGGCCCCGCAGGCCCTCAAAGAGTTGGAGTGCGGGAAAGGTCCGAATCTGGTCTGGGTGAGCCCACCCGGGCCGGCGGTAAGGATGATCTGGGTAGATTCTCGGTAGATCGGTGCCTGGTGCGGGGCGGAGAGCCCGATTGGCTGGAAGAGTCTCGAAGTCCATATGCCGCCACGCTCGAGGATCTGGGTGCTGCTGCCTGAGGCTGGCGTCCCCTACGAGATTGCGTGTGGCATCGGCACTGACGTCCCGGTGACCGCGGCCCCTTGGGTTGGGGGCCCGCGGGTCCCGGAGACAGATCACGCCTTTGGCGGAGGGGACGCTCCTCCGTCAACCATGTCCACGCTGCCTGGGGTGAGTCGAAAAACTGCGTTTTGTTCTGGAAGTTGACCCGGAGGCGTGCAGGGAACTGAAGCTGATATTGGAGGCCCAGGGCACGCAGCTTCTTTTTAACGTCCGTGTAAGAGCGCCGGAGTTCTTGCACCTCCCTAGTGTAATCCGGGAATACCATAATGGTATTGTTATGGAACTTGAGGTGACCTGTGGCACGTGCCGCCCGCAGGATGGCATCTCGATCTTTGAAGTTAAGAGCTTTCAGTATGATAGGGCGAGGTGGAGCTCCAGGGGGTGGCTTAGGTGCAAGGGATCTGTGAGCTCTCTCAACCACAAACCATGTCGAGAGGGTGTCCTTAGGCATCCACGATGTAAACCAGGCCTCGACGAAGGTGGCCACATGGCCCGTCTCAACCCCTTCGGGAAACCCCACCAGGCGGAGGTTGTTGAGACGTGCGCGGTTCTCGGCATCTTCAGCACGCCGATGGAGTTCCCTGGTGTGAGTGCGAAGGTGTGCCACCTGCTCCTTCAGCTGTGAGATGTCGTCCTCCGCAGTGGATATGCGGGACTCGGCTTCAGTCAGCCGTGCAGTGGCATTGCGGAGATCCTGCCGGAGGAGGGATACATCCACCTTGATTTCCCCAATCTTCCCCTCAACGGACGCCTGCGAAGCACTAATAGCCTGAAGAATTGTGTCGCGATCCCTGTCTTGGGGAGGGGGAGGATCCCCCGCCGCCCTCCCGGGGGAATCCTGATCAGAGGTGGTGAACCGGTCCATTTTCGTCTGCGTGGGAGCCAGCGTGGATTTAGGGGCCCTGTCCCTCCCCATAGCTGATGATAGCTCCTATCGTTGCCTGGGTTCCAAGGACCAGATGTGGGGGGAACCAGCGATCACAGAAACTCAGCACGAAGACCAAGAACCCACCGGTGCAAGAGGTGTTCAGGTAGGTACACAGGGACCGCGTGGAGAGCAGGCAGCTGGGGGACCCAGCCCAGCGGAGAGTCGATGCACCGGTGGCGCAATCCACAAGCCCGGAGGCGATGGGAGACCAACAGATTAACAGCTTCCGGCAGGGCCCCCGTGACGCACGGACCCGGCTCCAGGGCCGCCGGCGGGTCCGCCGTGGGTTATGGCTCCCCGCACCGTAAGTGTGGTACCAGGGCGGCAGGGAATTCACAGTCGGGGGAAGGGCGCTGCCAGTAGACAGGCCGGATGGTCCTGGACACGCACCCAGGGGCCGCCCCCACTGATGCCCCCCACCGCCACCCGGTATGGTGGCCGAAGCTACCCGCTCATAAATAGTGGGCACTGGATCGCAAGAACGTGTCCGAATCAGCCCCACCAGCACACCGTCCCTGGCAGCCCTCCACTCAGCGAGGAAGGCAGAGGAAGGCCTCGGCCACACGCCGGGGCACAGCCAATGTGCGAGCCGGGTGGTCTAGAACGTGTGCCCAAGGATCGTCCACAGCTGCGCCCCCGACCGCCACCCGGTACGATAGCCGAGGTCAGTAGCTCAACGTGACGGGCGCAAGGGGGGGTAACAGGCCCAACCTCACCGACACAGCAGGCCGCGAACCAGGCCTCACGGTCCCCCACACGACAGTACAGACGGGGGAGGCCCACGCGGCGCACCGGAGCACACCGGCCCCCAGATCAGCCTCGGGGGGGGGGGGGGAGGGGAGATGTCCCACCGTGCCAGGCCTGGGAGAAAGAGGGAAAAGGGGGGGGCACGCGTTTCCCCTCACGCCACCGCTGCCCAAAAAGACAGCCGTTCCCCTGCCCCACTCACCGGAGGATGGAGCCGCCCTCAGTCCCGGCCGGAGGTCAGCCCGACAGATTGATCCCACAGGCACTGCTACTGGGGCTCAAGGAGGAGACCAGCCCCGCCGACGCAGCAGGCCGCGTTGCATGCCTCACCGTCCTCCACACAGCAGGGCAGGCGGGAGAAGGCCTCCGCAGCGCGCCGGAGCACACCGGCCCCCGAATCAGCCTCAGAGCGGGGGGGGAGGGGGCGAGGGGCGCCCCACCGTACCAGGCCCGGGAGGGGGGGGCACGCGTTTCCCACACGCGCCGCTGCCCGACCAGACAGCCGGTCCTTTCCCCACTCACCGGATGTTGCAGCAGAGTAAGGTCACAGCCGGAGATCCAGCCCGTCAAATTATCCCCACGGGCACTCCTCACCACCGCCGAGAATGCCCCAGGAGCGCCAGCCGACTCGCTGCCCGAACAGCGGGAAACAAAGGGTTTTAGGGCCTCGAGCCCACCACTGCCAGCCCGCGGGCGGCGGGGTCCCGGATTGCCTCCGGGCCGAACCTGCCCGCCGATCACGGGAACCCGCTCAAGGCCAGGGCACCAGGCACTGCACCGGTGAGCTCCGCCGCCGCGGATCGCACAGCCCCGGCCCCCACCGCCAAGCGAGAGGCGCCTCAGCGCCGCTGGCAGGACGCCGCCGCACCAGGAGTGTCAGGCCGCTGCGGGCCACGGGCTCCGGACGGTCTCAGAGGCCCCGCACCAGCATTTCGGGCACAGGAGGTCAGCGCCACCGTTCCTGGGATCCTCCACAGCAGGTAGAGATCACGGATGGGTGCCGATACTAGCGGGATGCGAGGCGGATGACGGAGGGGTCCGGAGCACTCTTAGAGTGCGACCGCCATCTTGATGCCTCAGGCCACGCCCTCTGTATTTAAATTTAAGGGCCTCTCTAGGACTGCGTTCTGTCTCTTGGAGCAGTAGTTTTTTTTCTTTTAACAGGAGGGTTTAGCCCCTTTAAGTTCGATGAAAGTATCTTGGTGACATGGGTGTGTGGTACACTCCTTCAGTTGTTATGCGTATGATAATTCTCCATGCATATGTGTACAACCTCACAGGGGGATAACCGTTCTTATACCGTATTGTGTAATTGATATCAGTTTGTGATAACGACCAACTCCATAAAGAAAGAGAAAGGAGGAAGCAGGGGAATACCAAATGAAATCTAAAGGTAGAACTGAGAAAAATGAGACAATTGAATCAAAAAACCACGCTAACCCACATAAGGAGAGCTATATTGCTCTCTGATCCACCCTGCAATGACATCCCGGAAGAGGGAAGTGCTGTGAGCTAGCCTCCAGAAATGGGTCTGCAAAGAAAAAGGGGATAGAGATGTTACTTGAGAACAACAAATCCCTTTCTTTGGTGAACCGTCTCCTTTACATAGTCTTGAGCAATGCCAATTTTGAGACCATTCCAAGTCACTTGTTCATGTTTCTTCATGCGATATAGAATTTCTTCTGCGTGTCTGATCCTTAAGGGTTTGAAAATCATGGCTCTTGGGTTTCGCAGGTTCGTGATTAGCCCCAGAATTTGGTTTTCCCTGAAAGGATTTTATGGGCTCTTTCGATTTCAATGTTCTTTGTGAAGGAAAGGCCCAGAGTTTGGGGAATTCCACTCATGATTTGGCTCAATCTTCTGCACCTTCAGGGAGACCAAAAATTATTATGTTTCCTCTGCGGTTGCGATCCTCCAGTGCTGTGACTTCTTTAGTAAAGACACAGACTTTGGTGGAAAGAACGTTTCTCAGTTTTTGACTGTCTTCCAGCCGACTAATCCTAGATTCGGCTTCAGGCATTCTGCCTGCTATAAAGTCTTGCCTCGTCCCTTGTATATCCATTTGCATGGATTCTGTGTTGGTTTTGGTACCTTGAGCTAGATCGTGAAGGACTATAGTCTTTGAAGAACTAGTTCCATGTTGGCAGCCTGGCCTGGTTTTGATCTTAAAGGAGAGTCCAGGATCGAAGTGTCCAATTTAGATCTTTTCTGGCTAGTCTTCATTTCTTTATTGTCCTTGGAATCTTTACTCTTTTTTTGCGCCATGCTAAGTGCATCCAGAGGTAAGATGTGTGCTACTTGTTGAGTCAAGAGAGTGTAGTCACCCACCTCGGTACCCACCTAGGTACATGAGATTTGTTTCACAGAGTTTAGCGGAGATCTGTAAAGAGGTTTCTGCCAAGGTGTTGGACAAGAAATTTGGGGACAGTTTCAGGCTCTTATTTGATATGAGCTTGTGCCTGCAATGAGTAATTAACCACTGGTGGATCGACCGGGGTGGGCACTGAAATCCTTGGTGTCATACTGGTGTCTGGAGAGGGTCAAGGGCACTGGAAAGTACGCTAAATAAGACACCTCTAAAATTACAAGGTTTCCTGTAATTATTGATGGTAAACTCTCATTTTATAACAATTTTCAGCCATTTTAAGGGTAGGCAGAGCAGTATTATTCAGATCCCAGTCTGAGTGAGGTTACTAGTACAATGCTTGGTTGAAAAGCAGAGAAAGCACCCTACCATCAGGAAGACACAGGGGCTCTTGGGTACGGACTCAATAGGCACAGAACCTAACGTTCTGGGTCTGAGGACTTGATAGGTACTGAAGTTTCTCAGTGGTGTCCATGTTAGGGATATGCAGCACAATGTCATGTTCAGCATTGAGCAGGCGACGTAACAGCGGTGAGAGGTGAAAGGAGTATCTGATTTTCTTTGTAGTGTGGTGGCTGTCATTTTGACTCTCGCTCGATGTCTTTGATACCAGTTCTTGGGCAGCTCCTCTTCCACTGGGGTTGGTGCCTGGCTGACTAGTGGGAAAAAGGATGGGGGCAGGCCCAGGTGTTAATAGCATCTGCCTGTGACAGGGTAGACCTCTTTGAACTTAATTAAGTTCCAAGGCACCGCCCAGATAGTGAGCATGTCAGAAGAATAGAGCACCTCCCCTCACCGAAGACTTTTGTCTCAATTCTGGGAGAAAGGTCACATCTCATCAAGGGGCTTTTCTGCTCCAGGGTGACAGTTGAAAGTTCATGCAAATGGGCTTATAAAGGCATTGGTCAGGTAAAAGGTGACAATTTAAAAATATCTTTTGAGAAATATTTAGTACAAATCTGACTTTACCAATTAATTGGACCCTTTGCTGTGCCACCCTAGCTGGACGAGTATGCACAGACGTGGGTCTCCTGTGCACTGTGTCATTGGAACCAAGCTATATCTGGCTGATGAGCCCTAACTGGGTCCACTCTTAGGTGGCATGGTGTGCAAAATAATGATGGACTGGGATGCAGCTTTCATTACTGCTGCAATTTGTTTAATGGAAGAGTACTGGCACTTCTTAGGAGCAAACAGGTATTCTTAATAGTGAGTACCTGCACTTAATTATTTCCATTTAAAGCACTGGTGCAGGTGACCTCCACCAGCACCCACCGACTCAAATGAAGCACTGCATCTATCTCTTTTTTGTATACTTATATTTTCAGACCGAGATAGCATTATATGTTCTCTTGTAGGAGATTTCCATGTATAGTCATAAGCACTTAAATATTCCTGCCCGGAGCACTTCTTCTAGATATATCTTCTTAAGTGGATATTCTTCGCCTTTCTTCAGGAAGGCCTGTAAAGATACTCAAGCGATAGAGATACAAATAATGCAGCCTAAGTACATAGGCTACACTTTCCAAAGTCTTCATTCTGAAGTCAAAAAGTTGCCAGTACACTGTGTTTGAGAGGAATTTGAAATATTTTGCACACAGAATGAATCTCCTTCACAAAACCCTTTTTCATGCTAGAGATGAATAAGAGCAGAACAGAGTAGCCCCATAGGCTGCCATTATATGACTCCAAAATGGAGGCTGTGCCTTTAAGAATCCATAGACCACCAGTATCCCATCATGCACAACTGGTGGCAGTTACTTCAGTTGTTTTTTCCGGCTCCTGTTTGCAGGACCCTGGAGCATTGAGCTCTGCCAATTTTTATTTTTTCACTTCAGATTCTCTATACATTGTTCGGCTTAAGTTAGCATTCGCTGCACCATTTTGTATTCAGCCGCCATTTTGAGCCATGATCGAAACTAACTTCTGTCTCACTCTGTCTGCCTCAGCAGAAAGCAGCTGCAATATTTTTTTTGTATTTCTCCAAGATTGAGCTTCGCTGTACTAATGAATAGACTGTTTTCGTCATCCCATACCTTTCTCACTAGATAGGCCTGCTCCCACCCTTAGAGCGGCGGGCGCAGGCAGGGTAACCTTGACGCTGAGATAGCATGTACCCGGTCCCAGGATTGCAGCTCATCCTTCTGTATCTCCTTTGTTCACCAGCTACCAACTGGAAAATCCCAGTCTGGGCGTGTCTTTAGTGGTTCTGAAGATGTACATTATGTGTTACCATGTTGGCAGAAGTCAGTCCCTCTGCAGCAATCTAAGGAGGCTGGTCAGACTGGACTCCACTCGAGTGTACTTATAATAAATACCTTTGGTTTGTATTCTCTACTGTCTGACCGACTCTTCATTTGTATGGAAGGCTGACAGGTGGTCCCGAGCGACCCTAAACGGGCCACTTCCTTCATTTGGCGCCCGAACAGAGACTCCATTGGGTGACCCATCCTTGCCTGCGGACGGGTGAGGAGGTCGGGGCCACGTCGGGTTGGACGGGCAGACCGGGGATCCCTGCACAAGAGAGTCTTGTACTCGCAGCTGCCCCGTCTGTCTGACTGGGCGGTGCCTCGTCCAGCGATCATCCCGACTGGGGTCCTGAACGGCGAAACCCTTGGATCTGACCGTTTGGTCCGAAGAGTCGGCAGTGGAGAATAAACTAGTTTGGCCTGTGTGCACCAGGTGAGTTTGCTTTGGTTCTTTGTGGATATGGTGCCATTTTGATTTGTATTTGACGCGGTCTGAGGACCATCTTTGGACAAGATATTTGCAAATTTCTGTTAGCCATAAATAGTGAACATGTTTTCTTTCAAAATGCCTTGTTTGAGTAAATTGTTTTGTTTGGGCTGTCGTTGTTCTACTGATGTTAGATTGGAAAAAAGTCAGCCAGCGCCTCCAGAAGGCACTCCCAATTTCGACATGTACGTAAAACATGGCCTTAGCCCTATTATGTTTAGTACGTTATGGCACAAATATACGAGGGACAATGCTAAGTTGCAGTGGCCGTTGACGGGCACTTTTGATGGACAGAAAATTAATTTTCTACAGGAAAAATTGTTTGCGAAAAGGAGTAGGCAGTCGATGTTTGATTCCCTCAGAACATGGCAAAAGGAGGCTAAACAGAGACGAATGAAAGCAGAGAAAGAGGCCCGGAAGGGGAGAATGCAGACATTGACTCAAAAAGCTGTAGCGCATGATAGAGAGAAAATAGAAAAAGGAATAGAGTGTGCTGATAGGAAATTTTGATAACAATGTGAAAAGTCTTATGTTGCCCGAGAAGAAAATGATACATTTGTGGAGGTATTGTTAGATTCTCTTTTTTTTAATTATTATTAAACATATGTTATTGGTTTTCCATTTATATCCGATACATCCGGTAATGACATTAAAACTTTACATTACTTTCTGTCCAGTTTGGTGTTGTACAGTTGTCAATTGACAGTGTTTTGTATTTAGTTACTGGGTCGTTGCAAGTAACAATTGTCATACATGTGCATAGGGCTTTTTCGCAATTGCATGGATATCTAGAATGTAGTCAAACTTTGAACTAATACAAACTGCCCAGCCCCCCACCCCCCTCCCACCTGTGTTCTAGCAATCTTATCCATAGCAAAGTATAGTTTACGTCGTAGTTCAATTTGCATGGTATTTTGAACTAGATTAATTGTGTCCCTTAGCCCAATCATCTGTACGCTGTGATCTTGCGAGCTAATGCGTCATGATGGTCTACTGTGTGTTCGGGGTGCTAGGTATGAGATAAGGGTCTGTGCCTTTAAAGGCTTCTAACATTACATCCCATTCCATGGATATCTGATTTTTCCGCAGCCCACGGGCCTCCTCCCGGTGTATGGCATTGGCAGCACTTTCAGGCCCGCCCCAACGTAGCATTTCACTGTGCCAGGTGTAGGTTGTAGGAGGTTTTGCTGACTTCTATCTCATAGTTATGGATCTTTTTGCTATGATGAGTGCGAGGTCGAGGATTCGGAGCTGGACCTTCTGCGAGGCTGGACGTTTACGGAGGCCCAACAGACACTCCAACACAGAGTCCTCAATAAGTAGGTGTGTGGCGGCCTCTATGTGGCGCCGGACCTCCCCCCAGAATCCTCTCAGGCGCGGGCATGCCCATAACATGTGAGCTAATTCTGCTTCCGCCAACTGGCATCCAGGGCAGTGATGTTGCGTATTTGGGAACATCCGCTGTAGGCGGCGTGGTGTAAAGTAGGCCCTATGTAGGACCATGCATTGTATAAATTTGAACTTTGCGTTTCGGGTCACTTTTTTGGGGTGTTCCAATGTAGCAGCCCATTCCCTGTCCGATATCTCCCGCCTCACATCCTCCGCCCATTTGACTTGTAGGGCAGCGAGGGGCACCGCCGCATGCACCCGGACCCCCTGTGGTAAATTAAATTTACTTATTACCTCATTTCTGAATTTCTATGCTTAATAAATCATAATTTCTTGTCAATGCAAAGCGAGGAGTCCGTGGTGCTCAAATGAAGGAGGAGAAGACCAATAACTCGAGTTAAAGGGAGCGCTTCCAGCACCAAGCGGGCACAGGAGCAATCTCTCAAGACCCTCTCTTTAAGTGGGGTTTTTATTTTCAACAGCAGAATATTTATACAGTCTTGGTCACGAGGCAAAATAGAGGAACAAACAGGTCGTGGCAGATAGAGGAACAAAGATTCAGCAAGAGGAGCAGAGTGTGAAGAAATGGGGGCGTGTCTTAGGCTTCGTGAGGGGACTTGCGATGTGAAATAGTCTGACAGTTGGAAGGGGAAGGCTTCCTCATTTGGGGGTTTGTGCTCGTGCTTCATGTCAGAAACATGAACCATCTCTGCGGGGGAGCAGGAACTCATGTACTGGTTTCCCGGACTTGGCAGAAACCACAGAGACAGATGGTGAAAATGAGGAAAACCAGGTGCAGGGGTGTCGTGCTCGGGGTCTTGGGACACCAAAGGGTGAATTAAAAACAAAATGGTGTCGGCTTTTAATGTGGGCAATTATTAATCGCGCAAAGGGGATCGCGCAAAGGGGCATAATTAGATCGCGCAGAGGGCAGCGAAGGGGCATAATTATAGATTTTATTTCCACATTCCCTCCTTGCCCCAGAGTGTACCTACATTATATCTCAATTTGCATGAGATCATTTATACATTCTTGTAACATGATTCTTTCCCTTTCTCTCTGCTGGACAAGTGGTTTAGGAATGCATTTTGCAGCGCATAGACCGCATAGGGCAGGACCACATTGGATGCAAAGGCAGCATCCAGTTATTATCAGGAATATTATGCCTGCTGCTGACAGCAGTTGCCATCCCCAGGACGATATTATCTTCCAGAACCAGTCAGACCACGTCCAAGTGCCAGGTTCTTGATGTAAACTTACGGCTATCTTGTGTAATTTTGTTATGGCCGTGTATACAGATGGGGAATTATCAGGAATAAATATACAGCAGCTAGAGCCTATAATTTTACAGGCTCCGCCTCTGTCAGCCAAGATGATGTCAAGGACAAGGCGATTTTGGAGAGTAACCAATCGTATGGCAGACTGCTCCTGGGTTAAGCTCCCCAGGGCAGACGCCGTCTGGTTTACTACAGCCTCTAAGGTCCTTGTCAACCTGCGTATAAGCTTGCTGTTCTGCACAGGGCCAACAAAGAAGAAGAACCCTTTGTTAAAATCTGTATACTGTTCCCATGAGGTTTCCGTTTGGTCAACCAAGGAGGTATCGATCGTTCTTTTATGTCTGACATGGGGCACTAGGAGGTCTCTGTGGTAAGTGGATGGGGCCACAAAGACAGGGGGTAACAGGAATGCTATATAGCAAGTTCCCCCCCAGTTCAAGGGCAGCTGCACATAGGCCGTTTGGCCACAGATGAAATAAGTATGGCGAGATGCTAGAAATGAGGACTTTCCTCTGTCTTCAAAACTTATAGTGGTATGACAGTCACTGTGTCCTAATGGAACAGAGCCATTTTTCTGGATGCACAGGTGTCCTTTTACTGGTGAGACCGAGATGGAAGGGGAACCAGCATTCTTTTTAGGTTTGGTATTTAACATCTTGTAGGACATGGTCATGTTCCCTTGCTTGTATTCTTCACTTTCTAGGACTGTACCGGTCGCCTGAGGATCTCCCTCCTTATTAGGGTAACAGGCCGTATTGAGTACCTTGTTTAAATCCCCCCAAGGCCACCCATTCTTGCATGAATTATTTCCGTCAGGGCAGGAGGTGGGGGTAGTAGCGTCAGCTGTTATTAGGGCGAACCAGGCTTCACAAGTTCCATTATAAGAGAATGGGAAAGAAAAAAAGAGGCATCCCTCCCTTTTTCTGATGAGGTGGGATGCGGCCACATATCCAACAATTGGTGCTATTACTGGCTTGCTGAGTGTGGTGTAGCATCTGTATGAAGGTATTGTTTCGCAAGGCTAGTCTATGGGCTTGTTCATGAGGGGATTCTGAAATGTGGCTAGGTCAAACCTCGCGCAATACCATAAAAGTAATCAAAAGTACAGTTAGCATCCAAGGAGTGCTCAAGGGAACAGTTAGGAGACGGCCACCCACGTATCCAAAAAACCTTTAGTGACCATTGGTACACAAAGGGCAAATCAAAAAACAGAATCCCATTCCCGAGCAAAAAGCAGACTCAAATCATCAGAGAGTCCGTACACACAGATATCAGTCCAAATCTTGTGCAATAAAATTCTTCTTTATTTTCTTTGCAGATAAAAATAGCTGGTATAGTCAGAATGCAGCCAACACGTGTTTCGTCTTGGGAATATCACCCATCGACTTCCTCAGGGCTAGAATAAATACTAAGGCAGTTCCGCCGAATTTTAGGCAGACCATACGATTAATCGCATATAATGTAAGTCTTTAGAGCGCTCATTTTCCGGTTTAGGAAGTTTGAATATATATCAGAGTCAGGAGAGTACTCCCGTCGTATTAGGACACCAGATTCGACTTACATTATATGCGATTAATCGTATGGTCTGCCTAAAATTCGGCGGAACTGCCTTAGTATTTATTCTAGCCCTGAGGAAGTCGATGGGTGATATTCCCAAGACGAAACACGTGTTGGCTGCATTCTGACTATACCAGCTATTTTTATCTGCAAAGAAAATAAAGAAGAATTTTATTGCACAAGATTTGGACTGATATCTGTGTGTACGGACTCTCTGATGATTTGAGTCTGCTTTTTGCTCGGGAATGGGATTCTGTTTTTTGTTCATGAGGGGGTAGGTCGTGATAGGTGTGTTCCTGAGTGCTGTTGGGTGTATGAGAGGTGTGTTGTGTTGGGGGAAAAACAGTGTGGAGAATCCAACCAAGACACATCATAACTGCCATGAGGAAAAATAATACTGTCAAACATATAATAGGACCATTATGTCTTTTTCTAGAGTTCATTTTTTTTTTTCTCCCACATAGTCAAGGTGTTAAAATCCATTCCCATGCTCCAACCGCTTCACCACTGGACCGGCGCCCAATGGACTTAATTAGCCAGAGTCCGAATGGCAGACCTTAACTTTGATTTGTAATCCTGTTGTGGGGTTAGTTCCAAAGGCAATAAAGATTGTTCAGTCACAATGTCAGTGGGATTGGCAGGGCCATCAGCAACAGTGTCTTTTTGTCCAAAATGTTTCCGGCAGTGGCTTGCGTGGAGCCAGCCCTTCCTGCCCTCGACCTTCACTGCTGTCCGTGTTGTTAGTAGTACGAGTCTTGGCTTCTTCCACCTGGGCTGGAGGGGACTGGTCCGGTCGAGTTCCTCACGAGGACCCAGTCCCCGGGTCGGATGGCGTGTTCTTCCGGGTTGGTTTTGTCAGGGAAGGTGGCAGCAACCTGAGAACGACAAGATTGGAGTGCAGACATCAAGGAAGCCAGGTAGTCAGTCAGCATAGTACTGTCAACATCAGTTATTCTTTTAGGCCTTGGCGTACCCCACATATTTGGTGGTCTGCCAAAGACCACTTCATATGGAGATAAGCCAGTTCTGGAATGGGCTACCATACGCATGTAGAAGAGGGCAACCGGTAAGGCTACCATCCAGTCCACGCCTTTGTCAGTGCATATCTTGGCCAATTTTGTCTTCAAAGTTTGGTTGTGCCTTTCTACTAGACCTGCTGCATGAGGATGTCTTACACAGTGAAACTTCCAAGTGTACCCTAACAGAAGAGACACTTGCTTCATGAGTTCAGAGGAAAAAGGTTGGCCGTTATCTGAGTAGATGACACGGGGCAACCCATACCTCGGAAAAACTCTCTAACTAATTGTTTAGCAGTTGTCGTTGCAGTGTAATCTGGGACGGGATAGGCTTCTGTCCATCTGGTCAGAGCACACACTACAACTAGCACATACTTGTGACCTCTACATCTCTCCATCTGGATATAGTCCATCTGGAGAACTTCAAATGGATGGTCAGGGGTTGGAATCCTCCCTGTTCCACCTTTGCGCCTTTTCCTGGGTTGAACTGATTACAAATCATGCACGTTTTAACTTTTTGTTTGGCTGCAGCTCTCAAATGTTTGTTGTGCCATATATTCTGTATGCTGTCTAACATTGCTTTTTCTCCCAGATGTGCTGGTCCATGTATGGTGTTTACCATAACTTGTACCATGGCATCCGGTAGAAACCATACTGCTCTTTCAGGTGTCATCCAGCCTTGATCTGTAAGGACCCCTCCTTTTTCCTTCCATTCTAGCAGTTCCTGTGGTGTGGCGTGACTTTGGACATCCTGGATGTCAGAAAAGGGGTCTCGTATTGTATATTGGCGGTGTGGTATACTTAATTCTGTGTTTGCTGCTAACTTGGCTGCACTGTCTGCAGAATCATTTCCTTTTGATATTTCATCTGTTCCTTTTGTGTGCGCTTTACATTTTAGCACTGCGATTTTCTCTGGTAACTGACTGGCCTCTAAGAGGGCAGTGATGAGTGTAGCATGCTGTATTCTGAACCCATGTGATGTGAGAAATCCTCTCTCTTTCCATAATGTACCGAAGTTGTGTACAACTCCAAAGGCATATTGTGAATCAGTGTAGATGTTAACTGACTTTCCTTTTGCTAAGTGACATGCTCGTGTTAGGGCTATGAGTTCTGCTGCCTGTGCCGACAGTATCTCTATCTTGTGTGCTTCTAAAGTGTCTGTACCATTTGTGACGGCATAGGCTGCTGCTAATTCTCCTGTGGGGAGTCTCATACATGAACCATCAACAAAGAGTGTCATTTCTGCCTTAGCAAGGAGAGTATCTTGTAAATCTGGTCTTGGTTTGGTCACTAAATCAATTATGTCAATACAATCGTGAATTTCTTCAGTAGGAGAGGTCAGTGGCAACAGTGTTGCTGGGTTTAAAATGTTGCAGCGTCTAATCTCAATGTGTGGCTGAAAAAGTGTCATCTCATATCCGGTGAGTCTGGCTATTGTCAGATGCTGTGTTTGTGTTCTGTTTAACAGAAGTTCTACAGCGTGTGGGACCTTAACTATCAGATGATGTCCCAATACAATAGAATCGCTTTGTCTAATAGCTTGTGCAGTAGCTGCTACTGATTTTAGACATGCAGGCAATGCTTGTGCTACTGGATCTAATGTGCTTGAAAAATAACCACATGGTTTATGTTTGTCTGCTTGAAGTTGGGTCAGAACTGATAGTGCTGTACCTGAGTTTTCTGTTACAAATAATGTAAAATCTTTGGTGTAATTAGGTGTTGCCAGCACTGGGGCTTGACACATAGCTTTTTTAAGAGACTGAAAGGCTTGCGTGTGTTCATCTGTCCAGGGTAATTGTGGAGTAGCGCCAGCTTCGAGTGTTGTCAGCTGCACTAACGGTTTGGAAATGAGTGCAAATTGTGGGATCCACTGTCTACAATATGAGGTGAGACCAACAAAGGCTCGAACTTGTTTCTGTGTTGTTGGTTGTGGTATTTGTTGTATGAGTTGGATGCGTTCCTGTGTAAGCTGCCTACCCTCCTTTGACAGCAAGTGCCCTAAGTATGCCACTTGCTGTAAACAAAATTGGAGCTTACCAGGGGAAACTTTATGGCCATTTGCAGCTAGGAATTCTAGTACTAGTAGTGATGCTTCAGCACATGCTGCGTCAGATCTGGCCGTAATGAGGATATCATCAACATATTGTAGTATGGCTGTATCCGTGGGCATTTGAACAGTATCTAGTTGTCTTTTTAATGCTTGGCTATATACGCTTGGACTCTCTGTGAAACCTTGAGGAGCTCTTGTGAATTGGAAACTTCGTCCTTGTAAGGAGAAGCCAAAAAGGTATTGACTGTGTGGGTGAATAGGTATGCTAAAGAATGCGTTTTTCAAGTCAATGACTGAAAAATGCGTTGCTTCCGCATCTATGGCTGTGAGTAGGGTGGAGATGTCTGGAACCACAGGGTGTTGTGGAACGACACATTTATTGAGCTCTCTCAAATCCACCACTAGTCTGTAGACAGGTGGTGTTCCTGGTTCCACTTTTTTATGAACTGGTAAAACAGGGGAATTGCAAATGTTAGAAGTTGTTTCCTTAATCACACCTGACTGTATTAGGTCCTGAATAATTAACATTAATGCTTGTTCAGCCTGAGGTGGAATTTTGTATTGCCTTATGCGTGGTAGTTGGGCTCCCTCTTTCAGTGTAACCTTGTGAGGTGTTATTTCCATACATCCTACTGTGGTGGAATCAGTGGCCCACAGGGTGTGTGGCAAATCTTTCAAACGCTCATCTAATTCTCTACTTGTGTAGTGGCCCTTGAAATCTCGCAGAAATAGTCTGACATCTGTAGGTGAGCAAACAATGACAGCTCCTAATTCTTTCAATGTTTTTATACCAAGCAAGTTTTCTGGACATGATTTTGTCAATATAAGATCTGTAGTTGTCATGAGGGGACCAACCTGCAAGGGCAGTGGCTTTGACGTGACGTTTGTCACAGGTTGTCCCGAGAAACCCAGAGAAATACTTTTTGAACCCGAGAGAGGAGCCTCTGGGACCTCTTGATGGCTTATTGTTGTTTTACTGGCCCCAGTGTCTAGTAGAAACTTCCTATCCTCCCCAAGAAGTCGGACCTCTATAAATGGACCTGTCTGATCTACTGGAATGGGGATTAGGGGCAGTTTGTCATCTTCTCTCTCTGGGCAACATCATGAGAAATCTGGGTAATATTCAGTGTAGGCGCTGTCTATAATATTCATTTGGGCCATTTGTGTTGTAGGTGGAACTGAAGGTGTTGAACTGTCTAGGGAACCATTCTGTTTTGGCTGATATGGGCGTGGCTGGGTCTTACCAGTAGCCAAATTGTGCTTTAAGACAGGGCAATCTTTAACGAAGTGTCCCATCTTTTTGCAATAATTACAAGTGCTTTTTATATTTGTCTGGCTACTTGGTGTCTGTTGACGCTGGGGTGCAGTTTGGGCTACTAATGCTTTCATCTTTGTGTCTTTCATGCGTTTCTTATCATTTTCTTCTTCATCCCTAATGCGATTCTGGTGATATTGTAGCATTTGTAACACCTGTGGAGGTGTATGTGCTTGCCAGGTACTTTCTACTTTTAGTACTCTGTCCTTAATGGCTGGCAAGGCGTTATCTACTAATTTGGAAACAAACAGATGCGGGTAAGCTTCACTTGTTGGCGTAAGGCCGCTATTTACCGCAAAACACTTTTCAAGTCTAGTGTAATAATCTCCTATGTCTTCACCATGTTTCTGTTTGCAGGAGGAAATGGCATCCCAGTCCTCCTTTTTCACTGTTAGTAACTGTGGTAGCACCTTTAAAATAGTGCCAGGAAGTGCTTTTAGTTTGTCTCCTATACCTTGACCTGCTACTCTAGTATTTTCGTCATTCTGAAGTTCAGTCCATTTAATGTGTTCACCTGCTACTTCCCAATCTTTTTCTCTTAGTTTGTCATATATACCTGATGGCAACAATAATTTCAGAATTGCTGTGATATCAGAAAGAGTATATGTTCCCATCATTAATACATCTCCTAATTCCTTAAAGAATCCAGCAGGATCCTTTGAGTGGGAGGGAACCATCTCTTTCATCCTTAGTAACTCAAGTTTTGTCAAGGGTACATAAATGAAGACGCGTTGTAGCGCGCCATTCGTGTCAGCTCTGGGGTGGACCTCTCTCATGGGGAACTGGCGTGTTTGAGGAAGTCTATTAGTTGATCCACACATATTATGGGGAGATCTATATCCAGTCACTTTCTGGTATTTATGTCTAAAATCTATAAATGTGTTAAGAAAAACTGAACTATTGTGGAGGAACATGTTATCAGCGCAGTCAGACAGAAAATCTTCGAGTCTTGGATCATGTTTAAAATGAGTGTCATTGAGTGTGATGAGATGTTGTACCATGTAGAGACTTGCTAATCTTTGATGTGAGCGTGGTAATGCTAGAAAAAGCTGGGCTATGAGATCATTGTCATATATCTTATATTGAGAGACCCATAGGGTCGCAGTTCTGGCTATTTCCTCCTCCTCCGGTTAAGCGGAGGTTCCTGGTCTAACCAGTAGTCTAATGCATTGGATGTATTTTCAAATAACTCATCTGGAGATGACCGTTCAGAGTGACCTTGGAGGAATGTAGGCGGGGGTGTTCGTGAATTAGGGTCGGAAGAACGAACGGGTAGGACTTTTTCAGTAGGTTCAGTAATTTCCTCCTCAAGTTTCTTATTCTCTTCATTTGTTTGCAAGTTTTGCAGAATACGGGTCACATTACGGGTGAACCTGTCTAGTGCATCATTTATAAGTTCTAGACTAGTGTGGTCGGATGCGGAATCTAATAAGTCAAAAAGTGAAACTTGTACATTTCTTTCCTCTGCTTGTATGTGTTTTATGAAACAGCAAAGGAGGAACCTATACATGTGCATTTTTACAGGGTGTGATCTTCTTGTAGTCATAGCGTTAATGGCTCGTGAGTTCTCTCCAGTACGAAGAAACTCAGAGGCCGCTTGAAGAAACGTGTCAATTGCTGGTAGATGTCTTATTTCTTCCCAGGAGTCATGAAGTATTTTACTTATTCGGCCCGCCTCCCCTGTGTTGCTCGGAGTCGGGTCATAGGGGCAGTCGGGAATTGTTTTACCTGGGTCTGGACTCTACGGCACCCCCTTCTGGAGTGAGAGGTGGTGCGTTATGTTGTGAAAGGGGTGGCGGAGGCAGAGGGTGTTGAATGACTGGAACTTCATAGGGTGGTGGAGTATCTAAGAGAAAATTAGTAAAAGTATCCTCTGGTGGTGGGGCTGTAGGCTGTGCTGATGCAATGTTAAGGTTTTCAGGTGCAGATGGCAATACAGGATAAAAACCAGTAGAAATGGCTGATTGTTCCCTTTTATTCCTTTCACTAACTACTTCTTTCCCTATTTCTTGTAACTGTTCTTTCTTGGCCTGCTCTGACATTCTCTTACCCTTTTCAACTTTATGCAATTCCTTCTGTTGCCTCCTATGGGCTTCTTTTCTCCATAATTCTACTGAGTCACTCTGTGACTGGCGGACTCTCTTTTTCTTCCATAACTGTTCCTCTAATTTCATAATACACTCCGTATCAAAACTACCATTTTCAGGCCATCTATATCTGAGTTCTAGGTCTTTAGTATATTCTACCCATAGATCACAATAAATAAGTGCACCGACACCATGTTTTGCATACATGAAGTGTCCTGGAGTATCCCGAGGAGGAAGGGGAATTTCCTTCTCAAGAATACTCCTTTTGGTTGCCATCTTACGTATTTTCGAGAAAATAGGCATGATGGCAAGACTTTCAAAGATTTTAGAAGTGAGAAAAACATAAACAGAACAAATATCTTTACCGTACCCACGAAAGAGGTGAGTCCGTCTTTTATACTAGTTTAGTAGTCCTCACAAAATAAGTGAGAAACCCACAAAAAACATGTATCTTTACCGTGCCCACAAGGTAGTGAGTCCGTCTTTATACTAGTTTTAGTAGTCCTCACCAAAGATAGGTGAGAAACCAAAAAAACGCGTATCTTTACCGCCCCACAAAAGCTGTGGGTTCGTTTTTATACTTTTCAGCAGTACTCACCGAAAAGTAACTGGAAGGCCTCTTGAAGATTTTGGGAAAACGCGGCGCGCAGTTTCAAGGTGGGATTTGTAGAACCTCGGACTCGTCTGCTTCGCAGGTTGGGCTTTGGTTCAGGACGTTCCGCTATTTCCTCACCGCCTCGTGTGGATGCTGGGCCGCAGTCGGTCCCCTCTTCGCCTCGAGGGAGTTAGCGGGAATACCCCGCGTTGTGCACTTTTGAAGTCCGTCAACGGTCAGGAGGGGACAGTACCGGGTCCAATATCGCCGGCGCGTGGGGGAAAGGGGAAGGTCCCTGTTCGGGCGCCAATTACTGTGGTAAATTAAATTTACTTATTACCTCATTTCTGAATTTCTATGCTTAATAAATCATAATTTCTTGTCAATGCAAAGCGAGGAGTCCGTGGTGCTCAAATGAAGGAGGAGAAGACCAATAACTCGAGTTAAAGGGAGCGCTTCCAGCACCAAGCGGGCACAGGAGCAATCTCTCAAGACCCTCTCTTTAAGTGGGGTTTTTATTTTCAACAGCAGAATATTTATACAGTCTTGGTCACGAGGCAAAATAGAGGAACAAACAGGTCGTGGCAGATAGAGGAACAAAGATTCAGCAAGAGGAGCAGAGTGTGAAGAAATGGGGGCGTGTCTTAGGCTTCGTGAGGGGACTTGCGATGTGAAATAGTCTGACAGTTGGAAGGGGAAGGCTTCCTCATTTGGGGGTTTGTGCTCGTGCTTCATGTCAGAAACATGAACCATCTCTGCGGGGGAGCAGGAACTCATGTACTGGTTTCCCGGACTTGGCAGAAACCACAGAGACAGATGGTGAAAATGAGGAAAACCAGGTGCAGGGGTGTCGTGCTCGGGGTCTTGGGACACCAAAGGGTGAATTAAAAACAAAATGGTGTCGGCTTTTAATGTGGGCAATTATTAATCGCGCAAAGGGGATCGCGCAAAGGGGCATAATTAGATCGCGCAGAGGGCAGCGAAGGGGCATAATTATAGATTTTATTTCCACACCCCACATATAGCCATCTGATAAGATGGCGTCCCTGTCCCATGTAATATAGGGATTTGACTAATTTGTGCGTCTGGGGTTCGTCTCTCGGGGGGGCCCAGTATTTCTTTACATATTGCGATATCGCAGCATGTAACATGTATGAGTGATTGGCACCCCGGTTTCCCGTACAAAATTCTCGTGGTCCATTAAAATCTCGCTATTGAATAGCGCCCCCACCGTGTCCACTTCTTCGTCTGACCATGCCCTAATCCTGCGCCTCTTAAGCCTTCCATTAGGTATTGGGATCCCGAGTAGTGGAATGTTGCCTGCATAGGGGGGGCAGAGGGACTTGTATTGGAACGCTTTCTTCCAGCACAGCAGTGCTGTACGCAACAGAGGCGGCACGTTCAGGGGGATTTTACACTGTGGTAGCAATAAAGTGTGCAGGGTTCCCTGATCAATATTTTGCTTAGTATATCCGATCTCTTGCAGGTTGCGGCCTGGGGTCCAGTAGGACAGCCACTGCAATTGGCACGCGTAATAGTACGCTCGAAAGTCCGGTACCCCCAATCCCCCTCTGCATGTCTCTAGCTGCAGTTTTTTAAGGCTCACCCTTCGCCGTCCTGCTCCCCAGATGAGGTCCGAGAGTACGGTATCTAGTGTGTGGAAAGTAGCTGGAGGTACTATGATCGGCAGATTGGTAAAGTAATATAGGAGCCGGGGGAGATCCACCATTTTTGACACTGCCACGCGGCCCATTGCCGAGAGAGGTAGCGTAGTCCAGAAAGCGACTTTCGAGCGTATCCCCCTGATTGCCCTATTAAGATTGCCTTCCAGCATGTCTGCATGGGATCGGTATATATGTATGCCTAGATACTTGAAGGTGCGCTGCGCCACTGGCAAGGAGTGCGGCCCAAAGCTGATCTCCTCCGGGCGTGCATGGTCTCGGAAAAAGAAGGCGTTCGATTTTGATTCGTTAATAGTGAGGCCCGATATGCGCTCGAACCATGAAAAAATTCTTGGGATGGGGTCTAGCTCGCCCAGGAGGTCCTGCACATAGATAATTATGTCATCCGCATAAGCTGATATCAGGTGTGTAGAGTTGCCCATCAGTATCCCAAGACGGTTAACTTCTTGACGTAGCCGAAGCGCCAGTGGCTCCAGCGCTAGTACAAACAACAGTGGGGATAAGGGGCATGCATCCCTGTCGCGTGCCCCTGCATACCGGGTACTCTTGCGATGTGTCCACCTGTCCGGACTCTCGCTGTGGGGGCCTTGTACAGCAAACGCAGCCACCGAAGGTATTCGGGGGGCAACCCAAACTTTATAACAACTTTGAACATATATTCCCATGAGAGCGTATCAAACGCCTGCCGCAAATAGAGTGCAATGCAGCCAGCATTTGTATAATGTTCTAGATTAGTTGCCATTATATGGTGCAGTCTCCTAGTGTTTAAGGACGGGCTGCGCGCTGGTATGAATCCACATTGATCTATGTGTATTAACTTGTTTAAGTAGGGGAGGAGCCTACTTGCCAAAATTGTACTTAATATTTTGTATTCTGTCGCCAGAAGTGATAGCTGGCGATACCCCGTCATGTCTGTTGTATCCTTCCCCGGTTTGAGAATTGAAACTACTAAAGCCTGTGTGGTGGTATAGGGGAGGTGGCCCAATTCTAGCGACCTGTTGTATAGATTCTCTAATTGGGAAATTAAGGCCTCAGAATAAGTATCAAAGATCTCCACCGGTAGTCCGTCCAGTCCCGGTGCTTTATTACGTGGGAGCCCATTAATAGCGGCATTTATTTCAGCCCTTGTGATGGGGCCTGCTAGATTTTCTCGTGCTTCTTCAGGGAGCTGGGGATAGGGTAGGTCCGCTAAGAATGTATCTATTAGCGTGGTGTCTAATGAAGGTGGCTTACCATAGAGTTTGGCATAATATGTACAGAAGGCGTCGTTGATGCCCTGCTGGGTATACACCGTGTCGCCCCCCGGCGTGGTAATTTGACTGATTACAGTGATCGGGGGGTCTTCTCTCAATATCTTCGCTAGAAGTGTCCCCGATTTGTCTGTGTGTTTTAACTGAGTGAAGGCCCTGTAGACGATAACCCTGCGAGTCTCTAATAACTCAGCATGCTGGATACGCGCCTCTTGCAGGGGAGCCTGTTTTGTGGTGTCACTCGTCACTTCCTGTTCCAGCCCGTTCATAGCATCCTCTACTGCTTTCAAGCTTTTATGTACCTCTTGTCTTGCACCCACTGTGGCGCTGATCGCAGTTCCCCGTACTACTGCCTTGAGCGCATCCCATTCGACTAAGATCGAGGACGCAGTGTTGCCATTTTCTGAAAAGTAGTTTGTAAGTGCAGTGGACAGGGTGGAGCGGAATACGGTGTCCTCTAGCAATTGGGGCCATAGCTTCCACGTGGGGACTGGGGTGGGAATTCTGCCCCAGGTAAGGGAAATCTCTAACGGGTTATGGTCCGAAAAGGTTTTTGCTAAATATGTGGCATGTGTCACTTGCGTGGCTATGGGAAGGGAGCATAGAATTGTATCTATTCTCGTATGCAGTTGGTGAACTGGGGAGTTGAAGGAGTATTCCTGGTTTGCTAGGTTCCTCATTCTCCACACATCACACAGTGCCCACCCGTCCACCCAGCTACAGAGGGCCTCTGCTTACTTAACGGTTCCCGCTCCGTGAAGGGGGGGATGTGAGTGGGAGAGCCTAATATCCATAACTGAATTACAATCACCCCCTATGATCCATGGGTATGCCTCCCAGCCCGCTAGTGTCGTGTTTAATCCCATGAAGTATTTATTCTGGTCAAAATTTGGAGCATATAAGTTTCCCAATATGACGTGTGTACCATCTAGTGTCCCGTGGAGAAAGATATACCTTCCCTGTGCGTCTATTCGCCTTTCTAATTCTACAAACGGGACTCCATACCTGATCCAGATGGTTACTCCCCTGGCAAAAGCAGAGTAATTAGTAGAGAATATCTGCCACTTCCATTTCTTACGCATTTTTGCTGCTTCCGGTTCTGTTAGGTGTGATTCCTGCAAGAACACTATCTGCGCCTTGCGCCTGATTAGCTGTGCATGCACCCTATGTCGTTTCTGCACTGAGCCTAGACCCCGAACATTCCAAGTGACTAAGTTATGTGTCGAGCTTGTGCATTGGATGGTAGTGATGGCGTGTGTGTCCAGAGCAGGGAGTGGGGACCTCAATGTAGGACGTGTCATCAGCTGTGTGCTAGACCGCCAGAACTCCCATTGAACTACTAATACAGGGTCCAGACAGTGAACTATGCCGGGCCAAACCAAAAATACAACATGAAGAACTTTGCTGCATTTAACTAGTGCATACGCGATTAGGGGGTTGTTGCTTATGCCGGCCATGGTTAATATCCACATGTATTAGCTCAGCAGAGCCCGGGGCTAACATAAGTAACATTGCATTGTCATTTTAATCGTAGAAAAAGAATATGCATGTCTATGAGAGTGTGTGCCACCTCCACTATATTCAATAGCCACGTGGACAAATAGCACAACCGCATTCATGTCTCATTAGCCCAAAAGATCGTCTGCAGTCTGAGGCGTCACTGTGGGGAATAAAGCTAGGCTGCTCTCCGAGTCAGAGTGCACGGTGCTTCCCTCCGAGGATTCCGAATCCATGCGCAAGGCACTTTCCCTGAACGTGGTTGCTGTCGTCAGGGCTTCATCTTTGCTCCGTTGCACTTGCTCATGGGTAGGGCTGAGTGCCAGCGATTTGTTGGTGGTCTTCACATTACGGCGCGACCATCGTCCTTGTGTTCATTTGTGGCTGTTTGAGGGATTTTGAGGGGTAGCACCGGACAACGAGCCCGGGACCATGACCTCTATCCATTCCGCCACATCTTCTGGGCTCTCAAAGAAGTAAGTCTTTTGATCGTGAATAATTTTCAAACGGGCAGGGAATAAAAGCGCATATTTGAGGTTCATATCCCGTAATTTCTTTTTGACTGACTGAAAGGAGGATCTTTGACGTTGGACCATGAGGGTGTAATCAGGATATAGTGATATCTGGCAATTTTCAAATTGTATCTGGGATCGCTCCCTTGCCTTCTGAAGCAGTACATCTCGATCCTTATAGTTTAGAATCCTGACTATCAGTTGCCTTGGCGGTGCACCCACTTTAGGTCTCCCGGTAGGAATTCTGTTGGCTCTTTAAACACAAAAGAAGTCCGATAATCCGTCAGGAGCTGCATGTTCTCTGAACCACTGTTCCATGAAGGTGGCCGCATTAGGGCCCTCGCTGCATTCCGGGAGCCCAATGATGCGCACATTGTTCCATCTGGCTCTGCCTTCCGCATCCTCAACCCTATCCAGGAGGCCATTAACTTGCCGCTGTTATGTCTGAATTTGTGACATGTGCTCTTTGTGCTGGGGTAGGATCTCCTCCAGAACTAAACTGTTAGCCTTCACAGTAGTCGCCAGTTTGGTGTGGTCGGCCTTGAGCAGCGTAAAGCCGGTAGTGAGCGAGCCAATCTGCTGCTCTTTCACCCTACGGGACTCCCTGACCTCTTGTGGTATTAAATCTAGCTTGTCCGGGGGTGCCATGTCATTCGTGGGCGGTATGCAGGTGAGCGAGGGTGGGAGCGCAGAATGTTCCTGCTCGTTTGCAGGTTGCGAATTAGGGGCAGTCGCCTCCTGTAATTTCCCTTTGGGTCGCCCCATGATTCTCAGTGGACTCCCCACTAGGCCTGCTGCTGGCGGAGGGCTGGTGCCTCTGTTGTTGGACGATTTTTTTCTCGTACTTAGCCCGTCGAAGTCGGCTACTATATTGTAGTCACCCAAGCTATTTCCGGTTTATGGTGTACCGAACTCCTTAGTGCGCCCCTGCTCAAGGTTTGTGTTTGAACTTGCTTCGATGGAAATAGCCGGAGCCCAGCCTCACCGCTACACAGCCTAGTATGATTGCGCTCTCTACAGCTCAGCTCCGTACTTCAGACATGCAATGTACTTAGGAACTGGGGGGGGCCTTGCCAGCAAGTCTCAGACCGGGTATTGCTCACGTTATTCCCGTTGCAGGGTTCCAGTGATGATGCCCCCGTCTATTCCCACTTCCACTTAAGCCCCCTGACAGAGCGTGCTGCTCGTTATAGGCCTCTAGTTGCCTGCACTGTACCGCTCATAAGTCGTTATTACAGGCGTCTTGCGGCGAATCTCTGTGGTGCATCAGCCCTCCCGTTGCTTGTCTGCATTCAACTCTCCTCCTCGTAACCTTCAATTATGGCAGGAGCGTGCTCCGATGGGGCCGGGGCCAAAGAGAGCGCCGATAACACGAAGCCGGTCCGACCAGAGGTGACGCCGCCCTCACCTGCGCAGCCCGGCACTCCCGCTGTTCACCACCGGGCTCGGGGCAGAGCCGCTCAAGTCGCTCCTGCCACACCAGACAGGGGGGTGGGCCAGGCAGGAGACTCTGAGAAAGAGCAGCCAGCCCCCCCCCCAGTCATCCTCACCTGTTGAGCCGCTCCGATCGATTGGTGGGAGGCTGACTCCTCACAGCACACTAGGGGGAAGCACAGGCCCAGGCGGGCGGCACAATGAAATTCCAGCGGCAACCGCGTAGGTCAGGCCACGCGCCATCGTCATCCAACTTAGTAGCCCCACTCGAACTCCAGAATCGCCCCGCAGGGGTCCCAGCTTACAAAGGGGGGCGGGGGGAAGAGATCCGTTACTCTGTGCGGCCATCCAGTGGCGAGGGCCGTCCTCACTGGCGCCCCCGGAACTTGCTGCGGGCAGGTGCCACCGCGGGTGCCCCGGGTCTCCAACACGTACGGCAGGCCGCACACTCAGTCATCCGGAGGGCAGCGGGGCGTCCAGGAGGCGTCCGCCCCACTCGATCCTCCCCAGGGGACCACAGCGTCTCTCCTGAAGAACTCACTCCGTATCACGCCGCTCCCGGCCTCGCCCCCTCAGCGAAGGACGGCTGCCGCACAGGCCCCGCTTCTGTTTTCTCTTGTTACGATGGCAGTGTCGGTCCCCCAATCTACCTGCGGGCTGGTCCCGACCACCCCACTGCTCAGTTTTGCCAAGTGGAACTCGATGGAGCGCGGCACATGGCAATGACACAGGATTGTGTTGCCCGGGCTCCGGAGCTTCCTTAAGCTGTGTCTGCCATGTTCGGCGGTTACCCACGCCCCTCGAGGAATTGTTAGATACTCTACCTCCACCCCCATACGCCCGCAGAGAATATACCCTGCCATGCCCCAGCCTCAGTCATCCGTTTCCTCTGTCACTGCTGTTTCTGTTTCTTCTGCTATTGATCAAGCTGCTTCGGCCACAGCGCCTCCTGCTCTTTCTTTGACTTCGCCTTCTGCAGCTACGATGACTGCCAGTCTCCCTGTTATGCCTAGTGTTTCGGCATCTCTCTTTCTCCAGCCCTTACACCTACGTCACAGCTGGCAGCGACGTTGGTGCCTGTTACGTCTGTTGTTCCTACATCCCTGTTCCTACATCCCCCGGCATTACTGAGCCTCGGAAGCCCATACGTGGACTGGGGGACAGAGACTGGGCGACAGCTAGGGAGCGACTGGGGCGGATATTGATATGATCTGATGTGGGAGATGAAGAGAAAAGGGTGGTAGCCAATCAGGCTGCCCAAGGGGTCCGTAGCCCCATTTATAGTGTGGAAGATGTGTGGAGTGTGCACTTGTCGGCTACTTTGATTGGACTGTGGGAACAGTGTTTCAATGATGTAGCACCCCAGATTATTTATGATGTTAGGGATCATGTATATGCTGCCGATATGACACCTGGCTGGTCGCTTATCGAGGTAGGCTGCTTGAGAAGAGCCTGAAGAAAGTATCCCAGTTTCCGATGAGGGAAGTCCATCCCATATATCACCCTGAACTACCGGAGCTACGGGATCAGCAGAATACCGTTATTAGACCAAGGGTAGAGGCCTGTTTCCAAGAACAATGGGTTTATACTCCATGGAAAAGGAGTGAGGTTTTGTCCCTTACGACTCAGTTACCCGACCCTAGGAAAACTCCTGCATATTATAAGGAATTGACAGAGGCTGCTTCATCGACAGTGATGACGCTTGCGGATATTGAGATGTTCTTTGGTTTACTGGTGCCCGTTGATATTTGGAGACAGGTGCACACACAGGACCATGTTGTGGAATTGGATGGTACCGGGGATCAGATTAAAGCATGGGACCAGGAGAGGAAGCCTGGTGAGAAGCCTCAGGCCGAGATACTAGCTTTGCCTGGCCGAATTATTACGTATATGCATTCTCTTATTCCACCGAGAAGGGTAGATTGGGACAAGTTAACGGCATGTCGTCAGAAGAAAGATGAAAGTATGTCTGATTTTTTCACTCGGTTTGAAGGTGTGTTTTGGGGATTTTAGCGGACAGGATTTGTCGGTGGAGAGAGGTGTCCGATTGTTCGTTAATAGATTTGTTACCAACCTGCTTCCTAAGATCGCGACTCGGTTACAGGCCTCGGAGAGCACTTGGACTACCTCCTCCCCTTCTGTGATCTTGAGTATGGCACAGTATTATGAGCACAGGGAAAATGAGGATAAGGAATTGAAGACGAAGGTGTTGTTGCAGCAGGCTTCTCGAGGGAATGGTGGAGGACGGGGTGGTATGGCCCGACAACTTCCTCGTACTAGCCGGAATACTCCGCCTGTAGGGCCGAATCAGTGTGTGTATTGTAAAGAGGAGGGACATTGGGGTAGCGAGTGTCCGGTGTTGTTGCAGAAAGTCGCGGCCCCTAGAGGACGAGGTTCTCGTGGATGGGGTCGTGGAGCTAGTGGACAGGACAGAGCTCAGCATGCTGCCGCCTCACAGGATCGTCTGGATAGTAACTGCTTTGATGACAATAGGGACGGACAGTATTATCACGATGACTATAACCTGGACGAGGTGACGGGGATGTCTCACAGCTAGGACAGCCAGGGACAGGGTGAGGGACCAGTTCAGATACCTGTAGATCAGCGCGGTCCTTACGTTACTGCAGATTTGCATGGCTCCGCTAAGGAATTTTTGGTGGATGCAGGTGCAATGAATAGCTCTATTTCTCATTCACTGGTCCCCGGGGCAGCTCTGTCTGGCCATAATAATGTTTCGGTAGGATTTTCTGGTGTACCGGTTGTGAGCCCCATTTCCAAACCTCTTACACTGACTATAGGTCCTTTTACTGTAGATTCGCCATTTTTGTTGCATCTAATTGCGGAGAAAATCTGATGGGCTTAGATTTGTTAAACAAGTTGCATGCAACCATTTATTGTTCCCCGGAAGGTGTTTACATGACGATGGGTCCCAATGTGGTCAGCACTAAGCAGTGTCTGTCCAAATATGTGTCCCTCCCTGTTGAGTTTACGGATGTGCCGCCCACGTTGTGGGCAACGGGTGACACGGATGTAGGACTATTGCAGATACACCCAGTTTCCATTAAAATTAAAGACCATGCCATTTTGCCTCATATTCCTCAGTACAAAATACCGCAAACAGGGGAACGTGCCCTGTTGCAGATTATACAGGACCTGATTAAGTCAGGAGTTGTTGAAGAGACAACTGCTAATGTGTGTAATAGCCCTATACTTCCCATTCTTAAGAGGGCACCTTCGGGTTCCTCTGATGATCATCCAGATGTTTATCGTTTTGTGATTGACTTGCGCGAAGTTAATAAAATAGTAGTTCCTGAGTTCCCGGTGGTCCCTGACACTACTGCCCTTTTGACGATGATTACTCCTACTGCTAAATTCTTCTCACTCATTGATCTAAAAAATGCATTCTTCAGTATTTCGATTGATCCAGATAGCAGGTACTTGTTCCGTTTTACACTAGCTGGCAGAAGCTTTAGATTCTGTCGAGCTCCTCAGGGCTATACTGAGAGCCCTGGTATATATAGTCAAGCTTTAAAAGCCCAATTGGACTCCCTTGCGCTTCCCTCGGGTAATGTATTGCTCCAATATGTAGATGACCTTCTCATCGCTTCTGACACTGAAAAGGGTTGCAAAGACAGTACGGTTAAATTGTTGTTGCATTTGGCACACCACGGACATAAAGTGTCCCTTTCCAAATTTCAATATTGTCGACAGGAGGTCACCTACTTAGGTCACCTACTGTCGAAGGAGGGTAGGAGATTGACCCCTGAGCGCATCAGTACCATTGTTAAAATGCCTATCCCTAAAACTCGGAGAGATGTGCGTGCTTTTATTGGCATTACTTCATATTGTCGTCAATGGATCCCTGACTACTCGTTATTAGCAAAACCCCTGCTTGCACTAACCACTAAAGATGTGCCTGAACCCTTGCCTTGGATGCCTGAATGTCAGCAGTCTTTTGAGCAATTAAAAGTTGCGCTTTGCTCTGCGCCTGTGCTTGGTACGCCTGACTATGCGCAGCTGTTTGTGCTGTACGTACACGAGACGGCTGGCTGTGCGCGTTCTGTCTTAACACAGGCCTTTGGAGGTAAGCAACGGCTGTGTGCTTATTTTTCTGCTCTTCAAAACCCTGTCGCAAGAGCCCTCCCGAGCGGTCGCGGCTGTGGCCGTCTCTATAAGGCAATCAGCTAGGCTCGTACTTGATACTGACCTCACAGTCATGGTGCCCCATGCTGTGGATACTCTTTTGAATAAGACCAAGACACAGCATCTCACTAGTGCACGTCTGACCGGTTAGGAGCTAACTCTCTTGGCACCACATGTCACAATTCAAAGATGTGCCACTCTGAACCCAGCCACGTTGCTACCCCTCCCTTCTGCGAGTGAGGAAATTGACATACATGATTGTATCTTCCAGACTGAGGAAGAGACGAAAGGACGGGTAGATCTGACTGATGTTCCCTTATCTGACCCCCAAGGGGAACTATGTCGATGGCTCTTGTTTTAAGTTACCAGATGGCACTACAACCACCGCATACGCAATCACAACACTGTGCACGGTAGTTGAGACATCACGAGTTCCCTATCAGTCGGCCCAAGCTGCAGAGCTCGTTGCCCTTGTTCGAGCCTGTGAGTTGAGTGAGGGACTGGCTGTCAATATCTATACTGACAGTCCGTATGCCTTCTTCGGAGTCGCCCATAATTTTGGACGGCTCTGGGCAGAGAGAGGGTTTCTCACTTCCCATGGGTTGAAGATCTAGCATGGCCCCCTTATACATAGGCTTTTGTCGGCTTTGACACTCCCCAAGAAATTAGCGATAGTAATGTGCATCGCCTACAAGAAAATTACTGACGATGTGGGTAAGGGGAATGCCTTTGCAGACCAGACAGCTACGGAGACAGCCCGGACGAAGATGAAAAGGATGTTTGTAGCAGGTCCCGCTAGGTGGGTGCCCGAGGTCACTATGTTTGAGGAGATGCTGGAGAGTGTCATGGAGATACAAAGTGAGGCAACAATTGAGGAATTAGCAATATGGCAGGAAAGCACAGCACGTTTGGATGAGGAGGGGTGTTGGACTGATAAGTCGGGGAAACAGAGATGGATGCTACCAGATGCATTTTTCTTCCCTTAGTCACCATGGCGCATGGGCCAGCTCATATCAGTGCTAAAGAAATTTCTAAGTTGCTAGATCCTGTATGGCAAAATTATAATATCCCAAAGACTGCTGCTCATTTGGTCAAATATTGTATGGTGTGCATGATGCACAATCCTGGAAAAGGTACCCCTACGCCACCTGGTAATTTTGCACCTCCCACTTTCCCTTTTGAGGTCCTCCAGATAGATTATATAGAGATGGATCGAGTCAATAATTTGAAATATGTGTTAGTGGTTGTTTGTGCATTCAGTAAATGGGTCGAGGCCTATCTCACGAAAGAAAACACAGCCATAGCGACTGCAAAGGTACTCCTGAAGGAGTTCTTTCCTCGCTTCGGCTTGCCTCGTTTGATTTGGAGTGATAATGGAAGCCACTTTAATGCTAAATTAATTCAGTTAGTTTGTGAGGGACTACATATCAGACAGAAGTTTCATGCCGCAAACCACCCCCAGTCAGTAGGTTTGGTTGAGATGTTCAATGGTACTCTCAAACTGAAATTGGCAAAGATTCGGGAGACCACAGGGTTGCAGTGGCCAGATGCTTTACCATTAGCCCTTTTGTCCACAAGAACCGCAGCGCATTCTAGGACAGGACTTTCACCCTACAAGGTTGTGTTCGGGCACCCGGCAAATGTCTGGGGCGTCCCGCGTCCTCGTAGATTTTCTGGAATTGAATATCCTCTGTTAGTGGACTATCTGTATGAGTTAACTAAAAGTCTGCATTCTATTCACCAACAGATCCAGGATTCTCTCCTGCCAGTACCTGAGGGGCCAGGACATGATATTTGGCCTGGTGATTTTATTCTAATCCGGAATTTCCAGAGGAAGAGGAACTTTGAGCCGAGGTGGAAGGGACCAGTCCAGGTCCTCCTTGCCACCCGCACTGCAGTGAAGGTCACCGGCCGAAAGAACTGGATTCATAGTCAACACTGCCACAGAGTGCCTCTACCCTTGCCCTATGATCAGTGGGTCAAGGAAGGAATAGGGGACTCGGAGTGGGAGCAAGTCCCATGATTTGTCCCCTTTTCGGATGCCAAGCTCACATGGACCCAAACGGAGGCTTAGAACAATGAGGTACTAAATGCAGCAGTGCCCCAAAGATCAAGGCTATTCAAGAGCCCTTTTCCACTGGTCCCTCTGTGTCTGAGCCCTTTTTTACTGACCCCTCTGTGCCTGGAGTAGCTAGGTACAATTTGCGCCCCGACGGAGGAACAGTGCACCAAAGGAGAAGTCAGATTAGCAGGGATGGACTGCGCAAGTCAGGGTGTACTTTGCTTATAGTACCAACGGTAGTTTAGAGAGAGGCGAGATTGGTGCATTGTTCGGACATTGGACAGGATAGATCGAACGTGCTCCCCTGGAGGGGGGTACATTATCCTATGCGACATGGGATTTCTTCAAGAGCTAGGACTGAGCAGCTCCACCACCGGTGCTCAAGAGCGCCAACGTTGATGAACAATAGGAGTCTACCAGTGAGGCTCAGACGGACACTGGGAACACTTGCCCCCTTTTGTCATCAGTTCCATTGCATTCCCTTTCCCTTGCTTTACAATGTATCCATTTGGTCGGCCCATTACTGAGGAAGAACAGCCCTTTGCACCTCCGCGTCCAGAGCGGGGTTGGTCCACGAAAAGTAAAGTAGTTTTTGCATCAATAGTTGTTATTACACTAATAATTGTATTAGGGATATCCTACTTCCTGGATGAGAAGGATCCTGTTGATTCCCTGGTTGGTACAACACCTGTTCCCCCTGAACACGTTTGTTACTTTGACTCCTCACAAAGGAGAACACCGCAAGACTTACGCTGATAATGTTTTTATACAAATGTTGCATCAAGCTCATAATGTATCTAACATGACGAATTGTTGGGTCTGCGGGTTGCTTCCATCAGTTACTCATAAGAGAGACAATTTATTGTCTATGCCTTTGTCATACCTTGGAAGTTGTGAGGGCTGGTTCGAATTGCTTGTAATGGTACACCACCATTTCCACCACCACTCCCGTCAGGTTATGACCCCTGCTGATTCTAACACTGTGACTGATTATATACGTTTCCATCATGGGTTTATTCCCATAGGTAAGGCAGGATTAAACATCTCTGGTACTTTGTCCTCAAACTCTTGTATGCGCAAATATTATAAGGTGAAGAATAGCCCATGGCTTCAAATGGAAATGGCTGATTTCCAGACATTCAATACATCTGAGTACTTCCGCTCCTTCCAAGACCGTAATGTGACTAGGGATAAGCCAATACCGGTGTCAGTGGTCCGCTCCACAGCTGCTTTCTGTGTTCAGGGAAGGGGGGAGGTGTAGAGGTGGGGGACATCAAATGTAATTTTACCTTCCCACTTAGCATGATTAATAGTCCACCGTTGATTTTGCCCCCCTAATGTCTATTTCGTTTGTAGATCCCAAGCTTATGTCTGGCTTCCTAGGGGATGGTCTGGCAGGTGTATGCTCTCTTTTCTTCTTCCCCCAGTGTATGTCGCTCCGCCCAATTACCATAAAGACCATCAGCTGCAGCACAGGAGTGTATACTTGTCCCGAGTGAGAAGGATTATTGACACAAAAGATATAGATCAGACAGATACCACTTTGCAACAGTTCGAGGATGCCATGAAGGGTATTGTACCCTTTTGGGGCCCCATGTCCAATAGCCTTAATATTCGTCGGCTCACAAGAGTTGTAGAAGGGGTTATTAATACAACAGCAGGGATTCTGACCAATATTACTGCTGAGCTCCAGGCTACGAGGCTTGTTACTTTACAAAACCGGATGGTGTTGGACATCATCCTTGCTGATCGGGGAGGAGCCTGTCAGGTAATTGGCAGTAGCTGCTGCATATACATACCTGACCACGCCCCCAATGTATATGCTGCCTACATAAATTACCCAGACTCTCCTCTGACATTCACCAGGAAAACGGTACTTGGACCCTATCTGGGTAGTTCTGGAGTCTGTTTACGTCCTGGGGTTGGAAGATCCTTGCTTTCCTAGCTGTAGTCGCTGGCATTTTCCTCACCTGTTGCATCTGTATACAATGTCTCCCGGCCTGTTGCTCTTATTGTGTTACACTTCTCACCCCAAAGCAGAAGACGCCCATCCATGATACCCATGCTGTGATTATGACTCAGAAAGAAATAGACAGTTTTATGCAGATAGACAAGGGTGTATTTGAGGACTCATTTTCCCTTGATGCTGAATACATGGATTGCTCTGAATTCTGAAGATCATTTGTTATATACATGCCATGCCACATTCCATATTCTCTCAACTTTAAATGGTTAGCTTCTGCTAAAAGGGGAGTCTGTTGGAATAGAAATGCTTTTAGCAGAATTCTCTATGCATTGTACGACTTAAGTTAGCATTCGCTGCACCATTTTGTATTCAGCCGCAATTTTGAGCCATGATCGAAACTAACTTCTGTCTCACTCTGTCTGCCTCAGCAGAAAGCAGCTGCGATATTTTTTTTGTATTTCTCCAAGGTTGAGCTTCGCTGTACTAATGAATAGACTGTTTTTGTCATCACATACCTTTCTCACTAGATAGGCCTGCTCCCACCCTTAGAGCGGTGGGCGCAGGCAGGGTAACCTTGACGCTGAGATAGCATGTACCCGGTCCCAGGATTGCAGCGCATCCTTCTGAATCTCCTTTGTTCACCAGCTACCAACTGGAAAAGTCCAGTCTGGGCGTGTCTTTAGTGGTTCTGACGATGTACATTATGTGTTACCATGTTGGCAGAAGTCAGTCCCTATGCAGCAATCTAAGGAGGCTGGTCAGACTGGACTCCACTCGAGTGTACTTATAATAAATACCTTTGGTTTGTATTCTCTACTGTCTGACCGACTCCTCATTTGTATGGAAGGCTGAGAGGTGGTCGCGAGTGACCAAAGTGACCCTAAACGGGCCACTTCCGTCAATATGCAAATCAGTCTTGACCCTGTGCCTCATGGGAACAGTCCAGCCTGAACTTCCAAGCCAGGTCTTCCCTGGACCGGAAACACGCATCCTGGACCGGTTTCGGGGTAACACCCCTCATCAGCCAGGCTAGCTTGAATCCAGTGGCAAAGTGAGCAAGGGACCCACGTCTGGGCATACCCTGCCAACTTAGGGTGAACAAAGTAAACACAAGGAGATGATGAACAGAGCGCTGAAACTTTTCAGACACTTGCCCCCCGTCACAGATCTGGGTTGTAATCCATCATTGTTCTTTAGCTCACTTCGCCACCCCAGCTCAGACCCAGCTATATGCAAATCAGTCTTGGCCCTGTGCCTCATGGGAACAGTCCAGCCCAAACTGCCAAGCCGGGTCTTCCCTGGACTGGAAACAAGCATCCTAGGACCGGTTTCGGGGTAACACCCCTCATCAGCCAGGCTAGCTTGAATCCAGTGGCAAAGTGAGCAAGGGACCCACGTCTGGGCATACCCTGCCAACTTAGGGTGAACAAAGTAAACACAAGGAGATGATGAACAGAGCGCTGAAACTTTTCAGACACTTGCCCCCCAGTCACAGATCTGGGTTGTAATCCATCATCGTTCTTTAGCTCACTTCGCCACCCCAGTTCAGACCCAGCTATATGCAAATCAGTCTTGACCCTGTGCCTCATGGGAACAGTCCAGCCCAAACTGCCAAGCCAGGTCTTCCCTGGACCGGAAACAAGCATCCTGGGACCGGTTTCGGGGTAACACCCCTCATCAGCCAGGCTAGCTTGAATCCAGTGGCAAAGTGAGCAAGGGACCCACGTCTGGGCATACCTTGCCAACTTAGGGCGAACAAAGCAAACGCTCTTGTCAGGTTCGTAAGTCATTATCCAGGTGCACTCTTCATGACAGAGAGAAGATTCGCCTTCAGGGAGCAGAGGAGCGGAGAAAGCAGAAGGCACAGTCTTCAGGTGGGACCTCAGGGTGAGGAGAGGGTCAGTCCTCTACCAGGGCTCTGTCATTAGCCTCTGGGGGGGCTTTACAGAAGAAAAAGAGCTGAAAAACGCTGCCGGTCCCAGTCGACGTCGAGGACTATGACGTTGAGGAGGTGCAGCACTGACCTGTTCACCGTCTACCCACATGTCAACGCTGAAGAAACACCGACGATCTAATACATGTGTGCCATGCCTACAACCCACTGCCTATGGTATAGGTAAGACACCCCTCTAGCTGGGTGCACTATACCACTGGTGAGGGTAGAGGTGCATGAGCCCTGCACCCCTACAGTGTGTAAGTCCATTCTTAGACAGTGTAAGTGCAGTAAAGCCATAAAGAGTATATGGTCTGGGAGTTTGTCATTACGAACTCCACAGCACCATAATGGATTTACTGAATTCTGGGTAGTTTGGTATGAAACTTCTCAGCACATTAAACCCACACTGATGCCAGTCTGGGATTTAATGCCAATAGCACTCAGAGGGCATCTTAGAGTTGCCCCCTGAAAAATGACATAACTCTAGTGTCCTGGCTGAGTGGCTGCTCGCCAGCTGCCACCCCCAGACAGGTTTCTGGACCCCTGGGTCGAGAGCCTCCTGCTCTCAGGGACTGAAACAAAGCACATCCTGGGTAGAGGTGCCAAGCCTCCTCCCCCAAGATGGGCAGGGTCCACGAAGCGGAAGCTTCAAAGGCGTGCCACCTTTGTGAGCTGACCCAGCCATTTGCTGTCCCAGCAACTGGCCCCCACCGGTTCTAACCCCCTCTTTGGGAGGGAGAATCGGCAGGAAAACCAATATAGTAGGAGAGGTGTGCCCACCTTAGCCAACTTCACCTCTCAGGTGGGGAAGGCGAGGCACAACTTAAGGCCCCCTGCCACTGGAGGGTGGCATAATAGAGGGTGTACCGACCCCAAGGAAGGGACCCATTGGTCCCAACCTGTACCTACCTGAAACACCCCTAAATGTAGTATTTAGGGGCAACCCCGAACCTTGCCTCCTCAGATAAGCAAGAAGAAGGACCGAAGAGCTGTGCTGAAGGAAGAAGAGGAGGACACCAACTGACTTGGCCCCAGCCCTACCGTTCTGTCCCGACCTCGACCTGCTGCAGCGGAATCCCGGCATGTCCTGCAGCCAGCAGCCCCCCAGAACCCGGAGGACCTGCCCTGCCTTCCCTACAAAGACTCTGTCTCCCCTGAGCACTGGACTTGCTAACAAACCAGACTCTGGCTCCGGCCGAATCTGCGAGTCTGCACCACTCTACACCCGATGCCCACGGCCTGAGTTCGAGTGGCCCAACACCACGAGGAGGTCCCCGAGCGATCCTGACCTACGTTGAGCCTCCCGACAATGCCTGCAGCCTCTATCTGGAGGGTCCCCACGACCGGAGCTGGTAAAGAACGACGCCTAAAGACACCCCTGCACCCGACGACCCACGGTCTTGGGTGGCCCAACCGATGGTGTCCAGGCCACTCCCAGCATCCCAACTTACCTGTCCAAGCAGTGGTCACCTCCAGGAAGCATCCTGGCCCGAACCTGCAGTGTTTGTTCCGACCACAGATCTCCCATTGAAAACAACAGGGCACCCGACGCCGATCCAGCACCCTGCACTCGGCCGGCCCTGTGCAGCTGTGGGTGCACCTTGACTTCTAACTTGGATCCCCCTTTGCCCTGAGCTTCACCCTAGGAGCTTTGCTCCCTCAAACCTGTGGCTTGCCCATGAGCAGCCACCAACCGACAGTCTCCTAGTCCCATAGACTAACATTGGGCCTCAGCACTCTGCATCCATCCGCCATAGTGCCGCTGAGGGTGCTTTTTGAGTGCATCCTTGACCCTGGGGGAACCCTTGTTCTAACCCCAGAAACTCAACCGCCAAAGACCGATTGCTTACCTGCAAACCGATAACCTCATTTTACTCAATAGGATTGCATTGACTGTTTTCATCTGAAAAAGTTCTAAGTGTGGAGTTTAGTTTGTATGGAATCCTAAGCAACTGTGTTTTTATGAAAAACTGTTTTACTTACCTTTGTCTAGGAAATGCCCCAGTGTGATATTTAGACATATCACACTGAGTAGAAAAAGTAATCTAAAAAGTACTCTAAAGAGTAATCTGCAAAGTAATTACAAAGTAATTACAAGTATCTATTGTCTGTAAATATTCTACAAACCTGTAACAGGGTCATTCTCATTCAGCTTGCTTGTTTTGATCAACCTGCCTTGAAAAGTACAATTTTACTTACCTGTACCAAGTCCTGCTTGGTTCTAAAAATAAAATATCACAAAATAATTTTTTTTATACAAACAATTGGTCTGAGTTCAGTCTTTGAGTGTGTGACATCATTTCTTGCCTGAGTGTGTGCAGTAAATACTTAACACTGCCCTCTGATAAAGCCTTACTGCTCGCCCACACTACCACAAATAGAGAGTGAGGTATCTACTTTTACCTCTGTAAGCCTTTGGGGATCCACTGGACTCTGTGAACACTATACCTCACTTTGGTATAGTATATACAGAGCCAGCTTCCTACATCGGGGACGACTCTCTTTGGCACTCACACCAACAAAGAGATGGCCAGAATAAAAGCAGGAATGGAGACGCTGAAAGCTGTCGGCTTGGAAAAACCTAGCGAGCAACGTAAATCTTTCAGGCCCTTCCAACACCGTTATTCCTCACAGTGGGTTCAAACCCCTCATTGGTAGCCGGGTCACCAGACAGGTATACAACAGTACCAGCATTCCTATCAGCCATATCAAAAGAGGCAGGCTAGAGGATGAGCAGGCCAGCAGCTTGCATAAGAAGGCAAGCAACCCACAGGATCAAAACCCTGAATCTTTTCTTCTCCTACCCACTCTGGTAGGGGAAGCATCCAACATTACCTGGCAGAGTGGTAAAACATCTCACAAGATGCCTCAATGCTGAATATTGTTCGCAATAGATATTCTCTCTAATTCACCAGCCCTCCACCGTCCATACCTCCGAAACCATCCAGGTATCAACCGCAACAATTGCAATTGGAAGCCAACATTCTATTGCAGAAACATGCAGTGGAACCTGTACCTACTCTCCAACGAGGCATGGGGCTATATTCAAGGTTCTTTCCTGTCCAAAAAAAAAAAGACCAGAACAAGTTCAGACCCATTCTCAATCTCAAAACAGCCAACAGGTGGATTCGGCGAGAGAAGTTTCGGATGCTGGCATTACCCCAAATTTACCCTCAGTTGCACCAAGGAGTTGGCTCTGCGCCATCGACATTCAAGATGCATACTTTCACATAACAATTACCAGAAAGCATCGCAGGTTCGTAGTGGGGCACAACCACTATCAGTACAGAGTGCTTCCATTCGGCCTGAAGTCAGCACCCAGAACTTTCTCCAAATGCATGGCAGTGGTTGCTGCCCATCTCCGGAAACACAAAGTGTTCTTCTATCCCCTATCTAGACGATTGGCTGATCAACATCTCAGGAGGCTCAGCTTCACTTCAGTTGGGCTTGCGCTCTCCTTCAAAGGCTGGGCCTTCATGTCAACCATGCAAAGTCGACCTCTGTCCCAGTGCAATTCCTGCACTATCTGGGTGCCTCCATCGATACCCTCCGGGCAAGCGTGTGTCCTTTGGAACAGAAACGCTTATCGATCCTTCGGAAGGCTCAGAATCTCATGACAGTCTCTCATCCCACTGTAAGGAAAGTCTCCTCTCTCCTCAGCTCACTGGCTTCCTGCATTTTTCTCACGCCAAATGTACATCTCCACATGAGACCCCTATATGAGTGCCTCGAAGACCTGTGGGACCAATGGACTGCAATTGGGAAGAAAGGATACAATTGTCTCAGAATGCCCAGCGGTCTCTCAAATGGTGGTGCTATCAAACTAATCTTCTACAAGGGTTTCCTTTTCACAGGGAGATACCTCCTCGGACCAAAGTCACGAATGCCTCGCTCCTAGGATGGGGAGCCCACATGGACCACCTTCAAATCAAGGGCAAGTGGTCACAGAGGAAGTCCACATACCACATCAATCTCCTGGCTCTACGGGCAGTTCATCTGGCGCTGAAAGCCTTTCAGCCATCGTTCAACTCCAACTCCCTGGTTGTTCAGACGGAAAATACAGCAACGATGTACTACCTCAACAAGGAGGGAGGGACGAGGTCCAGGCCCTTGTCTCGGGAAGCCCAGACAATCTGACAGTGGCTTCTGGCCAGGAACCTCACGATCACTGCGGCTCACCTCCCAGGTGTTCAAAATGCTCAGGCAGACTCCCTCAGCAGACTCCTCCAAGAAAATCATGAGTGGGTCTTAAACTACTACGTGGTCCACAATATCTTCAGAAGGTGGGGCACTCCGGATATCAACTTGTTGGCCATTACAGAAAACAGCAAATGCCAAAACTTCGCATCAAGGTACTTCCAACCGGGAACGCTGGGGAATGCTCTATGGATCAACTGGTCTGGCAAATTTCTCAACGCCTTTCCACCAGTTCCCCTGATCCCAGCAGTCCTCATCAAGCTGTCTGATTTGAGGACTGTTAGAAATGGGATTTTTGGTAGGCTAGGGCTTGTGCCAAAGTCAGGCAGAAACCACCACTCTAGTCAGGATAAGGGAGTTGCACTCCTAAAATAATGCCTGCTCACCCCCCTTGGTAGCTTGGCACGAGCAGTCAGGCTTATCTTAGAGGCAGTGCGTAAAGCATTTGCACATAACCAACAGTAATACAGTGTAAGCACTACAAAAGGACACCACACCAGTTTAGAAAAATATCCAATATTTTTATATACTTAAGTCAAGACCAAAAACAATAAAAATCCACAATACAGTACTTAAAAATCTTCAGTTATCCAAATATGCTTGAAAAACAGTTCCTTGATGCCGATAGCTCCGTCCAGGGCTATCACGGTGTCGTGAGCAAACAAATCCAAACAGTTCTGGCTGACCGCGGTGTCGCGGGCCAGCTATGGTGTCTGGAAGACCCGCAAACAGTACCTTTTAGAAATGCAGGGCGTTGGCGACCTCTCGTTGAGCTTCCGAAAGCACGGCGTCCGCAGGCGTCGGTTCCGGAGGTCGGTGCAGGAGTCATCGGGGCCCTCGAAGTCGCACGCGTTGCAGATCGAACTCCTCTCTGTTGAAGTCAGGAGCGCTGGCGTCGGCAGGCGTTGGGTGCTGCGGTGCGAAGTGCAGCGGTGCGGTACCCTCAGGTCGCGGTGCAAGCAGCGGCTCGGTGGCGGCATCAGATGGCGTCATCGGTGAGACCAGGGTCGCGGTGCGAAGTGAATGTGGTGCTCGTCGCAGTGCTGGCAAGCAGCGGCGGCGTCGTTGCTGAAGTGCTGTCGTCGGCTGATGAACTGGAGACGATGGTGCCGGCGTCGGTAGGCCAAGGCTGCGGTGCGGGATGAGGGCAGTGCGTCGTGTAACTTTACGAGCGTTGCCCTCGAACCACGGTGCAAGCAGCGGCGTAGATTTCGGTGTGGATCGGCGTCGTCGGGGGATACCAAGGTGTCGTCGTGAAGCGAGGCAGTGCGGAGTGCGGTGCCCACATGTGTGCAAAACATTTCAAATTTCTCTCAAATATAGTGTGCTGGCACCTTTTTCACTACAGAATGAAGACTTCGTCCAGTGTAGTCTATGTACTTAGGCTGCATTATTTCTCTCTCTCTTAAGTGTCTTTACAGGCGAATAATATCCACTTAAGAAGATATATCTAGAAGAAGTGCTCCGGGGTCCCTGCACATAGGGGGACTATTCAAGTACTTATTGTAGGAAGCTGGCTCTGTATATACTATACCAAAATGAGGTACAGTGTGCACAGAGTCCAGTGGAACCCCAAAGGTAGGCAGAGGTAAAAATAGATAGCACCTCACTCTCTATTTGTGGTAGTGTGGGCGAGCAGTAAGGCTTTATCAGAGGGTAGTGTTAAGCATTTGTTGTACACACTCAATCAGCAAATGATATCACGCACTCAAAGACTGAACTCAGACCAATTTTGTTTGTATGAAAATATTATTACGTTATTTTATTTCTAGAACCAAGTTAAACCTGGCACAGGTAAGTGAAATAAATGCTTTGCAAAATCTTATGCAGTGTTTTACGATTGAATGCAAGTTCAAAATGCAATTGATTGAAATACAGTTAAGTTAAAATGTCGAAATTACTTTTCAGATTACTTTTCAGATTAATTTTTAAGTTTCTTTTTCTACTCGGTGGGATATGCCTAGATATCACACTGGGACATTTCCTAGAGAAAGGGTAAGTAAAATCAGTTTTGCACAGTTGTAGTTTTTCAGGTTTTCATACACATCAACTCCACACTTAGAACAATTTTCAAGGGAAAACAGTGAATATATTCCTATGGAGAGAAATTAAGTTATTGGTTAGCAGGTAAGTACTTGGTCTTTGGGGTTGAGTTTCTGGGGTTAGAACAAGGGTTCCCCCAGGGTCAAGGATTCACTCTCAAAGCACCCTCAGCGGCACTAGGGCGGCCGGGTGCAAAGCGCTGAGGCCCGATGTTATCCAATGGGGGATAGGGGGCCTCCGGTTGGTGGCTGCTCACGAGCAGGCCACAGGGTTGTGGGAGCGAAGCTCCTGGTGTTAGGCTCAGGGAAAAGGGGGATCCGAGTTAGCACCCAAAGTACACCCGCAGCGGCGGCTGGGTGCAGAGTGCTGTTTTGATGTCGGGTGCCCTGTTGATTTCAATGGGGATTCTCCGGTTTCAACAAAGACTGCAGGCTCGGGGACGGAGATCTTCTGGAGGTGACCACCGGTTAAAGAGGTAAGTTGGGATGCCTGGGGAAGCTGGGACACCGTCGGTTGGGCCACCCAAGGCAGTGGGACTTCGGGTGCAGGGGTGTCTTAAGGCGTCGGGTTTTCTTACCAGCTCCCGTCGCGGTCGGGGGTTATCCTCCAGAAAGAGGCTGCAGGCTTTGCTGGGAGATTCGAGGCAGGTCAGAGATCACCAGATGTCGGGTCATGATCGCCAGGGAGACCTCCTTGTGGTGTTGGGCCCCTCGAACTCGGGCCGTGGGCGTCAGGTGCAGAGTGGTGCAGACTTGCGGATTTGGTCGGAGCCAAAGTCTGTGGGTGAACAAATCCGGTGTTCACAGGAGACAGTCTTTTCTGTGGAAGGCAGGGCAGGTCCTCAGGGTTCTTGAGGTTGCTGGCTGCAGGACACACCGGGATTTTGCTTCTGCAGGTTCGAGGTGGGGACAGGCAGGTACGGCTGGGGCCAAGTCAGTGGGCGTCCTCCTCTTCTTAGCTTCAGCACGGCTCGTCGGTCCTTCTTCTTCTTTTCTTCTTGGTCGGTTTTTGTCTGAGTAGGCAAGGTTCAGGGGTGCCCCTAAATACTAGATTTAGGGGTGTTACAGGTAAGTAAAGGTTGGGACCAATGGTTCCCTTCATTAGGGTGGGTACACCCCCTATTATGCCACCCTCCAGTGGGAGTGGGGCATATGCCTCATTCTGGTTGGCTGGGTCCCCCCCATCTGCAAGATGGCGGGGACTGAGAGTTGTGCTTCACCTGGCCTTCCCCACCTGAGGGGTGGGGTTGCCAAAGGTGGGCACACCTCACTTCCTCACTTGGTTTTCCCGCCGATTCTCCCACCCAAAGTGGGGGTCAGAACCTGTGGGAGCCAGTTGCTGGAAGCAGCAAAAGGCCTTGTGAAGCTCACAAAGGCGGTAAGCCTTTGAAGCTTCCCCTTCGTGGACCCTGCCCATCCTGGGGGAGGAGGCTTGGCACCTCGTCCCAGGATGTGCATTGTTTCAGACCCCTGAGAGCAGCAGGCTCTCGACCCAGGGGTCCAGAAACATGTCTGGTGGTGGCAGCTGGTGAGCAGCCACTCAGCCTGGACACTAGTGTTAGGTCGTTTTTCAGGGGGCATCTCTAAGATGCCCTCTGTGTGCATTTTTCAATAAATCCCACACTGGCATCAGTGTGGGTTTAATGGGCTGAGACGTTTGATACCAAACTTCCCGGTTTTCACTGAAGCCTTATGGTACTGTGGAGTTCGTAATGACAAACTCTCAGCACCATATACTCTTAATGGCATTACTGCACTTACAATGTCTAAGAATTGGCTTAGACACTGTAGGGGTACAGGGCTCATGCACCTGTACCCTCACCACTAGTATTGTGCACCCAGTTAGAGGGGTGGCTGATCTATGCCAGGGCAGTGGGTTGTAGGCAAGGCACACAGGGATTTGTGCCATGTCGACTCTTCACTTTGTTCTGCACCAAAACATGCAGCCTGCAAAGGCAGTGTGTGTGTGTAAAGGTACAGTGCATCTAAGGGTGGCACAATAATTGCTGTAGCACTTAGAGGCCTTCCCTGGCCACAGTGCACTTGGTACCTGTGATACCCTTTACAAGGGGCTGACCTGTGGCCAGAGAGTGCCAATTGGGATATGTTTTCAATGCAGTTTTAGGGAAAGAACATAGGCCCTGGGTACCTGTTTGGCAGGAGCCCAGGGCACACTCAGTCAAAGTACATCAGCTGTTTAGCAAAAAGTGGGGGCAACCATACAAAAAGAGGGCACTTTCTTACACAACCCCTCCCCCCCCAAACAAAAGAGGATGAGACTAACCTTTTCCTAGCAAGTCTTCATTGTCTAAGTGGAAGAACCTGGAAAGTCCATCTGCATTGGCATGGGCAGTCCCAGGTTTGTGTTCCACTATAAAGGCAATTCCCTGTAGGGAGATGGACCACCTCAACAGTTTAGGATTCTCACCTTTCATCTGCATTAGCCATTTGAGAGGTCTGTGGTCAGTTTGAACTAGGAAGTGAGTACCAAATAAGTATGGTCCCAGCTTCTTCAGGGACCAAACCACAGCAAAGGCCACCCTCTCAATGGCACTCCAATGCTGCTCCCTGGGGAGAAGCCTTCTGCTTATAAAAGCAACAGGTTGGTCTTTGACTTTGTCATTGGTCTGGGATAGGACCGCTCCTATCCCTAGCTCAGAGGCATCAGTCTGCACTATGAACTGCTTGGTATAGTCTGGAGCTTTGAGAATTGGTGCTGAGCACATTACTTCTTTCAGGTCGTCAAAAGCCTTTTGACAGCTAACTGTCCAGTTTACCTTTTGGGGCATCTTCTTGGAGGTAAGTTCTGTGAGGGGAGTCACAATGGACCCATATCCCTTCACAAACCTCCTGTAGTACCCAGTCAAGCCAAGGAATGCCCTGACTTGGGTCTGGGTTGTTGGAGCTGCCCAGTACAGGATGGCCTGGATCTTGGGCTGTAAGGGTTGCACTTGGCCTCCACCAACAAGGTGGCCCAAGTATACCACAGTTCCCTCAGCTATCTAGCATTTGGATGCCTTGATAGTTAGGCCTGCAGGTTGCAGGGCTTTTAAAACCTTCCCCAGGTGGATCAGGTGATCCTGCCAGATGGAGCTAAAGACAGCAATATCATCTAGATATGCTGCACTAAATGACTCCAATCCAGCAAGGACATGTTCACCAACCTTTGGAAGGTGGCAGGGGCATTCTTTAAACCAAAAGGCATAACAGGAAATTGATGATGCCCATCAGGTGTGGAGAATGCAGTCTTTTCTTTTGCTCCTGGTGCCATGCCAATCTGCCAGTACCCTGCAGTTAAGTCAAAGGTACTTAGAAATTTGGCTGCACCTAACTTATCCATCAATTCATCAGCTCTTGGGATAGGGTGAGCATCTGTCTTGGTGTCAGAGTTGAGCCCTCTATAGTCCACACAGAACCTCATTTCTCTCTTTCCACCCTGTGGATGAGGTTTGGGGACTAGAACCACTGGGCTTGCCCAGGGGCTTTCAGAGGGTTCAATAACCCCTAGCTCCAGCATCTTGCTGACTTCAGCTCTGATGCTCTCCTTAACCTGATCAGACTGACAATAGATTTTGTTTTTGACAGGTACACTGTCCCCAGTGCCACATCATGGGTACACCAGTTTGTCTGACCAGGGCTTAAGGAAAAGTGCTTCGCATACTGTTGCAAGACTTGCTTGCAGTCAGTCTGCTGTTGGGCAGTGAGGGTGTCTGAAAAGACAACTCCATCCACTGACCCATCTTTGGGGCTGTATGAGAGTAGGTCAGAGAGAGGTTCACTCTCTGTCTCCTGATCCTCATCAGTCACCATCAGCATGGTGATGTCAGCCCTGTCATGAAAGAGCTTCAGGCGGTTCACATGGATCACCCTTTTGAGGGTCCTGCTTGTGCCAGGTCAATCAAGTAGGTGACCTCACTTTTCTTTCCTAAGATGGGGTAAGGGCCACTCCATTTGTACTGGAAAGCCCTTGCTGCCACTGGCTCCAAAACCCACACCTTTTGCCCTGGTTGAAATTCTACCAGTGCAGCTTTTTGGTCATACCAGTGCTTCTGGAGCTCCTGGCTAGCCTCAAGATTTGTGGAAGCTTTTTCCATGTACTCTGTCATTCTGGACCTTAGCCCTAGCACATAGTCCGCAATATCTTCTTTGGGTTCTTGGAGAGGCTTCTCCCAACCCTCTTTTACAAGACAGAGTGGTCCTCTAACAGGATGGCCAAACAGAAGTTCAAAGGGGGAAAACCCTACTCCCTTCTGAGGCACCTCTCTATAGGCGAAAAGCAAGCATGGTAACAGGACATCCCATCTCCTTTTGAGTTTTTCAGGGAGCCCCATAATCATGCCTTTCAATGTCTTGTTTAACCTTTCAACCAGACCATTGGTTTGTGGGTGATAGGGTGTAGTAAACTTGTACTGCACTCCACACTCTTTCCACATGTGTTTTAGGTAAGCAGACATGAAGTTTGACCCTCTGTCTGAAACCACCTCCTTAGGAAACCGCACCCTGGTGAAGACACCAATGAGGGCCTTGGCTACTGCAGGAGTTATAGTAGTCCTAAGGGGAATTGCCTCAGGATACCTAGTGGCATGATCCACTACTACTAGTATAAATTTGTTTCCTGATGCTGTGGGAGGTTCAAGTGGACCCACTATGTCCACATCTACCCTTTCAAAGGGAACCCCAACCACTGGTAGTGGAATGAAGGGGGCCTTTGGATGTCCACCTGTTTTGCCACTGGCTTGACCGGTGACACAGGAGCTGACACACTCCTTTACTTTCTGAGACATCTGGGGCCAGTAATAGTGTCTAACTAACCTTTCCCAGGTTTTTTTTTGGGCCCAGATGCCCAGCTAGGAGGATGTCATGAGCTAAAGTTAGTAGGTACTCCCTGTACTTCTGAGGCACTACCACTCTCCTAGTGGCTCCAGGGTTGGGGTCTCTGGCCTCAGTGTACAGTAGTCCCTCCTCCCAATAGACTCTGTGGGTACCCCTGACATCTCCCTTTTCCTGGGTAGCAGCTTGCTGCCTCAGGCTTTCAAGAGTTGGATAGTCCTGCTGTCCAAGGCACAGCTCTTCCCTAGAGGGTCCCCCTGGGCCTAAGAGTTCTACCTGGTAAGGGTCAAGCTCCATGGGCTCAGTTCCCTCTGGGACTTCCAAGTCCTCTCCCTGAGGAGAGGAGTCCTGATCCTTTTGCTGTACAGAAGCTGGTTTCCCAGTCTTCTTACATTTCCTCTTGGACGTTTGGGCCATTCTTTCAGGCTCCAACACTTCTTTTTCACCCTGCTTTCGGCTCTGTGCTCTAGTCTTGACACACACAACCTCAGGGATGTTCAGCATTGCTGCATGGGTTTTTAGTTCTACCTCAGTCCTTGCTGATGTTTCCAGGTCATTACCAAGCAGACATGCAGCTGGAAGATTTGGAGAGAACACTACCTGTTTCAGGCCAGTAACCTCCCTACCACCCCCCACCCCCTCCCCAGTCTAATGTCACCATAGCCATGGCATGGTCAGTGGTAACACTGTCAGCGTTGGTGACTGGGTAAGTTTTTCCAGTCACTGGCACCTGTATCCCTCAGGGCCTCCAATCTAGTCTCATTGATCCAGGGGTATTGTAAATACTTCTTTAAGCTGGGTGGCCACACAGCTAAAGTAGCAATCTCAACTTCAACCTCTGTGACTAGAACTGCTTCAGTGTAACTCCTGATTTGTTCTGGGCACACTGTTGATCCCATCTGGAGACTGACTACACCAGTAATAGCTGTAGGAGGACTAGGGGGCCTCTTGTTAGGTCAAGTAGCATCTCCAGTTAAGTGTCCCAACTTCTTCCAGTTGTGACACCAGGCCTTTAGAGGATCAAAGTTCTTTCCCCTGTACCTATTATTGGACTGGGAAGAGTTTTGGGACCCACCCCCCTGTGCAGGTTTTTGGGGCCCTTTTGAAGACTCAGGCTTTTTATCTTGGGGATTCTCACCACCTTTCCCCTGGGGAGGTTTTGTAACCCCTTTCTTTTGGTCACATCCAGTGGCTGTTTTTGTCACCCTTGTCTTGACCCAGTGGTCTGCCTTCTTTCCCAATTCTTGAGGAGCAATTAGACCTAGGTCTACCAAATGCTGATGTAACTTTTCATTAGTGCAATTACTTAAAATATTTTCTTTCATAAACAAATTGTAAAGTCCATTGAAATCATGCACATTATTTCCAGTCAACCAACCATCTAGTGTCTTAACTGAGTAGTCAACGAAGTCAATCCAGGACTGATTTTGTGTTTTATGAGCCCCCCTGAATCTAATTCTATATTCCTCAGTTGTGAGTCCAAAGCCCTCAATCAGAGTACTCTTCAGGAGGTCATAAGACCCAGCATCTGCCCCTGTGAGGGTCGGGAGTCTGTCCCTGCAGGTACCAGTGAACAGTTCCCAAAGGAGTGCCCCCCAGTGTGACTTCTTCACTTTTCTCATTTCACAGGCCCTCTCAAAGGTTGTGAACCATTTTGTGATACCATCACCCTCTTCATATTTAGGGACAATTTCTTTGGGGATTTAAGGTTCATAAGATTGCTTTTTATCCTTATTTAGTAAATTGCTGCCACCATTGATGGGAGCTAAGCCCATCTCTGCTCTCTCTTTCTCTAGAGCCAGGAGTCTGGTCTCTAGATCCAATTTTTGGTCAACCTTATTGAAAGGTTGTTGTAGTAGTTTCTCATGTACTTACTATCTATTCACTATGTACCACCTATGATGTCACTGTCATGGTGATAGAATGTGATGGTTTGAATCCCAGGCTGTGAGTTCCTGGAAGCTGTGGAGATGAACAGTCAAAGTACGTGCTCTTTCATCTTACCTGGTCTGGTGTAATTACTACAAATTTGGTGACGAGTTTGACTGTTCCTCTCTCCACCCATGTGTGCAGCGACGGTCTCAGGTGTTTCCAGTCTTCGTGAGTCATCTTTACTGTCTCCATTGTGGAGATTCACCCCTGATGGGACGTCGAGACAAAGGTGGATTGGTCCGAGAAATTTGCGGAGATTCACCCTTGCTGGGACATCGAGACAAAGGTGGCTCATCATACCCATCTTGCGTATGCCACATTGGGTTAATCTTACCCTTCTTGCCTGATCTACATCGCTGGTGAGCCGTTTCCAGTATTTTAATTCCATTTTCCCCTGAGCTACTAGCTGTCAAAGAGCATTTGGGAAGATACTGTGTGGTGGCATTTTGCAGGCGTGGCTGTGCTTCATGTTTGGGACTCAGTTCGCTGTCTGGCCGAGACGCGATCGTGTATTGTGATTTTCCCCTTGCCAAGACTTGTCCGTTTGTATTCACTGGGGAAGAGATCCTTCTCTCTCCGCAGTTTTCCCCTTTTGATGACGCAGTCGAATCTCCTGCAGGAGTCAGCGGAGACGCGCAGTGCGTCAGAAGGAGCTTATCTTCAGGCGGAAAGCAGCGCGTCAGAGGGTGCATGTCATCTCTTGTTTCCCCTAGTGACGGCGAGGCAGAGATGAGCAGCGTGTCAGAAGGTGCGCGCCATTTCTGGTTTCCCTGGTGATGGCAAAGCAGAGACGAACAGCGCGTCAGAAGGAGCGCGTCACCTTTTGTTTCCCTGGCAATAGTAAAACACGTATTCCCCAGACGAACGGCAAGCGGAAAGTTTGGGACACTCCGGTTTGAGGGTAAGCGGCATACAAGTGCAAGCAGGACGGTTTCCCAATGTTATCAGCAGCGCAGCAGTAAGTGCGGCATAGTGGTATCTGCGTTCTGCTTGTGGGTAAGCGGCGCAGCAGCAAGTGTTCTTTTTCAACTAACTTTTCCGTGTTTTTATACTCCAGTGCTACTTTCCTGGATCTACTCTGTCTAGTAGCTATTTAGCTACTGTTGTAGTACTTGTGACATTGGGAGAAATCCAGTAGTCCAGCATCGATGTCGTATCCATTTGGTGATATTTTGCACAAGTTCTAATTGTTTTATTTTACAGGTGGACTTTTCCATTTCTACAGTACTGTGCGAGTTTAAATCACACGTCCTAATCGTTTTATTTCACAGGTGGACTATTATTGTTTCAACACAATCTTGCAGTTAGATCTTTGACGAACAGTTTATAATAATTTAATTTTCAGTGACTTTGTGTTTACCATGCAGAATGTGCAAGCCCCTCCACCTTTTTTACAGCTTCCAGGTGATCCACCAGTTAAGTGGAACGTGTGGTATAGAGCGTTTGTGAAGTACTTAGGTGCTATGGGGGGCTTGAGTTTTAGCGCTGAAAGGAAACGTTTCATCTTAGAGCACAATCTGGGGTTTCAGGGACAAGCTGTCTTGGAACATCTCCCTCCCCTAGATATTGTTGAGGGTGAAGAAGAATTAAATGTGTACGATCAAGCAGTGAGCATGCTGGAGAAACAATTTGATATAGAGAGTAGTCTAGTTGTTGCCAGGCACAAGTTTTTTACTAGAGAGCAAGACAACGATGAGAGCATTGTGTCTTACGTAGCAGCCCTGCGTATTCTCGCTTCAGAGTGCAAATTTGAACACTTCACTTCTCAGCTCATTCGAGATCAAATTGTAGTCCATTGTAGAGACAAAAAGGTCCAAGAAAAACTACTTACTTTAAAGAACCCTTCTTTGCAAGAAACTGTTACCATTGTCAAGAGTATTGAACTTTCTCAAAAAGCCTCGAGAGAGCTTAAGCCTGAGAAAAATATTGTGGGTGTGGTTAAGGACCATAAAGATCAGTGTGAAAAAACGCAGGGAGATAAAGTCAAGTCCCAGTCTGAGCAAAGGGGGAATAGGTATGTTCCCATCAAAACTGAGAAGAAAGGTTCATACTCCAAGAATCTTTGCACGAAATGTGGGTTTCCTTCACATTTTCCTAATTCAAGAGTGTGTCCTGCTAAGAATGCATCTTTTCGCAAATGTGGTAAGCAGGGCCATTTCGCCAAAATGTGTGGTTTCCGTGGTAGTATTAACCTTGTGTATTCTGAGGAGGCTAAGAGTGATCCTGTGTGCAGGGTTGTGAGCTCGTTAACTGATTTTGTAGTGGTTGTGAAGGATGATTCTGAGGATTGTGTCGACCCTGTAGTCAATGTGTTGGTGGATGGTAAGTGTTTGCAATTGCTGGTGGATTCGGGAGCACGCATGACTATGATTACAGAGGAGTTGTTTGAGAGTGTCTGGGGGAACAGACCTCTCAATCCACCAGACAGAAGTCCTGTTTCCTATGAAGGGAGGAAAATTGATTTAACTGTTTTTTTTTGTGACTTCACTAGTTTTTAAGGACAGGCATATCCAAGGGAAGGTTTACGTGGCAAAGAAAGGACTTAATATCCTTGGTTGGTATCATCCGGGATTGTTCGGCATGACACTTAGACCTGGCACACTAGAACAAGTTTCGGTGGTGGATGATCATTCCCAAGGTGAGAATTTGACCTTTTGGTCCAAGAAATTTGCGGGAGTTTGGGACAAACTTGGATGTATTAAGGGGTTCAAGCACTTCATCAAAGTTAAGGAGGGTGCTGTCCCAGTTAAGCACAAATTGCGTAATGTGCCATTTAGCATCAGGGATGACTTGTCAGCGGAACTCAAGAAAATGTGTGAGTCGGGTGTCATTAGCCAATCGAATCCTCTCTCTGGTTATCTCCTTTGGTTGTTGCGCGTAAAAAGAATGGGAGTGTCAGGGTGTGCATTGATTTGCGCAGCCTGAACAAGGAGATTTGGGTAGACTCACATCCCCTACCTCGCACTGATGATATCCTTTCCAAGTTTGCCGGTGCGAGGTTCTTCTCTAAGATTGATCTTGCCTCGGCATATCATCAGGTCGAGCTGGACCCTGTCTGTAAGCACTTGACGGCTTTTGTGTCACCTGTTGGTACTTTCCAGTTCAAAAGGATGCCGTTCGGGTTAGCTTCGGGGCCTCAGTTTTTCAGCGTATCATGGAGAAGGTTTTGGAAGGCGTCACGGATACTATGGTCTTCCAAGATGACATTTTGGTGGCTGGAAAGTGCAAGGAGTAGCATGACAAAAATCTTGCTAAAGTTTTGGAGAAATTGGAAGGCAAAGGTATTGTGGCCAACAAGCTCAAGAGCGTTTTTGGTGTCGAGTCCATTGAGTATTTGGGGCATCGCATTTCTGGTGATGGTATTGTGACAAGAGAAGGTCTCATCGAGGCCATTTCCAATGCCCCATGCCCAACTTCCAAAGAACAGGTCTCTTCATTTTTGGGTGTTTGTGAGTTTTACACGAAGTTTATTCCTAATTTTGCTGCCAAGACTGTGCATTTGAGAAGTTGTCTCAAGAAAAAAACTGCGTTTGTCTGGGATGATTCCTGTCAGGATGAATTTTCTCAGATTAAAAAAGAACTAGGGTCGTGCAATATCCTTACACCTTTTGATCCTCATTTTCAATGTATGGTGTCGGTGGATGTCAGTTTGGATGGTCTTGGCGGCATGATTTCTCAAGTCAAGCAGGGTAAAGAGTACACTGTGGGTTTTGCCTCTCGAGCATTACGCCCAAGTGAAAAAAACTACTCCGTGATTGAAAGAGAGTTGCTGGCGTGTTGTTGGGCTGTCGAGAGATTCAAATGTTTTGTGTGGGGGAAGACATTTACTCTTCTTACCGATCACAAACCCCTCATTCCCATCCTTGAGGGTAGAATTGTTAAAGACCACACTCCCAGAATTGCAAGGTTGAGCTCTAAATTGTTACAATACAACTTTGATGTTGCACACATACCTGGTGGAAAAAACACAAGGGCAGATTTTCTGTCAAGGTCTCCTTTACCTTTAGAAAATGTTGATCTTCATGATGACGACGCAGATGAAGAATGCCTTATTGCTGCAGTCGATGCATGTGGTGTGGGTTATTTCACCGAGCGTGAATGGTTGTGTGGTATGGAATCCGATGCTGTCCTCAAGAGAGTGAAAGGGTTCATTGTGTCCGGGTGGCCTAAAGAAAAACATTTGGATAGTGACCTTCATCCCTTCGCCAAGGTCACTGATGAGCTTACCCTGGAAGGTGGAGCAATGATCATGCCTGGTGATAAGTTTGTTCCTCCTGAATAACTGAGCTCTCGCATCATCGATTATGGGCACGAGGGACATCTTGGACAGACGAGTACTAAAAGAAGAGTTTGTTGTGTGTATTGGTGGCCCTCCATGGACCGTCAAATAAATGATGTAGTGGAAGGATGTGTAACATGTTGTACCAGTGACAAGGTCATAAAGATTGCTTCTCCTCCTGTACAAGAAGTGGAGGTACCCGATGGTCCTTGGTTGAAGTTAGCCATCGATTTTGTAGGACCTTTCAATATTCTGCCTAACAAATACAAATTCGCCCTTGGTTATTGCTGATTATTACAGTAAGTGGTGGGAGGTTCATTTTATGACCGATCCCAATTCTCATGAGGTCATCAAGTTCCTCCAAAGTCTTTTTGCCAGAGAGGGTTTCCCTAAAGAGATTGTATCCGACAATGGAGTACAATTTACTTCCAAAGAGATGTCTGATTTTTTGAGCCAGTCTGGTATTCTTCATCGGCGTGTGGCTTTGTATCATCCACAAGCCAATGGTTTCATTGAGTGCACTAACCGTATACTTGTTGAGTGTGTTCAGTGGGCTGTTTCTTCTGCTGTTGATATCAAAGAAGCAGTACAGAGCATGTTGTGGGCACATCGCACAACTCCTAGTGCCATCACTGGTTCCAGCCCCTTTGTTTTACTTAGATGTAGGGAAGCATCTTTTCACATGTGTCCTGCTTGGATGAAGAAGTGGGGTTTGCTGTCAAGCTGTGGGAAGACTCAGGGGGACAGTGGGATGCATCCCCAACCTGTGAACCCAGATGTGACAAACTTCAAGTCTAGCGTGTGTGTGGGGGATTGGGTGAGGATTAAGTCCCCCCCTAAATGTTCCCAAGGGTTTGTCAAAATTTGGTCCCCCTGTTAAAATGGATGCCACTTCACGTTTTGCTGTAAGGGTCAATGGGAAGAATTGGTGGAACCTGTCCAGGATTTACAAGATTCCCAAGAGGGTTGTGTTGCAGTTAGGTCTTGAGCCTGGTAATGCTGTTCGTTCCCAGCCAGCTTGGAATAGACCAACTCTCGAAAAGAGTTCTCCGCAACCCTCACAACTTACCAAGTCTTCTTTGAAATATGTCCCTCCACGCAGGAGTGGTAGGACAAGTGTTCCGCCAAATCGTTTGAATCTCTAGTCTTTACTATTGTGCTGACCCTGTGATCTTGTATCTTTGGTGCTGTTATCTGTTTTTATCCTATGTTCTCTTCCTGGTTCTTGGTCATTTGTCATGTACTTTTGCTCTTTTTGTTTATCTCCTTGTTTGTTTGTTTTTGTGTTTTTTTTTCTTTCATTCATGGTTTGTTGATTCCATGGGAAGAGAGGAGATGTTGTAGTAGTTTCTCATGTACTTACTATCTATTCACTCTGTACCACCTATGATGTCACTGTCATGGTGATAGAATGTGATGGTTTGAATCCCAGGCTGTGAGTTCCTGGAAGCTGTGGAGATGAACAGTCAATAAAGTACGTGCCTTTTCACTTACCTGGTCTGGTGTAATCACTACAGTTGTCCTCCTCATTGAGGCTGTCCTCAGTAGTACCTGATCCACCTTTTTGGGCTCTAGGTACTGAGAGGTTCACTCTTGGAGTCAGGGCCACTGGGGCCCTTTTCTCCCTGTGAAGTGGGGGGCGGGGTTGGTAGTTATCCTCATCCCCTCCCCCTACTTCTTCATCTGAGAGGTCTTCACCATTCTCAGAAGGATGGTCCTTAGCATACCCTGCCAACAGCTCCTGGAGCTTTTGTTTGGAGGGATGGGATCCCGTGATTATATTTTTAAGTTTGCATAGAGACCTTAACTTCCTAAATTCTAAGAGGAGATAAGGGGTGAGGTCGAGCTCCTCCACCTGATTCTCTATGCCATTGTGGTTATCTTCACTAACAGCTGGGTTCTTGTTAAGAGACATTGTTAAAAAAACAAAAAAACTTCTAACTCCTCTTACCCCTAACTAAAGTGAACTTTTATTTTTCTAAAATTCTAAAGGGACTTAACCAAGGCCCTAACAAGACTTTTAGTAATTTGGAAACATTTTGTCAATTCAAAAATCAGAATTCTAAAGACAATTTAAGAGTTCTGTTGTGTGATCAGGTGGTAACCAAGTTAGTCCAACAAATGCAAAGTTGTATATCCCACCGCTGATCCACCAATGTAGGAAGTTTGCTCTGTATATACTATACCAAAATGAGGTATAGTGTGCACAGAGTCCAGTGGAACCCATAAAGGTAGGCAGAGGTAATAGTAGATAGCACCTTGCTCTCTATTTGTGCTAGTGTGGGTGAGCTATAAGGCTTTATCAGAGGGTAGTGTTAAGCATTTGTTGTACACATTCAATCAGCAAATGATGTCACACACTCAAAGACTGAACTCAGACCAATTTTGTTTGTATAAAAATATTATTACGTTATTTTATTTCTAGAACCAAGCCAACCCTGGCACAGGTAAGTGAAATAAATGCTTTGGAAAATCTTATGCAGTGTTTTACAATTGAATGCAAGTTTTCAAAATGCAATTGATTGAAATACAGGTAAGTTAAAATGTCGAAATTACTTTTCAGATTACTTTCCAGTTAATTTTCAGATTAATTTTTAAGTTACTTTTTCTACTCCGTGTGATATGCCTAAATATCACACTGGGACATTTCCTAGAGAAAAGGTAAATAAAATCAGTTTTGCACAGTTGTAGTTTTTCAGGTTTTCATACACAACTCCACACTTAATTTTCAAGGGAAAACAGTCAATGTATTCCTATGGAGAGAAATTAAGCTATCGGTTAACAGGTAAGTACTCGGTCTTTGGGGTTGAGTTTCTGGGGTTAGAACAAGGGTTCCCCCAGGGTCAAGGATGCACTCTCAAAGCACCCTCAGCGGCACTAGGGCGGCCGGGTGCAGAGTGCTGAGGCCCAATGTCATCCAATGGGGGATAGGAGGCCTCCGGTTGGTGGCTGCTCACGAGCAGACCACAGGGTTGTGGGAGCAAAGCTCCTGGTGTTAGGCTCAGGGCAAAGGGGGATCCGAGTTAGCACCCAAAGTACACCCCGAGAGGCGCAGGGGCGGCAGTGTGCAGGGTGCTGTTTTGGTGTTGGGTGCCCTGTTTGTTTCAATGAGGATTCTCCGGTTTCAACAAAGACTGCAGGCTCGGGGACCGAGATCTTCTGGAAGTGACCACCGGTTGGAGAGGTAAGTTGGGATGCCTGGGGATGCTGGGACACCGTCGGTTGGGCCACCCAAGGCCATGGGACTTTGGGTGCAGGGGTGTCTTTAGGCGTCGGGTTTTCTTACCAGCTCCGGTCGCGGTCGGGGGATCCTCCAGAAAGAGGCTGCAGGCTTTACTGGGAGATTCAAGCGCAGGTCAGAGATCACCAGATCTCGGGTCAGGATCGCCGGGGAGACCTCCCCGTGGGGTTGGGCCACTCGAACTCGGGCCGTGGGCGTCGGGAGCAGAGTGGTGCAGACTCGCGGATTTGGCTGGAGCCAGAGTCTGTGGGTGCACAAATCCGGTGTTCACGGGAGACAAAGTCTTTTCTGTGGAAGGCAGGGCAGGACCTCATGGTTCTTGAGGTTGCTGGCTGCAGGATTTCGCTTCTGCAGGTTCGAGGTGGGGACAAGCCGGTAGGGCTGGGGCCAAGTCAGTGGGCTTCCTCCTCTTCTTAGCTTCAGCACGGCTCTTCGGTCCTTCTTCTTTAGTCGGTTCTTGTCTGAGGAGGCAAGGTTCAGGGGTGCCCCTAAATCCTAGATTTAGGGGCCTTACAGGTAAGTAAAGGTTGGGACCAATCGGTTCCTTCCTTGGGGTGGGTACATCCCCTATTATGCCACCCTCCAGTGGGAGGGGGGCATATGCCTCACACTGGTTGGCTGGGTCCCCACATCTGCAAGATGGCGGGGACTGAGAGTTGTGCTTCAGCTCGCCTCCCCCACCTGAGGGGTGAGGTCGGCAAAGGTGGGCACACCTCCCTTCCTCACTTGGTTTTCCCGCCGATTCTCCTGCCCAAAGTGGGGGTCAGAACCGGTGGGGGCCAGTTGCTGTAACGAGTAAAAGGCCTGGAGAAGCTCACAAAGGAGGCAAGCCTTTGAAGCTTCCCCTTCGTGGACCCTGCCCATCCTGGGGGAGGAGGCTTGGCACCTCGTCCCAGGATGTGCATTGTTTCAGGCTCCTGAGAGTAGCAGGCTCTCGACCCAGGTGTCCAGAAACATGTCTGTTGGTGGCAGCTGGTGAGCAGCCACTCAGCCTGGACATTAGTGTTAGGTCGTTTTTCTGGGGGCATCTCTAAGATGCCCTTTGTGTGCATTTTTCATTAAATCCAACACTGGCATTAGTGTGGGTCTAATGTGCTGAGAAGTTTGATACCAAACTTCCCGGTTTTCAGTAAAGCCATTATGGTACTGTGGGGTTCGTAATGACAAACTCCCAGCACCATATACTCTTAATGGCATTACTGCACTTATAATGTCTAAGAATTGCCTTAGACACTGTAGGGGTATAGGGCTCATGCACCTGTACCCTCACCACTGGTATAGTGCACCCAGCTAGAGGGGTGGCTGATCTATGCCATGGCAGTGGGTTGTAGGCATGGCACACAGGGATGTGTGCCATGTAGACTCTTCACTTTGTTCTGCACCAAAACACGAGAGAGAGAGAAGACTCTTCACTTTGTTCTGCACCAAAACACGAGAGAGAGAGAAGACTCTTCACTTTGTTCTGCACCAAAACACGAGAGAGAGAGAGAGAGAGAGAGAAAAAAAGAAAACACACACACACATATATATATATATATATATATATATATATATATATATATATATAAAGGTACAGGGCCTCTAAGGGTGGCACAATCAGTGCTGCAGCCCTTAGAGGCCTACCCTGGACACAGTGCACTTGGTACCTGTGGTACCCTTTACAGGGGGCTGACCTGTGGCCAGAGAGTACCAATTGGGTTATGTTTTCAATGCAGTTTTAGGGAAAGAACATAGGCCCTGGGTTCCTGTTTGGCAGGAGCCCAGGGCACACTCTGTCAAAGTACATCAGCAGTTTAGCAAAAAGTGGGAGCAACCATGCAAAAGATAGCACTTTCTTATACTTATGACTTATCATGGAAATACTCCTACGAGAGAACTCAAGATACAGGTAAGAAACTGTTCCTTCTATAACATGGGTACTAGCAAGCATTTCCCTGGGGGCCGCAAAGTACTGTCTGTGGCATGCCCGAGGGCCGCAGCAATGCGAGGGTCGGGTAATGAAAGGTGGGCATAGGGGGACCTGAAGCAGATGCATGCTATGGAAAACAAACCGAGCCTTCATGTGACTTCTGTCTGCCACCAACCCTCTATTCCAATGCACCAAGAATTAAAGTCAAAGCATTAATTTCTAATGTAAAACGTGAGAGGGAAAGAGATACTCATCTGGTGGCTGAATTGCAAAATGTGAAACCAGTAAACCTGATATCAGTCCTGGCTTCCCTACTTGATGAAACTGTGTGATCCTAGGCAATTGGTTAATTTCACTTTGCCTCCTAATTCTTCATTACCACATATGAGATCCCCTTGAAATACATGAGTAGAGGATGTGTGCTGTACAAAACCTTTTCTTGTCTTTTATTTAATAAAATATAATGTTGTTCCAGTTATATATCAACCAAGACTACACACAAGGTGCACCTGACAAATGACTTGCCTCCTGGTTCACTAATGGCATTGTTTTCAGAATGGGGTGGCATGAATGTTTCCAAGATCATGTTTGAAAACTATCACTGCTAATAAATACCTCTCAATGCAGTGATATAAACTGATCTACTAAGGTAAAACGCTCATGCATGTTAATAAAATGCACATTTTTTAAGTTTGCAGAGAGTTTATCATGTTTGTACATGTTTAATGGAAGATGTCTTTAAAACTAAAGGTGTTCCTAAAGATAAGTTGTCTAGGACACCTTTTCTTTGTTACCATTACTTTAGTTAACCTGTAAATAAAGTATGCCGGTTTGTTTCATAGCTTCCAGAATGTTCCTGCTCTGTCAAGTGAACAGTGCTGCTGTTCACCAAGGTGCCACAATTAAAGGTCAGGAGGGCTGCACTTTGTGTATCCCTGTTCTATATAAACTATTTTATTCTGTGAGTTAGAAATGACAGTGTTAAACAGGTGCTTTATTGCAAGACAAACGTTTTACTCATCTGCGAATAACACTTTCATTAGGATGTACTGCATATCTATAGTATAATTTCTCCAGCCATCTTTGTATTTTCAGTAGCATTGCGGTCTACATCTGTTATAATATTAATGCCACAGATTGCGCTGCATAGTTTGCATTTCCTTGCTACTTGATGAAGCCGCCAACCCTTATGCATGAATTTGTAGTTTATTACTTTATTTCTAATTCAGCAAATCCAATGCACTACCTTATTTCTCACCATATACCGCTCTCAATATATCCTCTACTCAACTCTGACTCATCTCAAACCTCATTCTAATACTCTTTCCAATGCACTACCCTATTTCTCACCCTATACCTCTATCAATATATCCTCTTCCTCCACCCTCTTTCATCCCATACCACTACTATGATCCCAAAAATAACCCTTTCTAGACTCTTCCCTCCTCTACCCCTCCTTGCATCATCTCATACCTCTTTTACTATTCAGATCTCCCAAACAAGCCTTTCTAAACCCTTCCCTCTGACTCTTGCCACTCCACTTCCCCTTTAATGATCCCAAACCCCGTCCTACTGCTATGAACTCGAAATTTTTTAATTCTAGACCCGTCCCTCTTCTATCCCTCTTTCCCTCTTCTATCCCTCCACTATTCCTTTACAATCTAAATAATTGACTAACATGGCCACCGCTCAAATTAATTTCACATTTCCCTATACTATCTCCCCTCCACCGCCCCTTTACTCATCCCAAATCACCTCCTAAGGCTATAAGCTCCTCAAAGAAAATTCTAGACCCTTCCATCTTTTATCCCTCCACTATTTCTTTTCAATCCAAATAACAGACTAACATGTCCACCACTCACATGAATTGCTTATTTCCGTATACTAATTCCCACTAATCCTGTTTGGGTTCTGGAGTAGCGTGCTACTCACCGAAAAGCGCTTCAAAACCTCATCAGGGGTAGCAAGCGCTATATAAATGCAAACCTTTTTACCTCTTCTATCCCTCCACTATCCTTCTCAATCCAAATAACAGACTAACATATCCACCGCTCAAATGACTTTATATTTCACTATACTAATTCACGACTAATCCTTTATGGTTTGCAGAGTAGCGTGCTACTTGCCGATAATGCGCTTCAAACCTCATATGGGGTGGCAAGCACTATATAAATGCAAACCTTTTCCCTCCACTATCCTTCTTAATCCAAATAACAGACTAGCATCTCCACCGCTCAGTTTATTTTCATATTTTACAATATCAATTCACCACTAATCCTTTATGGGTTCCGGAGTAGCCTGCTACTCGCCAAAAAAGCACTTCAACACCTCATCGGGGGGTAGCAAGCGCTGTATAAATGCAAACCTTTTCCCTCTTCTATCCCTCCACTATTCCTTGTCAATCCAAATAACTAACATATCACCACTCAAATTACTTTCATATTTCACTATACTAATTCACCACGAATCCTTTATGGGTTCCAGAGTAGCATGCTACTTGCCGAAAAAGCGCTTTGACGCCTCGTCAGAGGTAAAAGCGCTATATAAATGCAATTACAATACAATACTATGCTGCATAATTCCATGGCCCTGAATATAGTTGCGAGTGCAAAACTTCAAGGTTCCTTCACACACCCAGAACAGACTGACCAACGACGCCACTTACACACAAAACTGACAGAGCGCAGGCCGCATCAGAGGTTCGTTACCCTGTGTATGGTACCCCTGAAAAGCTGGAGTCCTGCTCCAGAGCCCCATTTGCCCACGCGTTAAAACTTCCCTAAAGTGACGAAATGAATACAGCCGTAATACTGCAATAAGTAACTCACTAAATGCTGCTATGGAATGCATTCCTCGTCCGGCGCTGTGCCTTTAAAGGGTGGAACCAGGAAGGGAAAGAATGAAAGAGAAAGTGTTGGTTTGTACTGGGAGCCTGGCAGGGACATAGCTTCAGAGCTGCCCCCGTTCCGCTGCAGACACCAGTCGTGGTCATTCCTCTGTCCTTCTCTGTGATTGGCACCCATCGTAAACTGACTGCAAGGTGAGGAACTTTACCTTGGCGCCCGCAGGAGTGACTGTCAGGGACATTTGCATATATATATAGCTGACCACCTGCTAACTGTCAAGGTTAGATAGAGGGAGTGTATGTGAATGGCATAGCGCCCTGTGATGCAAGCACTGACAGGGGAGGGGATGGGCGTCAGTCATTGCGTATTGTGCTCGAACAAGAGGTCCTGGAGTGTATTGAGAACGGCTGTCAATGTGTTTGTGATTGGGGTGTGATTCTACAGCATGTGAAGCAGTACTGTTGCGTGGTTCAGGTAAAACAGGTCCGACATGGATGTTGCATCCCTTCCTCGCTCTGGAAACCCCCGGGGCCAAGTGCCCGTGTTGTGCCAGGGCTTGAAATGAAGGGCTGGGCAACCGCTACTGAATCCTTGATGTGGTTTTATTTATTTGAGTATTTTATATAGCGCTAGCTAGATATAAAGGTATCAGAGCGCTTTACAACAGTAAATGTTCACATCAAGATAACAAGTCTAGTTGTTGAGGTCCCGAGGACATCGCCTTTTAAAAAACAGAAAGAATACAACAGACAGACATCTTCGTAGCTTGCAGCAAGCGCATTCTATCATTGTATTTACTCCATTGTGCAACCTGAACTCGTCTGTAGCCGAACAGCTGAAGCTCGCACAGCCTCGCCCAGTGAGCCTTCGTTTCTAGGGGGTCCTGTCGTCCTGAATTTCATTTTGGGGACAAGATCTGAGGATGGACAGACAAATGGAGGGAAATAGATTAAGATGCAATTGGGAGTCAAAGAAATGAAAAGATTATAGGTGTGCGAGCCAAGCCAACACATTAACAGGGAGAGCCGAGTCAAGGGGCTGACTCGGCTCTTGCAGCCCGTGCACGAGTTGAGCCCTGAAAATCTTTGCTATGGAAATCCTAAGGCAAACACCATGTACAATATGACGAAGTCTCTTCAGAATTTTAAAAAAAAAGTGTATTTCTTTAACATGTGGAAGCTTTGACATTAATGTCACATTGTATCACTGCAGTGAGAAGTACTTAATAAAAGTTAGTTTTTAAACATGAACCATTAGTGAACTAAGAGGCAAGACAGCTGTCATGTAAACCCTGTAGAGGCCCACATTATTTCAGAGCAAAATTATAGTCTATTAAATTAAACGCAGTCGTTTTTATACAACACCTATTTGAAAGTGCTTTCATACGGGCTAATGAAGAACAAGCATTTGCAAAGTCAATGGGTCTCGCCTAACCAAGACTACTAAAAGTATTTTTAGCCATATTGAAAACCAGAGTAGCTGCTGTTCAGCATGGCTAAAAGTTAGTGGTGTAGCGTGGAGTGGAATGTTGTGGCGTAGAGAGAGTTGTGCACAGTGGAGTAGAGTGTTGTGGCGTAGATTATTGTGGAACAGTGTCATGGAATGGTGTGTTGAGGAGGGAGTAGAGTGTCGAACAGTGCAGTATAGTTGAGGGGCGTAGAATGAAGTGCAGTGGAGTTGCGTAGAGTGGAGTAGATTTTCGCAAAGTGGAGGATCGTAGAGTGGAGTGGCATGGTATCGTAGAGTAGTGTGTCATAGAGTGGTGTAGAAGGAGTTGGTTGTGTGACGTTACAACGCATTCCGTTGCAACGCATGCCTTTACCACGCATGCATTACAACGCAAATGCCATAACCATGCATAACCTTTAACCTGAATATGCCTTTACCATTCATACCTTCACAACGAATTTCGTTGTAAAACCATGCATGGTAAGGGCATATTCATGGTAAAGGTTATCAGACCCCTGCCCCAAGGGCCAGATGTACGACGAGAATTAGAATGCACAAACGGGTTTGCGACCCGTTTGCACATGCTAATTCTGATAGGCCCATGTGCAAACACTATTTTGCGAGTCGCTTATAATTTGCGAGTCGCAACATAGTGTTTTGCGACTATCTATTAGGAAGGGGCATTCCCTTCCTAATAGCGAGTCACAAGCCATGTACCAATGTTTTGCGACCGCAATTGCGGTCACAAAACACTCGCAAATTACCACCCTCTTCAAGAGGGTGGTAATGCAGTCGCAAATGAGAAGGGGTCCCCAGGGGACCCCTTCCCCTTTGTGACTGGCTCTGAAATATTTTTTAAGGACAGGCAGGGGTCCAAGGGCTCACTACCTGCCCTTAACAAATGAAACAAAAGTTTCATTTTTTTAAAAAAATTCATCCCGTTTACCTTTAAGGAAAGTTGGCTGCATTTAAAAGAAAAAAAACTGCTTTATTGACAAGCAGTCCCAGACATGGAGGTCTGCTGAGCCCCGCAGGCCTCCATCCCTGGGAGGGCCAGCCGTTCCCAATGGGGTTGCAAATTGCGAGTGGCTCATTAATATTCATGAGCCTCACATTTTGCGACTCCATTGGGAATCGCAATCAGTGTCTCTGACACTGTAGTACATTGTAAATTGCGCCTCACAATTTGCGACTCACAATCGAGCGCAAATTGCGAGGCGCAATTTACAATGGTCGTACATCTGGCCCCAAGTCCCTTAACTGGTTTCTTGCGCCCTCCCCCCTTCAGCCCCCAGATCTTTGTTATTAAAAAATACCCCTCCCCTGTACACCTGCGCGACCCTCCCTCCGTCCCCCTATCCTTCTAAGAAATACCCCTCTCCTGCCCTGAACCCTAAAAATTGACCCTTGCGTAATTCCCCCACCCCCAAACACTTCTATTAAATACCACTCCCCTGAATTCTAAAAATCGACCCCTGCACGATTTCCCCACCCCAAAACCTTCTAACAAATACCCCTCTCCTACCCTGAAACCTAGAAACTGACCCCTGCGCAACTCCCCTCACCTAACCCTTCTAATAAATACCCCTCCCCTGCACCCTAGAAACAGCCCCCTGCGTGACCCCTGCCCCCCAGCCCTTAATTACAAATATAAATTTTATTTATATAGTAAAATCCCACCTTACCTCTCCATGAAGTCTCCTCTCCAAGCTCGTCTGAGGCACGGTGCACATCGTCAAGAGGAAGCGGCAGGGTCTTTCTGTTTCCTCTAACGATGCTGATAGCCTCCACCACCCTTACCACACACATACCTTCAACACACATGCGTTTATTACGTATTTCGTTGTAAAGGCATGCGTGATAAATGCTATGCGTGGTAACGTGTTTACCTGTCACACACATACCTTTACCATACATACCATACAACTTAATTCGTTGTAAAGGTATGCGTGGTAAAGGCTATGCGTGGTAACCATGCATGCGTTATAACGCATGTGTGGTTAAGGGTATTCGTGGAAACAGCCACGTTGTAGTGGCTATTTCCCGAAGGAGTTGCATAGAGTGGAGGGGCATAGATTAGAGTGGAATAAAGTGTTGTGGAGCGGCGTAGAGTGTTGTGTTGTAGAGTAGAGGTAGTGGAGTGGCTAGGCCTGGCCTGTTGTGGAGGGGACGGGGTGGCGTGTCATGGCATAGAGTGTCCTGGAGTGCTGTGGAGGGGCGTAGTGTGGAGTATGCATGGTGTTGTAGCACACTGCCATTACAGGCAACACATTTTCATTGAAATGACCATTACATTTGCACAGAGATACAGTTTTACTAATAAAAGTATACAGGTTACAAACGATAATGTGTGGAAATGTCATCACCTGCTGTATTGATTTGTTTTGATTGTTTTAAAATTTGTTTCCGCCACACTTCAGAATTGCAAAAAACGTCCTTCATTTGTGCTTTCTTAATTCTGATAAATTCTGAAATATCTGCACAGTTCATTTACAGACATTTAAATTTTGCTGTGTGCTAGAAAAAAAGCTTTAACTTTCACAGCAAGATTGTCACATAACTCTCTCTCTGAAGTCAGCAAAAGAAAAGTAAACACAAAGCTCCCTCGGAAGACAGAGCCTGGCATTTGATCTCGGTCTTTGAATGCACAGCAAATGTGACAAGAACAAGATTTTAAGGCATGATTACAGAATGCAAGCGCGTGTGGAAGAATACAGTAAATAGGCTATGCTCCACGTAAAGGACGAACTGAAGCTGGACAGCCTAAAAAAATAAAGCCAGCAAATAGAAAGCAAGCAAATGTGAATTACAAAACACAAAGCCAATGGTAAGCAATGGGCAGAATGCATACCCAGGGAACCTTTCAGAATGTCCCCAAGAAGTTGTTAGGTAGGTGTCAACCTAAAAAGGGCTTTTGGTGAAATAACCTACTTGCCTAAGATCACACAATTTAAGTGGTAAAGCCATAATTTATCCAGGTTCCCTGGTTTCACTTCGTACAAATCAGCTACTAAATGAGCATCTATTTGTCTTTCCTTTTTTTATGTTACTGCTTTGTTTTTACCTCTCTGTGTAGTTTTTATACAGCGCGAACTGGAACCCAAGGTATTGGAGTGCTTTACATGAGCATCAGTTACATTACACCAGGTCACATTCATTTTTAGGTCTCGGCCTGCACAAGCGCTTGCGCTGGTCTGGCCGAGAGTTTTAGTAAGCGGGTTTTGGAAGTGCAAACCCACTGGCTTTCGGCTGGCGACCAGCTTGCGTTCACGATGGCGTGCACGCGCACAGCTGCCATCCATTCCTCGCATCGCTGGCGAGGCGCCATCTGCCTTTCCTCCCCCTCCCTCCTCCTCCCCCTCCCTCACCAGAGAGCGCGTTTCCACTCCTCGCATCGCTGGCGAGGCGCCATCTGCCTTTCCTCCCCCTCCCTCACCCCTCCTCCCCTCCCTCACCAGAGAGCGCGTTTCTTGGCCGCGCGTCTTGTTATGTTAATGTTCCGATGTTGCTTGTTCTTTTGCACTTAGTGCTGACTAATCCCTTTAAAGAATTAAATCCCTTGACTGCTGTCACATTATTATTATTTTTATGTGTGTTGCGACCCTCGCTCGGTGTCATGAGAGGATTTTTTATGTAATGTCCTAGTGTTGCTTGTTCTTTGTGCACTTACTGCTGGTCAATCCCTTTGAAAAATAAAATTCTTTGACGGCGGTCACGTTATTATTGTTTTTATTCGCTTTGTGTAGCTCGCTTGGTGTCTTGTGAAAACCATTGTTCTTGGAGATCCAGTCTAATAGTCACCGCATGATCTGCTATCCACGCAGGGGATTCGTATTTAGATTCTGCCATCCCACTTTGTGATATGTGAAGATCTGTTTACTACAGTGTGACACTTCAGAAACTGATGCTTTTGGATGCGATTCACTTGTTTGTGGAAACACATGCAGATTATTATATCAAAGTGCCGCTTAATAAGAAGGGATTGGCTAATTCAAATTCGTACGCACAAAGTGAATTTTCTTCTCTTGTTGAGCCTACCTGCATGCACTTTTTATGTTAGTGTACTGGTGTTGCTTGTTCTTTGTGCGCTTACTGCAGGCTAATCCCTTTAAAGAATTAAATTCCTTCATGGTTGCTATATTATTATTGTTTTTATTCGCATTGCATACTACGCTCAGTGTCTCTGACACTTTGGAGCGACTGTGAAAACATACTGCAAAGAGAATACTTAGCACATCTGCTCTGTGGGGAACTATAGATCTATCTATAAGGCGTGCTGCGAGTAGAAAATCGGAGGTTTACAACATGCGCAGTGAGACTGTAATATAAACCTACCCCTGTGGTGCTGACTCCGAAACCATTTAGTGTTGTATCTTGTATTGTGAGCATGCGCAGTAGAACGGGTTGTATTGTTTTTCTCTATCGTTTACCTGGAATAAGGTAACAGACATATTCTAAGTGTGGGGTCCTCTCTGTGATATTCACATTTCTATTTGCTCAGCACGGTACCTGGGACAAGTCTCTGAAGAAGTCATTTAAGTTATTGGACAGAGATGTCCAGGCAGGAAATAAAATAAGTGAGTTGTATTCTACATTTGGGCTTAATAATGACCGCTATATTCTGTAATAGATGTGCACACTTTTGTCAGCTGCCTGCCACATCGAAGCACGCCTCACAAATGCTATAGACTACTATGGGAAATGATCTAAAAGACATTCACATTGACATTTCTGTTAGCTCTGGCATTGCCGAGACCTATTGGCTTTGCCAATGCTGGTTAGGTCTGGCATGGGTTGCAGGGCAGAGCCCTGCTCCGCCTCCGCGAGAGATTTTGTAGGAGAGGATTTTGAGAAGAGGGCTTTAAGCCCCGCCCCTCATTTCCATTGGGTAGCGTCAGCGTTTATGGTAAACGCTGGCTTCCCATTGGAAAGGAGGGTTTTTCGTTGCCTCCCTTTGACTTTTTGGTGGACTGCCTCGCCTGCTTCACGGCTGTTGTGAAGCACTTTCTTATCTTTATGGGGCCAAACACATGGCCCCATAAAGATAAGAGATCCCTATGTCAGATGTACGAAGTCGATGGGCGTCGGCTGTAAACACGATGGCTCAGGTTAGTCGATGTGGCGATTGTGTGCATCAGGTATTTGTGATGACAAACTTGTTTTGTTACTAGGCAGAAAGTGCGTGATGTCACAATGTTATTGGTGAGTGGTGTCACAGAATGTTGCGTGTGGTGTTACAGAGGTAGGTTGTCACTGGAGGTTTTTCGTAATTTACCTGACACATCACCACTGTTTGGTCTCTGACATCAAAGGTGTGCTGATACAAAGTAATACGGTTGGTAGGTGTAGGGTGCGTGACGTGTAAGGTAGATTCGTTTGGTCGGAAATCTGCTATCAGTGACAGTCAAACTCAGGCATCTTAATAAAATCATCGTTTACCTTCCGCGATGACCCTGCGAATGCGCAGCCTCAGCTCTCCCAGCTTTATCGTATGCCCCACGAAGTTATTCTGGTGTGGGCTAGAAGCCCCCAGAGCCCGCCAGAAAATCCAACGCCGACTGCAGCAGCGACATTATGGGGGCGCTGTGCGGGATTCGGTTACCCTAGCTTCTTCGGCGGAGGTGTTCAACGCTTCACGGTCACCATAGTCCGCGCGCCAGTTCCATCCTCCTCGCAACCCTCACTATCTCCGGCCGCCATTATCTCGCCCCCACACTCGCAGCACATTAACCATATCTTGACCTAGCGCGTGCGCTATCTCTTTCATTCCCACACACACGAACTCTCTCACACACACACTCCTAAACCGCAAACCCGACCACGCTGAGTGAGCACGACTCTTTAAAATGAGCCAGGGTCCCGGAGGGCAGCTTCGGCTCTGCCTCTCTCTGCCAGCACTGGGCGGACACAGATCTCAAGCTGTCCCGTGCCAGGGTGAATAACTCACGGTCTTATGCTTTTAATATAATGTATGGCATTGGTAGTTTTGATTTATAATCGTCTAAAACCAAGAACTGCAAGTACCAGAATGCAGTGTAACACTCGCGGCTCTGTCAGTGAAGCTGCAAGAGCCAAAGCACCGTGCATGTGCTCCTTGTTTACAGTGTGTGCTCTCTCGAATCCGGATTCAGTCACTGCATCCCGTGTGTCGCGGCGTGTGATCTTAGTGCCAATATTGGCAACACTCCTCAGTTCTCGTACAGCAAAATACATAAATAAACCACACGACACCTTGTTAGTGGAGAAAATTGCTGCAGGTTTATTTGTATCACAAATATGCCAACATGGTGGGTTATCTTACGGGCGATCCCAGGGCAGGCAAGCCCCCCTACGCCGCCTGCCCGCCTGACAAGCCAAATTACACCGTGGCCGTCGCCAATCAGTGGTTACCAATTTTGGGAGGGGCCATCCCTCCCATCCGTGGACCCCAGTCCACGCCCTTACTCACGCCCCCAAAAGGGGGGCGGAGCGTTCCAGGCAGCCCCCGGTTGCTCAGACCCACAACCGCCCGTAGGACTAACGGGCGCCGTCGCTCTTCCAGGGGACAACGCTAGGACATCCCTGGGTATACTTGGCTTTGCACCCTTGTTGTGCTGCTGCATAGAGTACCCTTCTGTACCTTACAGCCTCTGGATCGCCCTGTAACTCCTCCTGCAACACAACAGCGAGACGGGCAGCAAACAAGAGGCCGCACCGTGGGTGGGGGAAGGTATATGTACCCCCTGTCCTCCGCCCACCACGGCCGGAAGTGATGCGGCCGACTGGCCCATCTGGCCACTAGGCCGGGGAACTCTACTCCCTGACGCGAGTGCCTTCCTGTGGCACTAAGGCAGGCGCCCTCTTAGGAGGGTCCCCTTCGTGGACCACGGGCACCCCACATTACAAGCGCAGCTGTGTGCTGCCCTCAGACGGCTTTGTAGCCCTCCGAAGAAAGGGTGGCTGGGTCCCCGAATCCAGTGCCTTGTGCGATGCTTGCGTTTATTTGTGGTTACTGTGACAAGGGGTTTCAAATCCTACTGGATCTCATTGCGGGGTGTAAAGTATGTACAATGTCTTGGGTTGCCTTACGCAGTGAATGACTTTGGGCGCCCACCCGTGCATGCTTTTAGTGTCTCCTGGGTGAACAACCAGATCCTGCCCTGGGGGTCTACGCCTTTGACGAGTTTTGTTTAACTCGCTGAATGTCCCACGTGTAGCTTTAATGAGACTCCGCACCCAGAGAGTGAGCTGTTTACTCCCTCGCACTGGTTTTATTTTACTTTGACACCCAGGCGGTTCTCTCATGGCCACCGGGTGCAGCTTGTGATACAGCCGTGTCACTAGGGGTAGCTAGGACAGTGCCTACCCCGCTCCTGTCTTTACCTTCCGTGTCGCTCAGTTTACACCCAGTATTTTCTCATGAATTACCGGAGTCATTGAGGCGTGTTCTTCATAGATGTGTGGAATCCCTTTGACATGCATGGAGTTGGATTGGTGTCCAGGAGAGGTCTTGCTCTACAGGAGAGGCATTTACGATTTTGGTTTGGGCGACTGTTGCGCAGTACTCAGATCACACAGTACTGCAACGCAGTCCCTGGGATCTTTATTAAATTAGGTAATAATAATTGTCACCTGGCACACAGCATAGATATTACCAGTCTCGCAGATTAACTGCCGCTCCCCCCCCGTGACTTGCAGTTTTATGGTGCAGTTCACCATGCACTATCACCTCCTAAACTATGTGGTACTCCAGCATCCATAGGAACAGATGTGTACCGGGAGGCCGCAGTAAGAACTGTCTTTGTCATTGTTTCTCCACAGCATCGAACATAATTAGTGCTACACAGACGTGGTGGGGGCGGGAGCAGAGACCGCCATCAATTAATTGAATCGCTTGGGGAACAGCACGGATGAGCGGTCCCACAGGGCCGATGAGCGCATCTCACAGATGATATCATTGTACACAAGTACAGTGTACATCATTCATGGAAAAAATGCCTTTTTTTTTAGATGTATGCAGAGGCTTAGCGCTTCACTAAAGTTCATAAACATCTTAGTGCACGTTGTATGAAATTTACTTTCTCAAAGGTGGTCATAACTTGCACACCAACTTTTTGTGAACAGAAAGGAAATCTACAAATCGACCTCTGCACTACTAGATCAGTTAAAAAAAATTCTGAATCGTAGTGAGGTGAAATCCAGCCTACCTCATCTATATTAATAAAGGATCTCCGCGTTTGGATGCCATCACAGGGAAGGTGGCTTGTTGCAGTTGGCAAACCATCTGTGTGATTGCATTTTAAATTGCCATATTTTAAAAAACATAAATGCAGCCTGTTTTCCGTAAAGGTAACAGGATTGTATTTAAAAGGAATGTTTTTGATTGAGAGTTGGTAGTTGTCCTATGGACCACTGCATATATTTCAATATATTTGTTTCCTTTAACATTCACAAAGTGAAGGGACCCCCGAGGGACCCCTGCCCATTTGCGAATGGGTTACCACCTCCTTTGAAGTGTTCATAAAATGTCAATGTTTTGCAACTGGATTTCCGTTGCAAAACATGGATACATATTTTAACAAATGACTATTTGGAAGGTACGCACTAAACACGCCCTTTTGGAATATTGATTTGTTATACGTTTCTAAACTTCTTTTCCTATTCAGTAACCAGTTAAATAATCGCTAAATGGTTTTAGTACATAACTAAAAGGCTTTTTTCATCCCAGACCCTCGGATTTTGCGCATTGTAGGTGTTGCAACCACCAAATGACGTTTCATCGGGCCCTTCGTTTTTCAACTGCTATTTGGCTCCCTTCATGTTCAGTTTATGCAAATCGTGCAGACAATGCAAATTTCACAATAAGCTGACGTGACGGATGAAGGAGCAATGCTGTAATCGCGATGACTCCCTCTTCATCAGGTTCACAATGCTTTCACGTGCTGTTGGCCCCAAAATAGCTCAGAGTGAGCCATGCATGAATCAAGGATAAGCTATTGCAGGGATCTCAGCTCATTTTGTACAACATCCAAGTGTAACACCTGTGAAACTGAGGCTCCATTACACAGATGACCTAATCCATGACAGACTCCTGCAGCAGTCCCACTCAGCACACCAGGAAGTAAAAAGCAAAGCAGGCTTGTATTATTGTAGTGAAGCGTTTCCTGAATTTATTTTTTGGGTAGACAGTATGTGTGATCCTACACATAATTTCAGTAATGCCACCCCCCTATTTTTTTTTTTTTTTGCAGGTCACTGGTGATCTATTGGAATGGAAAATGTGTTAATTTTTTTCGACTTATGTGGAAGTATTGGAAGGTGAAGAATGTTCACCTCAAGGAAATGATCCCTATTAAAACATTGTTTTGAGGAAGTTGGTTTAAAAGAATACGAAAAGTTACTTCCTGCTACAGAATCCTGGGGATTTGGATGTGCTTGAACATGCCATAAAACAGTTGAGTTTAATATTTGAAAAATAATATTAATACAGTGATGGAGAGCGTTACGTTTTACTCGGGGATGCAAAAGGAAGATGAATCAATTGAAGAATATGTGTCTGCCTTAAGAACCCTTGCTGTAGCCTGTGAATTCAAGTCTATCACATGTACGATGGTTCAGGAGAGATGATGGATGAATATTATGGATGGGCACATAAAGTGCTATCATAAAAATTGTTAAAGCAATTGAGCAATATGAGAAATTTGTACAAGACATACGGTGTCATTAGCCAGGAACAGGTGACTTTAAATCTGATAAGTGTGCTGTGAAACAATTCTCAAACAGTAAAAGTAGAAAAGATAGTGATATCTGCAGGTGGAGGCAAAACTTTAATGACATGACATGCTCACCTAGTGGCTAATGTTCAGGATTAGGCAGGGCAGGGGTAGAGTCGGGCACACGCTGAGGTCCCTAGCACAACTCTCTGTGGGCGAGTGAGCTGCAGGCCTAGTAATGCAGAACACACATTCTCGGTGGTGGAGAAAGTAAACATGTCGGCTCACAACAAATGACGAGCATTAAAAATGCAATAGGTCTCGCCTTTCATTAAGTTAAAGCCATTTGCTTTGCTATACAATACCATTAGCAAAGCAAATGGCTTTAACTTAATCAAAGGCGAGACCTATTGCATTTTCAATGCTTGTTTTTTAACTCCGCCATGGCAAGTCCCAAGATCAGCTGTGGACTGAGGGTTTTGCATGGGGCTAGCTACCCCACTATGTAAAAATATCCTAGCTACAGAAACGTCAACCACAAGACATACCATCCTTTGGGAGAGAGGAATCTTCTTCACGGAGTAATATGACGCCTTGTGGTGAATGCCATAGATCCCTGGAAGCCACAAAGCCATACACATGCTTTCGACCAAGACCATCACCATCGGGACATGCAACATGAGGACCATGTATGAGACAGGCAAGACTGTGCAAGTGGCAGTGGAGATGAAAAATACAACCTTGCCCTGTTTGGCATCAGCGAGACCAGATGGACACAGTCTGGACAGAAACTACTGGCTCCAGGAGGAATGCTGCTGTATTCTGGACAAGAGGAAGTGAATGCCCCACATACTCAGGGAGTAGCACTGATGCTAACGCCAGTAGCTAACAGAGCTCGTATTGAATGGGAAGGCATGGTCCCAGAATCATCACAGCGACCTTCCGCACAAAGAAAAAGGGGATCAACATAAATGTTATCCAGTGCTATGCACCTACAAGTGACTGCGAAGAGGAGGAAAAAGAACAGCTTTACAACAGAAATGCCTTGAGAGAGACATCCCCATTCTGATGGGGGACTTCAATGCCAAGATTGGAGGCAACAACACTGGGTACGAAGAAGTCATGGGCAACCATGGTGTTGGCGACATGAACGAGAATGGGGAAATGCTCGCAGATCTCTGTGCCCGGAGCAGTCTGGTGATAGGCGGTAGTGTATTTCTACATTAAAGAATGACACAAGTCTATATGGGTGTCATCAGACCATTCAACAGAGGATCAGATCGACCATGTCTGCATTGTCAAGAAGTTCCGAAGGTCCCTGCAGGATGTGAGAGTGATGCGAGGAGCAGACGTTGCTTCAGACCATCTCCTTGTCAAGGCCAGGCTAAAGCTGAGGAAAGCATGTATGGAAACGGCAAACCAATGCCAGCGATATAACACCACCCTCCTCAAAGATGCACAGAGACTGAGTGAATACTCAGTCACCCTCTGTAACAAGTTACAAGTCCTGCAAGAACTAAAGGATGACAGACCCAATAGAAAGCTAGTGTAAGAAGATCAAAGTTACTATGACATCAATCTGCCAGGATGCACTGAGTCCCAAGAAACGCCAGCATAAAGAATGGATCTCCACCGAGACTCTCTGCAAAATCCAAGCGAGAAAGGAAAAGAAAGCTGCAGTCAACACCAGCCGAACAAGAGCAGAAAAAGCGAAAGCTCAAGGTGAATATACCAAAACCAACAAGGAAGCAAAGAGAATCTTAGGAGCAGACAAGCAAAGATTCATCAATGGTTTTGACTCAGACGCCCAGGAAGCAGTAAGTCATGAAAACTTGAAAAAACTCTACGACATAACTTGGAAACTCTCTGGCAGTTATAGCAAGCCAGAAAGACCTTTTAAAGACAAAGCTGGTAAGATAATCATGGGTAACGAAGGCCAACAACGAAAATGGGTAGGGCACTTTAAAGAACTGCTGAACCATCCCGTGCCACAGTCTCCACCAGACATATAGCCAGCTGACAAGAACTTGCCCATCGACTGCAGCAGACCAACCAATACGGCAAGCCATCAAACATCTGAGAAATAGGAAGGCAGCAGGACCTGACAACATTCCTTCAGAGGCACTGAAAGCAGATATTGAAACATCAGTAGACATGCTCTACCGCATGTTTTGAACGGTCTGGGAAGAGGAAAAGGTGCCGTCAGGCTGGAAGGACGGATATCTGATCAAGATTCCCAAGAAAGGTGACCTGAGTAACTGCGCAAACTACAGAGGGATAGCTATTCTATCAACCCCAGGCAAAGTGTTCAACAAAGTCATCCTGAAAAGATTTAAGAAACAAGTCGACACTCCGTTATGAGACCAGCAAGCTGGCTTCCGCAAAGATAGATCCTGCACATACCAGATCGCAACACTGCGCATCATCATTGAGCTGTCGATGGAATGGAACTCCCCTCTCTGTCAACTTCATTGACTATGAGTCAGTCTTTCAGGCGATGCACTGATAGAGGTGGAGGCCTTCACCTACTTGGGCAGTGTCATAGACCAGCAAGGTGCCACAGAAATGGCCAACCACTGCTACTGCAACACACTCCCATGGAAAATAATGTCAGTAAGAACTTAAAATAACAGAAATAAATGTAAATTAAATTATTTAAAATAGTTAAAAAAAGAAATATAATTTTTTTTTTTAAACAATTTTTTTGTTGAAAATACGACTTGCATTAATAACATTTACCGAAGTACATTTCCATGAGACAATATTGTCGATCATATGATAGTGAATACAGAGAATCATAACATTCTTAAATGTACATTTCAGTTTTTTCAGTGAGCAAACATTTTACTATTGGTCCTCATCGTCCGAAACAGGATCTATATTCGGAGGAGTGCAGATACCTCCCCTAAATGCATTCCATTTACCCCACATTCGTTCCCATTTTTTGGGGCATCCTCTGTGGACATATGTGGCCTTTTCAGCCACCATGGTCATGTCCATATCCTTACACCAGTCTCGGAGGAGTGGCGCCGTACCAGCCCCCCATTGTCTAGCAATATTTCGCTTCGCTATTGTTATACCCAGGGTTGCCCGGGCTTGGGCTATGTGATTTAGGTCCGTCGGTTCCCAGATGTTTAGGAGACAACGTTTAGGCTCAGGCGGTACCGGGCTCTCGCTAACCTGTGTGATTGTGCTCATCACTGCCGCCCAGTATGATTTAATCACAGGGCATTCCCATATCGTGTGGTAATAGGTGCCTATGTCACCACAGCGACGCAGGTAGCGTTGATCTGTGGTCTTTCCTATCCTACCTAGCGTCACTCTGGTAAAATATGTCCTGTGGAGCACTTTGGCCTGTACGAGCCGCAGCCTGGAGGATACTGCCACCATCCTCGGGGATTCTAATGCCTCCTGCCAGTCGGTTTCGTCCAACTCTCCCACATCAGTTTGCCATTTTTCTCGCAGCAGTTGCGTAGGATCGAACTGATTATTGATGATTTTGCGGTATGTGAGTGAGATTGCCTTTTTGTCCATGCGTTCCGTGAGGAGTCTGTCTTCCAGTGGGGATGACTCCGGGAGAATCGTGTCTGGTGGGATAGCAGCTTCTAAGGCATGCCTAACCTGTAGGTAGCGAAACAGCTCGGTGGGTGCCATTTCATATTGGGTTTGCAATTGGGCAAAGGTGAGGATTTTTCCAGTTTTCCAGAGGTCACTCAATCACGAGATCCCTATTGTGCCCCATTGTCTGAACCCTTTACTCTTACCCATGTGGCCTAGTTTGCCCGTTTCCCATAGCGGGGTGTGTTGTGTTAGTTTATCGTTCCAACCCAGGTGTCGTGTTACCGTATGCCATGCACGGACGGTACGCGCGGTCGGTCCTATAAGGTCTGAATTCCGCTTTTTATTATATAGTGCTCGATTGATTCCCCCACCCCTAGGGCGTGTCTATCTAGCTGAGACGCGGGGTCGGTTTGGGGCGAATGAAGCCATTGATTAATCACTGTTAGTTGAGAGGCCCAGTAATATGTCTGGACGTGTGGGAGTGCTATTCCACCGTCATACCAGCTCCTAACCAGCTTTGCTGCTGCTATTCTAGCTGGCTTGCCGCCCCACAGGAGATTATTCACTTCTGAGTCTATTGCTTTAAAATATGAGGATGGGACACTGAAGGGGGTGTTATGGAGGGATAAATTAATTTTTAAATAAATATCTAAAAATGAACCACTTATTATTTAATTATAAAATAAATTAACAAACATTTTGAATGTATACATTAAGTAACATTAGCATTTATGAAACTATAATTAAATTACTTGTAATTGATTCTGTACATCACTTTTAATAATTACTAATGTATAATAAAAATGTGATTTATTTACTTTAAGTGGGAATTAATTTTTTTATTTAAACTTAAGAATTTTTTATTGAATATATTTATATTAAATATTCAATTCTAAGGTAGTAGTGTTGTAGCATTTTATGTTCTCCATATAAAATAAACATATGCATTTAATTTACATTAATATGTAACTTAAAAATATTTGTAGTTATTTTTGAGTTAAATAAACTTTTTAATTTTTCCCTATACTTTACCATAGGGAGACAACACAATCAGGGTGGAGCTCTCTATAGTAAAATATAGGGTAAGTTAAAAACATGTATTAAATGCTATAATACATTAGCAAAATATATTTCTATGTTAAAAAATAATGTAAATGGATTTCCTATATTTTTTAAATTTTAGAACAAAAAAATGCTACAGCACTATTAATTTTGAATTAAATCTTTAATTTAAATACATTAAATTAAAATGCTTTTGAGGTTTAAATTAAAACCTAAATTTCCACCTAAAAATTATATTTTTAATATGCATTAATAATCATTAAACGTGATGCATAAAATTAGTTAAAAGTAATTGAATTAATTTTTAATAAAAAACGTTTAATTTATAAAATAAAAAAGTGGTTAAAATATTTTATATTTAAATTAATATTTTATCGTTGCTTGTTTTAACATTAAATTATATTTATTTAGATTTTTAAGTATTTTAGTTAATGTAATGTAATTATTTCCTGTGGGGTTTTATTTTAAGTACCCACCTCTATTATTTTCTATGGGAGGGTGTTGTTGTATCAGTGGTTGGCCATTTGTGCTGCTGGACTTACTACTGTTTCTTTTTTGGCAGTAGTAACTTACACTCTTAAATTTTGTGCCACTTCCTTTTCCAGGGGGTGCATAATTATAAGTCTACTCTTTTGAGTAGTTTTACGCTCTGATTCAGTGACTAGCCTAAAGTAGAAAGGGTACTGAAAAGTGTAACAGTAAATTACATATGTAAATTACACACAAGTGTAAGTTACTTTTGTGAGTAGCTCCGTCGTCTTAATGCTGACTGCATTCCTAAAGCCCATCAAATTATGCTGGTTCCATTATCCACAGGTTTGTGCTTTTGCTGACCCTAGTGCCTGCATGTAGCAGAGAACTTTATAAAAGCATGAAATATGTGTACCGAATAAAAACGAGAATATACATGACTGGGAAAAAACACTTTTTGTTCAAGAGACGAAAGCAAATGTGTCAACATCAGCTGATTTCTTTACAATTGCAGGCCATAGTCAAATCGAATATGAAAGTACACAAGTCGTGTTTTTTAAACGGGCTACATTTTCTGTTTCATTTCTAGGTATTTCAAAATCTCAGCCAATTTTAACCTTTCTAGATTTAAAAACAGCACAAACACGTACAGCACTTAAATTATTATCCAATGGAGGAGCACACTGCACACCAAGGAAAGAAACATTATGCAGCATATCATGTATTTAGAGGCAACTTATGCCGCACATTCTGCAGCATTATCTAGGTATTTTTGTATTTTAGCAAAATTAGTTTAACAGGGATCCCGATACTTAACAAAATGGATATATTTTTAAGAGAAAAAACTATGTTCTATTCACAATATTGTTCACCAGCAAGTAATTATTTTGTCTTGCCCGGAGACGCACCCGCGTTGTTTAAAATCTGTGTTCAGTATCAGGTGTACCTTTGTGTTTACTTCATTGTTCCTCTGGAAGTAACTTTCCCTTTTGTAACTACCCTGCAATACAATATTACTCAATACTCCTTTAGTCTGTACTTGTGTCGCTAGGAGGCACTTCATGATTCAATACCAGACCTTGAAAAGGATATCCTATGTTTGTGATTCTTCTAAAACCCTCCCCTCCTGAAATAGCTGCTGCTTTGAGAACATGGTGTTTGTGTGTGATATAAACATGATCTGTATTTAAATTTTACATGACAAAGAATGATTCTTTCTTCCCAGCTTGGATTACATTTAAGTGTTAAGTTTGTGTTGTGTACAGAAGCTTTCCACAGTCCATCAGTTGTGGAGGTCAACAATTTGTATGCAAAAGTATTCTTGTCTTTAAAGGCCTGAATACACAATTGAAGTGTCTGGTACGGCGGTGCACTTTGTGCACAGCAGTTTGAGTAACCTTTGATCAGTTTGAGCAATAAACAAGTTTTTTTTAATTCAGCACTGCATATTATGCTGTAGAAGGTGTGCTTTTCAGAAACTGGAGCAAATCTATTTTTAGCTGGAAAACTTTACCTCTGTGGAATCTTTCTTCTCTCAGTTCATTGGCTTGCGTACCTCAAATTTGGGGTGTCAGATTTCACCCAAAGAAATTTTGCTTTCCATGGAGGAGCACATAAGGCTGCACGTGTTGGTATAGTATAAAATGAGTAGCTTGCACATATTGTCAACCAGAATGCTTTGGGTGGGTAACTACCACTTTTTAGGTCAAAGCCTACCATACCAGACAGCATCTGGTTTGCAGAAGACTTCTGGGGGATATTAGGAAAGCCTCCCTGGGAATGAACTCTGCCCAATGCTTACCATTGATTTCGTGTTTTGTGACTCACAGTTGCTGGCTTTCTATTTGCTGGCTTTATTTGTTTCTGGCTGTCCTGTATACCTTTGTCCTTTCTGTGGAGCATAGCCTGTTTACTGTATTCTTCTATGAGTGCTCGCTTATTGTAATCAGGCCTTTTAATTGTGTTCTTATCTTGTCACATTTTCTGTACATTCAAAGAAGAGGTCAAATGTCGGACTCTGTCTTCTGAGAGAGCTTGGTGTTTACTTTTCTTTCTCTGTCTTCAAAGTGAGTGGATTTATGTGACAATCACGCTGGATACTGGGGGTGTGCTGGAGGAAGGCCGTACAATTGTTTTTTGATTTTTTTTTTTAGCCCATTACAAAACGTAAATGTTTGTAAATCAACTATGCAAGTATTTCCCAATATATCATAATTAGGATAGCACTAATGAAGCACATTTTTTTTTTATTGTTTGGTGGAAACAAATGCTTTAATATGTTCAAAACAAATCAATACACTAGGTGATGCCATTTCCTCACTTTATCGATGTGCGCTGTAGTTTTAGAAGTAAAACTGTATGTCAGTGCAAATATAATGGTCATTTCAATTGAAAATGTGTTGTCTCTAATGGCGGTGCACTACCACTCTCTCTTCTCCACAACACTCTAGGACACTCTACTCACCTCTATGCTAATCCACTCCACTCTACTCCACAACAGTCTGCGGTGTTCTACTCCACTCTACGGCATTCCACTCTACACCACTCCACTCTACATCACTCTCTGCCGCTCCACTCTACGTCACTCTTTGCCAACTCCACACCACTCTACTCTACGACACTCTACTCTATGCCACTCCACAATACTTCACTCTGACACTCTACTCCATTCCACTCAACGACACTCTGTTCCACTTTCCGCCACTCCACGCTATGTCACTTCACTGTAGGCCACTCTACTCAACTCCATCCTACGCTACTCCACACTGCAACATTCTACTTCATTTGACTCTACAGCACTCTACTCTACTCTAAGCCACGACACTCTACTCTTTGCCACTCCACTCTGTCACTCCATTCTGTCACGCCACTCCACGATACTCTGCTCCACGATACTCCATGCCTCTCTACTCCACTGAATGACACTCTATGCCATGCCACTCCACACCCCTCTACTCCACACTGCACCCCTCCACTCCATGCCCCTTTACTTCACTTTACGCCCCACCGCTCTGCGTCACTCCCCTCCACTCTGCATCACTCCCCTCCACTCTGCATCACTCCCCTCCACTCTGCATCACTACCCTCCACTCTGTGTCACTCCCCTCCACTCTGCGTCACTCCCCTCTGCGTCACACCTCTCCACTCTGCATCACGCTCCTCCACCCCACTCTTCTACACCCCACTCTCCTCCACCCAACTCTACTCCTCCCCACTCTCCTCCATGCCACTCTCCTACACCCCACTCTCCTCCACCTAACTCTACTCCTCCCCACTCTCCTCCACGCCACTCTCCTCCACGCCACTCTCCTCCACGCCACTCTCCTCCACGCCACTCTCCTCCACGCCACTCTCCTCCACGCCACTCTCCTCCACGCCACTCTCCTCCACGCCACTCCACTCCACTCTCCTCCACGCCACTCCACTCTCCTCCACTCTCCTCCACTCTCCTCCACTCCACTCTCCTCCACTCCACTCTCCTCCACTCCACTCCCCTCCACTCCACCCCACTCCCCTCCACCCCACTCCCCTCCACATCATGCTCCCCTCCACGCTGCTCCCCTCCACGCTGCTCCCCTCCCCACCGCTCCCCTCCCCACCGCTCCCCCACACTCTGCGTCACTCTCCTCCACTCTGCGTCACTCCCCTCCACTCTGCTTTACTCCCCTCCCCGTCACTCCCCTCTGCGTCGCCTCCTCTGCTCCCCTCTCCTCTTCGCCGCTCCCCTCCCTACCGCTCCCATCCCTGCCGCTCCCCTCCCATCCGCCGCTCCCCTCCACCCTACGCCGCTCACCTCCACCCTACGCCGCTCACCTCCACCCTACGCCGCTCACCTCCACCCTACGCCGCTCCCCTCTACTTTACGCCGCTCCCCTCTACTCTATGCTGCTCCCCTCCATTCTACACTGCTCCCCTCCACTCTATGCCACTCCCCTCCACTGTACGCCGCTCCACTCTATGCCGCTCCCGTCCACTCTACGCCCCTCCCCTTTTCGCACCTCCACTCTATGCCCCTCCACTCTGCCCCTCCACGCCACTCTATGCCACGCCACTCTAGCGTACTCCACTCTAGCGTACTCCACTCTAGCGTACTCCACAACACACCACTCTACAACATTACACCCTTCCACTCTATGCCCCTTCACTGTACACCGCTCCACTCTGCTCCACTTTACACTGCTCTATGCCACTACATCCTACTTCATGCTACTCTGCGACCCACCACTCGGTGACCCGACGCTGCAGCCCCCCCACGACTCTCTGCAGCCTCCCCACGACTCTCTGCAGCCTCCCACAACACACTGAACCCCCTACAACACCCTGCGCCCCCACGACACTCTGCGCCCCCACGACACTCTGCGCCCCCACGACACTCTGCGCCCCCCACGACACTCTGCGCCCCCACGACACTCTGCGCCCCCACGACACTCTGCGCCCCCACGACACTCTGTGCCCCCCACGACACTCTGTGCCCCCCACGACACTCTGTGCCCCCCACGACACTCTGCGCCCCCCACGACACTCTGCGCCCCCCACGACACTCTGCGCCCCCACGACACTCTGCGCCCTCACGACACTGCGCCCCCCCACGACACTGCGCCCCCCCACGACACTGCGCCCCCCACAACACTCTGCGCCCCCCCCGACTCTGCACCCCCCCACGACTCTGCACCCCCCCACGACTCTGCACCCCCCCATGACACTCTGCCCCCCCACGACACTCTGCGCCCCTCCATGACACTCTGCGCCCCTCCATGACACTCTGCGCCCCTCCATGACACTCTGCGCCCCTCCATGACACTCTGCGCCCCTCCACGACACTCTGCGCCCCCTCCGCGACACGACACTCTGCCCTCCCAACCTGACGTGACACTCTGCGCCCCCTCTGCAACGCGACACTCTTCGCCCCTCCGTGACACTCTGCGCCCCCTCCGCGCCACTCTGTGCCCCCTCCGCGCCACTCTGTGCCCCCTCCGCGCCACTCTGCCCCCCTCTGTGCCAATCTGCCCCACTCTGCCCCATTCCATGCCACTCTGCCCCACTCCATGCCACTCTGCCCCACTCCATGCCACTCTGACCCACTCCATGCCACTCTACTCCATGCCACTCTACTCCATGCCACTCTACGCCACTCTACTCCACGCCACTCTACTCCACGCCACTCTACTCCACGCCACTCTACTCCACGCCACTCTACTCCACGCCACTCTACTCCACGCCACTCTACTCCACACCACTCTACTCCACGCCACTCTACTGCATGCCACTCTACTGCATGCCACTCTACTCCACAACACTTTACTCTACGCCACGCCACTCTACTCCACGCCACGTCACTCTACTCTACTCTACGTCACTCTACTCCACTCCACGCCACGCCACGCCACTCTACTCCACTCCACTCCACGCCACTCTACTCCACGCCACTCTACTCCACTCCACTCCACTCCACTCTACTCTACTCTACTCACGCCACTCCACGCCACTCCACGCCACGCCACTCCACGCCACTCCACGCCACTCCACGCCACGCCACTCCACGCCACTCCACGCCACTCCACTCTACTCTACTCTACTCTACTCACGCCACGCCACGCCACGCCACTCCACGCCACTCCACGCCACTCCACTCCACTCCACTCTACTCTACTCTACTCTACTCTACTCACGCCACGCCACTCTACTCTACTCTACTCTACTCTACTCTACTCTACTCTACTCTACTCTACTCTACTCTACTCTACTCTACTCTACTCTACTCTACTCCACGCCACTCTACTCTATGCCACTCTACTCTATGCCACTCTACTCCATGCCACTCCAATCCACTCCACTGCATTCCACTCCATGGCACTCTAGTCCATGCCACTCCACTCTGACACTGCACTCCTCCACTTAATGACACTCTATGCCACTCTACTCTGCTCTACGCCCGGCACTCCAGTCCACTCTCAGACACTCCAGTCCACTCTCGGACACTCCAGTCCACTCTCGGACACTCCAGTCCACTCTCGGACACTCCAGTCCACTCTCAGACACTCCAATGCACTTTCAGACACTCTACACTGACAACCATACTGCTCTACGCCCCGCCACTCTACGCCCCGCCACTCTACGCCCCGCCACTCTACGCCCCGCCACTCTACGCCCCGCCACTCTACGCCCGACACTCTACGCCCGACACTCTACGCCCCGACACTCTACGCCCCGACACTCTACGCCCCGACACTCTACGCCCCGACACTCTACGCCCCGACACTCTACGCCCCGACACTCTACGCCCCGACACTCTACGCCCCGACACTCTACGCCCCGACACTCTACGCCCCGACACTCTACGCCCCGACACTCTACGCCCCTGACACTCTACGCCCCGACACTCTACTCTACTCCTCTACTCTACTCTACTCTACTACTCTACTCTACTCTACTCCTCTACTCTACTCTACTCTACTCTACTACTCTACTCTACTCCTCTACTCTACTCTACTCTACTCCTCTACTCTACTCTACTCCTCTACTCTACTCTACTCTACTACTCTACTCTACTCTACTCCTCTACTCTACTACTCTACTCTACTCTACTCCTCTACTCTACTCCTCTACTCATCTACTCTACTCTACTCTACTCCTCTACTCATCTACTCTACTCTACTCTACTCCTCTACTCCTCTACTCTACTCCTCTACTCCTCTACTCCTCTACTCCTCTACTCCTCTACTCCTCTACTCCTCTACTCCTCTACTCCTCTACTCCTCTACTCCTCTACTCCTCTACTCCTCTACTCCTCTACTCCTCTACTCCTCTACTCCTCTACTCCTCTACTCTACTCCTGTACTCCTCTACTCATCTACTCTACTCTACTGCACTACTCTACTGCACTACTCTACTCTACTCTACTTCACTCCTCTACTCTACTCCTCTACTCTAGGCCCCTCCACACTAAGCCTCTCCATGACACCTACTCCACTCTATGCCACTCCATGGCACTTTAGTCTATGCCACTCCAGGACACTACGCCCCTCCACTCTAGCCCCTCCACTACAAGACACTCTACTCTTCTCCAGTCTCTGGCCTTCCACTCTACGAGCCTCCACGACATTCTACAACCCTTCGCTGTACTCCACTCTATGACCTTCCGCTGTATGACCTTCCGCTGTATGACCTTCCGCTGTATGACCTTCCGCTGTATGACCTTCCGCTCTATGACCCTCCGCTCTATGACCCTCCTTGACACTCCACTCTACTATATGACACCACACTCTACTCTCCGACACTCCACTCTACTCTCCGACACTCTATGCCACTCCACTCTATGCCACTCCACTCCACGCCACTCTACGACACATACGTCCCTCCACTCCCTTCCACGTTCCACCTCCAGTCTATGACCCTCTGCTTTACGACCCTCTGCTCTACGACACTCCATGACATTCTACGCCCCTCCACTCTACGCCCCGACACGCTACTCCTCTACTCTACTCCTCTACTCTACTCTACTCCTCTAATCTACTCTACTCTACTCTACTCTACTCTACTCTACTCTACTCTACGCCCCTCCACACTAAGCCTTTCCACACTAAGCCTCTCCATGACACCTACTCCACTCTATGCCACTCCATGGCACTTCAGTCTATGCCACTTCACTCTAGGACACTATGCCCTTCCACTCTACCCCCTCTACTTTAAGACACTCTACTCTTCTCTAGTCTATCACCTTCCACTCTACGAGCCTCCACGACATTCTACAACCCTTCGCTGTACGCCACTCTATGACCTTCCGCTGTATGACCTTCCGCTGAATGACCCTCCGCTCTATGACCCTCTGCTCTATGACCTTCCTTGACACTCCACTCTACTCTCCGACACTCCACTCCCCTCTACTCTCCGACACTCCACTCTACTCTCCGACACTCTATGCCACTCCACTCTATGCCACTCCACACTATTCAACTCCACTCTATGCCACTCCAAGCCACTCTACGACACATACGCCCCTCCACTCCCTTCCACTTTCCATCACTCTGTGCCACTCTACAGTACAGCACTCTACTCCACACCACTCTATTCTACGACCCTCCAGTCTATGACCCTCCGCTCTACGACCCTCCGCTCTACGACCCTCCATGACATTCTACGACCCTCCACTCTATGACCCTCCACTCTACGACCCTCCACTCTACGACCCTCCACTCTACAACCCTCCACGCTACGACCCTCCACGCTACGACCCTCCACGCTACGACCCTCCACGCTACGACCCTCCACGCTACGACCCTCCACGCTACGACCCTCCACGCTACGACCCTCCACGCTACGACCCTCCACGCTACGACCCTCCACGCTACGACCCTCCACTCTGACCCTCCACTCTGACCCTCCACTCTGACCCTCCACTCTGACCCTCCACTCTGACCCTCCACTCTGACCCTCCACTCTGACCCTCCACTCTGACCCTCCACTCTGACCCTCCACTCTGACCCTCCACTCTGACCCTCCACTCTGACCCTCCACTCTGACCCTCCACTCTGACCCTCCACTCTACGACCCTCCACTCTGACCCTCCACGACATTCTATGACCCTCCACACTACGACCCTCCACTCTACGACCCTCCACACTACGACCCTCCACTCTACGACCCTCCACTCTACGACCCTCCACTCTACGACCCTCCACTCTACGACCCTCCACGACCCTCCACGACATTCTACGACCCTCCACGCTGACACTACACGACATCTACGACCCTCCACTCTGACCCTCCATGACATTCTATGACCCTCCACTCTGACCCCTCCATGACATTCTACGACCTTCCACTCTGACCCCTCCATGACATCCTACCACCCTCCACGACATCCTACCACCCTCCACGACATCCTACCACCCTCCACGACATCCTACCACCCTCCACGACATCCTACCACCCTCCACGACATTCTACCACCCTCCTCTCTGTGACCCTCCACGACATTCTGCCACCCTCCACTCTCTGACCCTCCACTCTATGACCCTCCATGACATTCTACGACCCTCCACTCTCTGACCCTCCACTCCCGACACTCTATGCTCGTCCTCTGTACACCAGCTACTCTACGCCCTGCCATGCCACTATCCAACAGTCTACTCCACTCTACGCCACTCCACTCTAAGCCCCTCCATGACACCCTACGCCACTCCACTCCACTCTATGCCACTCCACAGCACTAAACTCTATGCCACTCCATGCCACTCCACTTTACGCCATTCAATGCCACTCCACGCTTTGCCACTCCACTCCATGCCACTCCACTCTGTTCCCATCTAGGCACTCCACTCTGTCACTCCACTCTGACACTACTCCCTTCCACTCTACCCCCCTCCACTTTACGTCACTCTACGCCACTCTTCTCCACTCTTTGACCCTCCCCTCTAAACCCTCCACGACATTCTACGACCCTCCACTCACTCCGACCCTCCACTCACTCCTACTCTCCAATCTGCGACCCTCCACCCGATGCTCCAATCCACTCTACAGCACACTACTCTACGATATCCATGCCACTTTACTCCCCTCTAGATCCCTCCACGACACACTACCCCACTGTATGCCACTACATGGCACTCTACTCTACTCTATGCCACTCCACTCCCTCAACTTTTAGCCACGCTGATGTACAACATGACTAAAACACATTGTCAAAGCCAATAGCTCTTTCATAGGCGAGACCTATTGGTTTTGCCCGTGCTTGTTGGGAAAGAGATTTGTGCTGAAAGCCTCCTTTTCATGAGGCCTTCTTTTCCTGCCTGTTTCCTCTAGTGAAAACTCATCCTTGCTCAGGCTGCCGAGGGTTAATTTTAGAAAGGTCTTGTGCAATAAGGAAAGTGACAAATTGTCTGTGAACTCGGGAAGCAGGGCTTTTTGCGACAATGGCTGCTTTTTAGGTCTCGCCTGAGCCAGGGCATGCGCTGCTCTGGCGAGACATTTAGTGAGTGGGCTTTAAAAAGCCGACCACAGCTTTTTGTGTGGCCTAGAGCGTGCGGTTACGCGCACAGTTACGAGCAGAGGCGCCATCTGGCTTTCCTCTCTCGTCATGTGCACGCGCGCACGCACGCACCACTCGCGTGCTTGTTTTATTTTTGTCCACTCTCCCGCTTTCCTTCCAATGCTTGTTTTTATTTCCTTTTAGCGCTCCTCAAAGCACAGCGTCATATGCTTACTTGTGAAACTCTCCATGTCGTGATGCCGTCTTCCTGTCCACTGAATACAGCTCATGTGTGAGTCCTTGTTCAAGCCACAGGACTAATGAGGGCGCTGCTAGCGGCAGCGGCGGAAGTCTCCCGGAGCTTTCGTAATACTGCTCCGTCCAACACTTCCGTTTATTTGTCTGCGGTGTAAATGAGCAATCCATGGTTGGCTTTCATGACCAGTCCAGTGCTGTCCCTCCCTGGGACGCTTCCTCCCAGCATCACACTGTGCATCTGTTCTTTGTCTTCTGCATTAAATGTGGCCAACGTTGTGGATTGCTGTACAAACTGTGAGCTTAATCGAGGCCTTAAAATAACGGTTTCAAAAGTAACGAGCATTGGCAAAGCCGATAGGTTGCGCCACAGAGAACAATTGGGATAGTCTGTGCTTTTTGACGATGCTGGGCAGCAAAAAACATAAGCATTGGCAAAGCTTTGGGATAAATATTTTAGCAATGACATTAGTGTTCCATATACTGAGCTTGTTCACTAAGACGTCTTTGGTGAACCCGAAAACATTCAGCAAAACGATATTAAATCATTGTTACTGGTCCTGTGCATTTTCAAACCTAGCACTTTTTGCGAATTTTCTGTTTTTGTTTTTCTGCATTTGAGCTCCTAACGGGCAAATACCATTGTCTGCAAACACTATTTGATTTGATCATTGTTAATACCATGGTGGGCATGATCATGTCCGACCTTCACATTAGAAAGAACCGTCACACCCATTTTTACATCGTCTTTAAATCTTGTTAATTTTTTACCATGGCTTCTGGCTTTGAGATGCACAATTTGACAAGATATTCTTAGCTGGATAGCCTCACTGTCCCCAGTAAACTTACTGTGAAATAAAATGCAGTGTTGACCATTGTCGTGAAAAAAGTGAAGAGATTACGAATGAATCCTTTGCCACAAGTTTCTAAAAAAAAAATAGTGCTCTTTAAAGCCCATCTAAACAGAATGTTGTAATTCATCATCATCATTTGACTTTATTTGGGTTCTAAAAAACCCCATAAAAGTACACATAGCAGCATAAGTTTAAAGACAAGATGGAGTATAAACCTTTAAATTCAACAAACAACATTAAAAGTATACCCTATTTAATGAATTGTGTGAATGATGCTCCCAAAATTAACTAGCAAAGACACTGTGTCACAGCAGCATCACTCAGCGCCACCACAGCATCACTCAGCGCCACAACAGCATCACTCAGCGCCACCACGGCATCACTCAGCGCCACCACGGCATCACTCAGCGCCACCACGGCATCACTCAGCGCCACCACGGCATCACTCAGCGCCACCACGGCATCACTCAGGGCCACCACAGCATCACTCCGCGCTACCACAGCATTACTCCGCGCCACCACAGCATCACTCAGCGCCACCACAGCATCACTCAGCGCCACCACAGCATCACTCAGCGCCACCACAGCATCACTCAGCGCCACCACAGCATCACTCAGCGCCACCACAGCATCACTCAGCGCCACCACAGCATCACTCAGCGCCACCACAGCATCACTCAGGGCCACCACAGCATCACTCAGCACCACCACAGCATCACTCAGGGCCACCACAGCATCACTCAGGGCCACAACAATATCACTCAGCACTACCACAGCATCACTCAGCACCACCACAGCATCACTCAGCGCCACCACAGCATCACTCAGCACCACCACAGCATCACTCAGCATCACCACAGCATCACCACAGCATCACTCAGGGTCACCACAGCATCACTCAGGGCCACCACAGCATCACTCAGCACCACCACAGCATCACTCAGCACCACCACAACATCACCACAGCATCACTCAGCACCACCACAGCATCACTCAGGGCCACAACAATATCACTCAGCGCTACCACAGCAATCCCTCAGCACCACCACAGCATCAATCAGCGCCACCACAGCATCACTCAGCACCACATCAGTATCACTCAGCATCGCCTTTGCACTAGTACACCACCACATCATCATCACTCAGCAAGACCTGAGTATCATTCAGCATCATCTCAGCATCGTCTCCGCACCAGTCACCACCACCACCACCACCACCACCACCACCACCACTACCACCTCAGCCTGCTCTGGGAATCTGGCATCTGTTGATTCTCCCCTAGCGTCTGGCCGCTGCTAGTGTTATAATACAGGTACTAGTTCCCAACCTTCACCATCCGATTGTTTATGCCCCCTCAAAAAAAAGCTTTAACAAACAACCATTGGAATAGGCAGAAACAAGTTGCCAGCATTGCAAGAACAAAAGAAAACTGAGGACATTTTTTATTGTAAATACTTTTTTTAATATGGTCGTTCAGTTGTACATAATGCCTTCTTGGTCATATATAAGGTAACAAAAATGCTTCTGACACTTTTTTATTAAAACATTTCAGCATGCTGCACAGCAGCCACACTTCTCTACAGCACAGCTTAAAGACATTGGCAAAGTCAATAGCTCTGGCTAAACACTTATAAGGCCCCAAAGGCGAGACCTATTGGCTATGCCAATGCTTGTTGTCATTGTATCCCAAATATTTGCTGTTTTTTCAGGTATGTTGTAGTGTCAGTACCCCTTCATCTGTGCTCTTCCTCCCAGTCTTCATGGTGGGAGCTCCGCCCCCAAAACATACACTTTCACAAGCCTTCTCAATGTAGTTTAGACAGTATTTTTTCCATTACATCACCTCAGAATTATAAATTTCATCCCATGGTGACCTGCATATGCCAAGCTAATATTGAATCCGAGGTGCCAACAGAATAAGGCTTGGTTCGAAAGGTAAGTTGCTGACTGGGACCAGGAGCACTAGGACTTGGAGTAATGAAGATTACCAGTAAGTAAAAGGATCAGTATAGTCCGGGCCACTGGAATTATGCGATTCTGCAGCTCTTTTCGCCTAATTATGGATTTGGCACATGATCCATCATCTGCTGCATAATGTGCAGTGGAAGGCCCCTCACAAAGATTTAATGATATTTTTTCAGTTGCTTGTTTCTGTATTTGGTTGTTAAACTGGAAGTAATGAGGTGAAATCTTTGCCCAAAAAGTATTACAAGGTGTATAAATGACAAAGTAACGAAGTAATACTGTAAAAAAAAATGTGCCACATTCTGCTGCATAATTTGCCTTTTCCTGCCGCATAATTTAGTGCTCCACTGAAGCATAATTCTAGTGGCCCTGATTATAGTGTTTCAACAAAATCAGACACAACAAGCACTTGGCTAAGCCAATGGGCCAATGCATGTAAACTAGCAAAAAGAGATGTATTTCTGTATATATGCATAGAGGAGATACATAATGATTTTGTCTACTTTCCAGCTGCAAAATAGTCGCTCATCTATTAAAATAGAAGCACTTTTTAAAAGGTGAAATAATGCACCAAACAGTTAATAGCTTGAGGTGAGAGAGAGAGATGCTCCTTTTGGTGAGCCAAATCCCACTCTGTGTATTTTAAAGAATTCTTAACTGTACGTTTTGCACATATATGCTCTGTCAAAACCAGACCTAAAATAGAGTCTCCTGCCAATTCATTTGGGTCCATGGCAAAGTAACACAGGCCGGATCTAAGCCACAGCTAGAACCCAGAGTATGCAACCGTGAACAAGGGTCTGCGGTAGAAGCGGTATGATTTCCACAGGTGAATACAGCACCAGAGTGCCCCCCACCCACGGCCAGACTGAGAACGCAACCCAGCCCTGGCAACTAAGTCGGACCGGCCCGAGGGAGGGGGTGCTGGTGGGAAACACTGCTGCTGCTTTTTAGGTCTCGCCTACGCAGCGCGCATGCGTTGCATAGGAGGGCCTTTAGCCGTCGCTCTGCTCATTTTCAAGCACTGCACTCGTGCTTGTGGCGGCATCCACCTTGCGGGAGCAAGCAGGGGTGCGCCACAAGCACGAGCGCAGTGCTTGAAAAGGGAAGAGTGCACGTGCGCACGCACGCACCACTCCGGGCTTGTTTTGCTAGGCACGGAGTTGACTGTTTGCTGGGGTGAAGCATCTGTATTATTTTGCTTCGAGAGTGGTCGATTGCTGGTGGCAGGACACAAAACGAAAGTGATTGTTTTCATACTTGGCTTGGAATTGGATGGGTGTTGCTTGTCCACCACTCCAAGCGATAATTCATTTGTTTGATTGGTGTTGGTTGCAGTGACTTAGTTGCTCTTGTGCTGTTTTTCCTGTGCAATTGGAGTTGTCATTGTTACACGCCCGTCTCCAGTAGTCGCAACAATCAATACATGTGTATTTGTAAAGTGCATGTTCACTCCTTGGGGCATTTCGTTACCGAATAACAGGTGTCTATTGTTACCTAACTCAGTGGAACTCACTGTATCGACCTTGGAAGGATGAAGGACAGAGTTGACACACCGGGCTCTGAACCTGTGGCCATGAGGTCAAACACAGGTTTGTGGAGTGGATACATTAGTCCCCTCAGCCTCTAGACAATGTTTACTGCAATGAATAGTTGTATTTCTTGCCTCCTCTGAGGATCCGTTTCCAGGTGTATTCTTTTATTCCTAGCTCGCTCTCGTGTTGGCACAGTATTGGTCGTTTTTGCTGCCTCCCTCTGGTGGTGGAATTGTAGTGGCAATGTTGCCTGACGTCCCTGTGTTGTGTTTTGATGGAATGATCATAACATGGTGACTTGTGTTTTCATCTACTTTTTTTTTTTAAATATCATTTTATTTTAAATATCATTTCTTATCTAATATCATTTTTTTTAATATCATTTCTTCACCCTTTTTTTGCAATTGCTTCTTTCAGTGTTTACCTCTTTCTTTTATCCTCTCATCTTTGATTTGTGCTGTTTTACAACACTTCTTTTCCTTGGGGTGGGAAGTTGTCGTCTATTAGCTCCTATCTGGTGCATGGAGTTGGGGGTTGTCACGCTCCATTATTATACAGGGTACCTGCGTGTTAATTAGCCAGGGATGTGAAAAGTAAGGTCTGTGGTGTGGCTTAGCTAACAACCTGAGATATACGCGGTGCAGTGCTCCCGTGACACCAATTAAAACCACAAGATCCTGTTTGTGGGGGGGGGCCTGCTTGCATAAAACACCTCTTGTGGGACCTCGGAGGAGGTTGTTATATTACAGTGAGTCTCTCTAGGGCATGATGTAAGAAGCTTCCTGGCTATGGGTAGCCCCGCCTTGTATTAGGTAACCCTATTGCCTCTCTTGCCTGAGGCACAGTAGGAAAGGCTCCTGCTTGTGACATGCGCAGTTTTGTTTTCTGAAGCAGGAAAAGCAACTGGGTAGTCCCTGCCTGGGCTAGATGAACCATTTCAACAATGACGTATTTTGGCGTAGAGCCAGCGCAGGCAAGTATGGTGGGATTGTGCAGCTCTCGGAAACCCTGTTTTTAGGTCTCGCCTGAGCCAGCGCATGCGCTGGTCTGGCGAGACATTTAGTGAGTGGGCTTTAGAAATCCGACCACACGCTTTTGCTTGTGGCCTAAAGCTTGCGGTTACGTGCGCGGTTACGTGCACAGCCGCCATCTGGCTTTCCTATCTCTTCCTCATTAAGCGCATCGCTCAAGCGCATCGTTCGCGGGCACCCTTACAGGCCGCTATCGCTTTCACTTTCACGGCCGCGCGGCCAATGCTTGTTGTTCCTCTCGCTTGCTCACTTCCTCCCCCCAACCACCCTCCCTTTGGTACAGCCCTTTTTCCCTCCATTGTACACCAGTGCTAGTCACACTCTAGCGCGGTTATAAACAGTCGGCCCACACATATACCTTTCAGCCCTTTTTCTGCTGCCTCGGAGCCTAATTTTGTGATTTTATGTAGCGTACCAAGTATTATGCACCCTTAATTAGCTGCTAAAAGCAACATGCTGCCAGTTTTCCCTTGTCTGTAAAGGCTTTTATTCAATTGCAACAAAGAGGAAAAAAAAAACAGGCTGGAACACGCCTTAGCTGCATCTGGCCGTTACTTCCTCGTTGTTTTGCATTTGATAACTGGTATGTGTCTGCTACCATGTTCATAACACACTCACTTTAGTTAAAGGAGACATTTTTTACGGTCCTCATATATACAAACTAAAAATAACCTTAAACAAAGGGAACGGCAACCTGCAGCGCATGCCACTTTATTATGCAGTGTAAACTTTCCCCATTTTTAGAGCCCTTCCATTACACTATTTACACTCTTCTTTTTAGTACGTACCTTTTGAAACTGCTTAGCACATTCACTCTACCAACACGCAACGCTTTATTTCACTGTGTGGCTTCTAATTGTTCTTCTCCTTTGCTTACACTAAGCTTTATGTACCTTATTTTCCGTACTTGGTGTCTATTGATATCAAGGTTACTGTTGAAAATTACATCTTAGCACCCTGCCATAGACATTCAGCAGTATTTATATTAATGTTAAAAATAAACCAGTGCGTTATATACTACTTCTTACATATCTCTGCCTTTTTAACCGTGAATACAGGAAAAGTGCTACGTGGTGTTAGAGCCGCTTCAGGGCTGCATGCATGTTTAGCAACGTATATTAAGTCGGTATGTGTCTGTATACTGCCCATTGGCAGCGCTATTTGGAGTAAATAACATTCTACCTCGCGGGCAAACTATACTGTGCAAAGCCTTCATAACTGCACGTATGCTAAATCAGCCGGTGTAGTCAGTTCTTGCTCTGCCGTTACGCCGGTTATTTGCTTTTTGTTTGTTTTTAATTTATAATTATATGTAGTGCAAACACCACCAATATGTGGTATACCTGCGTGAGGAGGGGGTTTGGGGGCACAGTAAGGAGCAGCAGGTTATAAAACCAACAGAAATGTGCTTCAGGTGGTATTATTTCTCTCCTTTCTCAGTATACAATAGGCTGGATATACTACGCAGGGTACGGCCTATAAATAATAAGGCACCCCATACATTCCTTAACTGTCTCTAAAAAACACATTTTAGGGCTTGCTATTTTGTCAGTGGAAAAAGCTACAACACAAATAAATACGCTTTATATGCAGTATTCTTAAAGCACAGCTAATATTAGCGTTTTCCCATACAAAAAAAATAGTTAGTACTAAAAAACAAGGAAGTAAACACTTAGTTTTCCCCTAAATATTTATACTAAAACAGGCACTCTCACAAATTGCATTCACAAAGCACTACGTAATTTTTAATGGATACATCTAAAAGCATCTTCACTGCACTCCGTAATATCTAATGCACCAGCTGATAAACCTTTGCCTAACTACATACTTCCACAGAGCAGACTCATGCCCTGCAGCACTGTTTACTGTCTAGGAGACAAATTCCTTAACCTAATCTACCACACCATCTATTGTGCGCCCTCAATTAGCCGCTAAAAGCAGCTTGTTGTGGTTCGTATACCACATGCTGCGCTTTTACCCGTCCCCGTAAAAGCTTCCATCACAATTGCAAACACAGCAAGCATTTGCAATGCAATAGGTCTCGCAGTTACACGAGTTAAAGCTATTGGCATTGTAAATGACAATGCCTTTTAATTATGTTTTTAAAACGAAAACAAATATAAAAGGCATTGTTATTTGCAATGTCAATAGCTCAAACTCGCGTAAATGCGAGACCTATTGCATTGCAAATGCTTGTTCTGCTAGGCACGGAGTTGACTGTTTGCTGGGGTGAAGCATCTGTATTATTTTGCTTCGAGAGTGGTCGATTGCTGGTGGCAGGACACAAAACGAAAGTGATTGTTTTCATACTTGGCTTGGAATTGGATGGGTGTTGCTTGTCCACCACTCCAAGCGATAATTCATTCATTTGTTTGATTGGTGTTGGTTGCAGTGACTTAGTTGCTCTTGTGCTGTTTTTCCTGTGCAATTGGAGTTGTTATTGTTACACGCCCGTCTCCATTAGTCGCAACAATCAATACATGTGTATTTGTAAAGTGCACGCTCACTCCTTGGGGCATTTCGTTACCGAATAACAGGTGTCTATTGTTAACTGTGACATCAGATCTAAAGCCCTCACATATGTTTAGCAGGTCTATCATGTGTACGTTTGAGCGCATTGCGAGGACAATAGCACAGTGAGCTATGGAAGATGATATGTGACTTCTACACCTTGCAGTCCCCCAGTTTTATGTAACACACCCTGTACATTCATTTACAAACTTATATAATTTATTGTACATGTAATATGCACCTGTTGATGTAAAGCGCTCTGACACCCTGCATTGGAATGAGTAGGGCTATACAAGAACAAGCATTGGCATAGCCAATAGGTCTCGCCTTGGGGTCCTTATAAGTGTTTAGCCATGCAACAGTTGATGTTGTTGCACCAAGGATATTGTGCTGGATAACTAAACACTTATAAGGTCCCAAAGGCGAGACCTATTGGCTATGCCAATGCTTGTTGTTACAGGGGGCCGATATTGCAGCACCGCTGGAAAACCAGCCCCAGTAACAAAAACGGCCCCCAACGGTCCAGAACCGGCCCTTACACTTCCGGCTCACCGGGAAAACGCCCGGGGCCCGCTACTGCCAGTCCGGCCCTGCCCCCACCCCAAGTGAAGCGAGAGGCAAGAATAAACCCAGGCGCGGTGTGGCAGGCCATTCACAAGCCACAGTCTGGCCGTCAGGGGCTCCTCAATGTGCATTACTAGGAGGCCTCCCCTCTCATTCCTTTTTCTCCCAGGATGCTCCTTGCCTACAGTGCAGTCTGTCATGAGCCCTCCACAGGAGCAGTATAATCTGGCTGTGAATGAGGGTACAGATAACAAAGAAGGTGACACTGAGGAGTGCATACCATTGTGCATACTGGTTCTGAAAATTCAGGTCTTTAATAACAGGCAGAGCAACTCCTTTCATGATTCTGAAGTATATGAAATGATTATGGGTAAGTTTGATAACAGTACTATTCTTTGCATGCTGAAGCCCTTGACACTCATCAAGCGAGCAGTTCAGATCTTTCTGCAAACTGCTGGCAGGGACTGGCCTTTACCGTGGATAGTGATACCGGTACTTAAAATGGAAGAACAGAGAATTACAGGCACCTAGGCAAATATCCAAGTTGTTAAGATGAAGAATCACCAGAGCGGAAGAGAACAGAAGCGTAGCTGTCAATGGTGCTGCAGGTGCAGTGACACTGGGACCTGAGGCCTGAGGCCTGAAGGGCCCACTGAAGCATGCTAATTGTTTTATTTTGCTACTCCGTTAGGATGCTGGGCCCATTTCCCTTGCTTGCACTATGTTTCGTCGCTTCCTTGTTACGCCACTGGAAGAGAGATGTGTTACCGAGAGTAAGGCTGGTCACAGTGCTCATTGCCATTTCTCATAATGTTAACTGTCAGGAACAGATATTACCTCACAACTCCTTTATAACAGCGCTAAATAAACAAATAAAGCAGATCTCATGGAAGAGTGACAAACCAGATTTTAGTAAAAGAGGCCATGCATGGATGACTGTTAACTCCTATAAGCAGCCGGGTCCGCACCCACACCGAACAGTTTTACTTAGAATCTTTTACAAAAATAAGTTGCTTCATCTTCGTTTGGTCTGTGTCAGACTACTGACTGCCTGGCTAAATGGCTTCCGAAACCTTTCACCACTAAGGGCCTCATTACGATGTTGGGCGTAAACGTTCCGCCCGACACTGTCTCGGATTCGGGATCTGATCGACTCTCGGTCGGAAGTTCCACCCGACCGATTACGATGCTTCCGAACACCGTTCGGAAGGACTCCCATTGACTTCTATGGGAGCCTGTGTTCCGACCGACAACACAGGCTCCTATGGGGAAAATGGGTGTCTGCGGAAAACCTTGCACCCTGTCGCGGACACCCCATGGTGCCTGCCACACTGTGCATGGTTTTACAGGGGGGTCCCTTGGGTACCCCCTCGACTCCAAACCGGAGGACTCAGGATGAAGGGGGGTCTGCTAGGGCCCCCCAAAGTCAGTTTCCGACAGTCAGTTGGAAAGGCTGTCAGAATCCGACATCGTAATCGGTTTGTCGGAAACGCTGTCCGTAGAGTTGTACGGATCACCTCCGACCGACTCAGATATTCCGATTGCCGGTCGGGACCGATTCGGAATGACCAACCGGTCCCCCTTCCGACCGCGAGCATCGTAATCGGTCGGACGGATTAGATTCTGACTGACTCGGGCGGATGGGTTTCGACTCGGTTTAGGAGAATACAACTGATGGTCCGAGGCTTTCCGACCGACATCGTAATGAGGCCCTATGTGTTGACTTTGCCACCAACATGAAGAAAGCTTGACTCCTATCCTATTGATTCATCCTATGCTACGAACTGAACACAAAGGTTTGTTGTGAAAATGTTTAAGCAGCATGGTATTAGATCATGCCGACATGCATTACTCTTCTGTTTGAAGGGCGAAACCCCCCAAGCCTTTATAAATGTATTATAAAAGCACTTTACAGCGAAATTTGCACTAACAGAGCGCCTCAATCTTTGCTTCCCTATGTGCGGGTGGCATCAATAATTTCATCTTTACCCCAGGGAATAAAGGAAATAAATAAGAATGCATGGTTGTGGGGATACCGCCTGTACTAGAGTACAATCTTTTTCTCTGCACTTTATAATGAAATTTGCATTAACACCTTTGCACTTTAACGAGGAAGCATGGAAGAGACCATGCTGAGAACAATTACTAACTAGACTAATATACACTATGAATATAAGACCGCCTCACAGCCAGTTGTGTCAGTTCTTCATGTCTGTTTATTTTTTTGCTCTTTATATGCTTGGCTCATACCAACGTCCCTGCATTTTCGCATGGGTGAAAACCAGGAGCTATAAAAGGTTAGTCCGTGCACAGAGACGTTTTAAGGCATGGGCAAAGCGGGCTCCCTGAAAGAGGCAGCTCTGTTCTTGCCCTGATGACCTTGAATAATTCTTAAACAGATTGTTTTATATACTAGTTTTCTATTAATTTATTTTTAATGTAATTGATGTGTGAGCGTCTATTAGAGACGTTTTGCAGGGAAATTTGTTTGTTTCATGCAACATTCATAAAAAAGTTTATTTTAGATCAAAACAGGACCTAACATAAGAGAAATGGGAGGATGTCACAGAAATTATCTGCAGTAAAGATAGATGTTGCTGTGTTACAACATTGAACACGTCACTATCCCTAAAAATTAGATGTAAACACATTTAGAATTTAGACCACAGTGCCTGTGCACCGCCAGTAACCTGGCTAAAGAGGGTATGAAAGAGCTGAAATTGAATCATAAACTCAAAGCTGTTCTGAACAGGGGCCCCCAAAATAAGTTTGGCCCAAGGCCAACAAAATCCTTAAATGTCCCTGTCCGTGCACTCTCCTTTAACTTCTTCCCACCCCTCAAGCTAAACTATTGGTCTGTAAAAGACCTTGGACAATGTACTCATTCGTTTTTTTAATATCTATTTTTAACATGTTTTAAGTACTTTAACATTCCAATCTTCGTACTGTGATGCAAGAAATGTTATGGTTTTAACTAACTGAAAAGAACATACTTTGACTTTGAATGTTAACTGTCAAAATCCACAGGGTCTTTTCTTCTGATCTGACTCACATGTCATATACGTCATTTCCAGATATATCACCCTTGGGAAAGAGGTTATGTGGTGATGCCATCATTATGCTAATTAAGGGTTTGAAAACTAGAAATATTGCTTTTTTGGTAGTATAATGTGGGTTGGTAAGCATGCTGATCCAGTCTTTTTCAACCAAGGTGTTCTCTCTTTGTATCTGCAGAAGCAAGATGTCTGGAGTTGATAATAGCACAGAAATTGATGAGGGCCTCTACTCCCGGCAGCTGTAAGTCTATTTATGGTTTCTCAGTTGTACTGCACAGTTTATATTGGATAAAGGTTAAAATGGCAGTCAGATGAATGATGTTACTATAGGTCTCAAAACCCAAGCAGACATTATCAAACAAAGGAACATTTTAAAATTCCTGTTGTTAGTAATTAATTGTTAGAGATGCAGGATTGGGTTAAGGGAACTATTTTTTTCTCTTCTTCGGATGTCCCCTTTAATGACTAAAATCTGCAACTTGGATTTGCACTATTTATGTACTTGTGGAAATGTTTACATGTTAGAGGTTACAAAGGCAAACCTTGTTCTTCTGCTGCACCAATATTTTTAGGATGATCCCTACTTGGCAGTAAGAGGGGTTGTGAGTTGATCTTAAAGAAGTTTGCTTTAATTAACCATGCTGAAGAATCCTGGACCCTCATTTGAAATTGTCCAGTGGTTTCCAGAACGCCAGGTCTGCACGTCTGGTCCCCCTCAAGCCACAAGTCCCAGATAATGGTCTGATGGTCAGACACATATGTGCATCCTTTGATCTCCCTGGTGCACTACACAACTTTTACAATAGCTTTATTAAAAAATATTCATGGCAAACAATCCACATTCTAAAATACAACAGCATAAATTTGTGCCAGGTAAAACGTTCAATGCCTAAGAGATAATCATATTAACGTATGTTCAAGTTACAAGTATAAAATATGTGAAAAAAAGTATATAATAGAATGTAATCTAGCCAGAATTTATTAACTGCAACCAGGAATATTAAAATCGTCAGCATTTTAGCAATGTTTATACTAGAAAGAAAAAAGCATACAATGGGATGACGGTTAAAGGATATGATGTCACTATTATTTTAAATTAATGCAATATGAGTATATAATTATATTCAATAAGCCGAAAACAATACTAATATATTTTTTGTACCTAGATATGTTTATAAAATACACAGTCGGTCCAGAAAAAATAAAATAGTTAAAGATTTATATAAAACATAAGCAGGCATAAGTTCGAGGAGGTTTAGGAACCATGTGAATGATCTTCATTTTGTGTTAGGTTTGGATAAGTAGAAAGTAAAAAAACACATAATATATTTATTTTGTTAAATTGATTATTTGTAGTATTTTTAACTAAATCATTCTTATAGTTGGAACACAACCCATTCAATCAAGTGCTAAAACAAATATTTGTGGATTATTTGTTAGTTGTGATTTACTCAAATACCATTGCACTTGGCATACCTGCCTATCCCCCTTCCATGCAAAGTACTTTCCATGTGAATTGAGGCCCCCTAAAAAGATAGTTGGGATCAACAGTGGAATTTTCAGTATTCACAATATTATTAATCTATTTCCAAATCTGGTCCCAAAATTGAAAGAATAATGAACATTTCAAAATCATATGTGTAAGATCTGCTCCTGTGTAGAAGAACAAGACCATCATTTTTCACTTATATCTGGATTGGGTTCATATAACTTAGTAGGGATAAATAAAAACTGATTGTCTCTAAAAATCAGTGCTTGTGTAGCATAAGCTGCATGTAACATTCCGTATGTTTTAATCATATTGAATCCCACAGTTGTGATGTCCCAGCAATATCCAAATCCATTCCCCAATGCATCTGTTTTGTTTTATGTTTCTCTACCTTTAAAGCAATTAACTAGTGGTATATAATGAAAGCTTTAGGTTGACAAACACTATTTAATGAAACTTAGTACCTTATACGCTTTATTAACAGAGTCATTTGATAGGGCTACAAAATCCCTGCAAGCTAGTACTAACTTAGTATATTGTATCTGAAATGAAAAGGCGAATCATATGTTAGCTGAGAAAAATGTAATACATCTCCATTTTCAAATAACTGATCAACTCAATCAATATCTCAAGCCTTCCAGTTGGGCCAAAAAATGAATAATTCTTATTGATTTATTAAACCATAAAGAAGACCTAATATATTTCTCTCTGTTTGAGAGACCACTACATAGAATTGGTGATAAGTTTCCATGTATTATTTCTAAAAGGAGTGTATAATGGTGTAGGCTTATAACACATAAGCAATATTTTCCTGAACGAGAGTTGGGATATAATAGAATACTGAAGTTTAACTCCGAATGGAAGAATTACATTCAGATTATAAAGCTGAATGAATTATAAAAAGTCACACCAACATTTTCCTTGAAACATTTCATTGTTACAAGAGAAATCCCTAGCTTACTATTGTTCCATAGGAAGTTTGAAAGGAAAATATCAATAGATTTAAAAAGTATGTTGACCTAAAGACATAATGTAAAGTACTTTAGGAGAGATAGTCATTTTAATCTTGTCCAACCTCCACCACCATGAGAGGCATAGGTTGACACATTTGGGTATCAGTTTTGTTTTGAAAATACTCCACATTTAATTTAACATTTAATTTTGTAATTGAATTAGAGGACTATTGTCCAAAGTATCTGATTTTATTTTTAGCTACTCCAAATTAAATTATAACAAGTAACCATGTATTAGTATGTCATTTATATCGAGACTCTTTGGAATAAAGGTCAAACTCAACATAGAAAGCTGGTACTGTAGTCCCTGGGACTGACTTAGATAAAAATAGACTTTCATCTGCATAAGCAAAACATTTTATTTCATACCCCTTAAAATTGAAGTTTCTAGTATCCTTATTTTGTTTATGCCTGGATATAAATTGGTCCAGCGCCAAAATAATCTAATAATGTGGCGAAGGAACACTCTTTGATAGTACTCCTCCGTAAAGAAAAATAGAGATAAGTAATACCAATGACAAAAAGATGATTCTTTAGGGTTATCATGTAATATAGACCCATATTTAAAAAACCCAGGACCAAAGTCATACCATTTGATTGTCTGAAATGCATATCCTCAACCTACAAGTTCAAACGCCTTTTCTCTATGGAGTGATAGCTGCCAGAGGAGTCAACGGTAATGAGGCTTAGCTAATGTTGAGGAAAGATTAGAATGATCTGGAAGTAATTGACCTTTAATCCCTTTAACCTAAACTCTTCAGGATGAATTAAAAAAAAGTATTCAAGAAGCAAAGCCAATAATATAGCATACATGTTACAGTCCAAATAAATCTGGTATATGGGCTCGTAAGTTTTACATTGAGAGACATCTTTACCCTCCTCGGGCTTGAGACAGATCATCGCTTCCAGGAATTAACCCTTAGATACATTATTTTTAAACTTCTATTATTCAAAAATCTTTGGTACTCGTAAATTAGAAACTTTGAGATAAAATTCTCATTTGAAAAATCCTCTTTGAACACAGAAAAATCACAATTGGTTAATGGTTTCGTATGGATTCTTGAAAAAGAATCTATAAACTTCTGTTTTGTTGGGCCATGGGCCAGTTTCGGGCAAGTACAATTTTCACATTTCCTGAAAGACTCATGCATATCCTTATTAGTGACCCCAGCAATTCCTTGATCATCTGAAATTGCTACCACCAATGATCTTTCCTTCTTAAATTTAAAATAATTAGCCATCAATTTACTTGCTTTTTTCTAGCCTCCATTAAATTTAGAATTTTAGAATTCCACACACATTTTCTGTGACCTTTTATTAAATTCCATCTATGCTTTTACCAAATTCCCCTAAGCTACGTGAGATATTGATGAGGAATATGTAAGAAAAATATTAGTTCTAATTGCTTAATATTCTATAAAGAGTCTTTTTTTAATCAAGTATTTTCTCCTTACATGAGACAGAATTCCTCACAGAATCCTTCGAAGAAGCCTTGCATTCATCCGAAGTAATTTGTCTGAATCTATCTGTAATACCATGCAAGAGCTATTGGCTTTGACAAAGTGTTTCCTCCATTATGTACACCAGAGTGGCTGCTGTTCAGCATGGCTAAAAGTTAGTGGCATTGGGTGAGATGGGGTACATTGGACTGGGGTAGAGTGGAATGGAGTAGATTGGGGTAGAGTGGAATGGGGTAGATTGGAGTGGAGTGAGAGTAGAGTGGGGTAGAATGGAGCGGGGTGGTTTGGGGTAAATTGGAGTGGGGTAGATTGGAGTAGGGTAGATCAGGGTATATTGGGGTAAAGTGGAGTGGGATATATTATGTAGATTGGGGACGAGTGGGGTGGATTGGAGTGAGGTAGACTGGAGTGGGGTAGATTGGGGTGGAGTGGGGTAGATTGGGGTGGAGTAGAGTGGGGTGGAGTGGAGTAGAGTGGGGTGGAGTGGAGTAGAGTGGGGTGGAGTGGGGTAGAGTGGGGTGGAGTGGGGTAGAGTGGGGTGGAGTGGGATGGGGCAGAGTCGAGTGGGGTAGATTGGAGTGGGGTAGATTGGAGTGGGGTAGATTGGAGTGGGGTAGATTGGAGTGGGGTAGATTGGAGTGGGGTAGATTGGAGTGGGGTAGATTGGAGTGGGGTAGATTGGAGTGGGGTAGAGTGGAGTGGGGTAGATAAGAGTGGAATGGAGTGAGGGAGAGTGGAGTGGAGTGAGGGAGATAGGAGTGGAGTGAGGGAGATAGGAGTGGAGTGAGGGAGATAGGAGTGGAGTGAGGGAGAGTGGAGTGGGGTAGATAAGAGTGGAATGGAGTGGGGTAGATAAGAGTGGAATGGAGTAGGGTAGATAAGAGAAGAGTGGAGTAGGGTAGATAAGAGAAGAGTGGAGTAGGGTAGATAAGAGAAGAGTGGAGTAGGGTAGATAAGAGAAGAGTGGAGTAGGGTAGATAAGAGAAGAGTGGAGTAGGGTAGATAAGAGAAGAGTGGAGTAGGGTAGATAAGAGTGGAGTGGGGGTAGATAAGTGGAGTGGGGGAGATAAGAGTGGAGTGGAGTGGGGGAGATAAGAGTGGAGTGGAGTGGGGGAGATAAGAGTGGAGTGGAGTGGGGGAGATAAGAGTGGAGTGGAGTGGGGGAGATAGGAGTGGAGTGGAGTGGAGTGAGGGAGATAGGAGTGGAGTGAGGGAGATAGGAGTGGAGTGAGGGAGATAGGAGTGGAGTGGGGGAGATAGGAGTGGAGTGGAGTGGGGGAGATAAGAGTGGAGTGGAGTGGGGAGATAAGAGGGAGGGAGTGGGGAGATAAGAGTGGAGGGAGTGGGGGAGATAGGAGTGGAGGGAGTGGAGTGAGGGAGATAGGAGTGGAGTGAGGGAGATAGGAGTGGAGTGAGGGAGATAGGAGTGGAGTGGGGAGATAGGAGTGGAGTGGAGTGGGGAGATAAGAGTGGAGTGGAGTGGGGGAGATAAGAGGGAGTGGGGGAGATAAGAGTGGAGTGGAGTGAGGGAGATAGGAGTGGAGTGAGGGAGAGTGAGTGGAATGGAGTGGGTTAGATCCTTACTGCAAATGGTTTAAAACAAGGTTGTTTATTGGCTCCTCTACTTTTCTCCCTATATATATCTGACCTTCCGTACACTTTGGCACAAAGTGAGGGCATCGCCCCATTACTAGGGGAAAACCGATCGCTTGTTTACTTTATGCTGACGACATTTTAATCTTGGATTTAACACCTAAGGGATTGAATAGTCGTCTGCAGGCACTATATAAATTTGCAGAGGCTCACTATTTAAAGATTAATGTATCTAAAAGTAAAATAATGTGCATGCATGGAAGAAAAAAGCTCCAGTATGAGAATTTTGTTTGGTCTGTAGGTGGACAAAAATTGGAATTTGTAAAATCTTACGTTTTCTTGGGAAAACGGTGTGTGGTAACCTAAGTGATAAAGCCCATATAGAAAATAACATCTATAAAGCTACTACACAGGGGAAAAGCTTGGGCTCCCTATACAGATCTACTGGAAAAAGACATTTTGCACTTTTATTAGAGGTATTTCGTGCAAAAATTCCTGCTTCCCTGCTGTATGGTATTGAATTACTTGATATAGAAAAATTGTCTTTTTTAAATACAACAGAAGGCAAAATTTTGAGGAGCCTAGCCTCAGTTAACACTGCTTGCCCCGTGGCTGCAATAAGGTTAGAGTTTGGTTTAAGAAGTAGTTGGGTACAGGGACTTGCAGGGATAGTGCGGTGGGTTGCAAGTCTGGTAAAGGGTGATCCTGGCACACTAAGATTTTTAATCCAAAAAGAAATATTAGAAAGTTTAAAGGAGCAGTCATTAATTGTTAAAAATTTTAGAATTGCAGTTGATTTGCTACAACTGGATGAATCCCTACTTTTTACTCTATCGCCATATCAATTAAGGGCCACTTTGAAGCAGGCCACTTGGAAATTAAGTTTTACCAGGGATAAGGAAGCTCGTATTTTAAAGAGAGGTACCCACCCGGCCACAGATTCCTGTGTGATAAAAAAAGCACAGGTTTATATCTCTTGGAACCTGCCCCATGGAGTGCGCAGCTTTGGCTATTATTGAGGCAGGGTATGCTCCCGTTGAACAATGTACTATCTAAATGGTATGGTTCTTCTCCAATTTGTAATCTGTGTAATAATTCTATCCAGGATGTTAATCATGTGCTATTTATCTGCCCCGCTCTATTATTGTATCGGCGTAAATGGATGAAACCAATCTGTCTACAATTATCTATCCTTTCGGCCTCTGCACTAATAGATTCTATTTATGAACCACCAAATGAAATGTTTTGTCACAGGATTTTTAACTTTTTTAAGTGTTTTTTAAATATGTACTAATATACATTTATATGATGGCTATAATTATCAATTTTGGTTTTATCTGATGTTTTATAATGACTGTAGAAACCTTGTTTTATAAAATGTTGTATTTATATGTTGTTGTTGGCCTGTTAAATTGTGTGGATCTCTTTGGAGTTCCAAAATCATAAACAAATAAACTTGAGTGGAGTGGGTTAGATTGGGGTGGAGTGGGTTAGATTGGGGTGGAGTGGGTTAGATTGGGGTGGAGTGGGTTAGATTGGAGTGGAGTGGGGTAGATTGGAGTGGAGTGGGGTAGATTGGAGTGGAGTGGGGTAGATTGGAGTGGAGTGGGGTAGATTGGAGTGGAGTGGGGTAGATTGGAGTGGAGTGGGGTAGATTGGAGTGGAGTGGAGTGGGGTGGAGTGGAGTGGGGTAGAGTGGAGTGGAGAGGGAGTGGAGTGGGGTAAATTGGAGTGGAGTGGGGTAGATTGAAGTGGAGTGGGGTAGATTGGAGTGGAGTGGAATCGATTGGAGTAGGGTAGATTGGAGTGGAGGGGGGAGACTGGAATGGATTGGAGTGGGGTAGGTAGATTGGAATGGGGTGGGAGGGGAGTTTGGAGTGGAGTAGATTGGGTTAGCGTGGGGTATATTGGAGTGGAGTAGTTTGGGTTAGGGTGGGGTAGATTGGAGTCGAGTAGATTGGATTTGGGTGGGGTAGTTTGGAGTGTAGTGGGGTAGATGGGGTGGATTAAAGTAGGCTAGACTGGAATGTAGTGGGGTGGAATGAAGAGGGATGATTGGAGTGGGGTAGTTTGGAGAGGGGTAGTTTGGGGTAGAATGGAGTGGGGTAGATTGGATTGGAGTGGAGTAGATTGAAGTAGAGTGGAGTAGATTGGAGTATAGTGGGGTAGATTGGGGTAGATTGGAGTAGAGTGGAGTGGGGCAAATTAAAGTGGGCTACATTGGGTGGATTATGGCAGGGTAGATTACAGTGAAGTGGGGTTGATTGAATTGGAGTGGGGTAGCGTGGGGTAGATTGGATTAGAGTGGGGTAGGTTGGAGTGGAGTGGTGTGGGGTAGATTGGAGTGGGGTAGGTTGGAGTGGGGTATATTGGCTAAGGGTAGGATAGATTGGAGTGGAGTAGATGGGGTGGAGTGGGGTAGGGTAAATTGGAGTGGGATGGAGTGGGGTAAATTGGGGTGGAGTAGGTTAGATTGCACAGGAGTGGGGTAGATTTGGGTGTCGTCGTGGTAGATTGGAGTGAAGTGGATGGGGTAGATTGGGTAGAATGTGGTGTGGTAGATTAGGGTAGAGTAGAGTGGAGTGGGTAGATTGGGTTAGGGTGGGGTAGATTGGAGTGGAGTAGATTGGGTTCAGGTTGGGTAGATTGGAGTGTAGTGGGGTAGATGGGGTAGATTAAAGTAGGCTAGATTGGAATGTAGTGGGGTGGAATGAAGAGGGAAGATTGGAGTGGGGTAGTTTGGAGGGGGTAGTTTGGGGTAGAATGGAGTGGGGTAGAGTGAATTGGAGTGGAGTAGATTGAAGTAGAGTGGAGTAGATTGAAGTAGAGTGGAGTAGATTGGAGTAGAGTGGAGTGGGGAAAATTAAAGTGGGATAAATTGGGTGGATTATGGCAGGGTAGATTGGAGTGAAGTGGAGTGGATTGGAGTGGGGTAGCGTGGGGTAGATTGGATTGAAGTGGGGTAGGTTGGAGTGGGGTAGATTGGAGTGGGGTAGGGTAAATTGGAGTAGGATGGAGTGGGGTAAATTGGGGTGGAGTAGGTTAGATTGGACTGGAGTGGGGTAGATTTGGGTGTCGTGGTGGTAGATTGGAGTGAAGTGGATGGGGGTAAATTGGGTAGAATGGGGTGTGGTAGATTAGGGAAGAGTAGAGTGGAGTGCGGTAGATTGGAGTGGGTATATGGGGTAGAGTGGAGTGGGGTAGATTGGGGTGGATTGTAGTGGGGAAGATTGGGGTGGAGTTGGATAGATTGGAGTGGAGTCAGATTGGAGTGGAGTGAGATGGATTGGGAACAGTGGAGTGGTATAGATTGGTGTGTAGTGGGATAGATTAGGGTGGAGTGGGGTAGATTGGGTGGATTAGAGTAGGGTAGATTGTATGGAGTTGGGTAGATTGAAGAGGGATGATTGGAGTGGGGTAGTTTGGGGTTGATTGGAGTAGAGTGGGTTTAATAGCAGTGGGGCGGGGTGGGGTGGAGTGGGGTAGATTGGAGTGGAGCGGGGTAGATTGGGGTTAAATTGAAATGGTTAGACAAAAGTCGAGTATATCGAAGAAAACCTGCCCTTAGGGAATTAGATAGGATACAGCAAGAATTTGTTGTAATCCCTTGTCTAGAAAAAAGACTTTTTTTCTAGAGACCCCTCACCCACCAGGGTTGCCCCTAGGTGGCATGCTTCATCATTGGGGTTCCTCTCAATCCTCTACGGATTCAGGCCTGCTGCGACTTGCGAATTACGTAGGAGCACTTTTTATTGTAGACTATGTGTAGTGCAGTGATGTGGAGTGGAAAGGGAAAGAAAATGTAAAAATACCTAACTAGTTGGCCACTCTTTTATTCCCGCCCCTATTTGGTATGGATCGTAATCAAATATTTGTTTACACCACACTTCAGAATTTAAAAAAATGTGCTTAATTTTCACTAATTCTGATATATTCTAAAACATCAGCACAGGTCATTTTTAGATCTCGGCTCGAGACGGGCGCGCATGCACTGTCTTGAGAGAGACATGCTGTATCTACTGTTGTGGGCTTCAGCCCACCCATAGGATTGCCATGTACTGGCTGCCACGTGGCTCTGTTATTCCTTCTCCCCATTGATCCATGGAATGTATGCGTCATGCCTCTTCCCGATTTTAGCGATACCAAAGGGGACGATGGACGGAGCGCTTGAGCTAATCAAACACTCACCCCCAGTCAACTGATCTGGGTTTAATCCATCATCATTCTTTAGCTCACTCACCACCCCAGTTCAGACATGGCCATATGCAAATCAGTCTGACCTCTGTGCCTCATGGGAACAGTCCAGCCCGAACTGCCAAGCCATGTCTTCCTGGCCGGAAACAAGCATCCTGGGACCGGTTTCTGGCTATTCAGCCGTCATCAGCCAGGCTAGCTTGAATCCAGTGGCAAAGTGAGCAAGGGACCCACGTCTGGGCATACCCTGCCAACTTAGGCTGAATAGCCAGAAACCGGTCCCAGGATGCTTGTTTCCGGTCCAGGGAAGACATGGCTTGGCAGTTCGGGCTGGACTGTTCCCATGAGGCACAGGGTCAGACTGATTTGCATATGGCCATGTCTGAACTGGGGTGGTGGAGTGAGCTAAAGAATGATGATGGATTAAACCCAGATCAGTTGACTGGGGGTGAGTGTTTGATTTGCTCTAGCGCTCCGACCATCATCCCCTTTGGTATCGCTTTGTTCGCCCGATTTTAGCCCTCCCCGAGAGCAGCGACCAAGTACTGCTAAACAAACGCAGCAGCCATTTTATCGCATTATTTTGGGACTACTTTTTTATTTCTGTACGACGATGCCGAACTTGCTCAGCCTCAGCACGCGGCTTCGTTTCTTTTGTCGCTTCTTCCGACAGGTTTTAGAAGACATTGTCATTACAGTTCCTTTCGAAGGCCATGCAGCACTGATACGCATTCAAAATGCATCGTCACGGAGGATGATAGAGTTGCAGCTTGGGGAATCCTATTCTCAAACACGGATGAAAGACATGCCACTAAAGTGCATCTGTGTGGATGAATTCGGTGGCTTTTATAGGTTGAGGTAAAACGGGTATGCTTTTGTTTTCTAACTGACTCTTATAACGTACCATAAAAGTGCACAAACAAGCTGGACCAGAAGATGTTTTACAACTTTTTTTTAAAACAAATCTTAGTCGTAGTGTTCATGAAAATATGCGACCGCCTTCAATTCCGGTGTTGAAGTGCCTGTGAACACTAATAGGTGTCCTTACATAAAAAATACAAGTACATAAGTTTATCAGTATATTTACTGTGTGTGTTACCTTTTCTATTTACGATTATAAAAATATATTACAGTGATGTTTTAGAAGGCAAATATGCTGCCAGCGTGATTCATTTAGCGTGCATCCACTATACATTTGTAGTTACACTGGTTAGAATCCGGGCGCAATCTCTTCCTTAGACAGTTGATAGGGTGAATACTTTTTCATTGGGTAAAACATATTTTAAGTGCACTTAATGGCATACCATTTTGTAGAGTATGGTGTGTTTGCGCTAATTGTTAGAGGGAATTGAAATGCTGTTTTGACACATGCTTTTTCTGAATAACTTGCTCCGTGTGCACTATAATAACCTATAGGGTGTCCTAACACAGAAGGGTAGTGATTTCTGCATTGTAGGTAGAATGCACCACCCATTATTGAATAGGCAGTGGTGAGTGACAGATGATCATTCAGGTGGTATAGGGCACTAGAACTGGAGGTGCGGCAGGTGCTGCAGCGCCCCCAAAGGTAGATGCAGTTCAGAAATATAATGGAAAACGCTCCCACTTACATTTTTGTTAAATTATTTGCTGCACTAACTCCTTCAGTAATTCCATGATTTTTATTTTTGATAAGTGCTATAAATTTAGTGAGCTCATGCCCCAGGCCGTCACCCCAAGAAAAAAAACTTTTTCCTCACCACTACAGGCGGCAGCCCTCTCCACCTCCACCTGTCACTGCCAATGGGTAGATGGGACTAAATTTGCACTGCGACATTCCCCTACAGAATACAATCCTATACCTTTCCACTGGCGCCCCAAAAGGTCGATGAATATTATGAATCAGGCAGTAGAAGGGGGCACAGTTCTCTAAAATACAGCAGCTTTCGCTGGTCTGTACCAGGGTGGTGTGCGTATATCACAGAAGCAGGTATTTTCAGAGACCTCCCATTGTGTGGAGCATGGCATGGAACCCCATCCGGACTACAGTAGATACCTATTGGTTAGAGGGACCACCAGATAGAAATGATCACGAGAGCAGGGAAACAGTTCACCTGACCATTTTTATGACATTCTTGGACAGAAAGGGATTGCTTTCTGTAATTCCTCCTGGCCCGGGCATTACTGCCTGGTTGTCCTCCAGGAGCCTGTCAGCCATTTCTCCGTTGTCAGCTGAAGGATCTCTGTGCTTGTACCACGCTTGTGTTCAGAAATGGAGACAACCTTATTATGAGATAGCAAGCGACATATGCATATCACAAAACCAGAACTCGTCATGACAAATAATGCATTTTTATCGTCCAAACATTTCAATGAAGACACGCTTTTACATTTATGTAATGGACCCAGCGCTTGAAATTCATTTTGGCCTGCCAGAGTTTGCAGCTGCAGCTGTCCCTTTGAAACCTGGGACTCTGACACTGCCTTTGTGACCCCTAGTGAAAGATCACAAGGGCAGCAGTCTGGGACAGAAGAGACACACAGCTTTCATAGAACCATGCTTGCTATCAGCATTTTATAACTCTCAGCTTGTGTGTAAGTTTGATTTATTTAAAATTCAGCAGCTGCTATGCACAGCAGGCTTCACTGTGACTGGTGTAAAGAAATAAACTTGCTACTTTCTGTTAACTTGATCTATTCTGTTTCAGAAATGGGAGTAGGACTGTTGGAAATTGCCTTTTGTAGAGAGGGAGGGTTTTTTGTTGACTTTCACAGAGTGTACTGTGTCGTCCTACTGGAGAATCACCTTCAATTAAAACCTTCAGCTTCTTTCTCTGGTACCTCAGAGTGCTTTACCAGCAAGTCCTTCTTCTAAGAACCATTTTTAGATCTCTGCTAGACAACACATTCGCTGTCTCAAAGAGACTGTTGTATCTAATTCAGTGGGCTTCCGTCCGCCCATAGGCTTACTATTTGTTTGTTCCTTCATCGCTCTCTTATCCTTCATTTGTATTGGTCCATGGCATGATGTGTCATGCCTCTTCTCGTGTTCAGCCCTCTCCCAGAGCATGGACCAAGTACTTCTATCATACTTGTATCCGTCCACTGCTCCCATATTAGGAGCTACTTGGTTCTTTGTTTTGGAGCACTTGACACAAGCACTCGTGTTTTAACTTGCTCCATTTGCTGTTTTTAAAACAAAATTCACAGAACAAAGGATGCTTGCGTGGTCTAAACTGGGCAGTTATCAGACCCTACCCACCCACATTATGAAACATGGAGTCTGGTACAGAATGTTCACAAGCAATCCGAAATGCACTTCACAGCAAATTTTATAGTAAACAAAACGCCCTTGAAAACAACACTGTGTCCTATTGGCTCTGAAAAGCATTAGGAGTCCCCTCCTCTAAAATACATCACTGGATGTGAGGATTACACTGCAATTGCTCCACGCCGGACGTCTGTATAACGGTAGTAGTCACGTCAAAGTAGCCTGTCGAGCTCACATGAAAAAAACAGAAGCACCACTTCAATAGCAACCTGCTTCTATATGCAAACACAATGGCCATCTGGAAACATGTTTCTTTATCTGGGGATCTTATACAAATTACTTTTCATCCAAAAACATTAATGGAGAAAAACGAGATTCGTTTTTTATTTCAGAGTGCGATTAATGTGTTACTTATGTGTAAGTAAATACCAGCTTACTAAGAAGAAATCAATGTTGTTTAACAAAAGTAAAAAAAAAAAATAGACAAGAAACCGACAGGCTCAACATTTTCTAATGCCCTTTATAAGGTCTCGGCTAGACACATTAATATTAACAACGCAAATAACTCTCGGATTGCCAAGACCTATTGGTTTTGCCAATGCTTTTTGTGTGTGTGCTAGAATAAAAAAAAAATCCTACACCCTCTCTTTCCTGTATACTCAGCAGGATTGTCACATAAATTCTCTCACTTTGAAGTCAGAGAAAGAAAAGTAGACCGCAAGCTCCCTCCGAAGATAGAGTTTGACATTAGACCTCTGTCTGTGAATGCACGGCAAATGTGACAAGATATGTACAAGATTTAAAGGCCTGTTTACAGAAAGCGAGCTTGTGGAAGAATACAGTAAACAAGGTTTGGACAACTGGAGGGACAAACTCAAGCTGGACAGCCTAAAGCAAATAAAGCCAGCAAATAGAAAGGAAGAAAATGTGAGTTACAAACCACAAAGCCAATGGTAAGCAACGGGCGGAACGCATTCCTAGGTCAGCTTTCTGAATGTTCCCAAGATGTCTTTAGCAAACCAGACAGCTGTGCTGTCTGGTAGGCTTCCACCTAAATCTTAATCAATAAAATATCGGAATTTGGAGGTAAATTATATATCTTTCAGTAAATCAGAATTAAATCTCCATCTGGTTCCCTTTTTATTATGACATACTAGAACAAAGGCAGAGGAGATGGGGCTACATAGTCTCCATGTGTCTGTGAGAGCCACATGATCAGCCATTCTGGTAAAAGAGTTTTGCATTCTGTAAGGTACATATTTAAAACTATTCCTTCTATTACATTTCAGCCCCCTCCAGCAATTACATTACACTGCAGCCATTTTTGCAATAAAATATTCATACTCTCCCAAAATGTATAATCCATTTTAGGGGGGCATGAACATTAAAAATGCAAATAGGAACACACAAACACAACTTATAACTCAAGGGTGTCCACCCGTGGCCACTGAGAGTCACAACAATACCAAATTTTCACAAAAGCCTCTAGCTGCGTTAATGATTCCCATCTGTATTCAACGGCCTTTGTAGACCAGCCTTCCACACCCTGCTCTGAACCCTCGCTGCTCATTGAGCTAACAAGAGTTGAGTTTGAGCAACACTAAAGATTCATAAGTCTGGAGATTTTTATCAACCCTCCAAGCTGAATTCCTCTGGCAATGAAATCTTCCATAGAACTATTTAAAATTGTTCAGGAACTCTTGCAAACTTCAGCTTCCATTACTTTGGTTGCTCCATTTCAGGATTCTTGATCTGCATTTTCTTACCAAAGGGGTCAAATCAATTACCTCAGGGTCTCCACTCGATCCCTTCCCAGACTCTGTCTGCCACATGTTTCCTGATATTGTTGGCTCGGTGCTTACATATCTTTGCAATACCTCACTTTCCACCACTACTTCCCCTGAACAATGGAAGCAAGCCCTTGTTGTTTACTTAAACAAAATGGGACTGCACTCCCAAACAAACTTTTTTTTACATTTACAAACAGGGGTGTCCTGAACCACCCGCTTTAACAGCTTATGCATGGGTGGGTGACACAATGCAGTTGTGTTTAACAGAAATTGTCATTAATTTGTTGTTTTCCTTATTTGACTGTGATTGGATACGCAAGTCTCCAAACAGGCGCTTTTATGTACCAATAATTGAGCTGTGGTGCAAGGTGGAACAAACGGAAAAGAGCAAAATAAGAGAGAAGAAAGGGAAAGAGTGATAAAGAGAAAAAAGGAGAAATGAATTAATGAAAAGAAAGATGTGTAGATGGATGGAGAAAAGAGTGGGTGGACGGAGAGAAGTAATGATAAATGGTTTGAGAGAAAAATAGATAAATAAAAAGGAGAAAGAGAAGGATAGGTGGATAGAGAGAAAGATAAATGGGGACAAGAATGAACTGAGTGATGGATGGATGTGTTGATGAAGGGAGATAAGTAGGTGGATGAAGAGAAGGAAGGAGAGATAGATGGATAGTTTGAAAAGGCGAAGGCTGGAGAAAAGAAAGGATGGGAGGACAGATGAAAATGAAAGAAGGTTGTAGTAAAGGAAGGATGTATAGATGGATGAGAAAGAAAGGAATGATGAAGGGTGTTGCAGGGATCCTGCTTTGGTACAGAACTATGATTGGGACCATAGAATATCAGTATGTAGGGGTCGGAGGGAAGATGGCGGATGGTTTCCGCGTCTGAGGATGCCTCTCCCTGAAACTTCCCTGGAGTAACCGCTGATCCCTATCTCCTGCCCCCCCCCCCTCTTCATGCGGAATTTGTCAGCGAGGGCAGTAGGAGTACAGAGCAGGCAACATACCTCGGATGTGCCGGTTTGAGCGGCTGCGGGATCTGATATTCGCTGGACGCGCTGCACGCTCGTGTGCAGTGCGGGTGCCGATTTCGGCAGCGGTGAGCTTGTCCACGCTAATTGTTAGGCGGGAGCCGGCGCTGGGACTGGCGGTAGATCAGTAAACGAGCATGGCCCGCAACGCACTGGTAAGGGACGTGGCCGCATGGAGGTCGCCCCCGGAGCCAGTAATGGAGATGATGGAGGAAACTGCAGCAGCAGCAGAGTCGGGGCTACGGGCTCACCGCGGATCTTGGAGGCTGTACCTGGGACAGGCTCAGACTCATGTACACAAATAGGTAAACCGATTCTACGGTTCCTGCGCTCAGGCAGAGCAGTAGGCGTATTACGGTCCTGTGGGTCAGAGGAATCCATCCCTGGTTTTGTGATGGCTGAGATGCTGAATGCAGCAGTTGAGGCAGGCTGGGAAAGCGAGGAAAGAAACGTTGAGTTACCATCACCTCTAACTTTTGATCCTGGCACTGAGTACAAAGATATATGTGAGACTTTTGGAGAAAGAGAAATGGTGAATAGAACACAGGACAGTGTGGCTAAGACCACGATGAGCCAAGTAGACGGAGGCGAAGATAATGGTGCAACTAAGGAGAATCACTGTGAATTTGATAACTTTGAGGAACATGATGAAAACGTAATACAGATATATATGCCATATGAGCAAAACAGCGCAAGTACAGAGGTCAGAAATCAGCCTGATGGTGGAACCCCTGAAACAGCTGAGCAATCAGGCCTCATGGAACATCAGATTAAAGACATAACTCCTGGCGAATCTCTGGATATTATGGACAAAGTGAATTTAGAGGATACAGAGGAGTCTGAAATGGGTAGTTGTATGGAAAATGCACAGAATGACCAGCAGGGCGGAGATGCAATTCAGCAAACTATCCAGATTAACCGGAACACCATGGTGGGGGAGCCCGGTACTCAAAAAAAGCAGCCCTCTAATGGGAGGCACAGGCATAGGCACAAAAAGCAAAAGGTCCGAAAGTGGCTAAAGCACCGAAAGCAACTAAAGGAGGCAAGGGCCGGGGTGGCGGTGTTAAACCTCAAGTTTCCTCTGCTGTGGGAAGGTTAAAGGACTCTGTGGCATACAGTGCAAAGCCTGGTATGGGGGCTGGAATTAGCCCTATACGGAAATGGGTGGCCTCAAAGGGCGATGTTAAAGCTATTATTTCGAGACTCTCTAATACTGGCAACGTGGAGGTTGTTGAAACGGCGGGAGTAGTAGCTGAAGCTGAACAATTAAACAACACATCAAATAGTGGGGGTCTTATACCACAGACAGATGGCTCTGTTAGCTCTGGTAGCTTGGTTGAGGGCAGAGGCAGTATGAATGGGGATTCACAATGCTCTCAACACCCCACAGCTGCACACGCAACTCCGATAGCAGGACCGGTAATAACTTTAACAACTTTGGAACCCTCACCAATCCTAACTCCTGTAGCTCCAGCTCCAGAGGCTCCTTCCTTATACGCAAAGCAGGCCAGTAGTTTTAGACCTGGATCTATATCTGGGATCATAGCGAATACCGAAAGGGGCTCTCAGTCGGCTGATTGTGAGGAACCATCATTGTCTATAATATTGCAGGCATTAACTAACCAGAGAGCGGAGGCTCAAGAATATTATCGACAAGCCAGGGCGGATAGTAGTGAGATAAAACAAGCACTAGGGGAGGTCACTTCAAAGGTTGCCCAGCTTTCTTCAGAGGTTGTGGAACTGCAGGATCGTGTTGCAGCAGTGGAAGAGGCTAATACACACACTACGAATATAACTAAGACACAGGAGTCCCAAATCATGTTTATGCAGGCCAAAATTAAAGATCTAGAAAATCGCCAACAGCGCCAGAATTTGAGGATTTTTGGCATTCCAGAAGGGTCCGAAGGGTCCGACCCCCAGGCCTATATTGTTAGTCTGTTTCAAAAAGCATTTCCTGAACTGGAGGACTTGGATATGGATACACAAATACAGCGAGCGCATAGATTGCCTTTGACTATACAGCATGGGAAACAGACTAGGCCTAACTATTCAAGACCAATATTGGTGTTTTTGGGGAACTTTCTGCTGCAACAGGCAATCTATTTAAAGGCACGGCCAGCAACTCCGGTTAAGCTGGACAACATGTCCATATTCGCACGCTCGGATTTGTGTAAACTCACAATGGATAAACGTTGGGGGATGCGGCAACTAATGGATCCCCTTAAAACAGTCTGTTCCCAAGTGTTTCTCCAAGAACCGGCCCGTCTTAAGATTATTAGAAATGGCCAAGCACATTTTTTCTTTACCGAATCAGAGGCAAAAACTGCTCTAGCCAAGTGGCAGTCAAATCCTAAAAAATGACTGCTGAAAGTAAAGATTGTACGGCATGGGTATAGAGATGAATTGAATATTTAAATGCTTATTAATGCTACTTGGCTATGCCTGTTCTTCCGGCTCTGTTACTCTTACTTTACTTTATTAGTGGTCTTTAAAATTGTACTCGCTTTCTTACATTGGCATATTTCACTGGGGCGGTGGAGGGGTAGGGATTGGGGGGGGTTCAGGGTAGGGGGAGGCACCTTTTTAAGCTGTCAGTGCGGACAGCAGAGGCAGGGCGCGATTCCTTCTGGTAGGCACTGGGTGGGGTTAGGAAGGGTGGATGGCAGGCAGAGAAGGGCAGTGGGCTGTCACCGGTCGACTGGGTGGAGGGGTCAGAAGGGAGGGGGTGGCTGGGTAGGGAAGGGGGGGTTAAATAGCCATGTTTTAGTTTATTTAGATAGAATAACTTTGGAAAATACAAAAGGGAAAGGATTACGAAACAAAGGAGGAAGCAGTTCAACCGTAGATACAATTAAGAGCTAATGTCTGACTTCAAATATATGTGTTGGAATGTAGCGGGGCTCAATCAGGCCAGGAAACGACGGTTAGTAATGGAGGAGCTTCGCGCATTTAAACCCCATATACTGGGTCTTACAGAGACACACTTAGCTTTCAAGGATAGATTGCAGCTAAAACAGTTAGGACTTGATGTAGTAGTTTGCACATCACAGGTAGTCTCTATTCGAGGGGTAGCCATATTAAAGTAAAAAAACTGTAGAGCAACAGTAATACGCACACTAGCCGATTCTAAAGGTAGATGGGCAATTGCCCAACTGCTGATTAGGGGGCGTAAATCTACGATATGTGTGGTTTATGGTCCAAATATGGATTGTCCGGAAATTATTCATTTTATATGTTCTGAATTGTTGGAGTGGGACGGTGACTTGATAGTAATGGGTGATTTTAATTGTATAATTGATAAAAAGATTGATACCACTAATACAGCACAACGGGCCAGAATGGGCAGGACTAGGGCGGCAATTTTGGAACTCCTGCATTTGCATCAGTTGGCTGATGCTTGGAGGAGGTTAAACCCAACGGACCCAGGGTTTACATTTTACTCATCCCCGCACAAACACTACTCCGAATAGATATGATTTTTACTACCAGGACTATGCTGGATAAAGCAACTATGGAAGTATGTCCAAAGATTACATCGGACCACAATCCGGTGATGCTAACTGTACAGAACAAGTTGGGCGATAAGACGCCATGCAGGGAATTTACATTTCCTAGACATCTTCTAAGTAACCCTGAGTATGGGAAATTTATGCGGGATACTTTACGGGAATACTTAGAAAATAACATGGGAACTGCGGCTATTGCAGTGGTATGGGACTGTCTGAAGGCGTATGTCAGAGGAGCCACGCTGCAGGTTATTTTAAGGCAGAACCAGCAGGCTAACAGGGAGAAGGAGCAGGAGTATAAGTTGTTATTAGAGTTAGAGCAACAACATGCTAGAGCTATTGTAGTAAAAGACAAGGAGGAACAGCAAATATACTTGTACCTGGTGGAAATTAGAGCTAAACCTAACCGCGGGTTGGTGGATAAAGTAGCTACTAGATATCATAAATATAAGGCTAAGCAATATGAATATGGAGAAAGAATAGGTCGTCTGCTAGCTACTCAGATTGCTGACCAAAGGGCTAGATCATGCATCAAAACAATCAAAGGGGGGGATGGTCTAATCTATATAAGATCAGAAGATATAGTTGAATAATTTAGACTTTTTTATGCTGACCTATACGATGCGCCAGCGCTTACTAATATGCAAGCAACTATGGACTATATTCAAGAATCTGAGCTGCCGGTTTTGAATCCAATAGACTCTGAGGGGTTACAAAGAGATGTTGGACTTGGGGAGGTTGAGCTAGCGTTGAGCTCTTTGCCAAATGGCAAGGCGGTTGGCACTATCCCGCTTGAATTTTATAAACACTTTAAAGACATTTTGGCACCAGTTTTTATTACATTGTTCAATAACATTATGAACGGGTAGGATGTTCCGTCTACTTGGAAAATTACTAATATCATAGTATTCCCTAAAAAAGGGAAACCAGAAGAGGAAATGGGCTCGTATCGCCCTATTTCATTGATTAATGCTGACGCAAAAATTTTCTCTAAAATTTTAGCTTCTCGGCTGGCCCCGACAATACATCAGTTAGTATCAGAACAACAACATGGATTTGTCCCCGGCAGAGACACAGCAGCGCATATTAATACAGCAATTGCTGCATTAGATGTTTCTGGCCAATTAAATCAGCAAATGGGGATGATGATGTTGGATGCGGAGAAGGCCTTTGACCGAGTTGCCTGGGGAGCACTATGGTCAACTATGTCATCATTCGGCCTTGGTCAAAGGTTCATCTCTGCTGTTCAAAAATTGTATAACAAACCGATAGCAGCTTTGAAGCTGAATGGTCATACATCAGCTCATTTTTCCATCAGAAGGGGCACGCGGCAGGGATGTCCGCTATCCCCGTTATTGTTTGCATTATATATTGAGCCCTATATAAGACACTTGTTGCAAAATGCAAGGATCTACCCGGTTATGCTTAGTGGCATGGAACTTAAATTAACTGCATATGCAGACGACATTGCCATTTTTTCTTCCAATCCAGATGAGGCTATAGTCAAAATCATGCAAGAAGCGCAGCGTTTTGGCTCGTTTTCAGGTTATAAACTAAATGTGAATAAAACCCAGACTATCTTAAATTATCAGCCCGTTATGGCTACGCAAGTGTTAGGAACCACAACAACAGCAGTATACTTGGGAATATGTTTAAGTAGTCGAGTGGAAGAAGTGGTCTCTTTAAACTATGAACCACTGCTTAAAACTATAACGGCCAAATTCCGTAGTTGGCATCGACTCCCACTTAGTATTTACGGGAGGTGTAATATAGTCAAAATGAATATTTTACCAACATTTTTGTATCTTTTCGGACAATTCCTTTAAGGGTCCCGTGTACATTTTTTAAGCGGTTAGAAAGCGTAGTAGGTAGCTTTATTTGGGGCTACAGACGTGCAAGAAGAGCTCTCAGGTACATTAAACTACCTTACAAGCAAGGGGGTTTTAAGCTTCCAGATTTAAAATTTTATTTTTGGGCTGCTTTTGCTGGTCGAATCCGAAGCTTACTTGACGGGCCTGATACTAATTTTGTATGGCTTTCATATCAATTGGCCTGTGGACCTAATACTGGATTCCTCCTTTATAAAACAGCAGACCCGAATTACTACAAACAGGTCAAGTTCAAGATAATAAGGGACATCACTAGGATATGGCAGGATATCTGTAAGGAGTACTCAGTTCCAGCGTTTCACTCATATATGAAACTATGGGGCAATCCCACTCTGCCCAACATATTTCATGATGCTATTTGCAAAAATTGGCAGTGCAAGGGTGTCTTGCAACTGGGTCAACTCTTTGATAAACAGGGGTTTCGATCCTTTGCAGCTTTGAAAGAGGAGTTTGGCTTGCAACAGAATACATTTTTTAAATATTTACAAATGAGGATTATTTTGTACGGGGTCAGAGGCTTTTAGAGCTGACAAACACCCCAGAAGTAGTAGTAGTAACACTGTTTATGACTGTTGGCCGAGGAACTATTGGCAAGGTGTATCACAAGCTGTTAGCAGTTGCTAAGGATGATGGGTTACAGGCCTCCGAGAAACTCAGTCGGATTTTTCAAACTGAGATAACTCAGGAGGAAGTACAGGATTCGCTGGAGTGCATAGATACAGCTATAACATCAGTTAATTTGAAACTCCAACAACATCGGACAATATTTATGTTATACTATACTCCTGAGCATATATCTAAATGGGTTACTACTCAATCATCGGCCAAAACACAGTGTCCCAAATGCCAAACGTACGCAGCAGACCTAAAGCACATGTTTGTGACATGTCCAAGTTTGAATTCATTTTGGGCGGAGGTAACTTCAGCACTTATAATGATGATAGGGCACAATGTCCAGATTGGCGAGAAGGAAATAGTGTTAGGGGTTATAAGAGATATGGGCAGCTATATGAGACCTTTTATTTCTATTTTTATAATTTGTGCACATTTATGTATTGCTAGAGTGTGGATTCAAAATACGAGTCCAAGTATTAATGAATTTTGGGTATTACTCCGGCAAATATACGAAATGGAATTAGCAGTAGCTAAAGCTAGAGGTCCACGATCATGGCTTAAATTTAAAAAGATATGGGCCAGTCTCCAATGGAATTGATTATTGAATTTTGATGCTGTCTGTTTTCCTGGCATGTTTGCATTCTTTTTTCCCTCTTTTTAAGCTTTAATTAACGATTTTGTTTTCTTACTTCATATATAGTGGTTTCCTCCTAGGTTTATGTATGTTTAAATATTTGATATGAGATGTTTCCCTTTTTTCTTCGTATCTTAAGTTGTTATTATGAAGTAAACTTATGGTTAAAAAAAATAAAATAAATATCAGTATGTAGGGACTGAGTCACCATACCACCTCAGTATCCATGAGCCCTCGTCCGACTAGGTATAGTGCCAAACTTGCCCTCCTAACCTTACCAGAGAAACAAGTGAATTGGCACCCCAGACCACAAGACTCTTGGCCCTCTCAGGAATCGCGGTAACAGGACACATCCTTTCGCTCTCTCACTCGTATTTGTCCACAATAAGATAACCAGGAGACACGAAGGAAGTTTAGAATATCGTGCTCTGAAATGCAGTATTCGTGGCACAATTATAAAACAAATGCACACTAAAAATACTGTTAGCGTGGTTAATAAGCCCTATACCATGAAAAGCCCTGTCATTATTAAATAGGACAGAGTTGCCTAAACCCCTCCCCTGCTACTGAAGCTTGGGATTAGTGGCGGATCCCGTACCTTAGCATACACAGATGGACGCTCTACATCTCAGCAGACACAGTGATCCTATCTCAGAACTCTCTTTCCTTGTGTGTATTTTTGGTTCCTGTGCTCATCTATGTGACAAGACGTCTGTACATAAACAACAGCTGCATTTCTGTGTTATGTCTAGGTGCAAGTGCCTGGCCAGAAAGAAAAACAAGGGACATTGTTGTTTGACCTTGTCTATGATGTTCAAACCAAATCCCAGGAAAAGAACAGAACACGAAAACATATGCAGGTTCCGTGTGAAAGTACAATGTGGCACAAAAGCCAGTGTGTTTATTTAGTAACTTGTGCATAAGAAAATGAGGCCTACAACGTGCACAGTCAGGCTAACATGGGGAAAACTACAATGGGCCCCGTAGGAAACACACAACAAGGGAAAGAAAGGAGAAAAGGATGTATGGATGGTTGGAAAAAGACAGAAGGAGAGAAAGAAGGAATGATGCATGGATAGATAGTTAGAAACAAGGGTGCAGAGAAAGAAAGATGGATGGATGGGTGAATATTAACAAAAAAAGGATGAGCCTTTTCTTGTGCCTCCGCACTTCTTCATAACTGTAAAATGTATAGCTTTTGAGCTAATTTGTGTGAAATGTTTCTTTGAAATAAACAATGTGTCCCCATTTTTTTTTAAAGGTTCCTTAGTAGTAATTCCTTGAAGATCCCAGGGAACGACTGCCACAGTAGATTATTTAATGAGTGTCCATACATAACTACTTGGGAAAGGTACCTTTATGACAGAATTGAGGTGCAAAATGCACCATTTGTTCCAAATGTTTTCCGTATTCACTTGGAGGAGAGCAATCACCTTGAATGAGTGCAAGCCTCACTCGGTTGCTCAGTTTCATTTTGCATATGGTTCAAAGTGGGGGGTATTTGATTTTTCTGGCTATTTCCCTGTTCAGAAAGAAAGAGGAAGGGTTCCTTTGATAGCTGCTGTTTTGCGAATCGGTTACCACCTCCTTTGAGGAGTCTGTGGCCTGTCAATGATTAGTGACCGAAAATGGGGTTGCAACCTAGTATACATATCATTCTGAATCGCAATTTGGAGGAAATCCCCTGCACACACCCCTTCCAAATTGAGATTCAGTATGCATTTCTAAACCTATTTTAGATTTGGTAAGCACTTGACGAATCACAAAATGGGTTTAGTACTTACTAAAAAGCCATTCATCTCAGAAGTCATCTCAGCTTTGGGTCTCACTACATGGGTCAGAAACAGCAGGAGGGAGACAAAAAATTACATTAACACATTGTTCAAAATGCCACCCACATTCTACTTGTTCCACTTGTTCCTGCGCAGGGTGTAATGGTGAAATTTGGGGAATTGTGCCTAACCAGCATAACAAGAAATTGCGCGAGATTACGTCAGTGCAAAAAAACTGCGTGCTGGCGCAACCAGCATATCAAGTTGTGTTATCTAAAATGTCAGGGCAGATTGTAAGCGTTGCCACGGAGATGGCCCCACTTGGCCCATGTGGCCCTTATTCAACTCTCGTTTTTCATTGAGAAATGCCTATCTTCTGCAGCGACTCTTTAAACTATTTGTCCAGTCAAACAAATATTTCCTGCTGTGAACATCCAAAATATATAGCTTATGCATTTTAGTGGAAATGTTAAGTTTGAGCAGTGTTTCAAGAACTTTTCAAAACATGCTTTGAAACTTCACGAAACACGAGAGCAACGGACTCTGGCCTAGACACTTGCACCACATCCCAAATAAGGCACCCGGAGCCTTCCTGCATATCTGACTGCAAAAATATGTGCTAAAATAGTAAACAACAAGCACTGGCAAAGCCAACAGGTCTCGCCTTTTATGTAACACAGCACAGAGCTACTGTCTGTGCTAATGTTTGTGGTCTCACCTTTTATGTAAAACACCACAGAGCTATTGGTTTGGCTAATGTTTGTGTCCATCGTGTAAAGTAAACCGGGGAAACAATGTCAAGACGACTGCCAGTGCCTGTGCATTCAATACATATGTGCATTTGTGAACTGAAGACTGGGGAGAGAGAGCAAGGAAAGGAACCCCTTCCAAGGACTGCAGAAAGGGAAATGAAAAAAATAAATAATCCCCTCAAGTCAGCAGTGGCAGGCTTCAACTCAACCAACCAGAAACAAGAAGGTAAAAGGTAATGAAGCTATGCTCCAGGGTCTTGACAAACACAAGGAAATGGAGGAAAGCCATTGAGTAAGGAGCAGGGAAGTGAGATACACAAGAAAGTCATACAATCATAATAAGGGACTGATCTAAAGCTCACATCATATTTTCTACTGTAGAGAATAGGTCTTAAACAGCAACTATCTTAAGCTGTCAGTAGGCAAGACGTAAACACTATCTTGTCACTCTGCAACAGTGGCCTAAACTGCTCGGCTCCTTACTTCTTAGAACCAGAGCACAATCTTTCTGGATATTTGCATGCTTTACAATTAATTAATTCACTCATTTATTCATTCATGCCCAGTAGGAGTAATCTTGGGAATCCCTTGATTTCGTAATTGGGTAAAATTCAAAATCTTTAAACAGAATTGTGATTAAAGCAAAGATTGACTGTTACAATAAAATAATGTATCTATGTGGAATTGCATAGTATTTGCATTTATTTATTCACCTGAATGACATAGTGCTAAAATGTCTCCAAGTTAGAATATCCGAGCATTGACTTAGGCTGGGTAGTGCAGGTGTAGTCCTAGGTCCCTAAAGAATATGACAGGTCCGTTGCATATGCTGTAGCAGTCCTGCTGTGCTCTACATTGCAGAACCCGACCCAACATGTGTGGGACGCAATTTTGAAATGCAGGTGCTATCCATCCTTATGAGGGAGGGTCCATATAGTGCTGCCCCCGTGGCCCTTTTGCTGGTTGAGAAGTTCTGTTGTGGACATCAGGGCTGGGTGATGACTATTCCACAGTGTATCTTGATGGATTAGGTGCAAGGTTTAAGTCACTTGAATCCAGTTTGAGTTCTAGAATTAGCTTGACTAGATCTAAGGTTTCTCATCACCAGCACAGACATACAGGAACTATTACAACATAACCAGGACTCACACATCAAAACATCTGTGCAAGTACCTTGGTTCTCCTTTAGCATATAGAATCATTGCAGTCACACTGAAACATCTGCTTTAAATATCTACATTTTGGCATTTTTAGGTATGTTCTTGGCCATGATGCAATGAAGAGAATGGCTACCTCAGATGTACTGATTTCAGGGATGAAGGGCCTGGGAGTGGAGATAGCTAAAAACGTCATCCTGGCTGGGGTCAAGTCTGTCACCGTCCATGATGAAGGCAATGCACAGTGGAGTGACCTTTCCTCCCAGGTACAGTAGAGGAAGCGAGATGTGTAAGAAATGTGTGGTGTGTTATGTGCACTGGCTACAGGCTGGCGATGGAGTGGTGTGTTATGTGCACTGGCTACAGGCTGGCGATGGAGTGGTGTGTTATGTGCACTGGCTACAGACGGGCAATGGAGTGGTGTGTTATGTGCACTGGCTACAGGCTGGCGATGGAGTGGTGTGTTATGTGCACTGGCTACAGGCTGGCGATGGAGTGGTGTGTTATGTGCACTGGCTACAGGCTGGCGATGGAGTGGTGTGTTATGTGCACTGGCTACCGGCTGGCGATGGAGTGGTGTGTTCTGTGCACTGGCTACAGGCTGGCGATGGAGTGGTGTGTTATGTGCACTGGCTACAGGCTGGCGATGGAGTGATGTGTTATGTGCACTGGCTACAGGCTGGCGATGAAGTGGAACTACGTGGAAGAAGGGACATGTTTTTTTTGTTGACTTAAGGCTGTCTTTAATTAACAGGAAACATGCAGGTTCAATAATCTCCCTCCGATTCTTTTAAAATCCTCTGAATCCATACCTCTCACTTTCGCCCAAATGCACACAATCGCCTTCACCCCTCTTTAGGACTCTGGGATTCAGAAATTCTTTTAACAATACCTTGAATGATAAACTCATTGGATCCCAGCACAAGAATCACAAAAGAAGCATTTCTGGTGCTCTTGTCTTTTTCAAGCCAAACCATTCACATGAAGCACCTCACCCACGATAAAGACACAGCTCATCAGCTCTTCCCCCCCCCCCCGTCCCATAACCTCCAATCTCTGGACTTTACCAATGACCATGCAGTATCCCTTCACTTCACATTGGACAAGCAATTCACATGGGACAACTAAACCCAGCCACTGTAGTTCAGAAACACCTTAGTTAGGTTCCCATCCTTCTTCAAGGGTACACCCAGAAGTTAAGAGGCACTAAAGAATAAAATATAAACAAAAAACTCTGTCCCAATCAAAAGTCAAAAGTATACTGGGATCTCATAACTCTGATAGACTCCCAGCACAAACATCATATCGCAAAAACAGACGGTGTAGCCCAGGCCAAACGTCAAAGTGCATTTTTTTTTTTATAAACAATTTTATTGGGTTTATACAAAAAAATTGCTTTCTAGTAGCAGCCAGCAAGGTAGACAATACACATGCATTATACACTTCCAGACAGGATGATCATGTACCCAAGTTGTTTAGTCCTAAACCAGAGAAATCCCTCCATTTGCCTCAAATCTTGACATGTTTTTGAGGACACCCCTTAGCTCTGTACATGGGTTCCTCTTGTTGGACACACCAATCCAGGCCCCAACGCCACTCAGCGAGGGCTGGGGGGTGGGAGGGAGGGAGGGAGGGAGGGAAGACCCACCACCTCAGTGCGATGTCTCTCTTCACCACCAGGGTGGCCATACCCACCATGGTGTATTTGCCCCATGTACTGCCGCAAAGTGCCATTCCACTACTGGAGTGAATTGCGAGGCCTATAAAAGCACCACTCCTGCACAGTGACGTCTGTTCCTTTCTTTCTGCGCCTCTGGGTGCAGATACGGATCTTCTCTCGTCTCTTAGAGACTACTTTTTGTCAGAAATTCTTCTCTCAATTTGTCAACAGTGTTCAAGGATGTCACCCCCTAAGATGACCGGTTTCAAGCCATGTAAGGCCGGCGACAACCGATGTCTTTGACAGATCCCCACCAGGTTTGCCTGTGATGTCTTGAGTTGAGCCAGGACTCCAAGACCTGTGGAGACTGCACATCAATGAACCTGAAGGCCATCAGGGAACACGAGGTGAAACTCTACATCCCCAATCATAAGAAGATGCAGCATCTAGACCACTCCAAGTCGAAAGCTTGTTCCCACTCCTGTTCCCAGAGTCGAAAGAGCCGCTCTCAAGCCCGGTTTTCATTGCTCTCCAAATCCTCAGGTAAGCACAAAACACATAAGAAGTGGGACCAAAGTTCTGCTCCTTCGCGCCATTCCCACTCCCCTGATGAATCGTGTGGGCGGTGCCAATGGTCCCAATCCCGCTACAAAAGCCATATGGTTTCAGAGCAGATTCCGCAGCTGGTTCTGGCACAACCAGAGTTCCAGGAGCCTTCAGCCACGATGTGCCAAATCGTAGAGTTTCGCTCACCTGTGCTCCAACTCTTCGGATCTCTTCCGACTCCCTCTGGCATGCCTTTGCCCCCACAGGGCCGAAAGGCCTACTCCCTAGATTACCGCCCACAGGTTCGCGCCAGCTGGACCCTCTGAGCCGCTTACTCCCTCGTCTCCAGTACTGACGCTGCCACCACCAGCACCTACACCCAATCCAGGTACATTGGCACAGATTTCGCTGCTTGAAAGGTGGCCCCGATTGTTCGACTCCAACTCGACGAATGGTCTGACTTCGACTGACGTCCCAACTGAATACGACCGAAGTTTCTACACTTGCCTTACCACCAGGTAGTGCAGCACTCTTTGCATTCTCTTCTTGGTATCGACTCTGACAACAATCCTGACCAAGGTGATGGGTTTACTCAGCCCAATGCCAATGACAATTGGTATGAGGTCTTTTAAGAGGGTAGTGGGCTGGACACCTCCCCAGAGTCAGCCCTCTCATCTCCTCCTGGCCATGGAAGAATCTGCGTCCTTAGCCAGGGTTATGTGTAAGGCTGACCTCCAGCTCCTCACTATGGAGTTGAAAACCAACATCCTGGCAGAAGTCCTGCAGCCTGGCCAGACTGCTTCTGAGCCTCTCCTACCTTTTAATGAGGCATTGACTGATACCCTACAAGGGGCCTTGTGCTAAGGCTTGCTCCAGATCTTTGGGTAACCAGCAAATTGCCAGACGCCATCACCCTGCTCCAGGCGACCCAGCCGTCTTGTTGTAGCACCCTTCTCCTGAGAGCCTCGTGGTGCAGGCCTCCACGAGCTGGACCAACCCCAACACTTTTCCTACCCCTCCCCCTAATGCGGAATCCAAGTGATTGGAGACATTCAGTAAATGCCTCTTGTCGTCCGCCAGTTTGGTCCTATGGTCCATTAGTGCTTTCTGCTTGCTAGGCCGCTACACTCATGGTCCTCTAGGAATAGGTGGCACAATTCCTTACAGGTGTTCCTGAAGACCTTCGCCCTTTTTTGTCACAGGTTATTGAAGACAGGTGTGATGCAGCCAAGTTCACAATTCCTTGTGTCTTGGACACCACCGACTCCATCAGACGGGCTAAAGGCATCTCTGTGGCCATTTGTCGCCATGCGTGGCTACATTCTAAAAGGTTCTCTGGCAATGTCCAGTCCTCCCTGATGGACATGTTGTTCGATGGGACTCACCTGTTGAGGGACAATGCTGATTCTGTCCTTGAATGCTTCAAAAAGAGTAGGGCTACTGCTCGCATCCTGGGCCTTTTTTCCCAGCGTCGCCAACAGCACTTTCAGCATTTCTTTTGTGGCTTCAGATGAGGCATTCCTCACTGCCAGCCTGTCCCTCCCCAGTAGGGACCCCATGAATTTCACGGGGGAGGCCGTGGGTGGTGCTCACTGCCCCTGCGGCCAAGGTCAGCGCGCTGCTCAGTCCAGCACCCCACCCGTCAAGCCTCTTTAGTGTACCCATACAGGGTCACAGCCACCCATTCGGAGGCAAAATCCACCAATTCTATCCGGGTTCGCAGGAGGTCACATCAAACAGGTGGGTACCTCAAATTGTCAAAAACGATTATGACCTACCCATCGTTTCTTCCTTGCCTCACCTCCCACCATCACCCCAGTGGCTGACTGAGGGCCATCTATCCTTTTTGCGGCAGGAGGTGCAAACCCTTTTGGTCAAAGGGGCTGTTGGGAGAGTGCTTATGCCTGAAGTAGGATTAGGTTGTAATTCCTGCTACTTTCTGATGCCCAAGAAGAACCAAGGTCTTCGGCCTATTTTAGACCAGCGCCCTCAATGCCTTTCTTCGGAAATAGAAATTCAAAATGCTCAGATTGGTCCAGGTCGTGTCTGCCCTCGACCCTGGAGCCTGGATGGTTGTGTTGGACCTGCAGAACATATCCTGCAGCCCATTGGGGTTACTTGTGGTTCGCAGTAGGACAAGAGCATTTTCTGTTTGTTTCTGGCAGCACACCTTCAGAGGTCAGGGGTGCCAGTCTTCCCTTACCTCAACAATTGGTTGTTGAAAGCGGACTTGCCTCAAGCAGTCGTCAGCCACCTCCAGACTACAGCAAACTTCCGGACACCTTTGGGGTTCACTATGAACATGCCAAAGTCACACCTGACTCCGGGAGCCGACCCTGTGCTAGGAGGCCTTGCACCTCTGGAAATGGCTGGACCGCCAGGGAATTTTCTTAGTGGTGAACCACCTCCAGGATCATTGAATGCCAGGGCAGGCAAGCTCAGCTCTCAGCACCTAGTGGGTCACAAGTTCCAGTTACATCCGGAGGGGACACAAGGTCTCTTCTGAGAATGGGGGGAACTTCCACTCAATCTGTTGGCCACAGTCTAAAACGGGCAATGTCATTTCTTCTGCGTGTCGGCGTTTCTAAGGCATCTCTCGCTTGGAGACGTGTTCCTCCTCGAGTGGAACTCGGGACCCCTGTATGTCTTTAAGCCGGTACCACTCCCGCCCAGAGTTCTCAAGATGATCAGGACTGACTGGTCCCAAGTCATCCTAGTAGCCCCAGAATGTGCACAGAGAGTATGGTATCCAGAACTTCTGGGCTTGAGCATCTGTCCTTGCAGCAGGGCAAGGTTTTCCATCTGGGCTTTTGTAATCTCCACCTTCATGCTTGGATATTGAGCGGCAATAGTTCAACTCCTTCGACCTTCCTCCAGAGGTGGTAGATGTCATCTTGACAGCCAGGCATCTCTCGACAAAAACTGTATATGCCTGTTGTTGGGACAAATTTGTGGCTTGGTGCAGTACTCAGTAGATAGACCTCTTCCAGGCACATTTATTTGACATTTTGTTATTTGTTTTGTCCTTTGCCCAGAAAGGCTTTGGCACTGGACACAGTTAAAGGGTACCGTATCAGTCCTCATTGTTTAAGTCTACAGTTTTTGTGCGCTTTTTGAAAAGGTTTACACCATATGTTTCCTCTGTCTCCATGTGTCATGCCACGGTGCGATCTTAACTTGGTCCGTGCGTTTCTTATGAGCACTCCCTACAAGCTGCTTCACTGCTGCTCCTTGCGGCTTTTCACCCTCAAGACAGTGGTCCACAACACCATAACATTGGCACAGCATGTGAGTGAGCATCGATCTCTCTGTGTCAATCTGCTGTACACCACCAGACGAGAACACTCTCCCACTGGATCATGCTCTGCATTAAGATCTGCTTCGCATTGGTTAAAAAGCATCCTTCTCAAGGACTGCGTGCTCTTTCAACCAGGGCCAAAGCTGTTCCCTCTACATTGGCATGTGGAGTCCCTCTCCTGGATATTTGCCAGACTGCTACGTGGATGTCCCTTCATATATTCACCAAGCACTATTGTCTGGACAGTCAGGTTCGCCAATAGGGGCATTTTGCTCACTCGGTCCTGCAGGACTTACTGGTTCGGACCCATCCACAGACCCACCTCCAAATATGTACTGCATTGGTATCTAGTCAAAAGGTGATGAATCTGTGGTAGAAATTTCTATCAGAAAAACAAGTCACTTATCTTCGGTAATGCTCTTTCTGGTAGAGACTCTATGTAGATGCCTCACCGACCTTCCTATCCTCCCTGTTCCGTGAATTGGGCTCTATCCATTAATAGGATCCTAAGTTTAGGAATCTGCACACTAGTCACACCTATTTGCTATTGGGAGCTCTGCATCTGGGGGTGCGGACACTCTCAAAAGCTACTGACCTCAGTGCACGGGAATGGCGTGTATATAGGCTCCGCACATCATTTCTGGGGCGGAACAGTGTCAATGCAGAGCCGCAAGGCCCCACCTACTGGCACACAGGTACTGCTGAAAGGTTTCCGAATCCAGTCTGCCACATGGGGATATTTAAAAGGTGAGGAATCTGCAGCTAGATCGCCTCTACGAGAAAGAGCATTACCATTGGTAAGTAACTTGTTCAAATGGGTTATATATTCAAAAACAAACTACACACCATGTGTCGATTTCTGAGAGATCTGCAGATCACACACTGACCTGACGGCCTGATGCCCTGCAATAACTATGATGTAATATGTGATGCAACCAGTTTGTCATCAATGTTCTCATTTTTTGTTGCCATCTATAACATCATGCACTACAAGGGTTATAGTGGTGTTGCTCACCATAACTACAGAATTTCAGTATTTTTAGGTTTTGCATCTTGACCCTAACGTTGCTTCAACTGATACATTTTATGGAATTTGTTTGATATTTTTAACATTGACTTTTTGTGAATTCATAGGACGTGGGTATTTTGGATTTGTAGTAATGTTGGAATTATATGACCAATCTGCCTGGATAACGATAATGGCTTTGTTCTTTAAGCTAAGTTTCTTTGTCTCAAATGTTGTTCATATTGGTCAGGATGGGGTGTGCAAAATTATTCAGGGTGATCCGAAGATAGCATTTCCCATTTTAGGTCCAATAGGAATTTTTACTCTCTGTTACAGCAAAAACTGTTAACTGGAATTACTCCACGCAGATAAGGTACCATCCAGGTTTCACATGGTTAATTTAATTGCATAATGTATGTTTTAGGTCACTTTTCCTGATTCGTTTAATAAATCTGAATGACCGTTGACTGGCAATGTGTACGTTCTGCTAAGATTCTGTGTTTCAAATTTCCTACACATTGGTCAAGGGGTGGTGCAAAGTTGTTGAGGTTGATCCAGTTAGCACCTCCCATTACAAGTCTCATGGGATGTCTTTCCATTTGTTACAACAAAAACTGTGGACCATACTTGAACTTAAGTGGAAGGTAGAACCACGCTTAGAATAGGTTTTGTGTGAAGTTTTTTTGGTGTGGCGTGCAAGCCCAGAAGTGTTTATGAACACTTTCACAAGTGCTTTTGTAAGGTAGGCCACTTTCTGGAAGGTCACAAGCAAAGGATTCTGAGGCACAGAGACTGGACGCAGGGCCTGGTCGAAGTCCACATCCTCAAGCGAGAGCCTGTCTAGCCATGCACAGACGGATTTAGGATTAGAGGTCTGAGTTCCTGGCATGGCCACATCCTTTTGAAGGCTGTACGCAGAAGGTTCTGGGGGCATTTTGACTATGGATGGGAACCATGCCCTATGTGAAGGGCCGGATGCACAGGGCCAAATGCCCTGTGCAATGGTTTTGAGGCAAAAGGACAGGGCTCAGGCCATGACCAAATCCCTTTGTATGCACCAAGCGCCAGCTGTACCCAGCCAAAGTGATGTTCGCATCTTATTGTCTGTTGGTCTACTTTCTTTTTGCATTGCTGTGTAGTTCTACTTGACAAAGAATGATATTGGGAAGAATCGAGCTGAGGCATCCGTAGAGTCTCTGGTGGAGCTCAACGGTTACGTTCCTGTCACAGCCTACACTGGGGAGCTGTCGGACCAGTTCCTGTCTCATTTCCAGGTATGGAAAGCATGCCTACTGGTCTGGTGTAAAATATATTCCAAACTTGGATTGTGCAACCTCATGTTTATGTGATGGAAAATCAAAGGAGATATAGATGAGAGGGGCATACATATGATTTTTGTGGATTATGCAACAAAAGAGTGAGATAGAGAGTGACAAGGAAGCAAAGGAAAGCAACACATTATATTCATATGTCTCTAAATGGGGAGGGGATGTGGAGCTTGGAGGAACGGAAAGACCCTACAGTATGTATAATGGTGCAAGTGGTTGAGAAAATGGACAGGAAAACCTGATGGCTTTGCAGTGGAGAGAGACTAGTCTAGAGAATCCAGCTGAAGAAAGTCATGATGTTTGCGTGACAAAGAGAGCGAGACGAATGGCTGTACTGAAAGATATTTGCCCAAGAGAAAAAAAGAGAACGGCGTTATGAAAAGAAAATTGTGGCATCTGTGGAAAAAGGGTAGGAGTAATCAAGACAGGTGGTTCAGAGGGGTGGAGTCTAGCCGCCGAAAGCGATGGCCACCTCTGTGTGGCTGTGGGGGTGAAGGGCCGCTTTCTTCACACTGATGGTGCCCCAAGTTATCCCCTTGTGAGGAGGAAAGGAGTTGAGGCATCAGGGGCTCATATCGCTGCTTCCTCCGGCCCGCGCATGTGCCGTCCGTCACGGCCTACTTGCTGGCATGGGGTGTGGGGTGGCGTGGTCAGTGTTGTGTTCCATCTTGTGGCTAGGGTTCTGGGAGGGCCACCATGCGGGTGGAATGTTAGGGGTGGAACACTAGGGCTAGAACATTGGGGGATTCTATAGGAGACAGTTGGAAATTAAGGCGATTCCTGTTGTGGTTTTTCCTATTAAATAAATAAAACCTTACTTCTTTAACCATGTGGAAGACTCCGTCATTACATATTTTTGCGATGACTGTGTGCCTGTGGGGGTGAAGGGCCGCTTTATTCACACTGATGGTGCCCAAGTTACTCCTTTGTGAGGAGGAAAGGAGTTGAGGCATCAGGGGGCTCATATTGCCGCCTCCTCCTGCCCGCTCATGTGCCATCTGTCACGGCCTACTTGCTGGCAAGGGGTGTGGGGTGGCGTGGTCAATGTTGTGTTCTATCTTGTGGCTAGGGTTCTGGGAGGGCCACCATGCGGGTGGAATGTTAGGGGTGGAACACTAGGGCTAGAACATTGGGGGATTCTATAGGAGACTGTTGTGGCTTTTCCTATTAAATTAATAAACCTTACTTCTTTAACCACGTGGAAGACACCATCATTACATATTTTGGCGATGACTGGGAGTTGGAGCAGCCAGGACGTCAGTGAAATCCAGCTGGGTGTGGGACCCGAAGCGGCGGAGTAGGATTTTTCCGGGATCTGTGCACTCCCTGGATGACGGGAGAGGCTGTGGCACGGAGGAATCTGACAAGCGTTCATACCAAATAAGGAGGGAGAGAGAAGCAGAGATTCATTCAGCTTCCATTATTGATAGAGTCATTATCAAAGAGAATGAATCACCTGTGTCGGTATTCCAGAGTCTCTATGTGTCTGTCATGGAGACCCTCATTCACACTAACAAAGGGCGTGGTATATGTTGATTCTCCGCTCCTCCAGTTAGGTGAGTAGCATCATCATCGGGTCTTTATCACCTGAGTGTTCAGTTCTCCAGATGATCTTCTATCCTCCACCTGGAGGGACACTGTCTAGTTTACGGCAGTCATGAGTGATAGGTGGATGGTGCAAAAAGAAGTTAAAATTATCTCTGTTCCTGTGTAAAGTGTTTAATTAGTCAGGAAAGAGATAACAAAAAAAAGTAAAAATTGGTACTTTGGTGGATGTGTTAGTGATCCACAGCACCTTTTGATTGGTCGTGGTAGGTCAACATGTTTCAGCCCTAGGTTGCCCTTGTGGGTCGTGGGACCTTCATCAGGACCGGTGTGAGAGCAACTTGCTTTTAAATCGCTATGGGTGTGTAAGTAGATTTTACTTATCACTCTTCATCAGTGAGCTCGATTGCTCAGTCTCTGACATAGTGTTATAGTGCAGACTTTCCCTATGACTTATGAAGGAGGCCAATGTTTCTCCTTCAAGGTTCAGAGGGAAAGAGAGCACAAGCCTTTCTTGAGCCTTTGCATGCAGGTGCCGCTGCCATCCTCTGTGCTCTGGGGCAGGCAGTTTGGGAGGTTCAGCCAGTCTCGAGCTTGTGGCAGTCGTGGGCACTGGAGCAAGTGGAGCGGTCGTGCGGACATCCACTGTGGCCGAGGCTCGAGCGGGAGGCAGTCGCAAGCACTGGAGCGAGCTGAGCGCTGGAGCTTACATTTATTCTACTGGCAGAGCACCATCACAGGTGCGAGTTCACGTCACTAGTGCGTGACCTCGTTGCGATCGACGTGAGTGGGGCCATCTTTGAACAAGGCCTTTCCCAGTTGCATCTACTAGGCCATGAGACTGTGTATTCCAGTTGAATTTGTGCACGGCGGCCAGGTATTACACAGTGATATGCTCACCTTTACAATAAGCAGTGTTCACCTTTAAAGCAAGCCCACGGTGATACGCTCACCATTGCCTTATTTAAACACAGATTGATTTTATATATACATTTTTTTAAAGTACACTATTCCTGTTAGTACATGAAACAGTTGCACAGTGTTACATTTTAAAAGGGGTTATGTACCACGTTGGAGCATAGTTGTGGTGTGGAATTCATTAGCTGTTAAATTTCAACAGTGCATCCATGGTGATACACCTTGAACTGGTAATTTACAGAATGTGTTAGGAGGGCTAGTGCATTTTGTTACTTAGAGTTTTGAATCACATGGTATTATGCACACCACATTGCTCTATTACTTCTGGTCTAATTTTACCCGTATTCATTTGTGTGTATCATTGCTTTGGGCATTATAATGTCCAGTATTGCTCCACCACCGTCATTTTTGCAATGTAAGGGAGACCCCCGATGGAGTGGGATTTATGGTTTGCTGTGTTTTTAGCTTATGTTGACATATTGGAAGGGGAGGATTGTACTCCTCAAAGGAAATTGGCTTCATGAAAACACACTCTAGGAGGTGTGGGTCTTAAAGAATTCACATGGTTGCCTCCTGTGAAAAATCCTGGTGATTTGAATGTGTTTGAGTGTGCAGACAGTTGGAGATTAAGGCGATTCCTGTTGCTGTGCGTGTTGCGTGTTGTGGCTGCTCCTATTAAATGAATAAACCTTACTACTTTAACTACATGGAATACTCCGTCATTGCAGTCACCACATCATTGACCGCTGCATTGGCCTTGGCCAGGGCAGAGGTCAGACCCACACCGCCTGGTGACGAGGGACGGACTCACCTTGCTCCCCCCTTCTTATTGTGCGGCCCTAGCTCTAGCTGCCCAGAGACGCCCATCAACAGCAGAACACCCAGCTGTCCTGGTACCTGCCGGCATTGCGGGACCATGGACTTGAAGCGGCCGCTTCTAACGCCTACACGTTCAGGTTGCCACACTACAGGCCCAGAGCTGCCCTACACTACTGGTGACTGTGCTCTAACGCCGACCCCCCCCACTGGCGAGCCCACTTGAGACCTTGCTCTCTCCACTTTCACACCTGCATCTATGGGCCTGGCTGCAGCCTGCTGTGAGGCTAAACCCGCCACCTAGTACAGGGCAAGCATGGCTGCCAAGTTTTCAGTTTGATCATTTTCATGTTTTCAGTGTGCTTGTGTGTGCCATTTCAGTGCCATGAGTGACACTTTGAGTGACACTTTGCATGTAGAAAAAGCAGCTATGCCCATGAAATTAGATAAACATTAGAAAGAACCCCCATTTGGGCAACGTAATGGTCTACAACTGGCCAAAGAAATACAGAATGCAAAGTGACCGTAGCTAGAAATGTGGAAATGGCAAATGTATTGGTCACAGCTGTGTAATGAGTGCATTGCTTTCTTTTCTCACACTCCCCATCCACAAACACCAATTTTAAATGTATCTTTTTCTTGTAAAAAGCAATTATTTTCTTGATCTTGGATGGATGAAAAGCAGAGTAGGTCATGCCTGGATTGTAGCTTGAGACATTGTGTGTATGAACACACAGCAAGGGCTCAAACAACTGAGCTACCTTTTCATAAATGAATATCATGTCAATCAATTTGTCAAATAATATATCTCCACAAAGCAGACTCAAGTAGCCAGGCACAGAACAACTCTTGAAATAAACACCAATGGATTGAGTAGCAGCCCCTGAAGTAGAAAAGTTATGTAACAAATAGAACAAACTTTGAAAGCTAACGCAAGATCATTCTTGCTAGTTTGGCTTGGAGTAAAATAATTGATGCCAAGTAATCCCATGTTAGATCATTTGTAGATAGCCCAGAGGTAATGCATTGCATTTGACAATACTAGAGGCTGCTCAGGGTGAATATTACTTGTTCAGGAGTCAGGCGTTTCACATGTAAAGAAATACATTGATAACCTTCGTTTTAGCTAAAACTACTATGTTAGCAATGGCAAGCCTGAAACTAGACGTTAATGCAAGATCTCTCTACTGGCCTCATAAACAAGACATCCAACTTTTTTTCCATAATCCAAACTGAATGGTTTCTTTTTAATCTGGTAAATGCGCTTACACTTCATATTTTACGTTCTGTGCATTTGTTTTCTGGAATTGCGTTATGGAATTTCTTAGGTAAGTTAATTTTCCTTTCTGAAAGGCGCGCTTTTCTGAAAGCATGAGGTTGGAGTACAGATAGATAAAACAACAGTTTGTTACAAGAATCATAAACGTCTCTTGCATACAGCGGTGGGTGCGCAGATCACATGCAGTTAGTTACCTGCAACAAGCTGTCTCGTGAGTGAACTGATGATCCAAAGGGGAGGCACCTATATCTGAGCTCGACAGCCTACAATAGCCTTAGGGCTCTACCGGCCATTAAAGGCCCGCTGCAGTGTTAAAGGCCCTAGCCAAAGTGCTTTAACAAGGGAACGGGCCTTTAATGGGCGGTAGAGGGCTTTAAGGCTATTAGAACATTCCGCCTCTAGAGGTCAGAATGTTCTAATTTGTAAAACAAAGGTTTTAAAAATAGATCCTCCACAAGTAGGCTTTTCAAAGCGATTTATTTAAGCAGCACAGCAACACAACTGAACCGTAGGATAGTCCAGTGCAACTGAACCTCCCAGGCTCACAGCCATACAGTTCCAGAATGGAATTGGAACTGACTCTGAAAATACACAAGGTTGCATGGCCACATGAGAGAATGCTGAGATACTGGCGCATGCCATGGAGCATGGGAGGATGTTACATACCTCCCTTATATAAATGAAAAACAAAAAGAGGAACACAATGCACCGGCAGTAAGCGGAGAGGGGAAAGGGGCAAAGAAGCAACAAGGGAAAGAAAACTTAACTTACAAAATCAAGCAACCTTCTGGGAGGTTGTCTGACACGGCCTGACTCTTTGTGTCTTGAGGAAACTGTACCCTCACTCCCATTCATCGCCTCTGTGCGGGTACCGGTGGCCATACCATGGTCACACCTGCGAACAGAATTACTCATTCTTACCATTGAATTCCCTGTCGTGTCCTCATCAATATTAGGGATACAGCTTCCATCAGGACATCTTGCCACACGCCTAACATTCCACAATCTGCCATCTTGGGTGATGACACTGTTGGAGAAAACTTTAATAATTTTCATGGCCTTACCATACCTTCCTGAACATTTATTGACCAAATCTGGCTTTTGAATTCTTACCCAGTCTCCCACCTTGAAATCATGTGTTTTGGCTTTCCACTTGTTATCATACCACACCTTGGTCTTGTTTTGCTTTGTCCTGACCTTCTCTGCAGTTCTCTCCACCACACTCTCACTCCCTCTTCCCCCTCTGCACTTCTCCTTGAACCACCATGGACACAATTTGGAGGCGGGATCTCTCCCTTTTAGTAGCCTAAAGGGTCTAACTTCAGTGATTGTGTGCGGTGTAATGCGGTGCAACCACAACCTTTCCCTTAACGAGTTTCTTCAATCACTACCCAATTTAATAACATCAGAAACATAGCCCTTCAACACCCGGTTGAACCTCTCAGCTTGACCATTTTCATGTGGTTCATACAAAAAGGTAGTAACATGTTTAATGTCACAGAGCTTAAGAAATTCCTCCATCTCAGCAGACATGAGTTGCACACCATTATCCGTGACCAACGTGGAAGGACACCCCTCTCTTGCGAACACTTTCTTGAAAAACTCTATCAATACATTGGTGGTGGTTTGTGAAACAAATTTAACCTCCAGCTACTTGCAATGATAATCCACAAGTACCAACGCATACCATGAATCACAAGGTCAACACATGAAAGGCCCTGAGATGTCAAAAGCTAATTTTTTCCACGGTTCGTCAGGCCACTCCACACTCTTCAGTGGAGGCGTGTTAACTCTTAACACCTTTTCACTTGAAGCACATACTTCACATTCCCGAAAGGTGCAATCAATGGTGCGGTCCATGCCTGGCTACCAGAAAAAATTCCTCACCAGGTGTTTCATTGCAGACATATCTGGATGACTTTTATGTGCCAGTTTCAGAATCAACTCTTGCACTCCTTTGGGCAGTACACATTTTCCCCCTTTGTACATTAGGTCCTCCTCTAACTCCAATTCATCCGCAACATTGAACATGGGCATGATTTCTGCACTTAAATCCCTTTTTCTTGGCCACCCATTCATTATGTACTGTTTGGTAGTTTGCCATAAATGATCTTCCTCTTCACACACTCTCCACCTCTCTTCTGAAATATCTCCAAAATCACCAGAAACTACATCTTGAATACTAGTCACCACATCGAATTCATCCAATACCTCCAACTCAACCTGTTGACATGGATGACGTGACAGGAAATCAGTTGTCACATTTTTTTTTCAGGCACAAATTCAGTTTTAAAACAGTATTCCTGCAGTTTAGATGTGAGTCTTGCAATGCGCGCTGTTTAGTTCCAGCTCACCACCTGGAGATAAGATGTTCACAAGTGGCTTGTGATCCGTTCTCAAAATAAATTTGCTGCCCCATACATAGTTTCGGTAATGTTCGATTGCCCATACACAAGCCAGTAATTCCTTTTCAATTACTGCATACTTGCGCTCAGTTTAATTTAGGGTGCGGGAAGCAAACGCTACTTTCCATTCCTCCTTGCCACATCTCTGTGAGAACACTCCACCAATACCATACAGGATTGCATCAACAGTGATTATGCATTCCTTTTTCATGCAAAATGGTTTTAAAGTGGGGCTTTAACAATTTCATCTTTGATTGGCACAAATGCCTTCTGCTGTTCATCCCTCCACTCATACTTTGCGTTATGTCGCAACAATTTCCTTAACTGTTCCATCTTGGTTGCAAAATTATCCACAAACTTACTATAATACTCACACATGCCAGCAAACGACAATAACTGTTCCTTATTTGTAGCAGCAGGAGCATTCACAATAGCCTCTACATTAGATTGCTTCGGAACAACTCCATCCCCCGACAAGGTGTGCTCTAGATATTCAACTGATTCCTTAAACATTTTACATTTATGAGCTTTAAGCGTCAGTCCATTTTTCGCCAATCTGTTGCACACTTCCACTAAGTGCTTCATGTGTTCTTCCACATTAGGTGCAAAATCAATATGTCGTCCTGGAAGCACTTAACAAATTTGTCAACATCCCTGAAAATATGAAACATCGCCCTCTGGAATACAGAAGTGGCGGAAGCTAACCCAAATGGCATTCTGGTATATTGGTACAAACCCTGTGGTGTAATGAACGCTGTTAATTTTTAGGAGTCTTCAGACAACTCAATCTGGTGGTAAGCTGACCTCAAATCAAGTGTAGAGATATTAGGCAATGGGTGACAATCCACGACTATACCAGCATTCAACGCTCTTAAGTCCACAAATACCCTACACTTTTGGTCAGGTTTGCGACCAAACCAATGGGTAAAACCCATTCAGCAGATTCAATGGCTTTTATAATGCCCTCACTAACTAATTCATTAAGCATATCTCTAACTTCTTCCCGGACATTGATGGGTACTCATCGCAATATCTGCTTGACAGAAACAGTGTTACCTTTGAGTTTAATTTTGTGAGTGTAGTTCTTTAACTCACCAAGTTTTTCTGTGAAGACCTCTTTAAACTGTTCCTTAATATAAGTCTCCCTATGACTGCCACCTGTTTGAACCACTCACCCTCATCTAATAAGACAGGTTCCTTCGAGTGGGGATTTAAAATAATTCCTAATTTCCATTGGTCTCTCCATCATAATACGTTCACCCCTTTAACAACAATATATAGTTTGATCTGCGCAACTCTTCCCTTAAAACATAATAACACATTTCAGAAACCATCCATATCAATTTTGGAACCGTCAAAGCTTTCAGCCACAACGTTAGGTGGTAATATCTGTTCATACTTACATGCACCGCTTAATTTGTCTCTTTAATATTCCCTGGAAATTATGGTCCATGGGGATCCTGAGTCCGCCATGAGCTCCAACTCTACACCAGCCATCTTCACCATGCACATGGGTGCCTTCTTGACCAACTCCCCTTCAGACTCACAGGAATTTGTCACACTGTGTATTATGGATAACACAATACCTTTGTTGCTCTCAACCAACGTACCACACTCCCACACATGCTTGCTGTCGCCCCTCTCGGTGGTGCAAGACACTTTCCCACGTGCTTGAACCAACACTTTTTTTTTTATCTTTGCACACACTGGCAAAGTGACCTATTCTGCCACTCTTCCTACACTCCTTATTAACTGCAGGACATCCTCCATATGACGCAATGTGTGTTCTACTGCCACATCTATAACATGTGCCAAATCTATCAGGCCTGTCAAATCTCTTTATACTTCCATTGTTACTCATCCGAGACATATTAGACCCCGAATTTAATGGGTCAGTCCACTGTTCATCCATGCGCCTAACAGCACACACTTCCTCCTTGTTTTCTGTTTTGCTGATCACATTCCTCACAGTGTGTATCCACTTCTCCGATTGTTCCAATGCCTTTGCCGGAGATATAGCCTCCGACAGTTTGGGATCTCCCATGATCCAAAGTTGCTCCTGTGTTTTCTTGCTTCTGACATGTACTATGATTTGATCTCTAATCATCTCATCAGACATTGTGCCAAAATTGCAATGCATGCTTAACGCCCTTAATGCAGTTAAAAAATCATCAAAAGATTAATTTTCATTCTGCGCCCTGGTGTAGAACTTGAATTTATTAAGTGCAATGTTTGTGGTGGGCTTGAATCTTTGTTCCATTCTTAACATGGCCTCCTTATAGACATTTGAATCCTCATCACCTTCTGCAGGTACAACTTGTGGCAAAGCCCTAAATATGACATGGCCTTCTGACCCCAAACAATGTAAGAAAATGCTTTTCTTCCTTTCCGCCCCCATGCGCTCTCCATCTATAGCCCTCATGTACGTAAGAAATTCTTCTTTCCATCTTGTCCACAGAATTGAGGGTTCCCCTTTATTTTGTAAAAATGTTGCAGGTGGCTCAAACTGCGTGTTGCTTACTGACACTTAACTGACACAGAGGCGACAGGTATGTTGTGATCAAGTAGAGTGTAAATAATGAACAGGAGTTTAACACAGTACACTGACCCGAGGTCATCCAAACCAAATAGACAGTCTTGCACAATAATAGGGTAACTTACTTGTTGCCAATCGAACTACTTGCCCCCAATGTCCTTCGTGGTTGCTTATCGCCAGTTGTACACGCGTTTGGCTTCGTTTCTAGTATGCATGTACCGGCGTTGCTATGGTGCAAATCCGGAAGTATTTTGCAATTCAAAATAGCCACCACGTCACGTCCTACATCAGCGCGATGTGTCAGACGCGCTCAGAACGTTGCGTGGCTACTGAAACACTCGGGGAACACCAGGAGCAGCAGCGTTCTGAGATCCCTCGAACGCCGGCTCCGTAGGAGAATGCAGCTCCCGCAGGTATTTTCTTTTGACATTCGGCGCGCTGTATACCGTTGGTCTGCCCTTACATTCAACAGTGGCCTGAATTGTCGAAAAAACAATATTCACCATCCGATTCCAGCGCTGATCGCAGGCACCCTACACATGCAAAATGTGCAGTCCACCGGGCAAGTCCTCCATTAAACATGATCCACCTCACAGCTTCCTTGAAATAATAGTCTTCCTGGAAATCGTATTTACTCCGCTGGGTACAGGAAACACTCCACTCCTGTGCTGCTGGTTGCGGTTGGCAGGGGTGTTTCCTTGCTCGTCGCCAATATTAAAAATACATCCTCCACAAGTAGGCTTTTCAAAGCGATTTATTTAAGCAGTACAGCAACACAACTGAACCGTAGGATAGTCCAGTGCAACTGAACCTCCCAGGCTCACAGCCATACAGTTCCAGAATGGAATTGGAACTGACTCTGAAAATACACAAGGTTGCATGGCCACATGAGAGAATGCTGAGATACTGGCGCATGCCATGGAGTATGCTAGGGTGTTACAAAAGGCCTCACGGAGGCCAAGGGGGTGAAATCCCCTCGGGCTCCGTGAGGCCTTTGTTCACAGCAACAGCTGTGAACAAACATTGGAATGTTGATGCTCTGGGCTTCTACCAGCCATTAGCAGTCCTGAGCACTCCATTGACTTTAATGGAGCGCTCAACATTCCAATGTTCTAATCTTGCTTATAGCACCGTCCTCATCAGTGGCAGGCGTGACTGCAAGTTGTGGGTGGCTAAGTAACTCAAAGGTTCTTTTCGATTTAAAGCTGCGGGGGCGCCAGGTGGGCCTGGCTGTGGCAGGACACTTCTTTGATGAAGACGTAGTCGGTGCTGCCTTCTGCAGCACCTTTTGTTTGCCTCCTGGGGCACTCCTCTTAGGCTTACTTTAGTGAGACAGGCGTTCACCGCGCCCACCACCTGCCCGCAACATGAACTATTACACCAGCCCCTTCTTCCCTTTTGGGTTTTGGAACACACTGCATGCTCTCGGGCACATAACTACTCAAAGGAAAACAGGAGTGGTTATCGTGCGCTAACGGCTGCCTGAAGAATTAGGCATCTCTATGGCGATAGCATGCATTTAGTATTTCATTGTATTTAATTGCATGGCCCAGAACAGTTCCCTTATAGCTGCCTGTGGTTTTCTCTGCCATCACCAAGTTGTGCTCCATTAGGAACACCTGAAGGTTTGCGTCATCAAACTCGATTCATTTTCTCTCATGGCATAGATCTCCATCATGTTCCACACATAACCGAAGCAGTGGTTCACTCAACTCCTTGAGGGACGCTGCTCAGATAGTGCCGTTGTCCTGGGACAGGTGATTTGCCCCAGCTTCAGTGTCCTCTCGGAGGTTGGACTGAGAAATCGTTTTTCCACCAAGAAGTGCCCTCATTCATGGTGGACGTTGAGACTCCGCAAAGCTGCTTCTACCGGCTCCGTAAACACAAGCGCTTATAGACAGTACTTTCAGACTGAGTTCCCGATGCTTCTGCCCTATGCTTCTGCCTGTTGGTAGGACCCTTGAGACTGGTATAATGGGGAATGATTTGAAACAGTTTTTCTTTAATAAAGGAACAAACTTACTGCAACATGTGATTTACCTTACTATTTATTATATTGCCGGTTTAGCAGAGGCCGCCCCCAAATGGGTCCTCACGGGCCGGTGCCATAAAACCGCAGTGGATCCAAAAATTCTGGTTTGGGCTGCGGTGGCACGCCCAACAACAAGGGGAGGAGTTGCCCCTGCTCTCCCCCTCGGGTCAAGGATGCGCGCCTAAGTTGGCGTGAAAATACCTGGCCAATAGGTACTTAGGTGATGGTTTGAACCCCCAATGGGGTGACGCCGCCACATGCTGGAATGGGACAATGGGGGGTTATAAACACCGCGCTACCTCTCCATAGGCTACTTTTGAAAGCAGGGGCAGCATACAGATCAACATTGTGAGACCCACCCACACCGAGAAGCAGCAGCATTATTGCAGTGCTGGGCTGCAGGCAAAGCTGATAAAAAGGGGTACTTTTGTTGGATACGGAGGCACACTGGCAGGGCGGGGTGTAGGAGGAAGGCCTCTTACTTGGGGATGCCTTACAGCAGGGTGAGTAGGCCGAAAGGGACATCAGGGCTCAAAATGGACAGACAAGGAAGAGAGTTGGGGCCTTTCACCCCCTACCACGCAATCGGAGGAATACCAACAAGGAACTTTATGACCCCATAAAACGGCATGTATTATTGCCTCAACAATCTAAAAGGTGCCACAAATATGACAAGCAGATAACAGAACTTGATTGTGATATGTCAGAGATTATTTATGACCTGTCATCCATTGTTGATTTATGTCCTGTCACGCACATGATTTATGACCTTGTCAAAAGTGATTTATGGCCCCGTGCTGCTGATTGATGGCCCAGTCATGTTGATTTATGGCTGGAGTACTGTGATGCATATAAAAAACAAGATGCAAGTATATCATACATGATAAAAGAGTAAAACTGTGGCCAACATTTACCACAAGAAGCAAGACACGTGTCTGGCAAACTTTATTGAAAATGTATGCGAGTAATTATATACATGCACAGGTTGGAGTGAGCCTAGTGCAGGAGTTAATACAACAATCAGACTCCTCATGCCACACACAGTCTTGAGCACGACAGGACGCCTGATCTCCGACAGTGCCAGATGGCGAATGACTGCAGTCCATGGCTGGGGCCTTGGACTAAAAGGTGCCAGGTCACACTGGCATGCTGCAAGGAAAAACAACACTGCCCCAGCCAGCGCGTCACCTGTCTCCATCCCTCTATGGCTAGTCAGACCCTGTGCAGTGACAGAGGGGCATGCAGCTTGATGAAAAACAACAGGCAAGGTGTCGCCACCACCCCCCCGGATGCACGCGGGCTGTGGGCATGCATTGTTATTCGTGTCGGATTTGGATTTGACAACAAAACACTCACTGACACGTGGTATGCTGACACACCAGCTTGGCTTCAGTTTGGGTGACCCTGAGATTCGATTGCGGGGCGCCCCAGAGCAGAGTTCCTTTAGTCAGTCGCCTAAGTAAATGTAAACATTTATTAAACCAAGTGATACCGTATCGCTCTCCAAGCACAGCGGTGCAGGTCAACGCGATCGCTAATGTTGTGCAGCTGAGCTCCTAGAGCACGCCTCAGGTGGTTGGGAACACTTTACTTTGTGTAACTAATGCATTTTAGTGCGATGATGCAGACATCAGCACTAAAATGAGTTAGTTTAACCACTGATCCGTGGTACTTGGCTGGGCAAGGGCAGTGACTGCCTGCTCAACTGTTGAGACTTTTTCCCACGTCTTTTTCCGCTCACAGCTCCTTGGCCTGCCATCCATTGCACTAGCCCTCCACCAGACGGAACGGCAGACAAGAGAACCTATCGGGGCCATGGAAGGCTGCATATACCCTGCCACGACTCTGACTCCACTGCGACCGTGCTCCACCGGGGCCGACGCCCTGCGACACAGGCTGGAGAGTGGCCCGCAGGGGCTACGATTTTTGAGAGGAGACTTAATGGAGTGGAATGGGAGATGACACGCTGCCACCTTCTTTGGCACTGTGTCGCTTGGGGTACATCCCTCCACCCAGCTGCTTCCTCACACCGACCTCTCCTGATGTTTCTTACCTGACCGAGCATCGGCCCCTTTGTGCACCACGGCCCCAACACCCCAGTGGAATATCGCTTCTGCGAAGCCCAAGGACAGGGACCCTCCATCTCTGGCTGTGACATAGGATAGTCACTGAGACCCAGAACCCTCCTTACCACCCCAAGGCAGGGGCCTTCCGAATCCCCCCCTTATGGGACATGGATGTAGCAGGCCTTTCCCAGGTGACTACAAGGCCAGAGGCAAAGCCACGTGCCAACTACTCTTCACAGTGGTTATGTGGGGTGGAAAACAACCGAGCACCTCATTCCCACTATCACAATCTGGGCGGTGGGGGAACAGCTGGGATCCATGGACGGCAGGATCCTGGGCCGAAATGAAAATGCTTTGTGCAGACCTGGGATCTTCAACACCAAGCTGGAGGGTCTGGAGCAGCGCACATCCCTACCAGAGGAGAAGCTGGACTCTGCAGACTCTTGGGACCTGGACATACGGTATCTTAAACAGAGGGTGACTGACCTGGAGGACAGGGCCCACCAGGACAACGTCAGGTATTATGGGGTGCCAGAGAAAATGGAACAAAATAATGATGTCCGTGGCCTGCTAGGGCGCCTGCTTTCTCAACTGCTTGACATAATCTTTACCCCGCCACCTCAATTCAAGAGGGCCCACCGGATACAATCCAGGAGGATAGCAAGAGATTCTAACTCCCGGCCCGATCATCGCCTGATTCCTCTGACATGAGCACACCCTCCAAGTCATCTCGGCGGCACTGCCCCTTTGACCTGAAGGGCCACAAGATACAGATCACTGCTCATTTTTGGGTCGAGACCAACACCAAACGCAAGGCATTCCTGGCATTGCAACCTCAGTTATGCAAATTGGCCATTAAATATCGTCTCTTCAAGCCAGCGACCATGTGGATCATGATAGATGTCAACAAGAAGGACTCCACTGACCCATATGACCTGGCCCGCTTTCGTGACAGTCTGGAAGACTGCAGGATGGGCTTAACCCCACTGCCTCTGATGGACCCTGGCCATGCTTCCCTACAATCGGCCAGGGCGTCTTCATACTGCACCGGCTGACCCCCTCCCTATACTGGGTCTTTCACAAGTAGACTGAAAGAGACAGAGCCATCAAAAGTGTGGCTGACGTCACACAAGACATTCTTGGGGACAAATCCAGATCACCCCTGAAGACGACTCAGGGGAGTTAGAGCAGAGTCCCCGGCGCATCCATCTGCGGGTGACGGGTGAAGCTAGATGAGCATCCGCAAGTTTTGCTGTGTGCCTTATTGTTGTAATGTGTTGGACATTATGGCTCCTTTGCATTTCCGTCCTTTCATTCATGATGCGGTCTTTTTCCAATCCCTGGCTGGGAATCCATGCCGTAGGTGGCCCACTCTGCTTTCCTCCTTCTCCCTGCCGTCGCCCCCACCCCCTTTCAGAGACAGAAGGTTCAACAAGCATTTGCAATGCAATAGGTCTCGCATTTGCTAGAGTTTAAGCTATTGGCATTATGGGGGCGTGGCTAACTGCCAAGCATGGCGGACGTAGAGTAGCGGAGCTCCAGGCTGAACCCCCAACACCAAGCCTATTATACTGTGCCTGAGGGGGCATCGTGGACCCAAACCTATCGCTTTGGCTGACGGAATACCTGTGGAGTACGGGGTCGCGGCGGAGAGGCGAGTCAGCGCTGTTTTAATCCGATGAGGAGTGCGGCCTCTCAGATCGGCCGGCAGTGTGGAGCAGTGAACCCAGGTGCCGATGTCACGGATGTGAACCTGAGGCTGTCGGGGTGATAACAAGGTACCGGACAACGCTGGAGCATACCCACGCTCCGCAAATATCACCCGGAGGAGGCGGAGGCCATCTGAAAGCCGGGAAAACACAGCGTGTAGGAGGATCCCGACGAGCTGCAGCGAGCCAAGATGGCGGAGGGCGCCGCCCGGGAGTGGTGAGTTCACACAAGCGGTGCGGTGGGCTGAGCGGTTGCGGCGGTCCAACCTGGCGGCGAAAGGGAGACGGCGATTGTGAATGTCGGCGGTGTGAGGCCAAGACCTGGGGCAAACCGGCGGAACGGTGGTGGAGAGGCCCGGCGGCGGGCACGCCGCTGAGAGCCCACACAGGAGTGTGTGCGCATACAAGGAGCAGGAGACCAGGGGGAGGAAACCGGCTAAGGCGCACGCTATATCCCGGGCGGTAGTGGCTTCTACCACGGTACGGGAGTCCCCCATAGGTTGGAGCGCCGGTGGCCTAATCAATTGCAGTACCCCTGCGCCTGATCGGAGCCTGAGCGGTAGAGGGATATGTGAAGACCGTCGAGAGTGAACAACTGGGAGGCACGGGGCAGTATAACTCTATACTGCGCCGCGAAGCACATGGTGGCAGCGCATAAGAGTGACACAATAAACAAATACATCACTCAGTCATGAGGGAATGGGTCGCACACAGTAAGCTCACGACTGCACTCGGCTGGATATCTCCGTGACTACTCACATACCGGAAATTAGCGGAGACCCGAGCGGTAGCGGTTGGGCCCTGGGGGTCCAGGTCCAAGTTGGTGGGTGCACGGGTGCGGCGCCCCTGACTGCACAACACCAGGGACACATCTCTAGCGGCCACCAACTAAGGTACGTGAACGAGAGAACCCAGAGTGTGGGTGGAAAGCCACGCTACATAACCCGGCGCTGGGGAGAAAGGGCCCGCTGGACAAGTACGGAGCTGTACGGTGGTCACGGACCTGAGGGCGGTGGGGGCCGGTGCACCGAGCCTAGTACCAGCAGTGACAATCAAGGAACATCGCGGTGGGGAACATTCTGGAGCAAGTAGTTATGAAACACTCTTTCTACGAGCACTGGCAACATCGCGCTGGGGGCAGCCTTGGACACGATCCCCTAGAAAGTATTGCTGGGTAAATGCAGAGGGGTGACTGCGCATCCAGGAGCTGGTGCTAAAACAGTCATTGGTGCCTAGCACTTCGATAACACGGCAGACGGCGTGGCTTTTAGCATAATGGGCAGGCCCAAAACAAAACAACAAGACCCCTCCCCAGCGGGGGACACGGAAGCTGTAACACAGAATGCCCAGAGCCAGTGTGCTGGTCAGGGGGTGGCGCCGCCCTTGCAGCCTGGCAGTCAGGAAGACAAGCTGGACTTGATCCTTAAAGAGATACGGGATTCGCACACAGCAATAGAGGCGCAAATGGGCACTTTGACTACCAGTTTCACACTGTTAAAGACGGATCACGCTAAACTGACAGACAAAGTAAAGAATCATCAAATAATACTGGATGATCTGGTACCACAACAGACGACCACCTCTACACAGCTGGAGCAGCTGCAGCGCCAATTAAAGGGCTTACAGGACAGAGTGGATGATGCGGAGGGAAGAGCCGGGCGCAATAATGTGAGGATTTTGGGTATTCCGGAGAGGAGTGAAGGTAATAATCCAACACAATTCGTTGAAAAATGGCTTCGTGACCACGTTGCTGGGGCGGGCCTGACGGAGATGTATAGTGTGGAAAGAGCCCATAGAGTTCCGTCCAGACCTCCGCCGCCTGGTGCACCGCCTAGGCCGCTTATTGCGCGTATCCTAAACTACAGAGACAGGGATACAATACTGCGCGCAGCCAGGGAGAACGCTCCACTTCAATTCGAGAATAAACACATCTCAATTTATCCGGATTTCACATTGGCGGTTCAGAGGGCCAGAAACACCTTTCGCGACATGAAGAAGACACTCCAAGCACACAATTTGAAATATGCCATGCTGTATCCAGCACGCCTGAAGATCATGTACCAACAAAAGTCACTGTTCTTCGAAAATCTGGAGGAAGCAATGGAATGGGCCGAAATAACATTAACCCCACACTCAACGCAAACTCTGTCGCAAGACAGCCAACGTCAGCACTCCCAACTGCATAAACTAAGCAATTCTAAGGCGGACAGACACCAAAGGGTTGGAATTGGACAGGAGAAAAGTCCGACCACGGAACAAATTTTGGAAAGTCAGAATAACGCCTTGCTGGCGGCTGCGGCATTGAAGGAACAAGACACGACGTCCATTGCTGAAATGGTGGAATCCTCTGAAGATCCTGAGGCCCACTCAGACTCGGAGGGCAGCTTGGCGCTGTTACCTGTGGTGACCCCACAGACTGTGAACGATTTCTGAGGCCACGAGATGTGCTACTCTCAGGGAGGACATTTGGTGGGACTGATGAGTATATAGGCTGTGTATGGGCGATGGGATGTCTCACATGTTCCCCTATAAATGTTTAATAATGGGGTTTAAGCCGGAGCTTTCTGAATGAAACTGTTGTGCGTCCATAGATGTGCGGCAGGAGCAAGGCGGTTACCACCCCCCCAGGGGCGACTGCACTGTGTTTTAGCTTGTTTAGCTTTGTTGTTGCATATTTGTTCATTGTTTGGTCCTCTAAGGTTGGATGGGGGAACCTAGTATTGGGAGTTTTATTGGGGTATTTTGACACGTACTCGGATGCAGATTTGTGTTTATCTCTACAGCAGGGCAGGGCACTGACAGGCGAAATGTTTCACTACTTTGGGAAGTATGACACAACCTAGTAAATATGTATACACGTCCTGGAATGTGAGGGGATTAGGTAACATACATAAGAGGCACAGAATACTTGCACAACTAAACCGTAGGAGAGTGAATATTGCCTTATTGCAGGAAACTCACCTCACGCACGAAGAAGCCGGTAAGTTGCAAAAGAAATGGAGGGGTCAGTTGTTCCATACATCTTACTCGGCATTTGCTAGAGGGGCAGCGATATGGATTTGCAGTGGTACCCCATTCGCCCTCCTGGATCAAAGAGTGGATACCTATGGCAGATATGTGTTTTTACTGGGCATGTTAGATGGGAAACATATAGTGATAGGAAGTGTGTATGCCCCAAACTCGGAGCAAGACAAATTCTTAGATGTACTTTCCACGGTACTGACGGGTTGGGAGGGTTACCCTTGGGTCATAGGGGGAGATTTTAACACAGTAATGGACGTGGAACTGGATAGGTCGCACCCGCCCCTACAAGGCACGAGTTGCAAAAAACAGGCGGAGGCGCTGACGGGGTGGACAGCGGGCTGGAATATAATAGATGTGTGGCGTATAAAACATCCTGATAGCAGGGAATACTCTTTCTTTTCCTCACCACACGGTTTACACACACGCATAGATAGGATCTTCTGCTCACTTATGTTACAGGCCAGTGTAATAGATACTACCTATCTGGGGAAAACCCTATCGGATCATAATCCCTGGAAGTTACCATAACATGGGGAAAGACGCCATCGTCTGTTCCGACATGGAAACTGCAGCCCGTACTCGTTGGAAGATGCAGTATTTCACAGCACCCTATCCACAGCAATAACCAATTATTCTTCTGAAAATGCGAATACCGCTAGCTCACGACAAGTGGAGTGGGATGCTTTCAAGACTGTAATACGTGGGGTAGCTATTAGTACGCGAGTGGGGGCCCGTGCAGCGCTAATCGGAAAACTCACAGAAGTGGAGAATCAACTGGGCAGGTTGGAGCGGGAGGCGGGATCGGGCGACACAAAGGAAGAGGACCTACAAGAAGCACATGTAACACATGCGGAACTTTTGGAAGAGCTAAGGGTGCTGGATTATCATCTGTAAACGCAGAAGCAGCATGCAGAGGCAGACAGAGCAGGCCCACTCCTGGCTAGGATTATAAGAAACGCACCGGTGTTGGCCCCGACTGTAGAAATTACTACTCCAGAGGGTACTATAGTACATACCCAACTAGAAATAAATGAGGCCTTTAGGATATATTACGAGACACTGTATGCTGCGCCACCAGAACTAAATGAGGATGATTATGACGCTTTTTTTGAGGGATTGCAGCTCCCGAAATTACTGGAGGCACATCAAAAAGAGTTAGAAAAACCAATAACGGAAGCAGAGATCAGAGCAGCAATTAAGGCACTGCCTAGAAACAAAACCCCGGGGTTGGACGGTAGAATTTTATGCCACATATTCGTCAATACTGGCGCCCCAATTAGCACAGATGTACCAGGCGTCAATGGAATCCGGCATGCTGCCCCACACTACACTTCAGGCGCTAGTGGTTTCATTGCCCAAACCGGGTAGAGATAGTAAGGATTTGTCGGGATATCGGCCTTTATCACTATTAAATACGGATTATAAGATCCTAAGCAAATTGCTAGCGAATAGAATCCAACAACTCATACCACAATTAATACACACGGATCAATGCGGGTTTGTGCCAGGAAGGAGCACGGCTCTGAACATTCGCAGGCTTCACCAATTAATGATACAACCACATCCCAATAAGAACACACAGGGTTGTATATCCCTGGACCTGCGCCAGGCTTTTGACTCCTTACACTGGAGCTATATGCTTCGCACTCTCCCGAGATTTGGAGTCCCTGATAAATTCACGAAGTGGATTGCCCTCCTATATACTAACCCCACAGCATGTGCTCGGACAGGCATTTACATTTCTAAACAGTATGAGGTGGCAAGAGGGACAAGGCAGGGATGCCCGCTCTCACCTTTAATATTTATACTAGCTCTTGAGCCACTCCTTGCTAAAATCCGTGCACTGGCGGGACAGCAGGGAATAACAATGGGGGATGAGGCGCATATTGTCTCGGCTTACGCGGATGACATTATACTCTACTTCGGAAATTTAAGAGGGGAGCTTGCGCCAATCCCTGAAATATTTAATATGTTTCAATCTCTGTCAGGGCTTTCGATAAATGCCGCCAAGTCCTATGCATACTCATTTACAGACCAGGCACAGCTGGACCCACTACTCTTTGGGCAGTGGACGTTTCCAACGGCACCAGTCACATTCAAATACCTTGGCGTCCAGATATACAGGGACACTGAAGACGTGTTGGATGGTAATTTAACACGTGCGCTGAACACGCTCAAGGCACAGATAAAATTCTGGATCTCACTACCGCTCTCGGTGGCAGGCAGGATAGCTATTGCCAAGATGGTTATGCACCCCAGATTACTTTATTATTTTACGAATTTACCACTCATAATGCCCATGCAGGTGTTTAAAACATTGGATACTCTACTGGTAGAGTTGATTTGGGGAAAAGGACAACGCAGAATAGGGTTGGCAAAATTACAGCTAGATACGAGACAGGGGGGGGATGGGAGCTCCCAATTTCAGGGCGTATTGCTATGCAGGACAGCTACAATGGCTGGCGTACTGGTTGGCAGGGCGAAACCTACAGGAAATAGGCAGGTCCCGGCGCGATTGGGAACGGGGTAAGCTGCACACGCTACTGTTGCCAAACAGCAGGATGCCACCGAACGTGTCACCAATGCTAAAGGTGGCATTACTGTACTGGAGGCGGGCGCTGCGTTACACGAAGGAACAGACTCCATATGCCCCCAATATACCACTCGCGGGTATTCCCCTACCGTTAGAAACAGTAACTCGAAGGCACATAGAAGCATGGACGGAGGTGGGAGTGGACACGTTGGGAATGCTGTTTGCAGATGGTTCCCTGATGAATCATGCCACCTTTGTGAGGGAGCAGGGAGTACCGAATACATTATTCCTTTTACATGCGAATATAGCGAGATACGTACGCAATACATGGGCATTAGAGGGAGTTGAACCCCCCACACACAAATTGATACACATGCAGTACTTAATGGGGAACGGCAGTCATCTAACTAAATGGATCTCGCATGGGATCCGGAAACAGGTGGCGATGTCGTTGCAGGCTCTCCGGGAGAAGAGGAGTACTGATATAGAGAGAGGGCTTACAGATAAGGAATGGGGCACTATCCTTGAATACCCCAGGAGAGTGTCCCGTAACCCCAAGTTTAAATTTATTCAACTTATGATTGTACATCGAGCTTATCTATCCCCCCACAGACTCAGTGTCATGCTTCCTGACATGGCGGATGTATGCCCACGGTGCCAAGGCGCTGATGCTAATCTACTACATATGCTGTGGACCTGCCCAAGACTGGTGCAGTACTGGGCTACAGTACATACAGTACTAAATGCAGTAGCCCCGGGGCGTGGAGGAGTTTCCCTGGAACATTACATACTGAGACTCGGTCCTAAAGCCAAAAGTGGTAATCCCGCATACAGATTTGTTAACTTGGCGCTGATATTGGCTAAACGGACAATAACCATGCGCTGGAAAACAAAAAAGGCACCGGCGGTGCTGGATTGGTACAATGAGATGGTCAGATGGGGCAGAGCTGAAAGTACAGAGTTACAGAGGGAGGAGCGTAGGGGTTACGGAAAAACCCATATCGTTAGAATGGAATACACTGTTAGAGGAGCTTATAGCAATGGAGGTGCATACAATGTAGTGAGGATGCCAATATTCTACTAGAGTAATTATTAATGCCTGACAAACTGTTAGGACTGTCTAGGATGTGGTAATGTTATGTGTTGCATTAGCTAATATATACGGTTACTGCCCTTTAATATCAAGGGAAATTTAAGAAGGTGCTAATTGCCCCAATCCATGGTAATAAGCAGTCTTGAGTACGGTGGGAGGGGGGAAGGGGGAGTTATGTACAAAGTAGAATTAGAAGTAAGTATGACACAGTGATGGATACTGCAGTAAAATGTTTATTAAGTTATGGATCCGAATGTAGATACTCCGGTAGATACTGCGATAAGTTGGACAGGATAAGCTAACGTTGGCGCATTTGTAACTGTTGTTTGTGAGCATTGTAATTTCCATACATTGATAAATGTGCCGCGCTGAGAACCTAATGTATGAGGTGTATACAGGTATGGACATGTCCATCACAGATGTAATGTGGAAAAACTTAATAAAATATGTTTAAAAAAAAAGCTATTGGCATTATAAATGACAATGCCTTTTATTTATCTGTTTTGAAAACCAACACATAAATAAAAGGCATTCTCATTTACAATGCCAGTAGCTCAAACTCTTGCAAATGCGAGACCTATTGCATTGCAAATGCTTCACTAGCAATCAATTTGATTGCTAGTGAAGCATTTTGGGTATTTCATGCATCACCCGCAAATGCGCAACTAAGGAAATCTACAATCTATTGGTACTACAGATTAATGTGTGCCAGTTGTGGTGCAGAATACTCTGGGGCACTAGCACCTTCCATTATCCGCAGAAGGACCTAACTTGTTACTTCAGACTCTGTTTTTTTAATGTATTTATTTTAATTTTGTTCAAAGGCAAATAAACAGAAACAGAAAAAAGAAAAACACACATTGCCACTAGTTTGCATTTTAGGTCTAGTGCTAACCCGTTCTTTCAGTATTACACAAATGTACCCTACACCCCCTCCAAAGTAAGTAGCCGAGTAAGTGTAAATAGGTCACAGCATAACTTCTTTTTTTTTGTTGAATTATTTTTATTTGCATGTTATAGAATGAAACATAACACATAAACCTTGGAAAAGGAGTCATTGATACATGGAGTGCGGTCAAGGTCAGATGAGGAGTTACATATATGGGCGAGGTGACGTGCAGTAGATCCACCAAGGGGACAAAGCGAGCCACAACAAACACATCAGTAAATAAGCAGTTGGATAGGTCTCTTACAGTCCTCTCGTTCAGGCATGGGCTAGGCATCACTGCTGTTGGGTACCTGGTTCCGACCCGTCGCCCATCGGGTCGGGGCTTCCCCCTTCCACATCCAACTCTAATTTGTAGTATTTTATCCAGGGCTTCCATATTTTCTGAAATTTACGTGGACAGCCCTCGCCTTGTAGACTACCCTCTCCGCCCCATATACAGGTCCATGTTGGCCTTCCATTCCGCTTAGTGTGGGAAGTTGTTGGGCTCCCCAATGTTTGGATATACTCTCTTGGCCACTACTAACCCCAGATTAGCCAGGAGGAGCCTGTGTCTCGGCAGGTCAACATCTGTAGGGACTCCTAATAGAAAGAATTTTGCATCTAACTCTAGCTGGGAGTCTAATACATTGTTCAGTTCTTCGCGGATCGCGAACCAATAGGTGTGGATATGGCTACATTCCCACAGGGTATGTATGTAAGTAGCACGTTCAACGTGGCATCTGAGGCAATTTGGATCTTCAGCTCTTCCCATCTTGTGTAAGCGTGTCCTGTCAAGATAGGCTCTATGAAGGATCTTGTACTGTATAAGGTGCAGCCGCAGCCTGATCGCTACTTCGCGCGGGTGCATGAGGGCCGCCTCCCAATCTATGTCCTCCAGGGGACCAGTGGTGAGTTCCCACTTGGCGCGCAAGGGACCAAGGTTGTCCAGGGCGTTATTTATTTGTCTTTTGTACGTCAGGGATATCGCCTGGGTTGAGAGCTCTTCCTGCAAGAGCCTACCTTCTAGCGGGGCGTACTCGGGCAGCTTCACGTCCACCAGCCCTTGTGCTTGCCAGGCATGTTTAAGACGCAGATATGCGTACGCTTGGGAGTCATGAAGCTGGTATATAGCCTGCAGGACTGAGAAGGAGGCTAGGGAGCCCCCCTCCAGTAGGTCCCCTACTTTGGAGATACCTATAAGGTCCCATTGTTTAAATCCTCTTAGTTTCCTGATCTCGGTCAATCGGGCACCTTCCCACAGAGGGGTTTCTCGTGTGGGTTTCCCCTCCCATTTCATCTGTTTTTCTGCACCCTTCCAGGCCGCTATCACTCGTTGGGTTGCTGGAAGGAGGCGTGTGACCCTGGGACCCCCGTATATGTAGTGTACGTAAGAACGTGTCTGGAATTGAAGCCTTTCCAGTCTATATGTGGGGTGGTCGGCGGGTGCGTGATTCCATTCATTGAGAACAATAAGGTGTGCTGCTCTATCGTATGCCCTAATGTCCGGTAGGGCCAATCCACCATTATATGCACTACGCTGCAAGGTTCGCAGGGCTATGCATGGGTGGGCCCCGTCCCATAACAGGAGACGCAACTCATTGTCTATAGCGGCAAAGATAGTATCCGGTATTTTGTGATATGTGTTTTGCAGCACATAAAGGAATTGGGGCAATGTCACCATTTTGTACATGGCGGCTCTACCCATGATGGTTAAAGGGAGCGCCCTCCACCTTTTCACATCTGCCTGAAATTTTCCCAGGACACGCCTGATATTACGGTCTAACCGGATCTCTGGATCGGTGGTGACATAGAGCCCAAGATAAAGAAACCCCTCCGTAGTCATCTTCAGACAGCTCGGGTAGGTCTGGGGATCTATCTCACCACTCACCGGATAAAGGATGGATTTATTCCAGTTTATCTTGTAGCCCGCGTAGGAACCATACTCTTCGAACACTTGTAATATGCGGGGGAGTGTCTCGTCCGGTTGCGTGATGTATAACAGTATGTCATCCGCATATAAAGATATGCGTTCTGCATCATAAAGGCATGAATCCTTTATAAAGCCCCCCAGCCCCCCAGCCCCGGCCGGAGTTGGATCACGCAAGCCAGCGGTTCCAATATGAGGGCGAACAAGAGTAGGGATAGGGGGCAGCCTTGTCGCGTACCGCGCTGTATTTGCCAGCTATCTGAGAGAGTGCCGTTGACACGAACCCGTGCCTCCGGCTTATTATATAATAGCGCTAGCCATGCTCGGAAGACGGGGCCAAAGCCCATCGCCTCCAGGGTACACCACATAAAAGACCAGTGTATCGTGTCAAATGCTTTCTCCGCGTCAAGCGAGAGAAGCAAGTGGGGGCAGTCCCGGCCCTGTATCATGTCAATCCAGTTGGCAAGACGCCGCAGATTAAAACGGGTGGCGCGCTTCGGCATGAACCCCGACTGATCCATGTGGACCAGGGAGAGAATCACGGTTAGGAGTCGTTTCGCTAAGATTGTAGCCAGAATCTTCGTTTCAATATTAAGGAGGTATATGGGGCGGTAGGATCCGCAATCCTCTGCAGGTTTCCCCGCCTTATGTATGACCACCACCGTGGCCAGCCGAAGGTCTCGTGGGAGGATCCCCTGCTCCATGGCTTCTCGGAACATTTTGAGGAGATGCGGCGCCAGCAACGCACTATTCAATTTAAAAATTTCCCCCGAAGACCGTTGGGCCCTGGAGTCTTGCCCGGTTTCTGTCGACCAATGGCCTCTGTCACTTCCGCTAGTGTCAGATCACCCTCTAGGCTGTCTGCTTCGTCCTGTGTTAAGGAGGGCAACTCAATGCCCTCAAGGTATCTACGTATCTGTGATTCGTCCGCCTGGGTATGAGCTGTATACAATGTAGTATAATATCTTGCAAAGGCTCCAGCTATGGCTTCAGGGGTGGTGTAGGTGACATCCCGTTCCGTAATGGACTGTACCCAGCGTGATTCTAGTTCTTTCCGTCCCAACCAAACCAGCAGCTTTCCGGCCCTATCCCCTGTTTCGTAAAGTTTGTGTTGGGTTGCTAATTGGTGTGCTCTTACTTCATTAGTCGCGAGGGCGAGGTATTCCCGCCTGGTTATTTCAAGTTGGCGTTGGGTATGTTCGGGCACTGCAGTCGGGTCATTACCCTCCAGATCTAAAAGCCTACGTTCCAATTTCTCAATGTCTTCGGCCTCTTTTTTCTTTTTACGGGCGATTATATTTTGTGCTCTATCTCGTTGAACCAGTTTATAGGCTTCCCATAGTACCACCGCAGACGTAACTGAGCCCTCATTTTCACTAAAGTAGAGCCGGAGTCTATCCGAAGCTCCTCGGCAATTGCCTCATCTCGCAGTGCCCATGCATTCAATCTCCATTGTGGCGTATGATGAACAGGTCTCCCACCCACCTTCAGCAACAGGGGAGAGTGATCAGATATGCCCCTGGCCAAGTATTCTATCGTATCAATCTGTTGTATGTCTCCCGCAGGGGCAAAGAGATAATCCAGGCGGGAGAATACTCTTGGGCCCCCGAGAAATAGGAGTACGCTCTCCGGCGTGGATGGTGTCCCCGCCACAGGCCAGATAGCCCCAGAGTATCTAGAAATCGGGCCAGGGGTGTGGTCTCGGGGCCCCCCGCTCGAAGTCGTGTACGATCTAACACGGGATCAATGACATCGTTGAAATCCCCCCCAGTATATGTATGGCTGGGCCAGATTGTAAAAGGAGCATAGTTATGCAGTCTAGTGTGCGTTGTTGCAAGCGAGAGGTGCATAAACGCTCACAAGGAGGAAAGTCCTATGTCTCCAGACCCCTCGTACCGCCACATATGTCCCTTCAGTGTCCACCCACTGCTGCGTAACGCGAAAGGGGGATTTTGATAAGGATTGCCACTCCCCGTGAACCCCTGGTGAACCCCGCATGGGCTAAAGTGGTGTATTGGCCCCGACCTAAAAGGAGCAGCTCGATCCCATTAAATGTGTTTCCTGTAGGAATACAACGTCAGGTTTATGTCTCTTAAGATACCGGGACACCAAACCCCGCTTAACTTTGTTGCCTAATCCATTAACATTCCATGTCATTGTGGTATAACTATCCTCTGCCATCATACGTCATCTAAGGGGTCAGTCCCGGCCCGGCCCTGTGGTGGTAACCCGCCCCACTCCCCCTCGTCCCGCATTGTATCACTCAAAGCACAGTTTTGGTTTAAACGATCTCCGTTTTCATCGAACAATCTCAAAAACATATGTAATTCTGCGACCCGCCCATCCCCCACCCAACACTCTTCAGACACCCCCACCGCCCCCCAACTCGTCAACATGACAACTGTGGTACGGGTGATCTAGTTAAGAGGTCTGTCACCCCCCCCCCCACCCCCCACACAATTTAACTGAACAAGACTATCACACTGAGCTCACTAGGAGCACTTTCCCCGTTCAAATTACAGTCACTAGGTGTGTATCGAACCTCAGGAAAGTCTTACTGTTTGTTGGGGGGGCCAGCCGGCCTCTGTTCTCACTCCCCATCGCCATTGCCAGAGGGCTGGTGAATCGTGTCGTCTGGAGCCCGGGAGTTCTAGTCTGTTGATTCCAACCTCTGAATGCTTTGCAGCAATGGGTGGTCAGTCCGCCCCTCTTCTAATTCCTCACTCTCAGAGTTTTCAGTTTGTCCGGTGTCGTCTGATCTAGCCACAGAATGCACAGAATTGAACGAGCCGTATCTTCTCCTGACTCCGATAGGGGCCTGTCCGTGTCCCTGGATCTCAACACTCGTCCCGGAGTGCCCCCCGCTGATCCACGTACTCTCGTCCCTCTCCGCCAACGTTTTCCCTGGGCCGATCCTGGGACATGCCCCCTCGTTTCACTGGAGCCGAAGTGGGGCCACTCTGCGTCCCCGTCTTGAGTTGTGGGCGCTCCTCAATCCAGGACCAAGCCTCTTCAGGAGTTTGGAAGAACATGGAGGAGCCTTGGAACAGAACTTTCAGTTTAGCTGGGAAGAGTAGCATATACTGGAGCCCCATTGCACGCAATTTAGCCTTCACCTGATCAAAAGACCGCCTCTGCTTCTGTACATCTCTGGAATAATCTGGAAAGACCATCACCTGGGTGTTCTCATAGCTGAATTTCACCTCTTTTCCGGATTTCCCGCAGTATTAATTCTCTATCGTGGAAGTTCAGAAAGCGCATATCAGGGAACGAGGTGGGGCTCCCGGTGGGGGTGCAAAGTTTGGCATCCTGTGGGCTCTTTCTATCACAAAACACGTCGAGAATGGCGCCTGCGGTAGGGTATTTTTCAGAAAGGTCAGTAGAAAGTGTCCGGGATCAGAACCCTCCGCCTTTTCCGGAAAGCCAACAAATCTAAGATTGTTCCTTCTGGCCCTGTTTTCCGCATCGTCGACTCTCCATGCCACCTCCGCCATAGATGCTAGGAGCCCTGATACATCCCTCCGTGTGGCATGGGAGGCTTCTTCAAGCTCCGAGATACGATGCTCGGCTTCAGTCACCCGGTCCGAGACCTTATGGAGATCGTGGCGCAGCAGGGTGACCTCCGATCGCACCTCTGCCACTTTCCCCTCTAAACTCTCCCTGGACTCACGGATGGCTTGCGGGATAGTGGTGGTGTCGGAGGGAGGAGCGGGTCCTCCTTCCGCACCCATCGGGCCTGGTAACACTTTTGCGTATCGGTCCATCTTACCCTGCCGAGACTGTTTAAGGTCCTTATCTTTGGCCATCATAAGCGCCAGCTCAGGGGTGTATGGTCCAGGGGGCAGGCCCTCGTTCTTCGCCACCAGCGGGGTGTACCCCATTGGCCCCTTCGTGAGGCCACCGCTCCAACAACAATCCTGACGGGTCTCAGGCACTGGAACACTGGGGTCGAGGCCGCCTCTTCAGCACCCCGCAGCACCAGGGGCCGCGCCGCAGGCGGTAGGAAACGCGACACAGGCTCAATGCCCTTCTGCGCATAAAGGGGATGATGGACGGAGCGTTTGAGCAAATCAAACACTCACCCCCAGTCAACTGATCTGGGTTTAATCCATCATCATTCTTTAGCTCACTCCACCACCCCAGTCTCAGACATGGCCATATGCAAATCAGTCTGACCCTGTGCCTCATGGGAACAGTCCAGCCCGAACTGCCAAGCCATGTCTTCCCTGGACCGGAAACAAGCATCCTGGGACTGGTTTCTGGCCATTCAGCCGTCATCAGCCAGGCTAGCTTGAATCCAGTGGCAAAGTGAGCAAGTGACCCACGTCTGGGCATACCCTGCCAACTTAGGGCGAACAAAGCGATACAAAGGGGATGATGGACGGAGCGTTTGAGCAAATCAAACACTCACCCCCAGTCAACTGATCTGGGTTTAATCCATCATCATTCTTAGCTCACTCCACCACCCCAGTTCAGACATGGCCATATGCAAATCAGTCTGACCCTGTGCCTCATGGGAACAGTCCAGCCCGAACTGCCAAGCCATGGACCGGAAACAAGCATCCTGGGACCGGTTTCTGGCTTGGCAGTTCGGGCTGGACTGTTCCCATGAGGCTTAGGGTCAGACTGATTTGCATATGGCCATGTCTGAACTGGGGTGGTGGAGTGAGCTAAAGAATGATGATGGATTAAACCAAATCAGTTGACTGGGGGTGAGTGTTTGATTTGCTCTAACGCTCCGTCCATCATCCCCTTTGGTATCGCTTTGTTCGCCCTAAGTTGGCAGGGTATGCCCAGACGTGGGTCCCTTGCTCACTTTGCCACTGGATTCAAGATAGCCTGGCTGATGAGGGTTTTGAACCCGAAACCGGTCCCAGGATGCTTGTTTCCGGTCCAGGGAAGACATGGCTTGGCAGTTCGGGCTGGACTGTTCCCATGAGGCACAGGGTCAGACTGATTTGCATATGGCCATGTCTGAACTGGGGTGGTGGAGTGAGCTAAAGAATGATGATGGATTAAACCCAGATCAGTTGACTGGGGGTGAGTGTTTGATTTGCTCTAACGCTCCGTCCATCATCCCCTTTGGTATCGCTTGTTCGCCCTAAGTTGGCAGGGTATGCCCAGACGTGGGTCCCTTGCTCACTTTGCCACTGGATTCAAGATAGCCTGGCTGATGAGGGTTTTGACCCCGAAACCGGTCCCAGGATGCTTGTTTCCGGTCCAGGGAAGACATGGCTTGGCAGTTCGGGCTGGACTGTTCCCATGAGGCACAGGGTCAGACTGATTTGCATATGGCCATGTCTGAACTGGGGTGGTGGAGTGAGCTAAAGAATGATGATGGATTAAACCCAGACTCAGTTGACTTGGGGTGAGTGTTTGATTTGCTCTAACGCTCCGTCCATCATCCCCTTTGGTATCGCTTTGTTCGCCCTAAGTTGGCAGGGTATGCCCAGACAGTGGGTCCCTTGCTCACTTTGCCACTGGATTCAAGATAGCCTGGCTGATGAGGGTTTTGAACCCGAAACCGGTCCCAGGATGCTTGTTTCCGGTCCAGGGAAGACATGGCTTGGCAGTTCGGGCTGGACTGTTCCCATGAGGCACAGGGTCAGACTGATTTGCATATGGCCATGTCTGAACTGGGGTGGTGGAGTGAGCTAAAGAATGATGATGGATTAAACCCAGATCAGTTGACTGGGGGTGAGTGTTTGATTTGCTCTAACGCTCCGTCCATCATCCCCTTTGGTATCAATGCCCTTCTGCTCCCGAAAAGAGTCCGCCGGGCAAAGGACCACCGGCGTCAGGCCGAGGGCGCTTCCAGTCCCCCACGGCAGTCCCCCTTCGCCTCGACTGCCGAAGACCCAGAGCCAACGCCTCCCACGGTGAGCAATACTGTCCTCGGTACGTGGTGCTTCTGCGTAACTCAGTATCTATACCTCAAGCGGGGGATCAGGGCCATCTTCACCCTCTATGGCTTGTACCAATATCTGCCGGGCTCACAGCCATATGTGGTCCATACCACAGCTGGCCCCCCGTGCCCCGAAAACCTGCACCAGTCCGGGTCACTTCGCCAGCCTGGGGGGGAGGGCTTCGCCCCACGGGAGACCGCGCGTCGATCTTCGCGCCGAGAAGGTCTTCACCGGGAGGTCAGGGAGCACCGTCTCGGCAAAGGTAGGTGATCCAGACCGCCCGGGTCCCAATATGTGGCAGGGGCGTATGGCCGCAATGGCCGAGGATTAGGTCCCCAGGGCTCGTCACCTTCAAGTGGGTGAGCCCCCGAAGCACAGCAGCATCAATCCGACGATTGTGGGGGCAAATCCACTCCTCTCACCGAGTTCCGACCCCAGGACGGGGTCCCCATGGAGTCAGGGTGCGGGGAATTCAGGCAGCCCCCAGGGCACAGCACGTAGGACCAGCCAGCAGAGCGCAGGGCCGCCACTCCCGCTCTTCACTCCAAACCATTCCCGGCCTCCAGACAGACCGGAGAAAGGTGTAGCAGATGCGCCTCTCGCCCCCCGGCACCTCTCACCATGAAGCCGGACGGGCGACGTATGCTGTCCGGTCGTCTCGGGCGCCGCGCCGTTCCCCCCTTCACCACCGGCAAAGGGTCCGTCTAGAGTCGGATAGGCACGACTCTGATCACCGCCGACCCTGCTCTGCTCGCGGGTCCCGCCAACTCAGGAGCCCGGCTCGACGCTGCTTTCTTTTCCGGACCCGGGGACTTTTAGCGCAGAGCCGCCGCCATCTTGGGATCGGACGAGCGCCGATCCGGACCTCCGCAAAAAGTTGAGTTGCGGGTTCAGCAGCACAGCCCCCGGTCCACCGGGGCTGCTGCTACCCTCCAGGAAGTGTCCGCCGGCAGTTTTTTGTGTTTTCGGCGATGGGGAACCAGGATATATGTCAGGATCGTATCCGAGGCCAGCGGAGCTCTCGGTTTTCCCAGCTACTCCGCCATAGTGCTGGCCACGCCCCCACAGCATTACTTTTATGCTGTACTGACTTGAATACAGAGCAGTGGATGCAATATCACTCTGTTGTCCATTGTGAGACTATTTCCCCAATCCATGGAAGTGCCTCCACCACTGCCACACTTTATTAAATTTCTTGAGGCACCCCCTGCTTTCGTAGGTTACTTGTTCTGCCTCCTTATATATGAATCTATGTCAGCCGCCACTCGTTTATAGTTGACATCATCCTTACCTCCTATTTCCTTGCTATGTATCTCTTGTTGACTATGAGGGCGAGCGTGCAAAATAGAAGTTTGGGTCTGGGGAGGTCCACCTTGCTGAATATCGCTATGTTAACAAGCAGGGGTGTAGTGGTATGTTTCACAGCAAGACTTATTGCAACTCATTCAATATTAGCTGCCAGTATTCCTGCACTTTTATGCACCCCCATACTGCATGTAGGGTCAGCTGTCTCAGATTTCACACAGGGGAGTGTAGGTGCTCTCCCCATTTTGTAAAGTCTGCTTCAGTTATGATAGACCTTGTGTGGAAATTCCAGCTGTATAAGGTGGAATTGAGACCTTCTAGCCACCTCCCTCTGGTGCATCTGGGTAGCCTCCCAATCAAGCTCTTCCCCATTCTCCTACGTCTGCCTCACACTTATCCCTCAGCCTGCAGAGTCCATTAGGAATGTTATTAATAAGAGTTTTGTAAATGGCAGATACTGCACCCGGTCCTAGATCTCCCAACAGTAACCTCCCATTAACTGGCACATCGTTGGGAATTGTCCCCCAATAAAGGTTTTCCACCTGACGTGCATGTTGTATTTGAATATTCTTGAACAGTTGCAAGTGGTGTAGCTTGAACTCTGCTCGTAGGCTGTAGAATGGCTTCATTGTGTCTCCCTCTAGCATGGCCACCTCTCGCAGTAGATTTCCTTCCCACAGGGGTGATTTTGCCCTTCGCTCCTAAGGTGTCTGTGGCTTTCTCCCAGGCCAATAACGTTGCTCGTGTTCCGGGATAAAGCCGAGCTTGGCCCTTCCCTCTGTATACGTAATGCAGGAAGTGGGGCGTTACCAGTGTAGTTCTTTCTAACAGAATAGACGGTTCGTCGACCGGGACATATCTCCAGTCGTTCACAGGTGCAATTTCTGAGTTCAGACTCATTGTTGACCATCTTGTTACATTATGTTCTAGTTCTTTGTACTAACTGATCTTTGCCATTTGTAGCAGATCACCAAAGAGCCTGGTGCAGAACAAGCTCCAGCGCCATCACACAAATGTCATCTCTCAATGACTGAGAAGTGGCCAAGGCCTGGGAATCAGCATTGCTGCAAGGCCTAACGACTTGTAGGTCATCAATGCCCCTGCGAGTACTGACACAAGTCTAATGCACACAGATACCAATGGCAAATCTCATTTACAGACGAGTATGGCAAAGGTGAAAGAGCAGACTTTCTGCAAGGTGCTTCCTCTGGAGCACTTCTCTTGTAAGTGCAGCATTACCCACCTCCTGCATCTATGAACGCTACATGTTAAACTGCAATTATTTGTGCATACCAGTTCCACCCAGCTCAAACCACAAAAAAGCACTGGTTTACAATATATAATGTTGCACTGCAATGTAGGGTGTCACAAAACAGCACCGCTGAATGATCGGCATAAACTACAACGCACTGAGATGTAAAAACAGACACATATAAAGCAGAGCTCTCTCAAGGGAAAATATAGTGTTATTGCATAAGGTCATGTATAAAGAAATGCCATATTAACCTTATAAGCACATACATTGTCTGACCGCACGCTGCTGTAATCTGTTTGCACTACTGAGCACCAAGATGCGTATTCTCATAGCTTTCTTGCACAACCAACTCTAAGAGGTGTTGTATTACTTACTATTCGTAGCCATGGCAATGCTGCGTAATGCAGCTTCCGTTCAAAGCACAGGAATAAAAGGGGTCAAGACTTGGACGGGAGCTCTCATCCCTGCAGCACAACGTCAGGCAGTGTCACATCAATCAAGCTGCGGCCACGACGCCTGTAAGAAAGGAGACAGTCGCTGTCGACACAGGCAGGAGTCTGCTAGCCGGGCCTGGCACACGTGGATGCGCTCAGCTGTAAACTGGCACTCACCGGGGCACAGCCTGTCAAAAAGAACATGCCTGAGGATTGTAAACACGGCGATCAACGGCTAAAAATAGCAGGGAAATTAGTTTATGTAAACACTGAAGATGGACTAAAAGTATTCTTGTGTATGCACCACCCTTTACAAAGTATGACGACTTTCTGCAACAGTCAAAGCGTTTGTGTAGGGGGGCGGGGGGTTTGAAACAAAGCCTGACGAGCAGCGAGGGACGGAAACTGGTGGTCGGGACACAACACGGGACTGAGTTGAAAAAACATAGTGCGGACGAAGTTATAAAGGAGACCGTGTAACGCCGCCAGTACACGATCGAGTCCGGATGGGCGGGACCTAAAGGAGACAAGGCGGTCACCAAAAAGCCTCACTTTTAATCGGAGGCCAGCGTTTACCATAAAGGATGACGCGCGCCAATGAAAAGCATGGGCGGAGCTTCCACTCCACTTCCAAAATCTCCTCGATTACAAGAGGTCTCGCAGAGGGAGCAGCGCATGCGCTGCAACGCTAGGCGAGACCTAAAAAGCTGGACTTCATGTGGTGGGGAAAAGAGAGAGCCGGAGACACGCGTCACAGAAGGGAATAAAATACAGTGTGTGTGGGCAGGAGGGAAACCAGAAAGACCGAGAAAAAGAGACCAGATGTCAGTGTGATGGAAGACCCTGGGATCAGAGACAAAAACCTGATGTGAGTGATATTCAAATGAAACGAGGAGAGAAGGAGACACAGAAGGATAACAGAAATGCCTGATGTCTGCTTTGGGAAAGCACGGAAGAGACCTAACAAGAATAAGTGAAAGACATGGGGGGGGGGGGGTGTCTGTGTGTGTGGTTTGGTGAAAATGTGTTGGACACAGCAGAGAAAATGTGAATAGATGAACATTGTTATAAAACATGAAGTGGGAGCAGAGACATATGCTGGCTGTGGATATCCATGTGCCATTTATGGAGCTCATTTCCAATTTGTACTTGTTCACTGTTATTTTCGAACCAAGGCCGCTCATACCAGTAAAGTCTTACAATATGTGTGCTTTAAAACCAAAGAAGAATGAATGTTGTGCCATCACCAGGGATTCTAAGACCAAATGTACACTGAACGACTTAGATGATGAATTATCCCTAGTTTCAAATGCAGCATTGCTTGTCCCATGAATCTTGACGAGCGGGCTTGAGGGGAAGAGGCTTCTAGGGTTTCGTAGAATAGGGTCATGTCAGATCTCGGAAGGGAGGAATAATATCACCACTTGTATGTTCTGGCAGGGCCGGCTTTAGGGCAGTGTGAACGGTGCGGCTGCACTGGGCGCTCACCTGGAGGGGAGGGGGGGGCACTGACAGCGGGGGTGGGGGGCGCTGTGTTTATCAATTACTTACGATTTAAAAGCACCTGCTGCAGAGTTCCTTGTGCGTCAGTTTTCACGCAGCAATAACATTGTCAAGATAACTCTTGTGAATAATGTTCCTGCAAGAGAGAGATCGGAGATTTGTCTAGTGGCAGTATTGACGCGCCTTAAAGTAGCTCAGAGGGTTAATATGCCTGCTGCAAAGAAGAGATCTGTCTTTTATGTGGATAGCAGTGTGGATAAGTAAAGCCAGCCTTTACCAGCGCTTTATAACAAATGAAATGTATGTGAGAGAGGGGCTATGGAGAGATGAGCAGCACTTTTGCTGGATGATAGTGAGGAAATCTGCAGAGGAGAGCATGGAGGGGGTGCCAAAAAAACAGACTGTCGCACCAGGCGCCACCAGCGCTAAAGCCGGCCCTGTGTTCTGGTAGAGCAGCTCATACGGAGAGAACAGTTTCAAAAGGATAATGGAAAATACACCCATGCAGCTCCCTTTGCAAGGTATTTGCTGCGGGGACAATGGTGCAACTTCACCTGAAGCCCTCAACAATAGGATCGTGTAAAGCGTGTTCTGTCAGAGAAAAATCACATCGTTGGAAAGACCCAATTACTGTGGCTCGTCTATTTGAATGTGCTGCATTTCACATAGGAGGAAGCCATAGCTCCTCCTCCTTTAAGAGGATACCACCTTGATCACAAAGGATTTGAGCCAGTTGGTCTTTGCCCTCGAATACTCTTTCTGACCACTGCTTATTGCGGTGGAATGATATCCTCCTTGTAGTTTCTGTAAAATGAAATCTTGCCTTTCCTGCTGGCTGAAAATCTCTTGTTATGATTCTAGTATTTGTACTACCGGGCCTTATGTTTTTTGAGTGTTCCTGCCTAAGACCCTAAATGATTCCTTTTTGTTTTTTAGGTTGTAGTTCTGACAAACTCATCCCTAAAGGAACAGCTTCGTATTGGTGACTTTTGTCATGCACACAACATCAAGCTTATCGTTGCTGACACGAAGGGGCTCTTTGGGTACGTAGTACGTATGTTATCTTTCAAGTCCATTTACAATGTCTTGTATGACTCGCTACAAAATACTGATGCGTTGATGTATAATACGAACACTCAAACCAATTTCATGAAGAACTCAGTGGGTAGATATTTAGGTGGAGAGGATCCCTGCCCTGCCGGACTTCTAGGATGAGTGGATTACGACTCTTATGGACAGAGTGTCCCCTAAGAGAACACAGTGCCTGAAAGGCGAGGTCGATTGCAGTCAACCAATTCTCCATTTACTTGCTTAAAAAGTCAAGTCCTGGAGAAATGCCCTACTTTTGAAACAAGACATACAGATGCATATGAACCACATTGTAACTTGATAAATTGCCCAATCCTAAATATCATACAGACTCACAAGCATAGTGGATATCTGATAATGGCAAATGGGCATTGGTCGAAATGAGAGAGGCTTGAAAACCACTTGAGAGCTTCCACTCCTCAGATAGTGGTGCTGCTGGTAAGAGCTTAGGAGGCAGGTCAGGCTAATAGGTCTTTTGATGCTTAAATATGATAACCCTTCTGAAAGGGTCACTTAATGTTTCCAAATTGAATATGAAGTTAACAAAAAAGTGATATTTGAAATGCCTAAATTAGTCTCAGCCGCTGGTAATTATTCGGGCCTTATCCCAGTCTATTGTTTTTTTGCCCACCCTGCTATCTCAAATTAGACCCAGCCATGTGCAAATCCCAGCCTTGGTCCTGCTCCAATAGGAACTGTCGAACCCGAACTTCCAAGCCAGGTCCTCTCTGAACCGGAGCACAAGCAACCCAAGACCGGTTTTGCCCTTGTTGGGGCTCTTCAGTCTGGACTGTCCTATTGTAGCTGACTTGCCTATGGCTGGGTCTAATCTGAGGTGGCATGGTCGGCAAAAAACAATGGACACGGATGTGGCCCAAGTTATTACCAGTGGCTGAGATTAATTCAGACGTTCAATGCATCACTTTTTTGTATTTTCCATATTAAATATAGCAAAGACGGCGATATGGGATCAAAAGACAAACTCCTGAGTTTTTAATGGGAGTGGATAAAGCTAGAGAGTGGCTCCTTATGGCCAACAGAAAGACAGATGTTAGTCTTGTCTGATGTTAGACAATCAATGTAGCATAAGTGAAGAACCATCGGGCACATGAAAGCAATTCCAAAGACAGGTAACAGAGAAGAAATATTTTGTTCAATGATCCAGTTGACCTCTAGGCTGGTAGGACGTCAGTGACATGCTAAATATAATCCCTCGCAGGAAAATGACATTGAACCTATTTGCTTAAAGCTAGTGATGTGGGGGCTGCAAGAGTGTTCTTCCTTCAGCCTATTCTTGGTTGTTTTCTGGGGAAGGAAGGCTCATGTATTTGTTCTCCTTACTGCCTGATGGACTTCATATAACGCTGTGCCTAACCACTAAATTATGGGCAGTTTCACAGAGTTGGTTGCATTTATTTCCAGTTGCCCTCCTGAGAGCAGACATTACCGTAGAAGCCATATGTTGCTGGAGATGCAATTTCAAGTCATTGTTCAATGTCACCTGATGGGCTCAAGCACTAGATGGAGCATATGGTAGTCCTGAACTTTGTTGAGTCATGGCTAAGAGCAGGCTGGTTTTGTTGCACAATGGGCTTAATGTCCAACAACATCCATTTTCTGGTCTTCACTTTATTTCACTTCTCTGTATTTCTGAAAGGAAGGTAATTCAACATATGACTTTTTATAAATTTGTTACGCTATATAACTAGTTCTATATCTTGTGGTGCCTTCATAGTGTCTTGTAGTGTCGAGTATATAAATAGTACCTCCAAGAGAGGTCTGGAAAAGTATTTGACTGTGGTTTGATAGGTGACACTTGTTCAAGGTCTTGACATATGGTAAGCAAGCAGGGTTAGAGAAAAACAGGAAAAAGACACACCTGCTTGTTGCAATCAATATACCTTAAACCTATAAATATATATAATATAAGAAAATAATACATTTCCTAAAAACAAGAAAGGGCAAGGCAGAAAATGGCTTACAGATGGCCATGATGTGCACGGGAAAAGTTTGCCAGACCTTCAAGTGAGTGCACTCTCCGTTCCTGAGTCTTTTGGATATTGCTGATGTCATCAAGAGATGAGAAGTACCCTACGGAGTAAAGGGTATCTACAGTCAGCTGGATCAAAGACATCAAATATCTGTCTCTCAAGAATATCCCTAATTGTCAACCATTTGGAAGTTGCTAGCTCCAGCAAATATTCAGTGTTACTACCTCGATGAACACTTCGTAGGCAAAGGTAGGAGGTGTAATGCAGGTGGAAGGCGTTTGTGTTGCCTCCACTGCTGAAAAAAAATCCTTTATTGGACCCAGGTGAGGGAGCCCCTCGTCATTGCCACACTCCACTCTGCTCCAGATGAAACCTCCAAAGAACTGTAGTGAAACAAAAATCTGCTTTTCCAGAGGAGTCGACAGTGCTTGACCTGTAGCAATTGGGTTTCCATCCAGGAGAAAATGGTTACGGCTAAGGGTGTGGGAACCGGAATCATTGTGAACAAGGGTGATCCAGGGGGATGGATGATCTTGAACTGTTTGCTGCCTTTGAGAGTGCAGATTATTCTGTCTTAACAATGAATAAGAGATGTGGGCATTGAGGGTGTCATCCTTCAGTGGGTTCCATCTATTTTGTAGACTGTACGTAATCTTTAAAGCTATCCCATCAGAAGTCTAAAAGCACTTTGGTCCCTCTTGGAGGTCCCACATGGGCCATCCCTGTTGATGATGCTCTTCAATGTTTGGTCATGTTCGGCCCAATATAAGGATAACGTTTGGGCGTTAAGCACTGTCCTTTGTGAACGACACACAGCTTATTATCCTTTTAGATAATCAGCTACCAGGCTCCCTTTTCAATCTTCATGCCTACTTGCACAACGATCTATAGTTAAACATCAATAAAGCAGAAATTCTACTGATTGGAAAAACATAAGAATGTCAATATGTTCCCTTTAACCTGTTTGCATGGGAGTAGAACTACCACCTCGACCCAAGGTTTAAACATCGGGTGTCATCTTAAATCAAGATCCGTCTATGAAAGCCTGTGTAATGCTTCATTCTATGTCTTGTGCCTATGCTGCACAGAACTGTGAGAGGTGCCCTTACAACTGAAAGGGACAGGGTCAGTTATAATCAAAAACAAAAAGAGAGTCCCCTTGTGTCACTTATTCTAATAGTATATTCGACAGAATGAAGTCTTGCACTCTCGCACCCACATTATCACGCCAATATCTATACACTGAACTTGATTATATGTAAAAATGTCTAATTTTATTAGAGTATAAAAATATAATCTTAAAAATCACTGTGATGCTATGTTAAAATGACGCATGATAACTACAAAGCAATGTATGTGTCATTTTAACATGTCATTTTAACATAGCATCACAGTGATTTTTAAGATTATATTTTTTATACTCTAGTAAAATGAGACTTTTTTTTTACATATAATCAAGTTCAGTGTATAGATATTGGCGTGAATGTAATGTGGGTGCGAGAGTGCAAGACTTCATTCTGTCAAATATACTATTAGAATAAGTGACACGAAGGGGACTCTCTTTTGTTTTTGATTGTGCCTATGCTGGGCACTGCTGTGTCTCTCAAAAAGTCCAGTGCAAAAGATGTAGCTTCCTGTATTTTGTCTAGGCTCAATTATTGTAACAGCCTCTACTTGGGGCTTCCAGCCTAGGCCCTTGAAGAACAGCTGTGTTTGCAAAGCTTGGTTGATTTTTCACTTTAAGATATACAATTATGATTCCAAAGGTCGCATACACCTGCACTGCATAGCCATGGAGCAGAAGATTCACCACAAACCTTTATGCATGGTGCATAAACCTTTGGAAAATCGTGGCCACTCCTGACCTCCTACTTTTTCTCCTATATACATGCTTACTTGCTCGGTTTGGAAAATTTGCTGCTCTAAAAAAGTACCTAGGATAAAATTGGAGCAAGCTGGAAAGAGATCTTTCAGACGTTGTACACCCTGCATCTGGAACTTGTTGTCTTTGGAAAGTAGAACGCTTGATTCTTATATGTCATTTGGGTAAAAGCCTGAAAAAGTTCTAGTTTCGTTAGGATCTATTGTGCGTCGCTACTTCGCTAACTATGGGTATGGTTTAGTGCCAAGAAGTCATATCTGGTAATCTTTTGTGCCTTATAAGAAATAAGCCATTAAAATGTGTCACTCATCCCAAGACCATCAATAGCAGTTGTATAGTTTGTCTTCAGTTGCACGCAACAAGCTGAAGGAAGTGTTCATGCCAGCCAGCGCAAGCAGCAATGGCTGTACTGCTAAAGTTTTTGGCTGACGTGATTAAAGGTTGGACAGGAAGCACAGCACCTCTTCTCCATTTGTATCCTCTCAGACTGGCCCAGAGACTTGCCACCCAACTCCCTATATTCCTTCCACTTTTTACCATTGATCCCTCATGGAATGTTGCAGCTTTTTAGAACATTTTCCCCAGCTGGTTATACCTACTGCTTCATGGCATGCCTACGACCAATTGGTGCCCTGCCTCCTTGCCATGGACATTTGCTGGGACAACAAGGGGACGGGACATTGGACGAAGTAGAGGGTTGTTGTGCACCTACCTTAAGGTGATGAGAACGCCGTCACGATTGCATAATAGAGACATCAATCCATATCCTGTTCCTAATGATTGAGTAATGCAGCCACTGGCATCGATCAAGAGGGTTCTGTGCTCTGTACGTGGATTCCCATCTTAAAAATGGAAGATCTTACAGAGCCCCATAAAACACAAATCATTTAAAGTTCCAATGATGGTTTCATAAGCTTTTTCCCAAATGTTTTTTTTCCTTCGACCCCTCAAACCTTCCGAGGGACATCAAAACAGAAAGCACTTTTCAAAGCAAAAAGCTGTAAGCCAGCAATTAAAATGCCCTCGTGTCAGCAAAGTAGATACATCAAAGAGATTGGCTCTAGTCTATCCATCAAAAGGACCTGATGTCCCATTACCTAAACCTGATAGGAACACCAATGGGGCAATGTCATGATCTTGATGGAAAAGCCATCCAACCAAAGGCGAACCATGTAAAACACAAAGGTGAATGGCTAAAGGGGACTGGGCCAAATCCCAGTGTCTTTATGTACATCTTGATGTACTTTTTTGAAGAATTGATGACCTGAGGTCTTCCAGACAGCTAAAGTTGTCTCTAGCTGGGTCTCAAAAGAAGAGGGATCAAGTAGTTGGCTTCGTAGTCAGGGAATAGAGGTAATGAACCTCTGTAATTTTTGTTGGGGAAAGGAAATATAGTTTTCTATATTATTAACGTGACATCTTTAGGTCGAGCATGGGCAGCACATGCACTGCTCTGCGGCATTCTGTATTGGAGTTTGGCATAGAAGCCCCGCCCACTCTCTGCCCATATTTGTCATTGGCTTGTGTCATTGTCCTTCGTAAATGCTGGCTTCTGATTCGTTTATGGGCTTGTTAGTCCCTCCTTAGTACCTCCTTGTCTTCATTTGTAACCTTCCATGAGGACTGGCCCTTTTACTTCGGTTGTTACACTGTATGTCTTTTTTAGTCTGTAAGCACTATTTTCTTTAATGAGTTTCTCCTACTGAAGGCACCACATGCTTTCCTGCAACATTCAGCGCGAGACAATGACTGCCGCTTCTTTGAATAGGTCTCGTATTTACAAGAGTTTGAGTTATTGGCATTGTAGATGACAATGCCTTTTATTTATGTGTTAATTAGCAAAACAGATAAATAAAAGGCATTGCCAATAGCTTAAACTCTCGCAAATGCGAATCCTATTGCATTGCAAATGCTTGTTCCTTTATGCATTTGCTGTTTACTAAGGCTGGGATTCCTTTGGCAGATGGTACAAACAACAAGAAGGAGTAAGAGGAAGTGTTTTTTTTTCATAAGGAGAATTAAGACCACAGGTGTTTTGTCCAAATTATAAAACATATGCACCTAAAGCACCCAAGTCCTTAGAAGAAGACCTATTTTGATCAAGTTCTATTCAGATAGTTACTTTTCTTTAAAACCACTAGGCTTGCACCCACATGTGAACATGGTTCATCATTAAGTCTGCACATAATTGTTGGTGGTGGTCCAGAGTGAACCTTTACCTGTTGAGAAGCTACTGTATGAGGTCAAGACCACACTTCTCCCTAAAATTCTAAACTTGCGCAGTGGAAGATTATTAAATTAATTTTGCATTATATTTTATTCTGATCTCGCTATGCCAGCATTAAAACACCAACATGCAATTGGTGGGTTATTTGGACCCTCCGTCATTTTCAAAAGGTTGACCTGTTTCTGCCCAGAAATATTAGCCACTCGGTCTGGGGCATTTGTCAAGACAGTAAGGACCCCTGTGTCATCTTAGCTAACAAAGGTAATCGTACAAAACAGGAACATAAAACCTGAGTCATGATCATTGGCCTGATCCTTGGGTTGATAGCCAAGCACAACCAATGTATGTGCTGATTACATATGGAGGGAGAAGCATACTCTGATACAACTTGCATCTGTAGGTGCTAATTTTTTGCCACTAAGAAATGGGGTGTTTTAAAAGAAAGAGGATTTGTATCCCAGTGAGGCACACAATAAGTACATCGAAAAACTATCCAAATTGTATCTGATCAATATTTGTCTTGTTACAAGGATTAGTGAGCTTTAGATGTATATTTGTTCAGGGAGAGAAGCCTGTTTTTTATCAGGTAAATTATACATATTTCAAATTATTGTTGACCACTATTTCTATAAACATACTAGAGTACATTTCCATTATTATGGAGCTAGATGTTGGGGTCTGCCGTTTGTTTTTTTGTTGTAGTATATTTGTGAAACACAGCACTTTTATCTTACTCGTATTTATGCCACACCACTGCCTCGATGACTGTTGCTTGTTGCACTCCTAGCACCTGGAATAGTATTGGTTCATGGGATTACCCACCTCAGTTGTGTGTGCTCATCTCTCATTTCTATATGCAATTTACCATTATAGGTGCGCTTTCCTTTTCTCAGGCAGCTGTTTTGTGACTTTGGGAATGATTTTGTGGTGTATGATCCTAATGGAGCTGCTCCACTGACATCATTGATTGAGGACATTACAAAGGTAAGATCATTGCCACGTCTTATAACGTAGATTATACTTTCACATCCCCCCTTGTCTTCCCATGGGCCTGTGTTTTTACTCCCCATAAAATGTTCATCCCCTCTCTTTGTTGGCGGATCACAAATCATACCCATACTTAAAGGGCTGCTAGTTTTACCTATTGACTTAATTTGGCCAAAAAAGTCTTAATTGACATTGATACCACAGAATAGTTACAAAACCTTTTGGAAGAAGTTCTGTTCCAATTAATTGTTGGCTTTTCCACTGTGTATGGATAACTGCAGTTCTGCTCCCACTCATAGTATGTTCTTGCTTCGGGGTGTGCACCAGGACATCTCTTGCACAGCAGGAGACTTAATTAAACGGGGTACATCTGTTGTTTTCCAATGTCATACTTCATTGGCGATTACGTTCAAGGCAGCCACATGATATACTCCAAATGCATTCTATAATCACTGCACGAGGGGTGCCCACTCCTGAGGCAATGCCAGTTTGGGAATGCTCTTCTAAGAAGTTTTAGGGCTAAGTTAATGTCTCTGATGTTTCTGTAGGAAGAGAGACAATATGTGCCAGGAAGTTTGGGTTCCTAACCCTTCTTGGTCTTATCATGGTGATTCTTGACACCCCTTCCTTCCAACAAAGCACATCCCTTTACTTTTATGTCTGGATCCAGTATGTGAAAGGAGAGCGAGAAAATAACTAGCTATGGCAGACTGTAGACATCTAAAGAGAACAGAATCTGCTTGTTTTCATGCTCCCTTCTTCCCTTTCAGAAATTTGACTCTGTTTTGCAAGAGATGTTCTAGTATCTGGCCTTTGGTAGGATGTCTCATTAGTCAGAAGCCTACAGAGATAAAGTCCAGCAGTGGAAAATGTATAACCCTAATTACACAAACACACAGGTGATTTATGTCCAATCACTAAATGTTGTGGTATTTAATTTTTTATTAGATGTATGTATTACTTTGTATCCTAGTGCCATGCACATACATTCCTTTAGTTAAATAGCCTTCATGTTATCAGTTTTATGTAATAGTATTGGCATAACCTCCTGGTCACAATATAGGACAGACACAGTTCCTATGGGTGTTCTATACTTAGCAGCAGAAACAAGCATTAAAAGTGCTGTAGGTAAAACCTATAGTAATATTGAAACCAATTTTCTCTGTCAGGACAATCCTGGTTTGGTGACTTGTGTGGAGCGACACATGTTCCAAGATGGTGATTTTGTGACATTTTCTGAAATCCAAGGGATGACTGAACTTAATGGCAGCAAACCCATTAAGATCCGGGTTGTAGGTATGTACTGCTATTCATCATTGTGCCCTGCATTCCAGCCAGAAAATACGGACTTATTCTCTGCTTTCAATGTTTAGTTTTTTGTGATTGTTGGAGATGGTATTTTCATTTTTACCTGACTTTATTATATATTTTATCTTATCTTTACCAATGTTTATCAGCTGCCCTACACAAAGAACACTCAAAACCTATCCTCCTTCATTTCATTATCCTTTGATGCATTTTAACTTGTGGTGGGTACAGTGAATTCTGTCTTTTTCTACGCTGTTCCCCTTGCAGTGGAGTTTTACCAGTGTTTATAGGTATACACCAAACACAGTAAAGCCTAAACATAATGTACTGTTTGTACAACTAACTAGGGTATCTAAGGTGTCCATTGTATACAACAGAGCGATGTGTATGTTGGTTAGCAACCTGGGCACTCTGAATAATTTTTCATGGTTCTAGATGACCCATGAATGTCTTAATACACTGTAGCATAAATGCCAAGTCATCAAGATGCCAGGGCTGATGGCAGTGACTTAAGGACATCACAGGCAGTGAAATCAAGTGACCTTTATGAATGAAAGGAACTGAAATCAAGTGAATTTGATCCTTACAACATCACATGACCTATGAAAAAGTACTTACAAGGGGGTTCCTGTCATACAGGCACATTTCTTGCACAGTATTAAGGATTTCGATTTTGGGATTTGAAAGGGATTTTGAGAGGCAGATTCATGGTAGGATCTCTTATTCCCTTTGCATGTAACACATTGTTGTCTCTTTGGTTAAATAATATATAAGAAATACGAAGAAAATACAGGCTAAAAGGATACCTTCTTTGAGAATTGTAAGTTAAACTGGCCCATCCATAATTGTAACAGAATTTGGTTCACATGTGCAGTAGGAAAGCGTGTTTAGTTTAGAAAAAAGACAGGGAATTGCTAATCAGTTAATATAAAGCTAAAAACAGATATTAGCCCTGGTAGCATTCAGCAGAATTGTCATTATGCATGATAAAACTGTATTTCATCGTGTCCACATTAGAAACATTTGCTTATCTAAAAATTATATGTAACTTTCTAGTCAAAAATGTAATCACAGATTAAACATATATTTGTGAATTATTTATCAAATGCCTGATGTGCCTGTCTTGAATGCAAGCTCTGCAATTTGAAAAACCTAAGACTTTTCTGTCCCCAAGATGTTCAAGATCCGCTATGTTCACACAAAATAATGTATTTCCTCATTTACTCTAGAAATCTAAAATAAAACATTTCCATTGATCATCTGCATAGCTTTAGTATGTTGTCTTTTTTCAACCTGGGAAAAAAAAAGAACGTCTTTTCAGTGTTTCGTTTTACTATATAATTTGGATTAGTCTGGTTTGAAACACACTTTGAACTGCATAAAGACATGCACATATCAGGGATTGTAAGAGCAGTACCCTAGGTACCGAAGAGAAAGCCATAGGCGACACCTGATGAACACCCATTCTCTATAAAAGTCAGAGCCTGGTGCCACTTGTACCCTCTCACCTTGTTGTTAAATAGTGGAGCCTGCCTTTTTTTCTATCATGAAAATAGTTCTTGTTGGTAGGAAATAACATTTGCACAAATAACAGGTGCATATACATGTCTCTCTTCCCTCCATCACCTTTTGCTTGTGGTCATCTTGTTTTTAGTGTTTCCATTGTTCTCTTCTTTGCTTCACGTTATTGTCTGCTTCCCCCACCATAATCAATTCATCCCTCTTCCATCACCTTTCTCCCCATTCTTCCTTTCAGTCTTCATAACATTTCTCTTCTTTGTTTCATTATCTCATTTCCACCAATCTCATTTCCCATGCATATAACATGTTTTAACTGTTTGCTGATCTTCTCCTTTGTCTACCTAGGATGCTACTCTTTTGAGATTGTAGACACGTCCTTGTTCTCGGAGTATACCAAAGGTGGCCTTGTGACGGAAGTGAAAATGCCCAGTCGAATCTCGTTTGTAAGTGTTGAATGTTTGAAAAACTTTGTGAGAAACATAAGAACATATAATTGCCTCCAAAACTGAATTGTGGATCTTTATCACACTGCAGAATGGTGTGCAGAGGGAATACTGGAGACCCTGGTTCAGGATTGTGCATCATTGTTGTTTTAGTGACTTGGCTGGAGCTTACAGACCCTACCTTGTTCAAACATTTGTCTACTATCTATTTGTGTTTGATGATTCCTAATTCTGAAAAATGTCAGTCTTACAAAAGAACAGGACTGTTAAGCCTTCAAAGTAGAACAGCCACCCTTCATTACAGCAGTGACCACAGCAGGAACAAAGTGGTATCAAGTGGATGTGCCTCGCTGACCCCAGCTATAGGAGGACCGCACATAGCTCTGAAGAGTGAACGACTAATATCATTATCTAGTGGACAATATCAAATCACTCGCATGAGATAACTGGTTTGGATTTCAACTGCTCAATCCAAGTCTCGCCTGCAGGAGAACACAATTACACTGTTACCTAGTACTCATTCCTGATCTTACCATTAGGAGAAGACTAAATCTCTAGCCCATAACAATCGCCCAAGGTCTCGCCTGCACAAGGACTCTACCTTCATCACTCACAATAACAACTTTAAATCACATTTTAGGTGGACACTACATCTCCGGCACCCAATAACTTCCTCAAATTTCAGTTGTAGCACACTGCAACTCTAGCAATCACTAATCAGTTCAGATCTCACCTGGAGGAGGACACTACTAAGATCATTATTTTTAAAATTTAGCAAAATCAATGGTCCTTGCTGTTCTAAAGTTTTTGTAAACGAATCAAACTAAGTGTTTCTTCAGTGCCTAAATAGTATTTTGCTTTTGTTACTCTTTAATTGGTTCACCACACTGCATGTGAATATGCGGGTGCCCAGCCTCCAGCACACACAGAATGATAATCCCTAAGGATCTGTAGGATTCCCCTTTTTGGGGTGCTGGGGATATAATTCTGGCAATTACCGTTGCACCTTATTTTGCGTTGGCGATAGGACTTATCTCCCTTTCTCAGAGAGGAAGCAAGAACGAAAGAGTGAAAGCAAACTGGGAAGAAAAGGGGGCTGCAGTAAAGTGAAAGGGAGCGAGTGTAAGGAAGTGCTGTGAGGAGAAAAAGATAAAGCATTGAAAAGGAAGGGGTGGTCAAGAAAGATCCCATCGGGGTTGGTGCACTCCACGATACAGGCATTAGTGCACCTCCGGGTCCGGTCACAGGTGCTCCTTAATATAAGTGCCTGTTCCAAACAGACCCATCTACTATGTTGTCCTTTCAATCAATCAATCATGTCACTTATAAAGCGCACTACATACCCGCGAGGGTCTCAAGGCGCTGGGGAAAGAGGGGGGTGGTGCTGCTACTGATCGAAGAGCCAGGTCTTGAGGAGTCTTCTGAAGGCCAGTAGGTCTTGGGTCTGTCGGAGGTTGGTGGGGAGGGTGTCTCCAGGTCTTGGCGGCGAGGTGGGAGAAGGATCTGCCGCCGGCGGTCGTTTTCCGGATGCGGGGGACTGTGGCGAGGGCGAGGCTGGTCGAGCGGAGCTGGCGGGTGGGGGTGTAGAAGCTGAGTCGTCTGTTGAGGTAGGCTGGTCCGGAGTTGTGGAGTGCTTTGTGTGCGTGGGTGAGGAGCTTGAAGGTTATCCTCTTGTTGACAGGGAGCCAGTGCAGGTCTCTCAGGTGGGGTGTGATGTGGCTGCGTCGGGGATGTCGAGGATAAGACGTGCAGAGGCGTTCTGGATGCGTTGCAGCCGCCTCAGGAGCTTAGCCGTCGTTCCTGCGTAGAGGGCGTTTCCGTAGTCCAGCCTGCTGGTGACGAGGGCCTGGGTGACTGTTTTTCTTGTTTCGGTGGGGATCCACTTGGAAGATCCTGCGGAGCATTCGGAGGATGTTGAAGCAGGATGAGGAAACGGCGCTTGACCTGCTTAGTCATGGAGAGGGTGGGGTCGAGGATGACCCCTAGGTTGCGTACGTGGTCGGTGGGTGGCGGGGGCTGTTCCCAGTGATGTTGGCCACCAGGAGTCGTCCCAGGCTGAAGGGTTGGAACCAAGGATGAGGACCTCCGTCTTGTCCGAGTTCAGCTTCAGGCGGCTGGTCCTCATCCATTCGGCGACGGCCTTCATTCCTTCGTGGAGGTGGGCTTTGGCGGTGTGAGGGTCTTTGGTGAGGGAGAGGATCAGCTGGGTGTCGTCGGCGTAGGAGATGATGTTGAGGTTGTGCTGTCGGGCGACGTGGGCGAGGGTGCCATGTAGATGTTGAACAGCGTTGGGCTGAGGGAGGAGCCTTGGGGTACGCCGCAGATGATCTTGGTGGCCTTGGATCGGAAGGGGGCGAGGCGGACGCTTTGTGTTCTGCCGGAAAGGAAGGATGTGGTCCAGTCCAGGGCCTTCTTGGATCCCGGCGGCCGTGAAGGCGTGTTCGTAGTGTGTGGTGGCAGACCGTGTCGAAGGCGGCTGATAGGTCCAGGAGGATGAGGGCTGCTGTTTCTCCGTTGTCTAGCAGGGTCCTGATGTCATCGGTGGCGGCTTTAATCCCAAAGAATGTGAAAGTGAAGGGATCTACCCCTTCCTCGCTTCCATCTTTTGGATTGGCGCGTCATACACTGGGGTGAAGGAAACAAATTCTTGGTTATGGAAAATACATAAGAAAATTAATCGTTTTGAAGGCATCCTTGATGGTGTGGTGGTTTTAGAATGCCTAGGATTAGATTTCGAGATAGATGTTCTCGACGATTGTTTGAAGAAATAGGGGACTTGGGTGAACAAGGTGACGTTAGCAGTCGGGGGGGGGGGGTGGTTACTGTTGTCATAAGGATTCGAAACTCTGGCATTTGGTCGCTACTTTGGTGAACATGTTGCTGTACTGTATAGAGCAATTATCTGTAACACCGCTCGGTGATAAACATGTAAAGTCATTGGCAAAGAGTTGGGCAGTAGGTATGAAGATAGTTTGTGTAGTCCCGGATGGAAGGCCAGAAGATGTTGAAGATGAGGTGATTGATCAGAGCATTCCTTCGGTCAATATTTCTATCCTTTTGGATGGCGACCTAGGCAATGTTGATTGATGTGGGAGCCGGAAGAGGATAGCAGGAATAGGTTATCGATGGAAAGTAGGTCTTGGACCTTGGATGTGTTTTTCGTACCTAAATGAGTTAAATGACTGCACGTAAGATGTCACACACGTGAGCAGTTGTGGGGAATTCCAAAAGGGGCCTAACTCATTTGAAACCAGACCACAATGATTTGGAAAGCCCTGCTTTAAGAATTGATTCAACCTTCACATGAAGAAAACTTGTTAACCTTCATTATTTACATGTTTGACCATACTGTGTTGACATGGTTATACCTCGAATCACTACAATGAACTATCTGGGACCGGTGAACACCTTTTGAACTGGTGATATGTGGGGGATTGTTAAAACAGGAAATTTGGTACTTTTTCGTAGATCCCTGTATGTAATTACCGTTGGTTATGATCATTTTATCTCGAAGATGAGTTGACAGGTAAGGGGCAGATTTTTGGTTGAGTGTGAGTTGTTCAGTTTTTAGAACTGGTTTCCTTTCTGTACTGCTTTGTACCTGGAATAGATAAAACCAATACAATTATTTGTAAACTTCCAAGATGTTGAAATGCTAAAGTATCAAGATTTGGTTAAGTGACAGGTCCCGCGGGTAGAGGGAGTTAGGTAAGGGGTCATGAGCCAGTGTTCAATATACTGGGCAGGCCTTGTGGCATTAGATGAAATTCAAGTGGACGTCAAATAACTGTGGATTTGGTGCCTTAATTAGAAGCAGGGATAGGCAAGTCAGTTATGACGCAGATATTCTGTAGATCACAGCATACCTGCAACATCCCATTGCAGAAACTAAAGAAGCCACATGTACCTGGAGGACAGAATACAAGTACGCATGCGGTATATCTTGACTACGAAAGAGAGCTGAAGGGTTGTACTAGGATGAAATGTATGACTTGAGTGAGAAGAATGCCAGTGTGAACATTAAATGGCCCACAATAAAGCATGTTACTCAAGTTTGCAATCTAATGGATTGTTAGGTCTTGCCTGTATGGTCGAAGACCTATTGTCTCCAATTCTTTAAAATATATACATATAGTGGACTTTGGGTCAGTCCATTGCTTATCATTGGTTCGCTTTTTTGTCAGTTTCATTTACTGCTTTTTATTTAGTGGCTTTTCTTCCTCTTTTTGTGTTTGTCCCTCACTTGGAGCATAGTTTCTTTTCCATCCTTTTCATTGGATAACTTGTATCCTTCCACTGCTCCATGCAGGGAACCTCTTTCTTCTTTCACCTTCAGAATGTCAAGAAAGTGCATTTGATTTCTTGCTTTTTACCTAATCTGTTGCTTTCCCCCATCAAGCCCCCTTTCGTGTCAGCTGTTCTGTTACTTTCACCTTCCACTCCTCCATTTATCCCCAAGCCGTCCTCTACCCTCTACCCTGTGCTCCATTGACTCTCGCACCTCCCCTTTATGTTCTTTTTCAGGAAAAAAAAATTGAAAGTTCCAGAAGCTATAAGTCATCCACTTTCATGTATATTTTGTTATCTTATTTCAAGATTGGCGCCCGCCGTCTTGGAATGCTACCATTTCCCCCACCCCCTCCCCCCCAAAAAACGTCCACTACTTTCTGATGAATGAGCACGCTGCTTTGCTGGGGCTTGTTTTTCTTTCATAGTCAGTGGGGTTGAGGCGAGGGCAGGAGTTTGATAGGCTCTGGATGGTGACCCCTGGTGCAATGGCTCTCTGCTTCTATACATTTCTTTCTTACTATCAAACCAAGTTTCTTTTTCCTCAGCACAGCACACCGGTAACCCAACAAGCAGTTTATAGTTGTCTATCCATACAAGTAGAGAAGTGAATAATTTATTGCTCATTTTATTTGCCAGGAACCCCTAAGAACATCATTGAATAAGCCACAGATCCAAACAACAAATTATTATAAAATGAAGGATTTTGCAACCCTTCATCTAGCCTTTCAAGCACTTCACCAGTTTGTTGAACAGGCCGGACATTTGCCACGTCCCAGGTCACAGGTAAGACACTCCCTCTTTCTGTGTGTGAGATTTCTTCCTTGTCACGTTTAAAGACTATTTCTTGGCTGTAATTGGTGTATGTGTTCAAAAGCTACCCACAGGAAATTTCAAAGTGTATTTAATCTTTTATTTCATTCAACTGTGGTATCTTATTTACTAGTTTCTCAGATTTGGCGCCAGGTATATGTCGGTGGAGTGTCTGTTCAGTCTTCTTCATCAGGTTCAACCATTTCTTAGCAATATGGAGATTGATGATTATTTATTGAGTTCTTAACTATCTGTGTTGTTAATGAGGATTTTCCAGAAAGTATTTGGTTTATTAGGAGCAATATGGGATTCACCATTGGTCAGTTGTTTCTGCTCCTATTTATAAGATCGTTCACAAGCTCAGGTTTTTAAGTGGAGGGTTGGTGTTGTGGGAAATTGATAAAGTGGTGGCTTGAGTTACGACACTTAGGGCCAGATGTACGACCATTCACTTTTGCGAGTCGCAAATTGCGTCAAATTTGACTCGCAAAAGTGAATGTACAACAGTATCTCAGACACTGTTTGCGATTCCCAATGGGGTCCCAAATTGCATGCCTCTTCAATATTCATGAGGCAAGCGCAATTTGCGACCCCCATTGGGAATGGCTAGCCCTCCCAGGGATGGTGTCTGGGACTGCTTTTTAAACAAAGCAGTTTTTTTTTAAAAATGCAGCCCATTTTCTTTAAAGGAAAACGGGATGCATTTAAAAAAGAAAAAAGAAACTTTTCAGTTTAATTTTTTAAGGGCAGGCAGTGGTCCCTGGGACAACTGCCTGCTCTTAAAAAATATTTTCCGACACACTCACAAAGGGGAAGTGGTCCCCTGGGGACCCCTTCCTGTTTGCAAGTGGTTTACCACCTACTTGAAGTAGGTGGTAAACTGAGAGTGTTTTGCCACCGCAAATGAGGTCGCAAAACAATTGTACATGGGATTGAGACTCGCTATTGGGAAGGGATGCCCTTCCTAATAGCGAGAGATTTGTAACGCTATTTTTGAGTAGTCAGTGACTCGCAAAATAGCTTTTGTACATGCCTGGACCCTTTTTTGCAGTCGCAAACGGGCCGATCTACCGTTTGCGCCCGCAAAAAAGTGTCGTACATCTGGCCCTAGATTTTCTTGTTTTTTTTCATGGTACCTTATAATTCTAGGACTGTCTCTTAATTTTGAATGAACCGCAGTCCGTGATTGAACATGATACTTTCTAGTTGTATGCAAATGTATGTGTTTTTTTCAGTTGGTTAGTTTTTCTTAGTGCTCACCGCCCCTCGTTGAGGTAGAGCCTCATCCCATGATGTGTAAGACTAAGAAATCGTCTGTAAGTTTACATAATACTTCATAGTATTGATTGTTGTCTTCACAGGTAGATGCTGAGGGACTTCTGGAGCTGACCCGAAAGATTAATGCTGAGGCTGCGGAAGAAGTCCGTCAGGACCCATTGAATGAGAAGTTGGTGCGGACATTCGCCTATGTGTGTGCTGGAGACCTCAGCCCTATCAATGCTTTTATTGGTGGAGTGGCCGCTCAGGAGGCGATGAAGGTAAGGATTAATGTTTCCACTGCATTTGTTACCTACTTTCTAGAAATAGTTTGTTAGTAAGATGTTATTTCATAATATGTGAGCCCTAGGCAGCATTTTTTGCAGCTCCCTTTAGAGGGTTGCTCTTATCTGCTGTCCTCCTCACAATCCTCACCATCTGCTCTTTTTTGTCTCTTGGGAACACCCCTGTAAGCACTTTCTCACCCCATGGTCTCTGCTTACTTACCACACTTTCTTCTGCTCCATCCCTGTCAAGTCAACTTCCCTGCTTGCACTTACAGCTTTCTTTTTTTGCTTCAACCCTCTGCCAGACTTCTGTTTGCTCTTCTAGTCTGTCAAAACGCAAATCCCACACATCCAGCTCCTCCGCCTGTCATTCCTCCATTCTACTCTTCTGTTGGCTTTGTGCTACCATATAAAAACTCAGCTCGTCTCCTGTCTCAAAACTCACTTTAATTCCCTTCTGCTGTCAACACTCAGTTGTCTGCTCACCTGCTCTCACCGGTCTGTTCCCTACCCACTCTGCTCCCAATAATTTTCCTGCTCCATCCCAACCTGCACGTCGCACGCCTGCGGATGCGCTCAACAGAGGCATTCAGCTCTGGGAGCATTGCCACTCTTCCCACACCATAGATCCATCATGTGAATACATGCAGCTCCAGTGCCCGCTGGTCAGCCATGAGGGCCGGCTGCCCCCGATCTGCAAACTTCCAGTCATTGACCAGCAACAAGTGAGCCGCCCAGAAATACAATTGCAGATCCGGGAGGTCAATACCCCTATCCACCGGACGCCTCATCAATGTCCCAAGAGCTATCCTCATGGTGCCCCCATCCCAGAGCAGTACCTGAACCTCCGCCTCCACCGCTCGAAAAAAAACAGTCCAAGATCTTGAACAATGAATTTTTCAGTGGCGGCTGGTGACATTTGAAAGTGGTGAGGCGTAAAATTATTGCCGTACTGCACGATGGCGAGCGAGCGTAGCGAGCGAGCCCGAACAACTTAAGGGAGGTTTGAGAGGGTTCTCCCCCTGAGAAAATTATGAAAAAAAGAGTGGACAAATGGTGCATTTTCAAGCAAACTTGAGGAAGCAGGAAGACCATGAGCAGGGTGTTCACTAGAAGTGGGGTACTCGCAGTAACCCATTGCCCAATATCACGTGAAGCAGCAGAAGCATGATGTAGGGTTGTGCTTATCGAAATAAAATCAAACACTGTAATCCAAGGCAACACGTTGACCAATGGGCTCTACCGTATGAGTCATCCATATTAACCTACAAATCGATGCTGATCTCGCAGGGCATCTGAAGCATGTAGCTCAATATTCATGTAAAAAGATGCGCACAGTGACCTGTGAACGTAAGTTCATGTAAAAATAGATAGCTATAATCAAGTATGCGTGAAGGGACATCAGATGACCCAAGGTCCATTGCCCACAAGAAACTAGACACAATATTTAGGCACTGTAAACATTGAAGTTCACGAAACAAGGCTCGCAATTAATCACAGATGGTCTTATATGAATTGTAAAGAGGGGCAGTAATAGATGTCAATCAAACAAGGGCCTACGATGCATAGCCTCAAGGGAACGCACGTAGTTACCAAACCTTCCCTGCTGCATTTGCCTGATTGAAATATTATACCTCCGTGACATCTGCCACACACATACGTGACAATCAAAAGCCCCCCAAGTGGGCGCACACATGCTGTCCAAATCCGGCGCATGTATATACAGCCTCATATTAAACACCCAGCTGTTACCCATATAACACCTACACACTTTCCCAATATGCCAACTATGGCACGCCTCGCTTTCGCAAGAGGCAGGCCATGTTTCACGGACCCATACAGACATAAACACATCAAGAGAAGAACACCCGCCTGTGCAAGAGTTAATTCTCTAGCACACATGGGAGTCCTGATACACAGGAACACCAGCGCTCAAGATCATACAGAGAAGAACCAGGAGAGTCAAAGAATTTGCTTTTCTTTTATTAGCAAGGTATCAAAAATATATTTTACTTATTTTCTTTCATAGCATGCTAATACAGACAATATTTAATCCAATAAAATGAGTACTTCACATACACAAGTTATTGCATACATACACACTCAAAGATTAGCAGTGAGCTCTGAACACCAACATGTGATTTCATGCACTGCACATCTATCACAGATGCTAAGAGGCCAGAGGATGAGCTGATGTTCACTAGTTTAGTCCAGATACAGTGAAACCTCGATCACCGGGTTCCAGGACCACATCGCTCGTCGTAGACCTCACAGGCAGCCACTCATGGCAGGTCATATAGAAAGATAGATGGCGTGGGACACCCAGTACCTACAACAACACAGAAATATGTCATTTCCTGAATAAATTTATAAATCAAAGCAGATTGATAGCGCTGCCAGACACAATGGCCATTGTGTCTGGTCTTTATCAATCTACTTTGATTTATCCCTTCCTCCAAGGTCTTCATGTATATATTGATTAAAAAATGTATACATTTATTCAGGAAATGACATATTTCTATGTTGTTGTAGGTACTTGGGTGTCCTACACCATCTATCTTTCTGTATATGACCTGCCCTGATGAAGGTGTAGCCCCTGTTGTGGGGTCTCACCGAACGCGCGTCGGCGTTGGTCCTCGGAACCCGGATCGGGTTTTCCTTGTTTTCATCTGGACCTAAACTATTGAACATCAGCTCATCCTCTGGCCTCTTTAACATCTTGATAGATGTGCAGTGTATGAAATGTATGATTGGTGTTCAGAGCTCACTGCGAATCTTTTGAGTGTGTATGTATGTATGCTTGTGTGTGTGGGGGACTCATTTTATTAGATTAAATGTGTCTGTATTAACATGCTATGAAAAAGAAAATATGTAAAAATATATTTTTTGATACCTTGATAATAAAAAGAAAAACAAATTCTTTGTTTCTCCTGGTTCTTCTCAATATATACTCTTGAGAGCCTTGGTTGTTCACTTATTATTATAGGACTCCCATGTGGGCCTTAGAATTAATTCTTGTACAGGGGCGGGTATTCTTCTCTTGATGTGATTTGTCTGTTTGATCCCCTGTGTTACCCGCCCCCATTCGTTCTCAGGGGTCCCTCCTTGTTATTGGTTATCACGGACCCATACAGACAGACCCTTGGACCATGGACCTTTCACACAGACCTTACTTACTTCCACGCATTCTATATCTTTCACACAATCCAAGTCTCTCTGAAACGCACCCCATGTCAAGAGCACACACCACACGTTTCCATGATATCCCCCAAATAAGTACGATAGGTCGCTCAGCTCTCCGTCGTAGAACGTGTGTGCCACTCACATACCTCATAAGTCTTCACATATTACCCACTGCCCCGAGATGCACCTTACAAACATTATGTGTCTTTTACACTCCAATGTATGTCAACCACATCCATTTGTGCCCCTCCAGCCACCAGGTGCACATCATTAGGCCACATAACTCGCTCATTTTCTAATGACTCCCTCATATCCCCCACCGCCACATATATTCTCCAATTAACTTTACTACATCCATCAGACGACCCACACCAGGCACCTGAGACTCCTAGATCCCTTCATCCACCGTCTCCCCATGTGCCACACTTATGGTTCAGTTCCATTACAGGAGGAACTATGCCCTACTGTGCCGGCCCCAAACCCTCCGTCTTCTTTGTCTGGCGGAACCTTAGTAATGTTAAACCGAACACAGGCCCCTCCCTGCCTGATGATTATCAAGGCAGTGCAAGTGAGACGCTGCCAGATATGGAAGGCAACTTCGACTAAAACCATCTCCATTGCATAGTGGCACGAAATCTGTAGCTGAGCTGGCTGGTTCCAAGCTAAACAGTGCATATAACCAAAAACACTTCGATACAGCACTTTACACCGCACTTCTGCCTCCTCCGAGCGATGGATGCAACAGGATCATATTGCCCCATTATTGGTAATCCATTTACCGAGCTGGGAAGGATTGAGACCGAGCTACCCATGCATATTCGGACCTACAGACGGCTGCGGATGGCCGTAGTGAGTTTTAACTCACACAGCCATTTTGTCATCTACGTCTCGGTCTCGAACAACAGGCACTTGCCGCCTTCTCGCACTCTCGTGGAGTAGGACAGCTGCACAGGAGCCAGCTGCAAATGTAGAATAGAACGTCTTTCTGATCCAGGGACATTCAAGATGGCGTTCCTCCTTCACAGTCATCGATTTGAACCCACCACCGACCGACCGTCATCCCAAGCACCATACAAAGTAAGGCTGTCACTGTCATTGAGGTACTCCAGCTCTATCCATATAAGGTAGTGGGTGGTGTAAGGCAAAGTGGCACATCCCACCTCTGAGTATGTGAGGATGGGCCGCAGAGATGCCAGAGCATCATACCAACACAGAGAGGCCTTAGGATGGGCATCCGCACCGCTGAATGGTGATGGACCCTTGCGTCACAGGAACTGCAAGGGTGAGGGTGGCGGGAGGCTGCCGTACACCGAAGTGCTCCAAGCTCTATACCCAAGACCCAAACTCTCATTCCTGCAACCTTTTACATCTATTATCCAGTCGCGGCTCGCAATACTCGCGGGGGTGGGGGCTGGGGGGGTTTAAAATTAAAAGAAAAGAAAACTTACCTGACCGGGTCCGCGCCGCCTTGCTCCTGGGCCGGGTCCTGCGTTCAACTTCTGAACAGGAACAGGCATGCTGCAGCTGCCTCCCTCCTGTAAGCCAACTACAACGCTGCAATGGCAGCGCGTGATTGGTGCGAGTCTCGGATGGCGCCCAGCCGGGCACCAGTAGGGAGGCTATTTTCTCTATGTAGGCTGCATGCAGCCTACATAGAGAAAATGTAGAGTGTGCATGACTGCTTTGGCCGGCCCCAGGGCCGACCAAGCAGTCAGGGCACTCAGAGTGGTGCAAGCCACTCCTCCCGCCCGCCCACCCCCCAACCAGGCATACGCTCATGCCCGCCCCAACCAGGCATACTTCAGCTGTCTAGCTATTGATGGCGAGAAGCAGAAAATAAAATGGTATTTAAAATACCATTTTATTTTCTGCTTCTCGCACTGTGAGAAAGCAGTGGGGCGGTGCTCCAACGCCCTAATGGAGCGGCCGCCCCTGGAATTTTTGCACCACATAAAGGAACTTAGGGAAATAAATCATTTTGTACAAGGCCGCCCTACTCGACAAGGGCAGCTGCTGCCAGTGCTCTGCATCCCTTTGAAAGTTCTACAATATCTGGCCCGCGTTCCTATCATAGAACATATTACGGTCCTTAGTCACATAGACTCCCAGGTAAGTAAACCTGAGGTCGGACCACAGCAACTGCTGTGGCCAGTCACCACGCGGTGTCCAACGAACAGCGGGTACACTATGAACTCACCCCAGTTAAAAATTATTCTGGAGAAAAACCCAAAAATGTTCTGGATTTCCATTACCCTCAGCAACAAGTGGTCCGAATCCGCCAGGCAGAGCATGACATTGTCTGCTGACAGGGAGATCACATCCTCCCAGTTCCCATCCCGGCGAAGACCCTGCAGCAATGCGTCTTACTGAACCCAGGCCGCCAACAGATTCATCGCTACCGCAAAGAGCAGCAGGGAAAGGGGACATCCCTGCTGGGTGTGCCCCGTCTCAATTGAAATCCTCCAAATGTAAACCGCTCAACCTCACCCTCGCCACGACAAAGGTGCTAGAAAGTACCGAACCGCGTTGGCGTTATGCGACTCTGCTTTTGATTAAAACTACTTTGCAACGACTCTGGAGTGCCGAGGTTGTCTGTTACCACGCTGGAGGCGTATTGAAAACATACATATATATATATATGTATATATATGTATATATATATATATATATATATATATATATATATATATGTATATATTATACACTTACCTGCAAAATACTTACATGTACTACGAGAAAAGTATTTACATTTTCGTGGTAAAAGGCATTTGTGTTAAAGGCATATCTATTGTAAAAAAAAAGAAATCGTTGTAAAAGACTTTTGTAGTTAAGGCATTTTCGTAGTTTAGCCTTCGTTGTTAAGGGTGTTTCCCCCGCTTCTTACGTGATCAGGCACCCCACCTTCAGCTCTGCACGTGAACTTCAGATTTCGTGCTTGCTCTCCCTTTTCCCTCCCTCTGGGTTGGAACGTCTCCTAGTGACTTTCCGTGTGATCCTCTTCGCTCTTTACTGGACATGGTTCATCGATTCCCGCTTCTTTTCGTGGTGCAGACCCCAAGCTCTGCATTTTCTCGCCTTCTCTCTGTCGTTGCCCTTTTCCTCTTCAGTAGTCCCCCCTGCTTTTTTTTCTTTGCTCTCCCTCTCTTTTTCTCTTTCTATCTTCCTCTTTCTCTCTCCCTCCTCTTTCTCGCGTACCACCTCTCACGCTCCATCTCACTCCTCAGGCATGCTCTGGAAAGTTTACGCCGCTGAAGCAGTGGATGTACTACGACAGCCTGGAGTGCTTGCCTGAGGACACTGTGCTGACTGAAGAAGCCTGCGCCCCTGTGAGTATTAATCGATGCTATGCTATTGCTTATTGTTAGGGTGGGAAGCGTATACTGCTAGGAGGTTGACTCAAAATGCTGAAACTCACTTTTACTTCTTAGATTAGGGGGAGTAGCCAGGGCTTTAAGTGGGATGAAAAAACTGGGGGGGTCTCTCAAAGGGCGTGCCAATGTCATTAAGGGCGTGGCTTAAAAACACGGAAGCTAAAAATCTGTGCTTAGCATAGTGTGCCGCCCGACTCGTATTTTGCTGTTTCTGTCATTGCAAACAAGTAATATCATACCTACAACAAGTCAGGACAATGGTTGTTAGTTGTGTACGATAAATAAGCAGCAACTATGGCTTATATATAATATTGTAAAAGCTTCCACTTAAAGCCCTGGTGACACCACCGCAATGTTGCCGCTCCTGAGTTTCAAGAAGAGAAGGGAAATCCAGAGAGAAAATTACTCTCTTTAAAGGATTTCCCTTCCCCTACAACGCTCACCTGGCATGACGTCATGCCGTAACTTCTCCACAAGTGAGAAGTGAGCAGTGAGAGCAGCGCACATGGATGTGCCTGCTATCACTGCAGTACGGAAAAAAAACGGACCGACTGTGCCAGGGCACAAAACAGAGCCCGATAGAGACCCGTTTCGAGGCCTTCTTTAAAAAACTGCCGGTGCTCAGCACCGGTGAGACCCGGCCCACTTAAAGCCCTGGGAGTAGCCACATAATTGTTATCTTGCTACATGTTTGTGATGGTCCAGTGTGGCACTGTGGCTCATTCAGGCCACAGAAGAAGGCAGCAATGCCAGTGTGCTCTAACTAGAAAAGTCTTGATCACGGCCATCGCCATTTTGTTGATTATTTTTATTATTTTGAACCATTTATATCGCACTTACACCTTATGACACCTGTGTTAAGGCGCTTGTGGGAAAGTAGAGGGGAGTTGAACTGTGTTCCTGTTGCTGAGGTTACCACTCTGATGATGTAAACAGCCAGAAGTGAGCCATGGTATGAACTCAGGATGTGTGAGGGCCAAAGGCAGTCTGAAACAGGCCGGATTTCAGTCCATTAGTGAAGCTGGAAAAATGTTTGTTTCTTAGGTGTAGGCGGAGGGAGTTTCAAAGGCTTGAGACTTGAAAGTAGATCATCTTCCTGTCTGAACTGCCTGTGTCTGGCAAGTTGGATGGTAAATAGGCTCATTGATGCCAGTTTTAGGCATCTAGTCGGCTTGTATTGTGGGAGGATCTTGCCTAAGTGCTGAGTGGAGTTACTGTAAGGCGTGGTTTCACCTGGTTCCACTACTTTATCGTCAACCAGCGCAGGGACTTCAGTGCTGAGTAATGTAGTCAGAGTGGTCCAGGCCAAGGATGACTACTGTAGTATCATTCTGAGATTTTTGCCAGTAGCCAGATGTAGATACCATTGCAAACGTCCAGCCTGAGTGTAGCCACCAACAGGACCAGTGCTATCCAGGGTGAGAGGTCTAGCAAGGGGGTGGGGGGGTAATACTTTAGTAGTTGTAGGTGGTGGAAGATGCTTTAGATTACCTATTTGAAGTGGGGCCTCAAGGTCAGCTCAAAATCAGATAAAATCCCTTGGTTTCACATGTTTTGCATTGGCTAAGGGTGGACCCAATTGATGTGGGACATCTTAAACAGTCCACATACCCAATTCCTTTTTTTTTTTTTTTTATTGAGCAGAAGTAGAAACATCATACAGAAAGCAGGTAAGGCAAAGATACCTAGTATAGAGCATTTACAGATAGATGAAATAAAGTGGCTTGGTGCGAAGTGCAAATTTCTAGTTAAGCCAACTAGCAGCATTCCCAGTTTTTCATCCATGAGAGCGTAAAGAAAAATTAATTATACATCGGTTGATACTAGGATGCAGCTGTATCTACATAGACCTCCCAGTATCAGGCAAGTTAAGAAATATACAGTCCGATACAGAAAAAGTGGCACAAGTGCAAAGTGCGCAAAAATAAAGCCACCTAGCAGCATTCACGGTTTTGAATAAAGCCAGAAACAGTGGTGCAGCTGTGTTTAAGTGGACTGTTAAGACACATTTTCATTATGAGGGGAAGACCCAGAGCACAAATACATTGAAAGAAAAAAAAAACAGAGATAAAGTGACTTAGTGCAAAGTGCAGATTTCAAGTAAGGCAAACTAGCAGCATCCACGGTTTTTATCCACAAAATCATACAGAAAATCCATTATACATCAATAAATACTAAAGTGCAGCTGTGCCTACATGGACCTCCCCATAACAGGCAAGTAAAGAAAAATACAGTCAGATACAGCAAAAAGTGGCATTAATGCAAAGTACAGAGTGCACCAAAGTAGACCCAGCGTAGCAGCATTGATAGTTTTCCCAGTTTTTTATCCCCCCCCCAAAAAAAAGAGTAAAAATAAATCAATTTTCAAGCAGTATAGGCTAGAAGCAAAAGGCAGCTGTGACTAGATGGACTGACAAAACACATTTTCATTATGAGGGGGAGACCCAGAGGAGAGATAGATACGTGATACCAGTACCCTCTTAATAAATCAATCCTGCATATGGCATGTATTAGGCTATATTTCATATGATGGTGAAATTAAATATTCTAGTGAATAGCTATGTCCCAGGTTAATTTTCAATAACCTCTAAATGATGCCATATGGCCAAAAACCTCTTTAGACCCCCACATGCTTTGCATATGCCTCTTCGAACTTCTTAGTCCGTATCATTTTTTCCTTCCCGCCCTGAATGGTTGGAACCAAACATGTTCTCTAATTTTGAAGGATAAGGGAATGAGCAATCGTTAATGCGACTGAGATAAAAAAAACTGCTGCCCCTTATTAAAACGCTGGCTCTCCTTGGAGACCCCAAACAGTCCTAAACTTGCCTCTGGAGCTATCCTAATCTGTGGAGCCTGGCTGATAACAGCGAATAGTCCTTCCCAGAATTGGTATCACTTCGGACATGTATAGAACGTATGGAGCCACTCCCCTACACCTTCATGTTGGCAGCGAAAGCAGTGGTCGGAGACAGTCGGATACTTTTTATGAAGGGTTGCTGGGGTGTATGTAGTATACCATCCAGCGAGAAAGGAAGGACATTCGCTTAAAATCTGCCACTCTCAGAGACTTTTGTCACTTTAGTGGTTCTTGTCCAGTGGGATTATCGGAAGCTGGACTGAAAATTGATAATGTTGAGATGGCTTTGCAGATAAGAAGAATTGTTTACTGATGATTGTCTCTCGCATTTCAGCCTTGCAAAATATGTCCAATATTGCTTGGAAGTTGGCTAGCTTTTGTTTGTTCATGCTTGCTTTTTTTAATGAGCATATGACAATGCTCTGCTTGGCCTTTTAAGAGGTACTCTTCCAGATGGCACTGAGATATTGATTAGGGCAGTTAAGAGAGTGACCAAGGTTGACAAACACATGTTGGCCTTCTTGAGTTTGTTAATGGGGTGTTCGTTTGATAGATGACATGAGTAGTCCTGTTTTCTTTGTTTGAATAGTGTGAACTCTTGTAGGAAAGTGGTGTAATGTAGCACCACTGGCATCTCCTTGTGATATTCTAGAGCTGATGATGTTTGACTAAGTGACATCAGATCCTTCCAACAACAATTGATTCAGGCCACCACAGAGCATGTGGTGGAGGGTTGTTGTCATGAGTAGTGCTCATTTATATCGAATTGGGTGGCTGTTGTGAGAGGCTATATCATTGGGGAGTTGAAACCTTGATTTTGGTCTTTCTCACTCCCTGTATTTCAATTTCAAATCTGGCAGAACCCGTAGGCAGGGTCATCCATTTCTATTTCACTGACAAGCAAAGAGATGCCAATGCACTACCCCAGTGGGGCCTCATATTTCTCCCACCTCTCTCTCTGGGGCACAGCCCACCACTTATTGGGACGTTCTACGCAGTAGCGGCGGGTGTGCACTAAAAATGGTGGGGCACTGCGAGGGCAGTAACAAACAAAGGAAAAAAAACACACTTACCTGACGCTCGACGCTCTTCTCCTCGCTGCTCTTCTGCTCCTCTGGGCACAGGCTTCCAGACTCCCCTGCGGCCAATCCCGACGCTGCTCTCACCATGAGAGCAGCCTCGGGATTGGGCGGAGCGCACTGGTTTTGCCCTCCATTGGGAGTTGGGAGCCTGTGCCTGCTGGTCTCTCCACCCTGCAAGTCAGCTGAGTTGGAGAGAAGTCGGTGAGCATGGCGGTTTGGCCATTCTAAGACGGCTGGCCAAACCGTCATGCGCACTGACAGCAGAGCCCACACTCCTCCACCCCCTGTTGCAGTGCTGTGGCCCCGCCCACAAGACTCGGATGGACGAAAAAATAAAATAATCATCATTTTATTTTTCTTCTGCCTCTGCGGGCAGGGTGGCGGCACTCCTCCTCCCTAGTGAAGGAGCCGCCGCTGGTCCTACATATGGGTTTTCTGGCATGTGGCCAGAAGTACTCCGGTGGGTCACAAAACAAGATGGAATCAGCACACATCGATTATGTCTTATTTAAAGTTCATTGAAATGTCGATTATCCGTGATGATTTGAAAAAAGCAGGTCCAGATTTTTCTTATGATCGCAAATTTTTTTTCTCTTTATTGATAAATATGTTCAGTTGTTAAAATCCAATATTCAAAAATTTCATTTAGCCAACGCGTTTCGTCTCAGGAGAGACTTCTTCAGGGCTAAAAGGAAACATATATACACACCATTTAAAATCTATACATATATACATATAAACACTGAAACATAACACTATTTACTATCTCAATCAGAAATAAGATGTTATCGAGTTAGCTGATCTAGATGTTACAAGATTATTCTGATGGCGTGATCATGACAGAAAAAATAGCAAATTATTCAACATTATATTCAAGCCTTTTGTGGCCGAGTAACTCATCTGGGAGGAAAGTAAGAGTACTCAATATATATCATTGTGTTCTAAATTCATAAAGAGACATTCCATACATTTAAAAATACAGTATTGTTACAAAAAAATCATTAAGGTGACTCTAAAGTCGTTTATAATGCATAGATATTGCATTCACAACATACCTCAGAATTGTATGCACGTTGTTTGTTCGCATTCAATTAGAAAAGAGAAACTCTAAGGCACAAATAGATATAGTGCCAAAGTAATCATCTGCAGAAAAAAACATGGTGTGAAATATACCACTCAATTTTTGCATACAGAGGTATTGATAATATGATACGTGTTATATCTGTCCAAACATAATAAAGAGTCAGACATGTGAAAGGAAGAAACCCATTCTAACAAAGTAGTTTTTCAGCGTTGATGTGTGGAATCAATAATAAAAAGGCACTTATATATAGTAAAAACCCATTCTAACAATATCATTTTACTGCGTAGATCTTGTAAAATACCTAAATAATAAGAGAGTCTGATAAGCTCTCACACCAAGAAAACATAATATAAAAAATAGCAATTTGTTACAAGATGTATTGCGTCACCGCCGTTATATTTTGTCTAGACCATACCCATATTTTTATTTTTATAACTGTTCTTAAGACGCTGTGTTGCCATTAGAAACGATCGACACTCTCCACAAGATTACATTATCTAAATTGACAAGGAGTTTCATGCATAAACAAAAATCCATTAACTTATTGTGCCAACAGCCGAGATAGACAATACTTAAAATGTTACTTCCTCTCATAACAAACACAGTTCCGAATAAGAAAGGCCATAATAAGTCGCATAAAATTGGATGTAGAAAACCCAACTTTATTGTCCAACAGATTGAATTTGGAAAAACAGACTAGAGAAACAAGTAGGCACTCGACAATATCTAACGGCGCCATTTGTAGCTAGCAATATTAAACCTAAAGGCAAGCCAGCATAATTGTAATAGCCAAAAAAGTATAAACAGAATTGCTACTATATCAAACAAAAGTTTTATAATAACCAAACGAAAAACACATTTTAAAATCATGTCCAATTTGAACATAGATTTAATACTAAAATTATACCTTAGTATGATGATGGTAATGCAGACGGTAGCTGCAATACAGAGAAACAGAGTTCAGTTCAATAATTTTAAAAGTAAATAACTCAAAAAGAGAGAGTCATTATTAGAATGTCAATTCAGGCAAACATACCATTGATAGGCAGGGTGGCCAACAGAGATGGTCTCAGCGTCCGTGCGTAAAGCTTGTAAACCGAGCACTGAGTTGCCGCCCATGGGTCATGTCTAGAATGAACCTTTTGTGTTAGAGGCCATTTACGCTATTCATTTTTCTCATATCACTCCCTGGGAAGAGAATTCCCAGCTGAATTATTTTTTATAAGACATCACTTTGCATAACATTGGTGGTCCCTGTTAAGCCACAGCTATGGGTACAGTGCCCAGAGCCACTCAAAACCTGTGAGTGTTCAGACTACAATAGTCTGTCTTTTGCCTCCCTCCACGCTAAAGGTACAGAATGCCATCGTTCAGACTTCCATGCCTAACAACATATGACTGATGTGTTTGCAATGGGGTTAATTTGTTGACGGTCTACTGTATTGAACGGACATGTTGTAATAGTTTTTAAATCACAAGTCACTCAAGTTACTGTACCTATGACCTTTCCACCCGACAGCGTCAGTGTCGTTATGATGGACAGATTGCTGTGTTTGGACGTGACTTCCAGGAGAAGCTCGGGAAACAGAGGTACTTTCTGGTGAGTAAGAGGGGTTTTCATTCGGCAACTGTGAGTAATGGCGGGAGTGGTTTTAGGGAAATTAGTGACAAGATAGAAGATGCAAAGAACTGGATAAATTGAAACTAAGCAATGATAGACACTGTTTTAAAAGGCAAATTATCACCAATAATAGTGCCCGAGCTCTGTGCTTATTTGCTCATCCACTGTTGATTCCAATACATCACCTGTGTATGGTGGCCCATCGGATGATTGATTTAGCATAATTAATGATACAGCTTAAATAGGTAGGCAAATGCATGTGTGTCTACAAAATGTGTGAAACCTTGTAACTTTTCTTTCAAGTCTAATGCTCAGCCTAGGATTGCTGGCTTCCTACCTTACACCTGATGTGACTTTATCTATGTAAATAGAGCTAAGAGATTCCTCTTTACTACTGGTGTGCAAAGTGCAAGTGATGCTCTATTATATAAAGTGTAGGATTCCAGTCAGTGATATCTTCAGTTTAGATTAGAAGGATCATTGGATTAGAGACACTCCTTATCTCCTTATTTTTTTTTTTACATTTTCTATACTAATATTGTACAATTTTTGGGTTGGTGCAAACTCTTCGTCCACATAAACACAAATTTTAGAGTTTGAGTTCTTCAATTTTTTTGGTCCTTATATTGAGGTGGGACAAAGACAAAAAGTGCTAAAGAACTGACTTGTGTGCATTCTTGTCCTTTGCACATAGATTAACCTAAACATGTATACAGTAACAACGTTGTTGTGAAGGCCCATTGACATTTGGTTCTCACATTAAGAACTCACAATGCTTATCTTGTAGTATCCCGTTTTATTGTATATTGTACTGCCTTGTGTCCCAAAAAAGCCTGTATCAAAAAATATATTGACTAAATCAAAGCTGCGCTAGATCCGAATTTTATACGCTTGAGGATTCTGGTGCCTTGAACACCTAGGCCATTTTATGAAAAATTACCGCCTACATTGTCTTTTCTATTTCCCACCGAGCTGAATCATAATCTAGATTTACTTTCTTTGTGAATGTTGTCTCTCGATATGGTCATTATTCTTTTAAATTAATATTACGCAATACCTTGTTTACAGGCAAGCAGTAACAGGACATCTGACAAACATAATGTCCCATCCACTTTCCTCTTAGGCGAAAAAAACTGAGTTTCCCATGGCGGCTCCTTCATCGGGTGGTTGGGCCATTAGGAATCCCTTTATGTCATTCCCAAGCAGGAATAAATGGCATCCTTTCTGTCAGGGACACCTATGAAAACCATGGTGCTCAAGACAGGAAAATTCCTCAAAAGTCCTCCATGTGCTTGGAGAAAGATTCTAACATGTTAGGGGCATTCGTTATTTTATTCACGATAACGGACACCTACTTTCGGAGTCTTGCTCCAGGAATAACCCAGGAGAGAACATGTCGGCCAGGCTACCATGGCGCCATGGATCACTTTACCTCGAAATGTTTCTATCTGTGTACACAGAAGTTTTTTCAGGTGACAACAGTCAGCCTTAGTACAGATATCTATAAATTAGGTGGCTGTGGGGCAAAGCATTCTGACTTGGGTCTAAGACTCTAAGGTCTAAGATTTAGGTCTAAATGGTTTCCTTACACATTTCACCGCTGTGTATGTAATGAAGGTGATTCTCAAATCGAAGTTTTATTCAGAGTAATCTACTGTTTGTCTTTCTTGAGCCATTGACCTTTCTGATCACATTTTAGAATTTAATATTTTTGCTAAATTGAATCTTTCATTGATTATATACTTAAAAAGCAGCTTCCCAGATTTCAGCATGAGTTAAAGCTTTTTCAGATCTAAAAATAGACATTTTCTCTCACCTTTCTTAAAATGGTTCCTAGACTATGTGACAAAGTCACCAGTAGAAAAGCACATTTTTCATTAAAAAAATGACCTATGTTAGCCAAAGGACACATGGTCATCTGCTTGAAACCTGTATGCGAAGTGTGCCTTGCAAAAAAAGCCATACTAGGTACCTGCTCTGTGTACTTTCCATACAGTCTGTAATGTCATGTGGTGAACATTCCAAGTGCAGCCTATGCACCGTGGTTAGACTTCAGTTTCACAGGTTCCTACTAGACACTTTTTTCTTGAAATAGTCTCTTGCAAGTGAAAAATTACACAAAGTGTTAGTGGTAGAGCAACAAAAAATGACTAATACATGCATATCACAATAAACGGGAATTAAATGACATTAAGTTTGCATAATAAAAATGTTGTGCCTAATGCGTAGTGATTCCACGTGGTGTCTGGTGATGGTATCAAGTCACTAGCAAGCTAGTCTTCCTCTGGTCAATTCAATCAGTACCTGCCTCAGAGACTTGATCTGGCCTGAAAATCCATGTGGCGAATGCAAGATCTGACGTCCAAGGGAAGCAAGTTCCAGAGTGGGGTGTACAGAGAACTTTTGAATAATGTCTGCTTGCTTTCCAGGTCGGTGCTGGTGCTATTGGTTGCGAGCTGCTGAAAAATTTTGCATTGATTGGCCTGGCCGCCGGCGAAGGAGGGGAGATCACTGTAACAGACATGGATTCCATTGAGCGGTCCAACTTGAACCGACAATTTTTATTCCGCGCCAGAGACGTCTCAGTAAGTGCCATGCTTGCTGTTTCTTATTTGTAATGTGAAACCAGCAAACTAGACTCCCCTACCTAGGCACACCTGCTCATCATGACCCAGGAGATTTGATAGAGGATGGTGTCCCTGCATTTCAAGAAATGCCGTTCAAATGCGAGTAATATGCTACAGGTTGTCTTTTCATATCAGCCTTTTTGGAAACTAAAGGTCCTGCAGATACACCCCTGTATTTCTATTCGCTGGCTTGACGGCACTGCTGTTGCCAGACAATTATGTGAGCATCACTAGAGAGGAGCTTCGGTTCCGCCAATATGTTTGGGAGTCAGAAGAGCATGTTTTGATTGGACAGAAGTTGTGTGCTTCCACAAAAACAGTGCTTGTCCGCCACACCTCAGTTGTGATCATTTGATTTATCCAGCTGCCCGAGTTTGAACTTTCAAAGGCACACACATGAATGACACTGTAATGCTATTAAAGTGACTTGGATAACGAGATAATGTATGCTGTTTTCCTCTGACAAAGCGATACCAAAGGGGATGATGGACGGAGCGTTAGAGCAAATCAAACACTCACCCCCAGTCAACTGATCTGGGTTTAATCCATCATCATTCTTTAGCTCACTCCACCACCCCAGTTCAGACATGGCCATATGCAAATCAGTCTGACCCTGTGCCTCATGGGAACAGTCCAGCCCGAACTGCCAAGCCATGTCTTCCCTGGACCGGAAACAAGCATCCTGGGACCGGTTTCGGGTTCAAAACCCTCATCAGCCAGGCTATCTTGAATCCAGTGGCAAAGTGAGCAAGGGACCCACGCCTGGGCATACCCTGCCAACTTAGGGGCGAACAAAGCGATACCAAAGGGGATGATGGGCGGAGCGTTAGAGCAAATCAAACACTCACCCCCAGACAACTGATCTGGGTTTAATCCATCATCATTCTTTAGCTCACTCCACCACCCCAGTTCAGACATGGCCATATGCAAATCAGTCTGACCCTGTGCCTCATGGGAACAGTCCAGCCCGAACTGCCAAGCCATGTCTTCCCTGGACCGGAAACAAGCATCCTGGGACCGGTTTCGGGTTCAAAACCCTCATCAGCCAGGCTATCTTGAATCCAGTGGCAAAGTGAGCAAGGGACCCACGCCTGGGCATACCCTGCCAACTTAGGGCGAACAAAGCGATACCAAAGGGGATGATGGACGGAGCGTTAGAGCAAATCAAACACTCACCCCCAGTCAACTGATCTGGGTTTAATCCATCATCATTCTTTAGCTCACTCCACCACCCCAGTTCAGACATGGCCATATTCAAATCAGTCTGACCCTGTGCCTCATGGGAACAGTCCAGCCCGAACTGCCAAGCCATGTCTTCCCTGGACCGGAAACAAGCATCCTGGGACCCCGAGTGGGACGGGTATGCCCAGACGTGGGTCCCGTGCTCTCCATGCCACTGGAATCAAGCTATCCTGGCTGAAGAGGGGTGAAACCCCGAAACCGGTCCTAGGATGCTTGTTTCCAGTCCAGGGAGGACCTGGCTTGGCAGTTCGGGCTGGACTGTTCCCATGAGGCACAGGGTCAAGACTGATTTGCATATGGCTGGGTTCAAACTGGAATGGCATGGTGAGCAAAAAAACGATGGATTTAGGCCCAGATCTCTGTACTGGGGTGAATGTATGACATTGTTCTGCATTCTGTCCATCAACTGTTGTTTTTGCGTTTTCCTCTGACAGCAGCACGGATGGGGGAGGGCAGTCATGTGTTTAGGTCTGGTTTGTCAGTGCAGATGTCACTTGACCGTTTGGCATACACCAATATTATTCTACAGTTTGTTGTTTTCTTGCAAATGCATACCCATTCACATGCTATTTTCTTGTACAGCTGCACATTACCACACAACATTTCTTTAAAGCTAGACCTATTGGCATTGCCAGTTCATATTGAACATTGTTAACTCTGCATACCTGGGCCTTCCTTGGCTTTCAGAACCTTTGACAAATTCTGAGGAGCTATTAAATTTCAGCTTGCTATACTCTAATAAGCCACATGATGTCACTGCTGCACCATTGTACAACCTTCGCATTATTTTAAGAGCCTTGTTTAGGATTGATCTCTGTGTGCATCTGTTCTGGAAGTCCACCACAGCATAGACCTTAGAAATGGAATCCAAAACAAAACATAATGTCTTATGTTTTAAATATTTTTGCTTTTTTCGGCAACATAGATATATATTTCCCCACCATTCGGGCATTCTCAATATCAGTTAAGTTTTAAAATCATGTAAATCTTTTTTTATTAACACATAGGTCATTATTCCTCGACCTTCATTCCACAAGGACCGCGAATTTAGATTTGGGTGAAAACTGCAAGCAGTGGGCTTATAAATAAGGCGAAAGCATCCACGTATCCCCTGCACGGATTTCGTCAGGTAAAACCTGGCAGAATGTGTGTGGAGATGATCGCAAAATTGTGAACTTTGCATCTCGAAATTGCTAAAACATGCCGTATTGCCACTGCCAAACACCCATTCTGAGGTGTGAAGCTCACAATCAATCAATCAATCAAGGTTTATATAGCGCAACTACTCACCCGAGAGGATCTCAAAATGCTGGGGGGGGAGGGGGAGATGGGGGGCTGCTGATCCGTCTGGGTGCTGGAGTTGAGTCGAAGAGCCAGGTCTTGAGATCCTTCCTGTATTGGGTCAACGACGGGGCTTGACCGAGGTGTAGAGGCAGGGTTTTCCAGGTTTTGGCGGCAGTGGCGTAGCTAGGCACTCTGCCGCCCGTGGCGGTCCCTGCCTTTTGCCGAGGCGCTGAGGAGGGGGGGGGGGGTGCTGGCGATGATTTTTGCGGCCGCCCCCAAATCTCGTGCCGCCCGGGGTGCACCGCCCCCTCCGCCCCCCCCCTTGCTACGCCAGTGTTTGGCGGTGAGGTAGGAGAAGGATCTTTCTCTGGTCCTGGTCTTGCGGATCCGAGGGACGGTGGCCAGGGCCAGTTGAGTGGAGCAGAGGTGTCTGGTGGGTACGTGGAATGAGAGGCAGTGGTTCAGATATGCTGGTCCCGTGTCATGGAGGGCTTTGTAGGCGTGTGTGAGGAGTTTGAAAGTGACTCTTTTGTTGACTGGGAGCCAGTGGAGTTCATGCAGGTGTTCGGTGATGTGGCTGCCACGGGGGATGTTGAGGACCAGTCTGGCTGCAATGTTTTGAACGTTCTGTAGTTTCCTAAAGAGTTTCTGGGTGATCCCAGCGTACAGTGCGTTGCCGTAGTCGAGTCTGCTGCTGATGAGTGCGTGGGTGACTGTCCTCCTGGATTGGGTGGGAATCCATCTGAATGTCTTTCGAAGCAGGCAAAGCGTGTGGATGCATGAGGAGGAGACGGCGTTGATCTGGTGGTTCATTGTGAGCAAGGAGTCCAGTATGATGCCATGGTTTCGTGCGTGGTCCGTGGGTGTGGGGGGCCACCAGGAGTCGTCCCTAGCTGAGGGGGTGGGTCCCAGGATGAGGACCTTGGTCTTGTCCGAGTTGAGTTTGAGGCAGCTGTCTCTCATCCAGGTGGTGACAGCCTTCATCCCATTGTGGAAGTTGTTTCTGGCGGCTGTGGGTTCATTGGTGAGGGAGAGGATCAGCTGGGTGTCGTTGGCGTATAAGACGATGTTGAGTCTGTGGTTCCTGATGATGGCTGCCTGAGGGGCCATGTAGACGTTGAAGAGGGTGGGGATCATGGGGGGAGCCCTGAGGCACGCCGCAGCTGAACTCTGTGGGTTCTGAAAGGAACGGTGGTAGTCTGTCTCGCTGTATTCAACCAGTGAGGAAGTAGCAGATCCAGTCGAGGGCTTTGTCATGGATGCCGGCGCTGTGCAGTCTCCTGCTTAGGGTGCGATGGGAGACGGAGGCAGCCGAGAGGTCCAGGAGGATGAGGGCTGCTGTTTTGCACCGGTCAAAGGTGGAGCGGATGTTGTCGGTGGCGGCGAGGAGGGCTCTCTTGGTGCTGTTGTTGCTTTGGAAGCCGGATTGGGAGATGTCCAGGAAGTGGTTGGCTTCGATGAACTTGGAGAGTTGGGCGTTGATGGCCTTCTCAATGACCTTGGCTGGGAAGGGGAGCAGGGAGATGGGTCTGAAGTTCTTGAGGTCTGTTGGGTCAGCGGATTGCTTCTTCAGTAGGGGGTTGTTCTTGGCGTGTTTCCAGTCGTCGGGAAGGTGGCGGTCTTGATGGAGCAGTTGATGGTGCGGCGTAGCTCGGGGGCGATGGTGGTGCCGGCTCTGTGAAAGTTGTGGTGCGGGCAGGGGTGTGAGGGGGCACCTAAGTGGATACTCTTCATGGTCTTGAGAGAGTCATCTGTGGTGAGCAAGATCTGTTGGGGGGGACGTTGTTGGGTGCGGTTATGGCGGGTGTGGTGGGAGGGTCTTGGGTGTCAAACCTGTCGTAGATCTGCTTGATCTTGTGGTGAAAAAATGTGCTGGGTTTGTTGCAGAGGTCTTGGGAGTGTGGGATGTCTGTGGTCTCACTGTTGGGTCTGGCAAATTCCTTGACGATGGCGAAGAGTTCTTTGCTGTTGTGTGCATTGGCGTTGATTCTGTCTTGGAGGGCTGTTTTCTTTGTAGTTTTGAGGTGGTGTGGGGTGATGGCAGCTTCAAAGTCTGCATGGTCTTCCGGGGTTTTGTTTTTCCTCCATCTCTTCTCGAACCGTCTATAGATGCGTTTGGACTCCTGAAGGGCAGGAGTGAACAGCTAGCTTTCTTGGAGTGTTGCTTACTGGGGGCTTTCTTGAGGGGCGCCAGAGTGTCGAAACAGTTGGAGATCCATCAGTGGAGGTTACATGCTGAGGTGTTAGCATCTGTGGATTTCGGCTGTGGGGTTGTGCTGAGGGAGGCGGTGAGATGGTCTTCGGTGACCTTGTTCCAGCTTCTGCTGGGGGGGGCGGTGGACGCAGTGGTGTATGGTGGGTTTGGTGAAAGCAAAATGGACGCAGTTGTGGTTGGTCCAGAGGAGTCCAGAGGTGTGGCTGAAGGTGATGTTTTCGCTGGCGGAAAAGAGGGGGTCGAGCGTGTGTCCTACTGAGTGGGTAGGAGAGGTGACTAGCTGTTTGAGTCCTACGCTGGCGAGGTGCTCCAGAAGGAATGCAGTGTTCTGGCTGTTGGAGTTGTCCAGGTGAAAATTGAGGTCGCCAAGTAGAATGTAATTCGTGGATGCGTGAGCCTGGGGTGCGATAAAATCGATGATGGCGTCGGTGAAGGGCGGGCAGGGGCTGGGATGTCTGTAGATGAGGGTGCCGCGGAGGGTGGTGTTGGGGTTGGTCTGGACCTGGAAGTGGAGGTGTTCCATGCTTGTCGTTGGGTCGTCTGAGTGGGTGGTCAGGCGGAGGGTGTTTTTGTGGTTGATAGCGATGCCTCCTCCTGGCTGTTTGGTGCGGTCCTTGTGGGTGATCTTGTATCCATCGGGGTTGGGGTTGGCGAAGTCCTGGGCTGAGCTGGGGTTCATCCAGGTTTCCGTGAGGAAAGCGATGTGAGGAGGGACGGAATCGAGGAGGTCCTAGATTTCTGCGGCGTGTTTTGGAGAAAGCGAGTGTTGAGAAGGATGCAGCGGAGATGGTCGGGTATGCTGTGGGTCGATCCAGTGGTGGGAGGAGCTAGAGTGCGGAGGTGGGTTGGTGAGGGTGTGGAAGGAGAAGGGGCCATGGGTGTCATTCGGCGTCGCGAGGTGGCAGTCTTTGTTGAGTCCGGGGTTGAGGGCATGGAGTGTGCAGGTGTCATATCGGTGGCGGGTCCGAGGACCAGGGTCTGTGGTGCTGGGCGCGGTCCAGTCATGGATGGGCGCAGATGACTTGCCTTTGGCGCCAGCGGTGCTACCGCTGTACTGCTGTGCAGCAGCCACCATTATGTAGAGTGCAGGGGGCTGTACAGCTGGCTGGCAGGAAATGCTGGGATGGGAAAGTGGCACTGGAGGGGGGAGAGGACTCGGGGGATCGCAGAGGCAAGCGGCAAAGTGGAAAAAGGTTCAAAAGCGAAAAAAAGGAAAAAGTGCAAAAAGGTGAAAGGACAGTAAAGATTGAGAGAAAATCAGATGAGAGAGACAGAGGGCAGCGCAGCAGCAGAGCAGAGACACTCTACCACTAGACCACCAGGTGTGAGGCGCAGGCGGGAGCCTGCCATGGAGGGGGCCCTTGAACCACTGACCAGAGGGTCAGATGGTCAGCAGCAGGAAGCTTCTGGCAGCAGCTACCAGGCGGAGCTGTGCAGGGAAGGGATCAGTCCGTTGATCAGGTCAGAATGGGCACGTGATGGCGCCATACAGGAAGGTGATGTAAACACTGCACCCTGCACAATCGGTAATTACCCAATGTTTTATTAGCTTCTAAAATATCATGGTGATGGGAATGAGGCCCTTAGTTGTAAGGAATGCATGTGTGGCGATAAGGCATGGTGAAATACCAGTACTTCCTCAGTGTTGTACTGGCCTGTTGGGCACTCTGGCACTTCCAGATGGGCTGGCTTGAAAGGACCGGTATAGAAAACAATGGTCCTAGACTAATTGCTTTAGGAAGGTATTCATTAAGTCAAAATCTATGAACATGATACACATAGAACTCAAGTTACATCATAAGTGTACCCCAGTAGTTTCTCAATTCAATTCAGTATATCCTCAAAAAGACACACAAGCACCATAAATAGCTTCAATAGTGACTGTTTAATCTCACAGTTATTATAACAGATCACTGTAGGGAACGTTTCAAAACAGAAAAGAGGATTGCTCAAGGGGGAGTGTGGAAAAAGGATTGTGCTCGTGAGGATAGAACAGATGTATAGGGAGGGAAATCAGAGAGTAGTAAAACAATCAATTACACATAGTAATGTCCTTAGTAAACTGGTCGTGGTTTACAGTAGCACCAGTTTTACAATGGGGCCTGTCTCTCATGGATTCGAAAGTACTTTTCTGGTTCTTGATGTTGTACAGAGTATAATCTTCTGTAAAGAGGTAGGGATGGGGTGAAGTAGGGTACAGGCCCACTAGGGGAAAGTGTCGACGTTTCGACCCTGGCGCATAGAGGGTGGTTTGTATCCTCTGCAGGCGGGTCTTCCTCGGGACGGGGATGGGGGGGAACAACCTGTATCAAGGCGAAGTCAGGGTTACAGCCCCTCAGGTGGCGGTCCGCATAATTGTAGCGGTGAATTACAATGTCCTTGACTGGAGGAGTACAGAGCTGATCACCGGGACTGCGCTATGGAGGCTTGCTAAAATGCCTTAATCCACCAGGGTTAGGATTCAATCGACACTGCTGTCCTGAAAACTGCACATTGTAGGTCAATACCTATTCTAATTCACCGCTACAATTATGCGGACCGCCACCTGAGGGGCTGTAACCCTGACTTCGCCTTGATACAGGTTGTTCCCCCCCCCATCCCCGTCCTGAGGAAGACCCGCCTGCAGAGGATACAAACCACCCTCTATGCGCCAGGGTCGAAACGCCGACACTTTTCCCTAGTGGGCCTGTACCCTACTTCACCCCATCCCTACCTCTTTACAGAAGATTATACTCTGTACAACATCAAGAACCAGAAAAGTACTTTCGAATCCATGAGAGACAGGCCCCATTGTAAAACTGGTGCTACTGTAAACCACGACCAGTTTACTAAGGACATTACTATGTGTAATTGATTGTTTTTACTACTCTCTGATTTCCCTCCCTATACATCTGTTCTATCCTCACGAGCACAATCCTTTTCCACACTCCCCTGGAGCAACCCTCTTTTCTGTTTTGAAACGTTCCCTACAGTGATCTGTTATAATAACTGTGAGATTAAACAGTCACTATTGAAGCTATTTATGGTGCTTGTGTGTCTTTTTGAGGATATACTGAATTGAATTGAGAAACTACTGGGGTACACTTATGATGTAACTTGAGTTCTATGTGTATCATGTTCATAGATTTTGACTTAATGAATACCTTCCTAAAGCAATTAGTCTAGGACCATTGTTTTCTGTACCGAGCATTACCCAGGTCCATGGACTAGTATGGGTCACCCCATTATTTTGTAATGGCTTGAAAGGACCAGCGTGTTAGCCTTTTGTTTTTTTGGTTCCGTGGGGCATGATGGGACCATAAAAAAACACACAGTCCACACATTGTTTAAGATGGCCATCTGCCAGAGTGCCTGACAGGCCAGTCCTTCTTTGAAAGCCCTTCCGGTTGATCCTACCACTTCATCCCCAGGTCAAAATGAAAGCCAGCATGCACAATTGGAGTTAACGTAACCAGCACCCATGTATTTTCCTTCTTTTCAAATGCACAATCAGTCTGAAAGTAAAAAAAAAGAATAGAATAGAACAATGGCGATTTATGGAAAGGCAGGTGAAACCTGTGCAACTCTAGGATACTTTTCCAAGACACAGAATGGATCTTTCGCAGTAGCAGCACTGTGCCCTGCCCTGGATGTGTCATGACATGATTTCTGATGATGTGGTAGCATATCGACTCGAAAAATGATAGTCTGAGTTGGTGTTTCTAGGTTCTGAGCTTGTGACCTGCAAGTCAAAGACGTGTTGGGCAAAATGGGCAATTGCCCAGCCCCCTCCCCGTTTAAGCCCCCCCTGAGAAGGTGATATTTCTGTCTCGCTCCCTCACGCCTGTCTATTTCTCCATCACCCTCTGGTTACCTACACCAACCTCTCTGACTCTGTTCCTGCCTCTAGCAAGTGTCACCGTAATTATTTCGGAAGTCTTGGTCAAGACCTATTACTTCTATTTTAGTGTGACTTCATTTGAGAAATGACAAGTATGATTCAATATTATGTCGCATGATATGCGGTTGAATTTGCAGAAAATGGGAAATAAAATTAAAAGTTGCTCCAAAAAGACGACTCCAAAATATGTTTTGTCCACGGCCGCAAAATTTCTTAAGATTACGCCGCTGCAGGTCAAACTAGATGCCAACACCTCGTGCTGAAAAGAGTCATCGTGGCAGCAATGCCAGCTTGAAACGTCTACAAATGATTGGAGATAAATTATCGACCGGAGGTGGGCGTTCCATTTGGACGCAATGTGAACAGATGAATACATTTTTTATTGAGCAGCGAATGGCTTCAGCACATTGTGACAGAGTTAGTATTTTGAAGAACAAATCTGCAAGAATAGAAATGAAATTCACGTTACTCGAGATACTAAATAATTGAGAATCAGATCGCTGGAAATCGCTTATGCCGAAGGAAAATCTGCACTTTTTCTACTTACCACTAGATGGCAACCTAGTGATGTAAGTCATGTAAGGGATGATTTCAGCTTTACTCGGGGTCTGTAAGGTTCCTGGGGCCGCTTAAGTTACATAGCAGAGTTTTAATAAATAAATTGTGCAACTTATTTTTGGCCGTTTGTTTGTTTAGGGTTTGCTGCATACCAACATGCGACGCTGTACTCACGTTATCTGGCTCCTAAGGTTTCACGTGTCCTTTACCGCAATTTAAGAAATTCTTTCTTTTGAGATCGCGAAGGCCTCCGGGCTGCTTTTTCGAAATGAGCTTTTTCTCTTTTTTTTTCTATCCAGCGTGGAAATACACCTTACAGTGAAATCGTAGTATTTTTCTGATTTCTGTTTGTTTCACCATGGTTTGAAAACATATATTTTCTCAGTATTTTCAAACGGTTCGGTTTTCATTGTTATCACTCTAGTTTTTTGTTGTATTTTTTATTTCTTCCCTTCCTTTTTCTGTTGCTTTACCGTACATTTTTGTGAAAGTTGGCATTGCACTGTACCTCCCCTCGTGGCGAGGGTGTACTATAGCAAAAATAAACACTAGTAAAAGTTTTAGGCTTTTCCGCACATATAAAGCAATACCGGCAAGGCTGCTGCCAAACCCCATGCACAGCTTATCCTGCATGGAGAGTTTCAAACTTCTGAATGGTAACCAAAAAGGGTTCCTTTGATTTTTTTTTTTTTTTTAGGTCTCGCCTACGCAGCGCGCATGCGATGCTTAGGAGGAGACCTTTAGGCTCCCTGTAAACAAGAGGATAACCTTCAAGCTCCTCACCCACGCACACAAAGCACTCCACAACTCCGGACCAGCCTACCTCAACAGACGACTCAGCTTCTACACCCCCACCCGCCAGCTCCGCTCGACCAGCCTCGCCCTCGCCACAGTCCCCCGCATCCGGAAAACGACCGGCGGCGGCAGATCCTTCTCCCACCTCGCCGCCAAGACCTGGAACACCCTCCCCACCAACCTCCGACAGACCCAAGACCTACTGGCCTTCAGAAGACTCCTCAAGACCTGGCTCTTCGATCAGTAGCAGCACCACCCCCCTCTTCCCCCAGCGCCTTGAGACCCTCGCGGGTATGTAGTGCGCTTTATAAGTGACATGATTGATTGATTGATTGATTGATTCACTTTTTGGGCCAAAAACGTGCACGCTTTGCATTGCTTTCAATGGCAACGCGTGCACGTTTGGCGATTCCCTTGCGGGAGCGAGCTTTGAAACCATCTGTTTGTAATTAACTTGCAAACAGATGGTGCCCCTGATCGCTCCCGCAAGGGAAACGCGCCACTGAAACCCCTTTGAGCCCCTCGCATCTAATCTTTCACCTCGCACATGACAGAGTCGAGCCCCGCTCTCACTCTGCACAACCCAGCCTTTTTACCACCCCTTGTTTACTATTTATGTTCACAATACCCATTGCCAAACAAACACGGTTGCCGCGGTCGCGTTTGTTTCAACTTTTTTTTTCTCCCAATTTAATGTTGAGCAACACTGAGCATCCGACGCTCTCTCTCCTCCACCACCCGCCTCTGCGTTTCCTTCAATTCCTCTCATTGTAACCCCTTCTCGCCTATCTCAGGCTCCGTCATTCTCTCCCCCACTTACTATGTCTGTCCTCCTCCTCAGTTTCCTCCCTAATTCTACATTTAAATCACTCGCACTCCAGCAACCTACGTCTCGCTCTCTCCTCCATTTACTAAATACATTTGCCTCTCCTCTAGTAAGCCACAAAACTACAGGCACAGCGCATTGTACTTTGACCTAATCACCTTCCCCAAACACGAAACTTAGATATACTACAACAAGCTGTTCGGCCTCGCTCAAACCACAAACACTTTCTATCTCTCTCCTCCTCCACTAATTCAGCCCTACTTCTCATTCTATATCACTCGCACTCCAGCCAACTGCATCTCCCTCTCTCCTCCATCCAGTAAATGCATGTGCCGAACCTCTGGGAAGCCACAATACCTCAGCCGCAGCGCACTATAAATTGCCATCTTCACAAACCACAAAAAAAATCTTTTATATATACTACGCTAAGCTGTTGTGCACCCTCAAACCAATGGCGTAATGTAGGGCCTTGCAGGAAGCTTAACTACAGCCGGTGTATACCGGAACACACATGGGCAAATTCTAAAACAATGTCGGATTTTCAGGACAAACATTAAAAACACATTATTTAGACAACACGGAGCTTTCCAAAATAATTAATGCAAAACTAAATACCTCTACTTTTGGACAGTTCATTTTGCTCACGTCACTCCTCCTCTGTCTCAACCTCCTCACCCCCCCAAAACCACCACCACCCAAACGTCACTTCCTCTCTACATATCTAGCCCCTTCTCTCCTCTCTCGTTCTCCCTGTTATTCTCTCACCCACTCTTTCTATGTCTCTCCTCCTCCTTTCTTTACACCAGTACGCATATGGAGAAAACATGAAAGAAAGAAAAAAAACACGGCCTCCGCCACTTCCTCACACTTTACAGGAAATTTTTAGCTGTGACAAATCTTACCACAGGAAAAAACCAGACCACAACAGGAAAAACAAACAAACACAGCACCCCTCCCCAAACACCACAAAAAAATTATCAATAAAACTTTATTTAATATCATTTTGTGCTCACACACATAATTTTAATGCACCCCTATCACGCGACCACTTATACCTCTTATACCATCTCTGTTAAAACAAGCATTGGCATAGCCAATAGGTCTCGCCTTTGGTACCTTATAAGTGTTTAGTTATCCAGCACAATATCCTTGGTGCAACAACATCAACTGTTGCATGGCTAAACACTTATAAGGTCCCAAAGGCGAGACCTATTGGCTATGCCAATGCTTGTTTTGCTTCACATGAGCACTTCTTAGGTCTCAGCTAGGCAGCGCTTGCGCTGTCTCTTTGAGACATGTTGTATTCAGAATATGGGCTTTAAGCTCCACCCAGCGCTTTTGATTGGTTGGTGGCCTGCCTTTAGGAAATTCCTTTACTGTGGTTGGTCAGTAGTGTCCATCTGTCCTGCCTTTGGGTGCTTGGTTCCCTCCCACTGGGAATTACCAATTGTTTCTTTTGGGTGGCCATCTCTGGTTTCTTCTAGGCACAAGGGAGATTATGTGATTTGCCAAGAATCACAGGGTGTTGAGCCCAGTTTGAGACTAGAATCCGGTTCTCTTATTCCAAAGTTGCCTACTCTACCCGTTAGGGGCATCTGAACAGAAGGCCTCAACAGGAACATAGTTGTATGCTTTGGTATTTATATAGTACAAACCTACATGGGGAGTAACGGAGGATCTATAGTATATCTTTGAAATAGAGTTATGTTACAAATATTTACATAAAGGAAGGTTAAGTGATTTGGCCTGAATCGAGCTAATTTCAACAAAGAACCAAGGGGAGGATTCGAACCCTGGTCTGTAGGTTGAAAGCTGGAAGGCCACTACACCACATCTCCTCGGATTGAAGTTATTGTAAATGCGTGTGTGGGCAGGAGCTGCCTGGTTTATTGTCAGAATGAATGCTATGTAACGGAAGGTACCACCTTTCGGTCATTTCTACCAGAGGTGGGGCAAAAATGGAAGTCAATGCCAGACTTACACGGTTTCCCCCACCGAGACAGATTACCCCTGTGTATAATTATTAGATATACTCTTATCTTGTTTGTATATCTTAAAATTCTGGCAAGGATCATCCCCTCCCGTCCAAGGACCATCGCTGAACAACACTGCTGAGAACTTACCCTGGCAGACTTAGGTACAACTTCTGCAAAGGATTATAGAGGCCTAGGCTGGTTGTATGATGGTGCAATGCATTCCTGAACAACGCATGCCTGTGCCTTGCAGTCTTTATCATGACCACGTCTTTACCACTCAATTTTGTGGTAAAGACATGATGGGTAAAGGGACATGCGTGCTAAAGATCATACCCCAGCCCTGTAAACTGTCCCTTTTCCCCCTGCCCTGAGCCCTAAAAATTAACCCCACGGTCCAAAAACTACCCAAGCCCCCCCGCCCTGAGCCCTAAAAACTGCCCCCTGCATCCCTAAAGTACCCCGGCCCAGCCCCCCCCCACCCTGAGGTCTAAAACTGCCCCCTGCTCTGTAAACTGTCACTTTTCCCCCTGCCCTGAGCCTTACAAATTAACCCCACGCCCCAAAAACTACCCCGACCCCAGCCCCCCCCGCCCTGAGCACTAAATCTGTCCCCTACATCCCTAATGTACCCTGACCCAGCCCCCCACCCTGAGGACTAAAACTGCCCCAACCCTGTAAACTGTCCCTTTTCCCCCCACCCAGCCCTTAGCCCTAAAAACTGTCCCCCTGCCCTAAAAACTACCCGACCCTAGCACCCCTGCCCTGATCCCTAAAAATTGTCCCCTACACCTGCCAAGTACCCCAACCCAGCTCCCCTGCTCTGAGCCCTTAACTGCTCCCTACCCTACAAACAACCCCGACCCCCTCCTGAGTCCTAAAACCTACCCCCCCAAGACCTGGCCCCAGCCCCACTTACCTCACCGCATCCTCTCCCGATTCCCGATCATCCTTCCTCTTCCTGTCTTCCTCTCCCGCCCATCCGCTCGGCATCTAGACCCCGCGTTGCCTTAACCACGCGTATGCGTGGTTAAGGCAAGCGTGGTTCGGCTTGCGGGGAAACAGCACGTGTGGCTGATCCCGCATTGTTATGTCCTTTTCCCGCCTAGGCAATGTCAGATCCACACAAAGACTGTAGTTTCAATGTGGTTTAAATCCAAGGCCACGCTAATTACTTGGCAGGGAGGATCAAATTATGTGGCAAGGTCGACTACATTATGTGGCAATAAAAGGCAAATTATGCAGTGTAATGCAGCACATTTTGGGATAGTATTACTTCATTATTTTGTCATTTTTATTACGCTTGTTAACTTGTCTTGAACATACGTTTCGCCTCATTAGTACCAGTTTCGCAGTAAGCAACAGAAATGTGACCAGTAAACCTTTACGAAGGGCCTTGCATCTTGCAGCAACACACATTCCCACAATTTAGTAACTTTTGATCCGTATGCACTAGAATTTTTTTTTTTTTTATTAAAATGTGCAGGTTATACAGCAGATGATAGATGGTGTGGCAAATCCATAATTCTACGGAAAAAGCTGCAGCTGCAACTCACATAGTTCCAGTGCCCTGTTTATATCCCGCCAATGAGTCAGCTACTGTGATGCCTTACAGCTATCTTTATTGTGTATAATTCATGGTATCTGGTTCCATGTGCATTTATCATGCAATGTCATGCACACTAACCAGTGTATGCACATTTTAGAACAATCTCGGGCACAAAAATAGTCTAGTGTCAGGTACACTTGTGGTACAAGTCTAACACATGGCTGGCCTCATTTTATGTATAGCGCAAAGGACGGTGGCAGGCAAAGAACTTCTAATTTCAGTTTACTCACATTGCAGTTTAACTCCATTCTTCTTGCTTGGTCTTGTTTCACGCTGACTAATGGTCTGCATGCATCAATGCTACCTTTCTGGATGTAAGCCTTATGCTAATATAGTTTAGTGCTTCCAGCCATTCAGATTCTATTGTCCCCCTCGTTCAATTACCAGTTTTCAACATGTCTGGTTCATCTTCACTGCTAGGTGCAGATGGGCTGGTACTTGCCTAGCTCTGTTCTCACTGCTCGTCTGGTTCCATGCTCACTTATGATCTGTTACATGGTCATTGATAATCTACTCCATGCTCCCTTATAATCTAGTCCCGTGCTCACTGCTGGTCTGGTTCCATGTTCAAGGTAATTTGATTTCCTGTTAACTGCTGGCCTCGTTCCATGCTCACCGGCTGTCTTGGTCAATGGTCTTTCGTTGGCTAGTCTGGGCTTACGCTCAGTGTTTTCGGGTTCCATATCCCATTGCTAGTCTGTTTTCCTACTTCATTTTGGTTCTACGTTCACGCTTATTCTCTTTCCGTGCTCACTATTGACTCACAACTGGTGTAGTGTCATTGCCCTGGCTCCACTGGTCTCATGATCAATGTTTGTCTTGTTATGTATACACTGCTTACTTCATTCATGATCATTAGTAATCTGGTTCCATGCACATTGCTTGCCTGCTTTCACGGGCTACCCATGGCTTTGCACGTTGTTAGCCTGGTACATTGCACACTACTTGCCTTCTCCCAGGAGTAAAGGTATCCCCATTCCATGCACACTTCTAACCTGGTTCCACGCACATTGTTTGCCCGATCCCGTGCACACTGCTACCACAGTTCTATGCACAATCCTAGCTTGTTTCCTTGCACACTGCTTGTCTACTCCCCGAAGTACTGATAACCCTGTTCCTTGCACACTGCTAGCCTGGTTCAAATGCACAGTGCTTGCCAGATTTCTGGATTCCATGCATACTCCTGTCCCTGTTATATGCACAATGCCGACTTTCTTCCTTGTGTACTGGTTATTTGATCCTATCCATACTTTTGCTCTCATTCCCTGGACACTACTTTCCTGATTAAATGCACACAGCTATTCTAGTTCCATGCACACTGTCTGCATTGTCCCATGACTCTGCTTGTCTCGTTCCATGCACACTTATATTCTGGTACTATGCATGCTTTGTTCTTGGTTCCAAGCATGCACACTGCTCGTCTGTTTATGTGCACATTATTTGACTGGTTCTCCCTACATTGCTTGTCTGGTTCATGTACCTATCTTCATTCCATGCACATTTCTAGCCTGGTTCCTGCTTGAGTTTTGTCTTGTTCTATGCATACTGCTTGTCTGGTTGCTTGCATGCTGCTTGCTTGGCTCTTAGCCTGTGACTTTCTGTTTTTGTTTACCTCGCCTGTCAGGTTCCCTGGACATTACTTGCCTGGCTCATGCACACTGCATATCAAGTTCAATGCATGCTACTTGCTTGGCCCTACGCACACTGCATACTTGGTTTTACGATACGGATATAGGAACACATGAATCCAAGGAGGCAAACACAAGAAGGTGCTAGGTGCCTCGAGCACAGCAATCATGACAAAGTTGTGAGAACTGTTGCCTACTCTGCCGTAAAACAAAGCTCCAGCATTGTGAGTGCCATAGAGCCTCCTAGGCAGGACAATTTCCAATAGACAAATCTTATCAAGACCCATGGCCCTTTGCCACCCTCTCTCTGGCGCCTGGACCAGGCCACATTTTTCCCTTTAAGCTATCGAAAAAGTTATACAAACTTGAGATGAGCCACCTGCCATTCTTGTGACCAGAACAAGACCGGTCCTCAAGAGGGTGAGATCCTCTCTCCTGGGAACCAGCTGACAATGACATGCTCTCCCAGAGATTTCAGAATATCTACACTCACTTTCGCTGTCAACCAATCATTCGAGATCCAGAAAGCATCTGCTTGGGTTAGCAGGATTCTCTGAAACATCCATGGAGAACCTGCCTCCTTGAGGTGGGGTGGAGGGCAAATGGTTTTTGGAAGCCATTTACAGAGGCTAGGTCACATCTCGCATTGCGAAGTCAGACAACCTGCTGGCAAGACACTGACGATAATCTATGAACACGTAAAGCAAGACCTGGAACCAGCACAAAGGGCAAGTGCATAACACATCAGTCTGGTGGAAGGTTATTACGACCAGACCATTCTTAGGAACACCGTCCGCTGTGACCAATCTCCATGAGAGGAACAGCACTGAGAGTCCTTGTATATGATCCACATTGTGCTGTACAAAAAATGTGTATGATGACGGAACACAGATTACCTCGAAAGGCGAACACTGCATGTCTTGTTCCATGTCTCGGGCTAAACTCCAAGACCAGTTTCTAGTTATTGCATAAGCTAAAACTCAAGTCATTCTGCAGTCAACATTTTCCTATTAAAAAGGATATTGAATTTCCCATGAAAACGATTTCACTTGAACTTTTCCCACAGTATGGGGGTCAGTCTGAGGTATGGCAGCATCATCTTTCACAAAATAAAAGTGTTGGTTACAAGAAAGCGAGCCTGCCTGCCTCTGAGAGTCTTCTGTCTGTGGGAGCCAGTGACTTCCCTTAGGAGAACCGGATGTGCTCTCAGTAGCCCGATAGCGGGTCCTGATGGCTAACACAGATGCAGTGGCTACTCTGGAATAAACCCTCTACCAAGGGAGGAGAACATCTGCATCTCTCGAAGGCTCTCAATGAGCTGCTGTTTAAATATGCTGCAAAGTAGAGCCAAGAAACATAGTGCGTAGGAGTGAGAAACACAGCTTCCTACTACAAGGAAATACAGACACACATCAGATGTAAAAAAAAAAAAAAAAAAACGAATGGGAACTTGTGTAATGGAACTGGTGCTCATGTAAAGTGGTTCAACATGCTATATGAAACTGTAAAATGAATGAATAAACAGCAGGCTTTCCTCGAGATATGCAACTTGACAATCTTGAGGTTTACCACTTCATTGCCCCATTTGACATTTCTCCTACTCTGGGTTAGGGGCACTTTATGAGAGGGTTGGAGAACAGCCTGGTATTACTCCCTCACGGAATTACAGATACAGCAAGCATTCGTATCTCCCATGGGCATAATTACTCTCCGTTACCCGTTTTTGGGCTATAAGATACAACAAATGGGGTTTCTGCACTGATTCCCGCTAGTTTTTCACCATATTTCATCCGAACCTCTGATTTTCCCTCTATCTTGTAGTTCTCCATGGTGCCGGTAACCCCTGTTATCGGGAATTACGGGGCACTTGTAATGAGGATCCAAATTTAGGTTGATTTTTGCACCCACGCAATGAAGCAAGGCATCCTTCTGTGTCGACGAGGGATGGTATTGTACCGTTCTGCATTGCTGCAAGCAGACTATCCGTCCTTTTAGCTTACCTGTATCAAGGGCATCATTTCCAGTTTTGTGGCTTCTTTTTGCCTTTGCACTCCTTTCCTGGCTGCTGTGGTGGTGTCATGGACAAGGTTTGCAGTTAACACCACAGCAGAATGTTATTGATTCCTGAAATCAAGAACCTCGGCTGGGTAGTAGTGAAACTGTTTGTTCCACAAATACTGGCAGCTAATGGGGAGGGAAGTAATGCACTGAGTAACCTACAGTCACCATAACAGAAGAAGTTAACCCCAAGTGGCGGCTCCTCCGCAATGGCGGAGGAGTGTCACCCCACTACCTGGCGCAGAGCCAGCAAACAAAAAATAAAACGATGCTCTAGCATAGTTTTATTTTTCGTTTGCCGGCTCTGAGCCAGCTTGCGCAGGGAGGGGCAGGGCATGGGAAGTGGGAGGAGGAGTGCCTGTGCGCTCCCTAAGTACGCATATGTGTTTGGCCGGCCGTCTCAGGCTGACAAAAGCAGACATTCGCACTTAAGTTTCTCCAGCCCGGCTGCATTCAGCAGCCGGACTGGAGAAACCCCACAGACTCCATGACCTGAGTGGAGCATCTTTCCTGCCCACTCAGGACAATCCCCCTGCTGCTCTGCAGCACGGGGATTGGATGGGAGTCTGTCCCAGGGGCTGCTGGGACCAGGAAGAGGCCATCAGGAACGACGTGACACAGGGAAGGGCGGTGACCTCAGGTAAGTTTTTAAATTTATTATTTTTAACATTTCCCCGTCCCCCCCGCGCTGTCTTCCCCCGCGCTCCCCTCACAACCCTTTGTTAATGGCGACCGCCACTGGTAACCCCACACCGCCCAAGCACCCACATTCTTCTAATAATATGTTAAATCGATGGCTGTGCAGTGATCGATCTAAAAAGGGTAGAGAGATGCACTAGAGCTAGACAGCTTTGGGGCTGTAACCATCATTAGACTCGGAGGGGGGAGATGCCAGTTCCCCGGCCTCACCTCTGCCTTTTGCCAAATGATCTAAGCACTTTATGAAAAGGAGGACCGGGGGTGAAATTTTAGCTCCAATAAGAGTAGAGACATGACCTTCCACCTCAAAGTTATCACAATGATAGTAGGTGTGAAATCGCCCTACACAGTGTGACCTCGGTGGATGAGAAGCTTCATGTTGGTGCCGCTCAGAAGGGAAGGCGAGTTCATCAAGGGTGCATTACTAGCATCACAGCCAATGTAGATGGCCTTTAAGAAATCACAACAGAAAAGTATGGATACCATAAACGAAGCCAAAGAAACTGATCAAAGAATTTAGGGGGCACTGGGAACACTTACCTCCCACTGGCAGCAAGCAATGGGAGCCAAAGTAAAGAAAACAAAAAGACAAGCACTCTTAGCGAGATCGCTCAAGCGCGAAGTCACCCAAGATGGTAATGGTAGCCTGGGATTTACATGTGACTCATACATCCTCAGCAGTCTGGGGGCCCCAGGAAACAGCAGATTCTCTCATACTCTCAGAAAATTCAAAATCTACTAGTGTAAATGATCAAAAAAGGCCAATAAATTAATATTCAAACTTTGGAAGTTCAGAGTAGTTTAATCAATTGAAGATTGGCTGGAAGGCCTTCTTTTGTTATCCAAATATGAAAATGTAATGTTTAATACATAATAACTAACAGAGGTAAGCCATAGGATAATATTTTGGGTATTTTTGTGATTTATGCTTAGCTAACTCATCTTGATTATTTTGGCTACAATGGATGATTATTTTTCATATTCGTGCTCTCCTCTGTCCTTATGTGTATGTCATGGTTGGCTTTTAGCGCTGTTGGGTATGGGTTATAAATATACTTTTTTGCCAGGGATGTATTGTTTGGGCGTTTCCAGTTTTGTATCCAAGTCAATGATAGAAATTCTCGTTGATGTGATGGTTATTCGCGAACCCCTTCCTCATAGTTTCTTCAATAAGTAAGGTTTATTTGCAGTAAAGACCTCGATTCACTCTGAATTTCAATGGCTGCCCCCCGTTGAAGATTTATGTATGTAGGGATGGAGGATAAAGCTGAGGAGCGAGGACTCCCCTCTTTGTCTAGGGTGAGAGAAAGAGATTGAGATGCTGACATATGGGCAGATGGTGGGCATTGAGGAGAAAATTTAACTTTGCTAGATATAGAGAATATAGGTCTTTGCAGGAAAGCAGAGTGCTTATAGAGACAAATCAAAACAGAAAGAAGACCCTCATAGGAATGCCCTGATATGATCTATAAAGAGAATAAGGGGAAGGACGAAGGAAACCAGAGACTTAAGAGTCTGCCTGGGCAGCAACTTCAGATGAGACAAGTCTGGAGCTATACAGTGCAATGGGGGCACCAGATGATGATTTACAGACAGCAAAGTGGAACATTCAGACACAAAATGATATTACATGTCAAATAGGCGTTGAAAGGGAGATTTTTTTATTGGGGAGAGTGCAAACTCGACCCGAAGGTATCAGAGCACTTTACACGAGCACCACTTGCGTTTAGGCACAGGGAGATTAAGTGATTTGCCCATAATCACAGGATGTTGAGCGTCCCTGGTGAGACTCGAACCCGGTGCCCCAGCTTCGAGGTCCACGGCTCTAGCCGTTAGGCCATATCATCTTCGATTACAATCAGAATAGGATTATCTATCAGTAAAGCAAAAACACAAGTGGCTCCTGGGGAACACACTAGAATTGTTAAGGACATGTATGATTGAATGAGGCTGCTCATCCAAATTTACCATGGGGCAATGGGCAGGATGAAGCACTGGACCAAATGCAGTGGAATCAAGTACAGACTATAGGTTGAGATGCTCCCTAGATGTATTAGTCCCTTGAAGGAAGCTGATGAAGAAGGAGAGTTGGCAAAGATAAAGGAGGCTCTGGAACTATAGAGAGCTGACCTGCAAACTTAGATTAAAAGAGTAATCAATTAAACGTTAATTTGGAGGACAAAAGGGAAGGAAGCAACTATTGGAACTTGGGGACCCTCACCTAAGACCCCCAGTTATTAAGCTAAGAAGCAACATGCTCTTTTTTTTTTTTTTTATATTTTTTTATTATTATTAATCCATGAAGGTTAAAATTACAATACAATTAATACATTACACAAAGATAATAAATGGTATGAAAAAGAGATAAGAGAAATATATATCCAAATGATCTTTAAAAAGTAAAAATTGGTTAATAGTGGACATAATGGTTAGCATGTTCGATATTCACAGTTTATCCACAGTTATTGCAGCTCTAAAGTGCAGGTGCATTGTGCAAAATATATCAAATATTGCTTTAGCCCAAAAGTGCAAAGTGCCACATAAACAGCATGTCATAAGTTACCCATCCATAAAGGCAATCATTGGCCCCCAAATTTCCTGACCAAGTTTCCTCTTTCGAGCCCCCTTTAATGCATATAAGCTATATTCTATGTTAAAAATGTTAAAAAATCTTGTCCTCCATAGTTCAAACGTCAGGGCGTCTTTATGAAGCCACATTGAGGCAATACACAACCTAGCTATAGCCATGGCCACAAAGATCAGATATCGATACCTGTATGCCAGCTGGTCACGCCCATGCAAATGCAAATCCGTATTTGTAAAGCGCGAACTACTCACCCTTACGGGTCTCAAGGCGCTGGGGGCCGTCGTGGAAATTAAGTGAGCTATTGCCCAGAGTCACATGGTGCTGAGCTGCGCTGCCGCCGGAGCCGGGGATCGAACCGTGAGCCCTGTGCTCCAAAGTCAGCTGCCCTGGCCGCTGCACCACACCTCTCCATTACCCATCACCCATCACCCTCCTCAACTCCCAGCAACACATGAGATGCAGTTAATTTATTGGACCTCCAAGCAGTTCCGCTAAAAACTCTTCTAAGTGTTCCCAGAGTTTGCTCATATGTCTACATGAAAAGAAAATATGCACAATATCCGCATCATCAGTTCCACATCGAAAACATTTGCCGTCATTAACTCCACCCCATTTTAACAGCCTTACTGGGGTGTAGTAAAGATTAAAAATGGTCTTATAGTGTTGTGCGCGTAGATTGGCAGACCTCAGTAACCTCCCCGCCAGATCAATAGAATATTCCACCCGTGTACCTAGACACCCAAGCCTATCATCCCACTTGGTGTTATGTCTTTCTAAATCCTCACCCTTGGTCTCTAACAATATATTGTATAACGGACCGATGCGTGCATTTCTCTTTACAGCTTCAACTACAGGGTTTAGAGCAATCTTCCATTGGCTCTTACATAGGTAATCACGGATTTGCAGATACTTAAAAAATTCATTTTTAGGAAGGTTGTATTTCTTGGCCAACATCTCAAAGGACATCAGGTCCCCACTATCATATAAATCCCCGATATATTGAATACCTTTTGTCCCCCATCTGTTTATGGTCCTGTCCCAAAATATCGTAGGCAAAAGATTGGTGTCATCAAACGGGGTATACTGAGTGACCCTCCCAATTCTATAACACTTTCGCACCACTTTCCACACCTTATAGGCAGCATTTAAAACCTTGAACCTAGTTTTTTTATAGTAGCTGGGTTCCAAGTTTACAAACAACCAGTTTTTCGCATTGCTACCCAATAACATGTAATATATCGAGGGTGCCTCGGCTATGCTAGATGGTTCTATTCCTGTTAATAAAATATTCATACGCTGCAACATACTAACCAGATAATATAAAGTAAAATCAGGCACTGCCCATCCTCCTTTCTCCCGCGGTAAGATCATATAGCGCATTGCTCTTCGGGATTTCCCTTGTGCCCATAAAAACCTAGCACATATTGATTGTAATACCGCCAGTTGAGCACAAGAAATTTCTAGCGGCACAGATCTAAAAAAATATAAAACTTTGGGTAAAATTAGCATTTTAAGAACATTACACCGTCCCACAAGTGTCAGATGTAAACATTCACACCGATCTAACTGCTTCCGTACCGAGGTTAAAATATTGCACCAATTGACCTCAACCAGTGCCTTTAAACATGTCCTTATTATAACCCCTAAGTATGATACCTCATTTAACACCCTTCGATCATTGAAGCCGGTTTGGTTTAGACACAGAATTTGTGTCTTAGACACATTCAACTTATATCCTGACGTAGCTCCAAATTCTAATGCTAGCTGTTCTATCTTGGATATGGCTCCCTCAGGGTTAGTTGTAACTACTGCCACATCATCAGCATATGCAAAAACTCGGTACTGTTCTTGCTTCCAAATTACCGGTTCTATTCCTGCACTTTGCTCCAGCATCATTAAAAAGGGGTTAATATATAATGAAAATAGCAAAGGTGAGCAAGGGCACCCTGTCTCGTGTTATATATACCGAGTCTGACTCAAGACCCATAATGCATATCTTAGCGGTCGGGCGTCTATATAAAACTTGAATGGCTAACAAAAAATTTGACTGCAAGCCTGCCTGTCGTAATACTGCCCATAAAAATTCCCACGCGACCCGGTCAAACGCCTTTTTGGCGTCCAATAAGATCAAACTGAATTTATTCCCCATAGTATTAGCAATATCCAGCAAGGTTACCACACGATTAATATGATTAGTCGTTCCCCTCTTAGGTATAAACCCATGTTGCCGAGTTGACACTAACGGGGTAATTACATCAGCTAACCGGGTCGCGAGTATTTTAGCATAAACTTTGCCATCTGCGTTTAATAATGATATTGGGCGATACGAGGCTGGTTGTTCGACAGGTTTATCTTTCTTTTTAAAAACTATTATGTTAGCCTCATCCCAAGTCGAGGGGGCGGCTCCTGTTTGTGCCTGTAAAAAAGTGGTATGCATATCGGTTTTAATTTCACTAAAAAAAGTTTTATATATTTCCAACGGAAGCTTGTCGGGCCCTGCTGCTTTGCCGGAAGCAAGGCCATTAATAGCTCTTTCTAGTTCTTCCATCGTGATAGGTTCTTCAAGTCTTTCTGCCTCCAGCAGATCAACTTTTTTACAATTAAGGCCCTGCAACAGCTTTTCCCTGGCCTGTGCATCAGCGGGATCCCCAGTATAAAGTGCCTCGTAATAACCATGAAACACCTTTAATATCTCCTCCCCCGTATCTACCAAATTCCCCCGAGTATCTACTACTGGTCCGATTCTTTGGGCCGCCTCTTTTGATCGCAATCTTTGCGCCAAGCAGCGTCCAGTTGACTCCCCATATTCATAGCTTTGATTCCTATTAATAGAGTATTTCCTAGCTATTTCTTTGCTCCAATATGAATTCATTTTAGCCTTACACCTGGCTACGTGCATCTGGATTTCTGAGATATCAAGCCCAGCCTGAATCCCCTGTATAAGGTTTCCTTCGGCTACTGACAGATCATCACATAATTCCTGCACAGCTGCCTGTATCTGCTTCTGCTTATGTAGCCCAAAGCTAAGGGTTTCACCCCTTATACCCGCATTTAAAGCATCCCACACTGACCCAATCTGAGCCGTGTTTCGATTTATAGCCAAGAATTGCTCAATCCACTCCTTCATATGCACCACATATTCATTATCCAGAAGCAATTTTCTATCAAACGAAAACGTTCGAGGCCTACTATCAGTCTTAAGTATACCAAGCTTCAATACCAGAGGGCCGTGATCAGAAGAAATCCGTGGATGGATCTGGATATTAGCACCTGATAGTAATAACCCAGATATAAAGAAATAGTCTAATCTTACCTGCTTCTGATGCGGGTATGAATAAAAAGTATACCCAGGGTCCGGCCCATTCAGAGCGGCCCATGCATCCATCAGACCATGATCTATCACTAAGGACTGTAATGCTTTAAAAACTTTCGGTTTCCTCCCATTATAGGATTTACTGTCATCATATAACAGCCCTATCTCAAGATGTATATTTAGATCTCCACATACAATCAGTGGTGTGGGCCATAATGCTAATTCCACATTAAGCCCTTCTATTACTGAAGCCTCATCAAGATTTGATCCATATATAGAACAAATAGTGTATTTCATGTTGCCAATCAAACATTCCACAATTGCCCACCTCCCTGCTTTATCTGCTAATGCCCTACCGGTCCCCTGTATATGATTTTTAGCTAGTATCGCTACCCCTCGTATAGTAGTGGATTGCTCTGTAGACACCAGTACATTAAACCCTAATTCCGCCAATAATTTTCTTTTGCCCCACGGAATGTGAGTTTCTTGAACACATACCAGATCTGGTTGAAGCAATCGCAATTCGGCCGCAACTCGTTGTCTCTTATTATAGCTGTTCAAACCACGAACATTCAGGGAGCAGAGCCTAATGGCAAATTTTTTATGGCTATCCCCCATCTCTATTCCCAGCAAATTTAAGCACAAAGATCACAATTCTAAAACCATTGACTTTCTTAAACAATCTTCCTACACCTTCATGGATTTTTTTTACCCGTGCCCTCCCCACCCCCAAACACCCCTCCCTACACGGCTTCAGCCGAAGCCGTGCCCTCCCCCCACCTTTCCCCAAAAACGAGGTTAGGAGGCGCAAGGCCTCGGTGATGGAACGAGCCTAGCCCCCGGATCCCTCCTGCCCGACCACCTACCAAACTCAAAATCAGCAATTGAATCACCACATCACACAAGATCAGAGAAGAGCCAAAAATACCACTTCTTATCTAAATCTGAATTAGATCTATAGATACATTTCTAACACGTTTAATTATGCGACTCATCTAAAGCTTCTACCCCTTATCACTCTTTACATTGTATGGAGGTATTCCTTAGCCGCTGACTCTGTCGTGAAAAACCGCACCTGCTCTTTATAAATAACCTTGAGTTTGGCGGGGTTCAGTAGAAAAGCTTGGGCATTCTTATCTCGAAATGGAGTAATAAGTTGGCGCAATTGCCATCTCTTTTCAACGGTTAGGGGACAATAATCGGGTCGCACAAAGAATTCTAATCCCTTCCCAGATTTCTTTCGGTCCGGCCGCGCCAGATCGTACACTGCCTCTCTCGCCAAGAAGTTATTCAGTGATATTGAAATTGCCCTTGGTCTGCTTGGTCTGCTACTATTCTGGCCTACTCTATTGCGCTGTATGAAGGGGAATCTATGTGCTCGTTGGATCTCCCGTTCCCAATCCCATTGGGTTAGCCCAGGAAAAGCCTCAGAAAACAGTTCGATCACAAATTTCCGTACATCCTGCCCCTCCGCCCCTTCCGGAATGTCCAGTACGCGGAGATTGTTGCGCCGCAGGCGATTTTCCAAGTCCGTAATTTTCCAGAGGGTGTCATCCTTCTCTATGCGTAGCGTCTCTGTAGTAGCTTTCTGCACAGCGAGTTCATCCTCTAGGTTCGAAATGCGTGTCTCTGCTTCATTGAACCTCTCTACGAACTCGGAACATGACTTTGCCACCCTCCGTACTGAATTCTGGAGCTTACGACATGCTCCCTGCGTGCGCTGGCTCTCGGTCCGGGTTTCCTCCCTGTGCGCCATTATGCTCCGGTAAATAAGAGCCAGGGATATATCCTCAGGATTCTCCATCATCTTTAGACCAGATTGTACCCCACTAGCCCCTCCATTGGTTCCGTCCTCGGTCTCCCCCATAAATGAATAATCCCAGTGGAAGGAATCAGTATTTTCCGCTATCTGTAGGCCTGCACCCACGCCTGAGTCGGCCCTCTTACGCACAGTACTAGGGAGACCATCATCATCTATCTCCTCAATCTCATCCCCCGAAGTGTCCGAGGGGTCCGACATTGAGTAAAAAGGAAAATCCCCTGAGTCACTCTCCTTTGCAGTGTCATAATTATCAGCTTTATTTCCAATTACCCCCAGCTCCGCACTCTCTAAAGGTATCTCTCCTCTTTTCCCATCTTTTTCCCCCTCTTTAACTATCTCACAAGAATTGTCCCCCACCACGTTTCCTTTATCTAATGTAGAGTCATCAGGATGCATATTCATGTCTTTTTTGGGTGTGGGAGCAAGTAGTTTCTTTACCTTCCCAGCTAAAAATAGAGCCGGAACGGGCTTCTTACCGCCCTCCACACGAATCTTCTCCATATTTGAACTAGGTTTCTTCTTCTCTGGCCCATTCTCAGCCACCTCCGTGTATCTCGCCTTTCCCCGTCCTGCCTTCGGGGGCATCTCAGCGTTGAGCGTCCCAGTCTCTGCCACAGCGTCAGAGCTCGTCAGCGCTCCACGCGCACTGAGTCCGCAGCGCGCACACCCGGAAGTCTGCCGAGCAAGGATCAACAGCTGCCAGATAGCCACACGGGGAGCCTGACAAACGGTCCACAGCATTCCTCGAGTCACACACTCCAGGCCAGCCGCCAGCTTCACTTTTGTTTTCCCATGCCTCTCGCCGATCTCAAGGACCGCCGCCAACTATCCGGTAAGTCGGGAAGGGGGGAAGGACTCCGGGAGCTCAAGCTCACTCAGCCGCTCTCACGGCTGCCATCTTGCCTCTTGACATGCTCAAGGTAAATGATGGAAAGAACAAAGGAATGATGGCGAATAATTTTTTTTGATAGTACTCAAGATTCAATGTAACCAAGCCGGTAAAGGCAAACCTTATTGAACAAGGTACGGAGCTGATTTGCAAAAGTTCTAGTAAATTGCACTGTTCTTCAGGACAGTCTGAAGGTCCTGAAATAATCAAAAGCCAAAAGTTGCAGAGGAAAGATTGGTCTGTTAATAATTGGCTGTGGCCTCTAACCACTGCTGCACTACTTGACACAATGCAGTCATTGACAATGAGATTTAAAAGTGAGATACAAATTGCCCTTCCAAAAAGAGAGGAAGGCAGGAGTTTAGAATGTGCCTCCTTAAGATGTGAGCAAATAAAACAAATAAATAAACAGATCAAGTAAATTGACGTGCAAGAGAAGCACCCGCCATCAGAGAGGGGTAACACTTTAAGATGCACAGTACTAATAAAAAATAAAGAGGATGAAACTAGGGATACTTAAAGAACTGAAAGACTGTGTGGCAATGATTCGGAATCAGCAGAAAATAGAAACCATCAATATGTATTGACAAAGAAGAAAAAAGCAGTGCTGGCAATGACCTCTACAACTACCAAAGACAAAATCAAGAACCCAGGTAAACCACCTTACCCAGGGCTGAGTATGCATGAACCTGGAAATGGTGAAATAGAGTTTAATCAAAAAGGAAATTCTAATAAGAAAGCCAAAAGAAGAGCTTGCTGCTTTCTGGACAACACCCAGATATAAAACTCAATTGATCCCACAAGAGTACTAAAGGCTGAACCAGCTAAGACACAGGAATGAACAAGGAAGTGATTAGAAATGATTGCACGACTGAATATCGAGGATATGAATATCGTGGTACAAGAGTATCATGGACAAAATATCAAAGACCAAAACATCAAAAGGTAAGTGCATAAAGAGGAAGCATAGATTTACTATTCCTAACTCTACAACTACATACCTTGAAGATATATATATATATACCATCAAGGTACATATATGTGAACTTAGCAATAGAAAATCTATACGTAACTTTTAAAAATTTGGTTTCGATATTTTGTCCTCAGTAATTGTATACCATGATATACTAGCTTCGATATTCAGGGGCGCACCATTATAAATGAAGGACTGAGTATGGAAACCACCAGTAGCGTATCATGGAACATCTCTGGGGTAAAACTGATGTCAGGTGTACATTCATCATGGAATTTTTGAAGAACTTTGATGTTTCAGCTTCCTAAAAGGCGCTGAGAAAATCAACATGGGACACTCGTGTGTGTATACTCAACAGGCAATTGGCCTACTACTTTTTGACTTCTGTGGTCACTCTTACAGGGTGGATCCACACCGTTCTCCTATGGCAGTTCAGTTCTTCCTGGACAGTATTACCCTCCCAAAGATGATAGTTGAGATCCACTAGGAACTTTACGGTCCAGTCACAATCCAGGAAATCAAGGCAGCCTTAAAGGGCCTGACGCTAGGAAAGACACCAGGCCTCACTGGTCTCTCCATTGAATTTTATAAAGCATATGTTGCTACTTTGGCCCCTGAGCTACTCCAGGTATATAGTGAAGCCTTGGAGAAAGAAATATTACCCCCAATCATATGAGAGGCCCCGTTAGTCTCTATATTGAAGCAAAATCAAGACCCAGCTTATCCGGCCTGCTAAAGACAAACCTCTATTTTAAATACAGACTTTAAGATTCTCAGCAAGATACCGGCTGCTAGGGTCCAGACTGTACTCCCACTCCTTGTCCACACCGACTAGAGCAGCTTTATCCCAGGAAGAAGTACCTCCAACAGTATCGGGAGATTGTTTAGAGTTATGGAGGCAGCCCAACATAGTTGGCCACAAGACGCTGCTCTGGTCCTTGATCTTGAAAAAGTGTTTGCTGTGCTAGATTGGAACTACCTCTTAGAGGTACTCCAGAGGTTCGGCTTTGGGCCCAGTCTCCTACAGGTGATATGGCTACTGTATGAGGACACCGTTGTTAGGGGTATACTGAGCAAATGCATCTCGGATCCAATTGATATTGGCAGGGGCACCAACTAGGAATGCCCCCGTTGCAACTTATCTTTGCGGTTGCGATGGACCACTGAAGACTCACCTGCACGATGAGAGCCATGCTTGGGGCATCTTCCTTTCGAGTGAGGGGCAATGCGGTCTCGTTGTATGCTGATGACATCCTCCTTTACCTGAGAGAACCCCAAATCGGGATGACGACCTTTACAGTGACCTTTGATGTGGCCTCTGTCCTCCTGGTGAATAAGCGTAAATCTTGCTTGTACCCACTTTGCCTGAAGCCTCTCCCTTATGGGTGTAACCCTAGGTGGGACTGCAGTTAGATGAGAAAACTTTACAATCCGTTATTTAGACATCAATATATCAATATATACAATACAGAAGAGGCTATACAGGAGGGTAACCATAATAGAGCGCTGAACTCCCTTAAGGGGTCAGGTGACCTTTTGGAGAACTATCCTTTTGTCAGTCATGGGACACACTGCAGTGTCCAAAGTGATCAAGGTCCCTCAACTCCTTTATTATTTTGTGAATGTCCCAGTTTGCTTACCCTAATGATTTTTCAAAGAACTCCATACACTGTTAGGAAGTCTGGTGTGGGCTTGAGGTACGCAGGGTGGACCTCGCTAAGCTGCGGCTGATCAGGGGGATTAGGGCACCCAAAACGTTGATTCCTATATCTTGGCGGCCCAATTACAATGGCTGTCTCATTGGCTCAGGAGTGACTTTGGAAAAGATTGGTGCCGGTAGCCCTCCTATACGCCTGCCCTAACTTTATCATCTAGGGCTCCGGCGATATAAGTGTCACGTATTGTCTCCGGTGTGGTGGTGATGGCGCACCAGTGTCTCACCCGTCTCCACGCCCTCAGAAAACAACCAGCCCTATATATCCTGAGTATACCCCTGTTAGGCCTGTCTCGACAGTCTTCCTTTTTTGAACCTGACATTCTGGGACGATGTTGGACTCGGCTCCCTGGGTGACTTATTCCAGGACAGACAGCTCCAACTATTCCAGTAGCTTTGTGACCAGAATGCCTTGCACAATGGCCAATTTCTGACCTATGGGGTGAACAGGCATGTACTTGGGTCCAAATGGGCAATTACGGGCTTAGAACCCGATACTCATCTCCCTACACATATGTTTTACACAATGGGCACTTGTAGAGGTTTTGTTAGTTGACTTCATAAGGCGCAACAAACCCAACTAGTCACCCCCCTTCTGCATTTAAGGGACATCTGAGAGGCTGAAATCAGGAGATCATTACACGATAAGGAGTGGAATAGAGTGCCTGAATATCCCATGCTCAGTTCAAACTGATTCATTTGTTTATTCCGCAGAGAGGCTATCTCTCACGCGCTAAGATTAATTCATTTACAACTGCGGATTTGTAGCATATGTTGTGGAGCTGCCCACTCCTATCTGACTTTAGGGAATAAATTCTCCAGCCTCGGGTTTCTCGATTTAGGTATCCTCCTGCCCAAGAGGACAATCCCTACACGATGAAAAGCAGTTACCCCTCGCTCAACTGCTTACTGTTGTCCTGCATTGGGGCCAAGTGGAAAGTAAAGCTCTGCATAGGGAAGAGGTGAAAGGTCTTCGTAAACACCCGAGTGCAGAAGACTGTAACAAGGTCGAGTTCTGGACAACTTTGGAGGAAGAACCCAGAGACGATACCCTGCTCTCTTGAACAACGACTAGATAACCTACAAGTGTTGCCCATGGTTGAGGAAACCTTGTTGCCTGGATCCTCGCACATATATCTGTTATACCCCTTCTGATATGACAACACACTCCCACCTCTTACTCGAGGTTTGGGGTGCAATCCCTTCCTATCCTATTGCTTAAGGGTTCAGAATATAGACCCCTGACCCTCCCAGACCCTCGGTTTTACCGCCTAACTATTCTTCCTTAGTTAACAAATTATTGTTGAGTCTCATCCTCTCGTTTCTCTGTTCATAGACTAGCCTTGCAAGCTAAATCTTATTCTCTGAACTGATAGGCTATACTTGGAGCGATAAGTTCATTTGCCTTTTTTTATTCCTCGGCATATCTCTTAAAATCAATTTAAAAAAGTGACCCCTGGGGCCCGATCTCCCACCTCATTCATTTAGAAATTTTCTGTGTTCACAGTGAATTGAATTGATATCAGGATATTTGACTATTGCTCTGCATGCATAACTTTAAATTTGTATCCCTTTTTGTCATCTCTCATTCCTATAACTGTGCAAAGTTAAATTATGATTGTAATAGTTGTAAAACCTAATAAAAATATGTTTTAAAAAATAGGACACTGTAGTGTGTGAAAAACAGAATATTCCATCTTCTGAACAAATGACACACCTTTCAAAGCAGACAGACTGACTTAAATGATGTCCAGTTTAATCTCACAACTAAACCTAACAAGGAAGGCCTTTTGGGTTAAATTCTAAAAGGCGAAGGATATGTTGCAATTGAGATGGACAAGGTCGAAAATGTAAGGTTCCTCTTATGTGGTGTCTGCTTTTCCACATTAGAAGCTTGCGGAGGTGGTGGTCACACGTGTTTAAAATAAAAATAAAAAAGCATGGCCACTGTCAGACCAGAAGCATGAATTTCCAGCCACTGACGATAAAAAAACTGGATTTATTGTTATGGCGCATGAATCTGTCTTGCATTTTTAACATAAATGGATTTACTTAGAAACTGTCCAATGTATCATGGCTTTCAAAGAGACTCTGCAATAGAATTTGCAATAGTGGATCAAAGAGGAACCAGGGAATTCAAAAACTTTACTGTAGCAGAAAGATTGTAGTCTGACTAAGATGTGCGGTTTAGAGAATGGATTTCAAAGATAGTAAAATTCCACATCAGGAATTGACGGACCTTGAGTGCCTGAAGGCATAAGGCATTCCGTGAAGACATAGGTTACGCTCAGAACCAAGCACGAAGTTAAGATTTCAAAGCATGGTAGCTCTGGACAAACGAATGCTAGTTAAAGAAACGATGGGTTGGTTGGTGGTTGAGAGCGTACCAGACGGAATTTAGCTCAGCAGAACCACAGGCTTCTAAAAATGTTAAAACTGGGCAGGGAGCTACAGTTAGGGTATTGAAGTCAAAAACACGGATAGGATGGAATGGTTAGAACCTTGGTGCACAAAACTAAAAAATCTGCTTAAAGAACTTGTGAAAAGCGGAGAAGAGGATTCTGGGCTTACTGCCGGATGGCCTGGGTGTGTGTTCACACCCAGGCCATGATCCCTCACTTAAACTGCAAGTGGTCCCCTTGGTACCTGCATTGCGACAAAGTTGGTTAGTTGTTGAGGGTCACTTGGTATCATTTTTGCAGGCCACATGTGCTAGGATGTTTTTTAAATTTTATCGGTCTGAGTGCACTTAGCTTTATCCACATTATTTCAGTTTTTAGTCAACAATGTGCAGGTGCCTGAATGCATTTACCGGTATTGTGTGATCTTTGGTATCTCCAGCAGTAACCTCTACCGACCAAACACATCGATCATCCTAGACAAACTTGTGTTTTCTCCTTATACTGCTTTGCCATGTTGTGTAGCGTCTGGTTTTTATCAGTTGCTCTAGGACTTTAGCATCGTTTTCGATCATTCTCTTCAACTGAGCAAAAGGCACTTTGTGTTCAAGCCTCCTGCTGAGCCCTTCCGAACCTGTCAGTGACCTGATGCCAAACATGTCTTCCACACACTAGCAGGAAATCAAGAACAGAGGCTGCTCAGGTCTAAGTGATCAAAGCGATTATTCATCTGTCAGAACACAGCCTGGAGGGGGAGAGGAGCTGCACCACCTTCTGGCTGTCAGTCTGTGCTGAGGGTGACTGCCCCCCCCCCCCACCCACATCCCCCTTCACTGGGCAGCTCTCCCTTACAGGCTCCCCAAAGTGTAGCAGCAATTTTTTTTACATTTCTGATTGCTATTACTATTACCCATTTTTGTTTCATTCAAAGTATCGAGCTCAGAAGCTTGAAAGGCTGAGATTGCCCTGCCAGGAATCGAACTCGTGATCTGAAATTTCCATTTGTCCTCATACAGGATGTTTGCCACTAAAATGACCTCTGGAAATTATGTAATCCTGTCTTCCATTTAGAATACTATATTCGAAGCATAGTTTTTGTTCGATACAATTATTTGTTACTCTTCTCACTTATACCTCTGACATCTATAATAAGGACCTCTTAGCAAGGCTTGCAACTGTTCCCAGTGGAGTCGTTTCAATGAAATAATAGAGGTAGTAAAGGCGATATCACGTGCCCTTTGCCCTTCCCACTGACATCAAAGTTAGTGGCTTCTCTTGCTTATTAAACCCAGCGGCCGGCCATCGTAAGTTTTTTGTTTTTGTTTTAAACATGTGATCTGTGGTTTAATTTTTAATCGCAGGCAGCACGCTGCTACTTAGCTGGTTAAGGTGTGTCCTCTAACTACCCATGCGCAACACCCCTGATTCTTGGGGGTGCAGGAGCAGGTGGAATAGAGCACGGGACAATAATACTCTTAGGATGTATCCTTACGGCTAGAGCGGTCGACCTTGAAGCTTGGGAACCGGGTTCGAGTCTCGGCAACGACGCTCAACATCCTGTGATTCTGGGCAAATCACTTAATCTCCCCGTGCCTAACAAAAAAACAAAACAAGCATTGGCACAGCCAATAGGTCTCGCCTTTGGGACCTTATAAGTGTTTAGCCATGCAACAGTTGATGTTGTTGCACCAAGGATATTGTGCTGCATAACTAAATACTTATAAGGCCCCAAAAGACAGACCTATTGGCTGGTAGAAGTCCCCATTCATAAATCCGTCAATGGCATCTGTAAGAAGAAAAAATGTTAGGTCCCAGAAGCTTGTATAAACATACCAGCATCAAACAAGCTATGCTCTCTTCCGATCTTGGGCATACCAATACACACCCCAAAGGGCTACAAGCAGCCATACTCATTAAAAACACAATAAATACAATTACACCACTAATTATTCAAATGTATTTGTGTCTTCCATTTTAAGTAAGCGAAGCCTTCATATAAAGACACTCTGAATCACTGCAATGTTCTGGGTAATATTTTTTTTTAAATCAGTGGTTCTAATAGCCTTCTATCCTGATCCTTAATGGCTCTCAAGACTCGAGTGCATCTGTGTCTGACAGCCCTCGGCAGGATCAGCAACATGCATGACTAGCTCTCTATGGCTGCAACCTGCAGTGGCTATGAATGAGTAAGTTGTTTTGAATGGGGAAAGCTCTATATATGTAACTGTTAACTACCGGGACAATCTGGTCAAGCAAATCACAGGAAACCAAAGCCAAAAACACACATTTATATTCATCCAGGTCCGGTTAAGGGCTGCTAAATGACAGGCCAGGAAGCCAGCCAGGAGAGGGCACCATCAATGAGAAGAGATTGGGATGGCAGCACAATTAAAGGATGTGGGCCATTGGGGAACGTCACATGAAACACTTGTAATCCCCTTTCTACCTCCCAAAAGTCCAAAAGTGTCAGAAGCACTGCTGTTGGCTTGGTTCTTTTGCATACCACACAGCAGACTGGTCAATGAACAGACATGCAATTCAACACGGAATGATGGGTATGCAATGACTGAAGTAGTACGTTGAGGTGGGTCGTTATTTTACTGTTCAAATAATTTCCTGCTCAAGTGCTGCATTTATTTTTTGTCTCTTGCAGCATAAGCACTACAAGGCTGTCGGGCATTATGATTGCATGTTTATTCGCAGTGAATTCCTTGCTAGACCAAATGAAAATGCAACTGATCACAAAGCTATAAACCTATCCGTACTTAAAGGGTGACTTGTTCCCATACTGTATTCTAAATCTGTATCTCCTTAACCATCTTAAACAAGAGATCCTGGATAGGCAGGCTTGCAGTCTTCCCACACACAGTATACACCTGCCAGGTTTCTCATCACATAAAAAAAAAATTTATTTGACATACCAAAACAATAAATTCTGTCTAGTAACAACTAATCTTCCTTTGTGCCAAGATCAACACCCAGCCAAGTTTAAACGAACGGCATTATCTAAGGCAGTCTGAGGACTTCAGTAATAAAAGCTCTGCTGTGTAAGAGAACTTCCAACAGTTTGTGCACGGCGTCACACTAGAACAATCAATTTATTGGTCTTATGCAATCCCTTCAATTTTCGATCGGCATAAGATGTAAAACGACAATCTGAATCTGGGCACAAGTTCTCAGAAGCAATATTAATTAAATATACCCATAACTATTAAACAAATTCCCACAATACCAACGTGGCAAAATGCAGCAAGATAAAAGTTGTCCCCAGCTGTCCCAAGATACATGTTTTATTCAAAATAGCCATTGCCATAGTCCTGATTTAAGAATAAAATAGGAGCAAAGTGGTGCTCTACTCACACATCTCTAATGTACTAGGTATTATAGTTCACGTACAACCTAATAAAAAAAGAAAACACAGCTGTCATCACACTGAATGAGTAGAACTTAACATCCTTGAAATGCGGCAGCCACTAACTCTAAAGGCGAATGGTGAGAAAAAAAAACTCCTCAATGGACTAGTTCTGATCTATTTGCGAGGCTACAACCATGCAGTGAAAAGAGCAAAGGCACTATTAAACCAATTGGATCACTGAGGTCCACAACTCAACACGCAAGCTACTTAAAGTCTCCTGAGAAGAGACTAAAACAGAGACTCAGAAGAATATGCAAATAATTATTTAATTGTCTTAAAGACTTATTATTCAATCAACAATAACCCAGCACTGTCCTCTGTTACAGATGTGTTCCGCTCGATTCCAACCCATCATGCTTCACACTAATGAGCCTAAACAAGGTACTAGAAAGAGCCACTAGATTCAAAGAATGTGACCTTCCAGTGAAACTGTGTTTTTAAGAAAATGTTTCACCATAATACTGGAAGATTTCTTCTTCTTGCATGGGAGACTAATCAAACCTCTAATAGCAAGCTATTATCCCTTTTCTTAAGAAGCCATCAAATGACAGCCTAGGATCTGGTGGGAAGTCTGATTCAACTCTTACTAAAACACAATAGATCTGAGAATTGACCAACTCTGGAACAACAGGAATGCAACATATGGAGCGCTTTGTAAAAATTATAAACGAACAGTAGATAAAAACAGCAAGTAGGAATGTGGATTTATTTCTGCAGGAGCCTTAATACATTTAGAAAGGATATTGGTAAATTATTCAAATGTTATGTTTGTAATGTAGTCCCATTTCTATGTTGGCATCTTAAATAACCACGCAAATAGGCAATTGTAGATATAAAATAAATTAAGCCCGCTTTACAATAAAGTTCAACCTACTGAATACAGTTTCACACAATTGCTAGATATTTGTTAATATCGCTGAGGCGTTTTCAATTATACGGTTAAACAAAATGACTTCAATCTGTTTAAAATTTTAATTGCATCATATCCTCAGTGAGAGGCTTCCGGCTTCACAGTTAATATTTTACATCTCCAAGTCATAAAACCCAAAATAACTAAGAATAACAGGAATATAATCATCTCAAAAGAGATAATTAAGCACTTCAGCCGCAAATTATATTTTTGTAATCTCGCACTGATTTGGAACCCATGGGAAAGGAATGCCCAATAAAGAACAAAGAAACAAGGTAACTACCAACTAAAAAGAACGGTGCAAACGGATGAAGGCACTCACTGGAAACAGAAACAAATATACACCACTGGGGATGTCACTCTAAAGACCAACTAGATTTCTGTCTACGATCGAATTTATGCAACTCGATAGAAGGTTCCCTGCCCTCGTTAGCGCTACAACGCTATAAAAATGACAAAATATTCACAATACAAATATAACCTAACAGATGCCTCACAAATGCATTTTTGCCTAAAATAAGTGACTTCATAAAATGACAAATCTGAAAAAAGCCGATTCATCACGTCACCCAAAATGTGCACTGTTACCAAACGTGGTGTTCTGAATAACCGTGTCACCTTTGTTCCCTACAAAGGCAAATACACTGGGCATTAGGTTAGATTCCAACAGCTGACATACAATAGTAGACACACAGACCCCCAATTTATTTAACAATGCTACAAATGGAAAAAAACACGTTTTAAAACAATTGCCAGAAACAAGCTACAACGTAAATATTTCTGAAAAGGTAATGCCGGGGGGGGGGATGGGGGCTGGCAGCAACGGAGCACCAGCAGTTTGCACTTTCCTTAAGAAGTGCACCACACACTGACTCCACTAGCTTATATTGTAATGAAACCTATTGTGCATTGCTGTTTTGCCATAACATAAGGTCTACAAAACAAACAAGCACGCGCAAAAAGATTTTTTTTTAAAAGCACGCTACGGCCTGCTGCAGTATAGAGAGGCGGGGTGGGGGGAGTGGAGGCCAGCAGAGTGACGCGATCTGTGGTGGGGGAGGGGGAGGGAATTGAAGCGCAAGCAAGCAAGGCGGAGAGAGGCACGCAAGGCTTAATGAGCCTTGACAGAAACCCACATGGTGGCTGCGCGCGTGTGAATGCAAGCTTGAGGCCAGCAAAAGCCTCTGGTAGCACTTTCAAAAGCCACTCACTAAATTTCTCGCAGAGCAGCGCATGCGCTGGCTCAGCGAGACCTAAAAATGAATGTGTCCTTCTGTAACGAAACTGGTGCTCATGTAAAGCGCTCTGATACCCAATGTCTCGGGTCTAGTTCGCGTTATATAAAACTCTTAAAAAAAAAAAAAAAACTCACTCCTGAGTGCATTAAACCCAATAATTGGAAGGTGCAAGACAATGCATTTTTCCGTTTGCCAACCTCTGGTTACTCCACAGGCGGACTAACCTTCTGCACCAGCAATTCTCTTTTCTCATTTGTAGACTTAAGTGTATGTTTGAAAGGGCCAGGGGTCCAAGTAAGCAGAGCTTCCTAAATTTGTCTTCATCACCTTCTCTCTTCCCACCTCGGCGATAAGATGCCAGCCTTTTTCCAGACTCAGAGTCCTGCATTCTGCAGTCATAGGTGAGGAGCTAACAGGGCTTTGACTATTCTCAATCTAGCTTCAGACCCTTGTTTATTTATTTATTTTATTTAATGCATTTTTATATAGCGTGGACTTTACCCAAAGGTGTCAGAGCGCTTTACAATAGAACCAAGTACGTTACATAAGGAGATTTACATACTTACACGTTACAGATACAATCGGGAAAGTTGAAAAAGTAAAATAAAATAACAGGTGGCAATCACAAAAAAGAAAACACAAACATTAGGTTAGTACAGGTATAGAATACATATTTACAACAGTCAGATTCTTGAAAAAAAAAACGGTAGCTTCTTCTTTAATTAACTAGCCCCTGTCTTGAGTGTCTACCTTCAAGCAGCAAGATGGCATGTGCTTATCTTTCACCTCCTAAATAGATTTTATGTAATTCTCATCTATCGAATGCCGTAAATGTTTACTTTGGTGAGGCATGGCCCGTACCACCACTCTAGCAATGCACTCTTGTATTGAGGTTGGTTTTTTCCACCACTGAGGGTTCACCATGCTTACCCTTGCAAAGTTCCTGAGATGGTAAGAACCCTTGGAAAGGGCGACTCAAACCTAGGCAGTGTGTGTGTGGCTGTGACCATTACAACTATTGAGGAAAAATGGCGTCTGTCACTTCCTTGTGTCTGAGATCCACCTTCTGGCAGGTACAAAATGGTATCCATTGTTGACATGTGAATGACAAGGCATTTGCGGTCCTGCCAAGGTGCTCGAATTTTATTTCTCATCGCCCATAGGTTGGTGATTAGCGGTATGTTACATTTATATTGCACACATGACATTTTGTACAGTTCACAATTGTTAATGCCCGCATTTCCGTCACCTACACAGAAGCCTTGTTTTTTTACGATTGCTTTTTGGCACTGAAACTGGATGTCTTTTTCTCACGAGTACTGTGATACCCTGTTGTAGCAGTAACTCATGAGAGATATGAGATGAGAAAATCCCTAGCACAGTTTTCCTTCCAAGGGAAAGTTATGTCAACATAGGCTCTTGTATAAAAGCAATGCAAAAGTCCAAAGTTTCAAAGAGATGTCCACATTTTCCAAACTTTGCATTTTTTGGTGTTTTTGTTTTAAAAAAATATGTGATTTGAGAGGGAAAAACGTTGTGACTTTTCAGACTCCTATTGATTAACACTTCCTTCTGGCATCCATGTTGCCAGCATCTGCTCTCGTTCACCAGCTTCACTACTTTTAATTGTCAAATGAGGTAATTCCCACAACTTTGCTCCCTCCTTTTAGCCAAAAAGACAGGGGGGCATATTAACAAGGGGATATTGCCATCAGAACGTCACTTTTAGTGATGTTCTGGTGGCGATATCTCCTCCTCCTTATTTACAAGGCGGCGTTAAGCCACTTAACACTGCCTTGTAAATAACGCCCCTTTTCATGCTTCACTTAGCATGAAAGGGACATGCAATGGCTGTTGCAGTGGGCGTTCCGCCGCAACACCGATTGCTTTTTGACGCTGCCCCATATTGACAAGGCTGAGGTATAGCCAAAAACTAAGACCAGGTCAAACCTGGTCTTAGGATGGCGATACGAGGAGAAATTATTAATTTCTCCTCATATTTTGCTCTTTCTATGTGTGCTGCAGAACACATAGAAACAGCAAATCGCCTTTACAGATTGTTTATGTGCAGGAAGGTGTCCCTTCCTGCACATAAGGGAGAGGTGTGGCGCCGCGGCCAGGGCGACTGACGCTGGACGCTGGGGATCACGGTTCGATCCCTGGCTCCGGCAGCAGGGGTCTGCCCAGCACCATGCGACTCTGGGCAATAGCTCGCTTAATCTTCCCAACGGCCCCCAGCGCCGAGATACCCCTTCGGGGGTGATTCGTGCGCTATACAAGTACTGGATTTACATAAACAATCGCCGCTGCAGCGCTGGCACAAGTGTGACTGCCCTGGAGCTAGGCAGCTTTTTTTAGCGCCAGTGCTAGGGGAAACGCAGGGGTGCGCCGTATTTTTGTAAATAAGATGCATTGCTGCATTTAAAAAATGTCATAGCGTGGCGTTACCAATTTTGGACTAACACCGCGCTCCGACATTTTATTGTGAATATTCCCCAGGGTTTGGCAGATGCTGCTATTAGACCCCTGCCCCTCTTGAGGGCCAATACCTTCAGAATCCAAATGTATTTCCTTGGCACAAGGGGGCAGAGTCGAGCTTGCTACACCAAGCTTGGCCCTTCTTAGCCTCAGCACTCTGTGATCCTCCCATGCTGAGATGTAATCTCTCTGTAGGGATTCTGGGAATCTTCTCAGATGATAAGTAGATGTGGTTTAGTGGTTGAGTCATCCACAGTGTAACCACCAGAACTTGCTTCACATCCCAAATTCACCTAATTACAACATCCGTGAAAAATGACTGTATCACCTTGCGCTTTAGTTCTCTTAATTTCTGACAAGGCTAGCACTTAAACACAGATTAACTCCAGTATAAACTCTGTATATAAAATAAAATATTTACATTAAACATTTGCCTAGCTCATCTGAGAGGGGTAATGGGGTTTAAAGCTACTGATTTCCAAACAGAACCCATATAGATCTTTCATGTGGAGGTGATGGAGATTGGGGAGACGCCATTTTATTGTGGAGTTCATTACCCAGAGAGAAGAGGAGTATCTAACGGCCTCTACCTCCGTCCTCAGGGGGGTTTGGTGTCACGTGCTCTCTTTCCATGTGAGCGCATGACATAAATTCATGTGGATTTCTTAGGTTCTAAGAAAGATCCACATATGACCATTGAATATATGCCATCAACCTCTTCTCTGTTAATAGTTGTGGTAGAGCGGTTACTGCCGTGTTCAGAGCCTGCTATGCCAAGGGTGATTCAATAGATTTATAGGATCTGGAATATGGGGTGTGTCCAATTTAGCTTTATTGGCAAAAATAAAAATAAAAAATTGGGGGGGATGGCTCACAATTTTCACTTTACTAACTTAGCATGGGCATAATACATTGTTTCATTTGCCTGTTTCTATCCAATTAAATTTTGACTCAGAACTTGGGCTCACCCTGCTTTGCCTGATTACAGATTGAGCCTATTGGAGATGACAGCTGAACCTGTAGGGATGGGTCTTCCTTTGTTCAGTTATATGAGAGATACTCTGATTTCACTGGGATTTGACCTCCTTCAGCCAAATCCCTTATTAGCAATTTTTTTTATATCGAGCAAATGAAATGTGAATATATTTCTCCTTTTAGCTTGATTAAATTGATGAGCGGTAAGGTGGGCCCTCTACTTGTAATGTGTGCTATCCTTAAGACGCATGGGGTTTTGAAATGTATTTATATCTCAGTTAGGGGTTCTATGAGAAGTTTCTCTTTTTTTATGTTTTGGCTTGGGATTTTACCTGTAGCCCCTTTTACAACAACCAGTTGCCTTGAGCCTCCATTCCGTTATGCCCATCATCCATTATGGGACAGCGTTGTAGTCCATCATCCATCATGGGACAGCGTTGTAAAAACATAAATATATTTTTAGTGTTCAGTCTGTACTATTCCTCTACTAGATGTACTTGGCTATAGCCAGTATTTTGAGCAAGAAACATTTGATAAGAAATGTTAAACATAAAAGCACTACTGTACATGACATTAGAGTCTTATTGGGTGAATTACATAACCCAGGGTGGGTTATAGAGAATATGTTCAAGGAAGCAGGTTTGTGTAACAGAGACAGCATGTAACTAACATAGACAGAGTGTACAATTAATGTTGTGTAAAATTTACATATTTACACAATGAGTTCTAGACTGAGATTAGTTGTTTTTCTTTTGCTAATGCATCAGGTGATCTTTCAGAGCATTTTTAAACCCACTGAGTGAAGCGCCAGCTCTAATATTAGGTGGCAGGGAGTTGCAGTGGAAGTGTTGGGGATTGTACAAGGGAGCAATCTAGCTTTAAGATGTGTTGACCGTGTGAGTCCTGGTGGGAACACAAATGGTCCCCACTTATACATCCAGCCAAGTTAAGGAGTTGCAGACACTCACCGCACGGTAACATGGGATAGAGGAAAGGGCAAGTGAATTTCGCTAGAGGTTCCCGGCATAGGTGAATGACTTTGGGTCTGGGAGGGCAGAGACTAAGGGCTCACATGCTAACACCTAGTTTTATGGTTTCACTTTGTCAGGTCACTTCCAGGTCATTGTGGGTAATGACAGTATAAAGAGTGCAGTTTCCCTTTGGTCAGTGCCTGGCAACTTCCAGTGTTTGCATTGTCTTTTTGCTCGTCGCTATAGTTTTCAGGTGGTCATGGCGCTTCCCTATCTTTATTTCCTCTTATGTGGGTCCCCACAGGTTCCCTACCCCCCCCCTCTGTGCTGACTGTGCTTTACTCCAGACTCTCCTCTTCTCCTCCTCCTCAAAGCAAATAACCATGAGGTGGTGGGTGAATTATCCCTTTCAGCTTAACTAACTTTCTACTGTGAATACTTGTAGTTCCTCTCTCTCTATGTAGATGTGCGGTCAGTGCCTTGGAGAGATACCTCTTTCAAGTCCACTGGGCTCTGCAGTGTTCCACTTTCAATCCAGACCTATGTCTATCTTTCTCCATTATGCCCTTCCCTGGAGTTCTGGGCTGATACTGTAGTTTCATGGTTGTTTCGGAGTTTAGAGGGAGGTAGGTATTAGTTTTGGATTCAGTGGCACAACACCATTTCCCAGATATGAGGTGGCTGAGGGAAAGGAAGGCTCAGAAACGAGAAAATGTGAAAGGGGGGGGGGGGGGGTAGGTGTAGCCAGAAGATCAGGTTGACGGGGCCAAGGTTTTTTGATGTGTTCCCATAAGTTAGAATGTCAGCAAGGTAGTTTGGAGAAGTTTTGTTCACTTTTTTTAATATGTCCGGAATAAACAAGGGGTTCTGAAAACTGGAATCGCCCGATTAAGACAACATAAGAGATTTGTGAGATACGTCCCATTAAGACTGTGGTGGGCTTGCCCATGAAGGCTGGGGCACCAAGACTACTAAGGTGGAAAAGGTCAAGGGGTGGGGCTTCGGAATCAATGTAGGCAGAGGTATTATTTAAACGTGAATTGTCATCAGGAAGGTACCTGGGAACTTTCTACGTTGCATTGGTTTCTTTGCTTGCCGTAGACGTTCAACCACCATTGTTACCTCACCTTTGTTGTTTGGTTCTCTTATTCTGTGTCCTAGCTTCCTTGACTTTTTTCCAGTCCTTAACTTGAATACAAATTATGTTTTGGCTTGCTGTCTCACTTGTTCTAACCTCCTACTACACCCGGTTTGCTATTGACCTGGATTTTGTCAACCTTTGTAACGGCTTCCTCAGACTCTGGTTTAGGTTCACAGTGGCCTGCCACTCTGAAGCTAGTAAGCGCGACATCTCGTACTGTCAGAGTTCATTGCATTTACTGATCTCTGCGAAAGGTACTACATTTCCTTGTGTTCTTTCTATATCTAGTGTATGCCTAACCTGCCTGAGAACACCAGTCTGTGAGAACTTTGTGATGAGTTTTCTGAAGTCCAAGATATACACACCTAGCGGGATCACAAAACAGTGGCTGTCTCTTCCCTTTCTCGCTCCCATTCCCACTTCTCTCCAGTACTTAGTTCTGCTCTTAGTGTTTCACTTCCTACTACCAGAACCACGGTCTGGTGAGCAGATCAGATTAAAATCAGACTCTGCTGTACAATATGCGCGATTCTTGACTAAATACAGGTGTGAGAGGTTTGTGCTAGGGAGGTCGAATAGAATCCATTCCTATTTTTGTTCAGTTGGGAACAATAGGGTTGAATGAGCCCCCATAAGAAGGCTGTTGCAGAAGTCCAGTCTTCTTACCACAACCAAACTGATTAATGCTTTGGCAGTATGGAATGAGAGTGATGCACATTTTTTGTGTATGTTAGAACTTGATAGCAAGAAGCAGAGGCAGTGACATTTATAAATGAGCCAATCAGCACTGAGGGACCAAAAAGGACTTTGGGATTTCTATCAGAAAAGTAAAAAGTCAACTTGTCCTGAGGGGCAAGCATGGAATATGGTGGGCAGCTGGGTGAGGTTAAGACAGTGAAGTGAAATACTTCAGTTTAGGCAGGGTAACTCATAATGACTTGTAGGAACGGCCTGTTTTAATCAGTCAGTCTCTGGTATTATTTGGATATTTATTTTGATGATAGTATGCAAGCAGTCACATGTTATTCTGTGCATACCTTTGCATCACCTTTTGGATTCTGGTGTAAACGTGGCCTTGGGTTTGGCTGCAACCCAAGGGGACACACATTTATGTTAAGTGTCAAGGCGAATCTTGGTAGTGGAGTCAAGCAGTGAGGCTGTGCCTAAGAACTGAGGGACAGCAAAGATGTTCCACTTACCTATAGAATTTGTAACAAAAACAAACTTGAAGACAGCCACAGAAACTCATGAAAAGCCCTCCCACCTGACTCTCACCTCCATGATTCCTCCGACCTAACTGTGAAAAAGGACCCTGGGGTTGTGGTAGGTGGTGTTGGCATCTTCTGGATGGAGCTTGAGAGAGTCTATGTAGTCACATGACTCTATTCCAAATAAATGTTTGCACTAACATAATATAATGATTTTCATCTCTGTTTACAGTGGCCTCTCTGATAGGGGGTAAAGTTTCAAGCTGTTGACCATGCTTGCGGACTTCTCGTCAGCTTAACATTGCATATTTTCTGTGGTGAGGGTGCTGGTTGTGCAGGGGAAAGGCTTGTTCAAGCGGTTCATAAGTTGGTTGCTTTTACATCACGTTTCAGTACTTTGACTTAAAAGACCATGAAATCAGCAATGTATTGACCGCCCCATACAACAGAGAATCCTTACGGGCCCCTCTACCCTTCAATCTCTACTTTTTCTTTGTCTCAAACCTCCAAGTGTTGAGGTCTTCTTAAACAGCTGTTGGTAATTTTCTATTTACTATGTGGTTTGGTGGTCTTGGTTATGTGTAGGCTGTCTATTATGAGTGTAAGGAGGATAAATGAGCTGATTGGGTGAGCCTGATGTCCATCGACTGACATCCGATTCACTGTGTGTGATTTTGATGAGCGAGTTCCACTTGCATGCAAGTTTGTGCTAAGAGGAATAGCCTGGCAACTGTCATGGAAGATTATAATTAAAATCATTTAGATTCTGAAGCTGACTTCTTCAGTAAGAAAACTGACAATTTCTACAAATTTGATTGCAAGAATTCAAGCGGGGAAGACAAGTTTCAAGGCAGAGAAAACATCCACCTCTTCGCTTTGGCATCAGTAAAGGGAAAAAACAAGTTTAATATTAAATGAAGAAATAATGCTTTGTAATGCACTCAGTGAGCCATACACTATACTGTAAAGTCTGAAAAGTTCAATAATTAAAAGAATAAAACTTTATTGTATGTTTTTACGTCAGAGCAGTGAATAATTTAAATGTAGTGTTTAAAGGAGAAGCTTCCTAAGGAAGTCATACACAAATACACTATTTTATTCTGAATAAGAATGAGTTTGAGCTCCAACCCTCAGTTGATGCCAGATACCGCCTTTGGCTTGCATATCCAGGGCTTTAAGTGGGATGAAAAAACTGGGGGGTCTCTCAAAGGGGCGTGGCCAATGTAATTACAGGCGTGGCTTAAAATCACGTAAGCTAAAAATCTGTGCTTTGCATAGTGTGCCGCCCGACTTGTATTTTGCTGTTTCTGTAATTGCATCCAGATATATGATACAACAAGTAACATCATACCTACAACAAGTCAGGACTATTGGCTTTGTCAATGGTTGTTAGTTGCATAAGATAAATGAGCAGCAACTATGGCTTGTATATAATATTGAAAAAGCTTCCACTTAAAGCCCTGGTGACACCACGACAATGTTGCTGCTCCTGCGTTTCAAAAAGAGAAGGGAACCCCAGAGAGAAAATGACTCTCTTTAAAGGATTTCCCTTCCCCTACAACGCTCACCTGGCATGACGTCATGCCGTAACTTCTCCACTAGTGAGCAGTGTGAGGAGGCGCACATCGATGTGCCTGCTGTCACTGCAGTCTGGAAAAAAACGGACCGCCTGTGCCAGGGCACAAAACAGAGCCTGATAGAGACCCGTTTTGAGGCCCTCTTTAAAAAACTGCCGGTGCTCAGCACCTTTGAGACCCGGCCCACTTAAAGTCCTGTGTATATCCTTTTGCATACGGATTATCAATTATTCACTTGCTGTAGGCACACAAGTGACAAGCAAAAACAAATTAAATAGAATTTGGAATATGCTGGGTAGTGGTGCTAATCAGGTAGTTTCTGACTTGTACGCTTATGTTTGTACACAATCTGGAGAGAGAACGAGGCCTTACATCCAGAGCTGCCAACTTTGGAGCTGGTGAACCAGGTTCCAGTCGCGGCGTCTGCTCGACATCCTGTGATTCTGGGCAAATCACTTAATCTCCCTGTGCCTAAAAAATGAGTGTGATTTTGTGTAATGTAATTGATGCTTGTGTAAATCGCTCCAATACCTTCAGATCGAGCTCGCGCTACATACAACTGCAAAAAAAAAATTGGCTTGTTGAGGTGAATAGCTTCCCCTGCCTTCAAACGAGAAACCTCCTCCGATACTTGGTGCACTGCAAGCCTTTTAAATAATATGTACTTTACTAGATTTGTTTTTAGCTTGAGTCGGTTTTTGTTACATTTCTGCCTTATCTTTCGTCGACTGGAATTCAACAACCCGTTTAATGAGGAACGAGAAACAGCAAATATCGGGCTGCACTGTGACACGGTTTAGCAAAACAAGACCAGACATGCGTGCCTCCGTTTCCCCACAATGAAAGGATTATTGTGGGACGTGGTGACGACGCACCGGCGGCATCTGGGCCACGCTGCGTGACTGCGTCAAATGCGGGCTGAGGAACAAACAGGGGCCTATGTCACGTACCGAGAATTAGATCTAAAATTAGGCCCCGGGAAACATGCACAGTGCAAAGAGCGGGCATGAGGTGTGGAGAAGGTCTGGGACAGCACTCCCCTTTGTATCCCTCTGCTAACCTTTCCTACAGAAAGGTCACCCCGCTCCTTCAAACACCTCTGTAGCGCGGTCTGCGCAGTTAATTTGACAGGCATGACCTGGCCCCTGGCAGCAGGCCGCCATCCTGCCTTCTTCATGGAGGTCATGGAGAGATTGCTGGGGTTGGCTGGGGGAAGCAGGGTCCCCTCTTTCATCTGACCTGTCACATGTACCACACCATGCTATCGGCACAGCAGAGGTTAATTGGATCAAGCTGGAGGGCCTGCCACTGCCGATGGTCTGTCTCCGTGACAGCACAGAGGGCCTCGTGCAGTGAAAGAGCCCAGGACGCGGGCTTGAGGGCCAGGCTGGTGTGCAGTAGTCCAGAGCTGGAAACCTCAGGAGGAGTCGAGTGGCAGCTGGGCGCACAGGAGCTGCTCTGTAGGCTGTCTGCGCTCCTGTGATCTGAGGCAGAGCTCACTTTGTAGCTGGGGCTGATACAGAGAACAGAGCCGGTACATCTTTTCTTGACAGGCAGCCCATGGCAAGCCATTAAGCAGGGGGAAGGAGCAGGCTCCTGCAAGATTCTTATCCATACCATGATTTATTGATCAATATGTACCACTGCTTAAATCTGTTACACACTATTGGAGCTGACAGGGCTCCCGTGGGGTCAGGAGGGCAGGCCAGTCCCCTATTCTCTTCCCTGCCATGCACACTGCATCCTCCTCCATGACTGCCACATAGTTTTTATTCTACCATGGATCTAAAATGCGAGTTTAACGCGAAGGCCCAGATTTACTACACACTTGCACCATACACGGCATAAAAAGTTTTGATGATCAACTTTCATGCAGACACTTTTTCACGTCAAATGTTGACATAAGGGCAGCGGAATTTGCACCGCGTAGTGCTTACAGGGGCGTAGCTTGGTCGGTATGATTATTATTTTTTTTGGGGTGGGGGCTTCAGATTTTCCAACAATCTCGCTGGCATATCTTGTTAACATGCTTTATCTGAGAAGCAGGACATGAGGGGTCCTTAAGGGGCAGTGGAAAGGGAGAGCAGTGAGGACTGTTAGTGGTACTTAAAACTAAGGCCCAGATGTACGACCATTTTTTGCTGTCGCAAAAGGGAAATCAACCCGTTTGCGACCGCAAAAAACGGTGGTGGTATGTACAAACGCTATTTTGTGAGTCACTGACTCGCAAAATAGCATTTGCGACTCGCTATTAGAAAGGGGCATGCCAAGGGCGTCCCTTCCTAATAGCGACTCTAACACCAATGTACTATTGTTTTGCAACTGCATTTGCGGTCGCAAAACACTCGCTGTTTACCACCTACTTCAAGTAGGTGGTAAACAACTCGCAAACGGGAAGGGTCCCCAGGGGACCCCTTCCCCTTTGTAAATGGGTGCAAAAATATTTTTTAAGGGCAGGCAGTGGTCCCAGTGACCACTGCCTGCCCTTAATAAATTAAACTGAAAAGTTTCATTTTTCTTTTTTAAATGCATCCCGTTTTCCTTTAAGGAATACGGGCTGCATTAAAAAAAAGAAAACTGCTTTATTGAAAAAGCAATACAAAAGGGGATGATGGACGGAACGTTTGAGCCAATCAAACACTCACCCCCAGTCAACTGATCTGGGTTTAATCCATCATCATTCTTTAGCTCACTCCACCACCCCAGTTCAGACATGGCCATATGCAAATCAGTCTGACCCTGTGCCTCATGGGAACAGTCCAGCCCGAACTGCCAAGCCATGTCTTCCCTGGACCGGAAACAAGCATCCTAGGACCGGTTTCTGGCATTCCAGCCGTCATCAGCCAGGCTTGCTTGAATCCAGTGGCAAAGTGAGCAAGGGACCCACGTCTGGGCATACCCCCGCCAACTTAGGGCGAACAAAGCGATACAAAAGGGGATGATGGACGGAACGTTTGAGCCAATCAAACACTCACCCCCAGGTCAACTGATCTGGGTTTAATCCATCATCATTCTTTAGCTCACTCCACCACCCCAGTTCAGACATGGCCATATGCAAATCAGTCTGACCCTGTGCCTCATGGGAACAGTCCAGCCCGAACTGCCAAGCCATGTCTTCCCTGGACCGGAAACAAGCATCCTAGGACCGGTTTCTGGCATTCCAGCCGTCATCAGCCAGGCTTGCTTGAATCCAGTGGCAAAGTGAGCAAGGGACCCACGTCTGGGCATACCCCCGCCAACTTAGGGCGAACAAAGCGATACAAAAGGGGATGATGGACGGAACGTTTGAGCCAATCAAACACTCACCCCCAGTCAACTGATCTGGGTTTAATCCATCATCATTCTTTAGCTCACTCCACCACCCCAGTTCAGACATGGCCATATGCAAATCAGTCTGACCCTGTGCCTCATGGGAACAGTCCAGCCCGAACTGCCAAGCCATGTCTTCCTGGACCGGAAACAAGCATCCTAGGACCGGTTTCTGGCATTCCAGCCGTCATCAGCCAGGCTTGCTTGAATCCAGTGGCAAAGTGAGCAAGGGACCCACGTCTGGGCATACCCCCGCCAACTTAGGGCGAACAAAGCGATACAAAAGGGGATGATGGACGGAACGTTTGAGCCAATCAAACACTGACCCCCAGTCAACTGATCTGGGTTTAATCCATCATCATTCTTTAGCTCACTCCACCACCCCAGTTCAGACATGGCCATATGCAAATCAGTCTGACCCTGTGCCTCATGGGAACAGTCCAGCCCGAACTGCCAAGCCATGTCTTCCCTGGACCGGAAACAAGCATCCTAGGACCGGTTTCTGGCATTCCAGCCGTCATCAGCCAGGCTTGCTTGAATCCAGTGGCAAAGTGAGCAAGGGACCCACGTCTGGGCATACCCCCGCCAACTTAGGGCGAACAAAGCGATACAAAAGGGGATGATGGACGGAACGTTTGAGCCAATCAAACACTCACCCCCAGTCAACTGATCTGGGTTTAATCCATCATCATTCTTTAGCTCACTCCACCACCCCAGTTCAGACATGGCCATATGCAAATCAGTCTGACCCTGTGCCTCATGGGAACAGTCCAGCCCGAACTGCCAAGCCATGTCTTCCCTGGACCGGAAACAAGCATCCTAGGACCGGTTTCTGGCATTCCAGCCGTCATCAGCCAGGCTTGCTTGAATCCAGTGGCAAAGTGAGCAAGGGACCCACGTCTGGGCATACCCCCGCCAACTTAGGGCGAACAAAGCGATACAAAAGGGGATGATGGACGGAACGTTTGAGCCAATCAAACACTCACCCCCAGTCAACTGATCTGGGTTTAATCCATCATCATTCTTTAGCTCACTCCACCACCCCAGTTCAGACATGGCCATATGCAAATCAGTCTGACCCTGTGCCTCATGGGAACAGTCCAGCCCGAACTGCCAAGCCATGTCTTCCCTGGACCGGAAACAAGCATCCTAGGACCGGTTTCTGGCATTCCAGCCGTCATCAGCCAGGCTTGCTTGAATCCAGTGGCAAAGTGAGCAAGGGACCCACGTCTGGGCATACCCCCGCCAACTTAGGGCGAACAAAGCGATACAAAAGGGGATGATGGACGGAACGTTTGAGCCAATCAAACACTCACCCCCAGTCAACTGATCTGGGTTTAATCCATCATCATTCTTATTGAAAAAGCAGTCACAGACATGGTGGTCTGCTGACCCGAGCAGGCCACCATCCTTGAGTGCTAGCCATTCCCAATGGGGTCGCAAATTGCACTTGCCTCATGAATATTGATGAGGCATGCAATTTGCGACCCCATTGGGAATCGCAAGTGTCTGACACACTGTTGTACATTCAGTTTAGCGAGTCGCAATTCTGCGCAATTTGCGACTCGCTAAACTGAATGGTCGTACATCTGGCCCTAAATATTTTGTAAAATAACCAACATTTTTTAAGAACTTCAAAACAGGGAGGAGAGAGTGTGTTTGTGGGTGTGTGTGTGCATGTAAAACTCCTAGGTGGAATCCGACAAACACCTCACCGTACCCGACTGAAAGCACCCGTACCCAACTATTTACTACAGAATACCTTTATTAGGGGGGTGTAACACCCCAAACACTCCCCCCTCAAGCTAAGCCCCTGAGTACTTAACACCCCATCCTGTCTATTATCCGTGCATAGGGGGTGAATGGGGCAAAAGGTGGGCAAATGCTTATAGGTTTTCATTCAAAGACATACCTTCTAAAATACAGTAACCCAATTTTGTGTGAACTACCGCCAAATGAAACCAGGCGTAAACAGGAGGCAAGTAAAATATTGCAAGATATTTATTCATGTAATTTGCAAAAAATTACTCATTTTATGCCCCTCACCCTTGGATGGTTGCTCTTGTGTGGAAATGTGTGCCTGAGGGTGAACCTAGAGTACAAATCTCATATAAATCCCCAATAAGCTTGTGCTAAAAAATACTTTGTGAGCACAGCTTAGGACTTCATAAATCCTTCATAAATATATACTACCGTGCAATTTTTTACCCTTCATGGAAAGCAGTGCTGCTGATTTTCACGTAGTGCTGCATTGTGTAAATTTGAGTAAATCTTCCATAAAAGCATTAGGTTCCAGGCTACATCTATTCCACTTTCCATTGCAAACATTTTTGCTAGCCACTTCTGTCACTAAAATTGTAAGCATCTACAGTGTGGTGAGGTTTATCTTTCTTGCTTTTGCTTATGGCACCCTGTTCTTTTTTTATAGCGCTTTTTATCGCATATTTGCTGGTTCTAAGTGCTGTAACTCATAGGTATTACCCAATTCTGTCCTCACTTTATCAAGCTTGGAAAGATAAAAAACTTGAGTTGGCCCTGCTGGGATTCAGACAGGCGACTTGATATCAGCAGCGAGCGCTTAATTCGCCTAGGCATCTTGTTAGCTTTGTTTCTTATTATTTGTAGGCTGTTATGAAGGAGGCAGAGTATTCTTGACACAATCATATGACAAGCGAACGTAGGTCTATGGAACAGATGGGCTTCTGTTTACCATGTCTCCAGTTGTCTAAATGTGATGCATGTGACAGGCAGAATGGAGTAAATTACGTAATGTGTGACTGGAACAAAAAGTTAAAGCAATTGAAGTCAATTAAAATATTTAAAGTTCAAGCACCATTTCTCTGAAATAATGCAGGCCTTATTTGAGTTTTCAGAAATCTTGCAGAGTTGATACGTGGATAACAGTTCATTAAAAAAAAATCACTTCATGCTAGGACCTCTCTTGTAAACAACCTTAGTGGCGTGGATGGATTGAGGGAGGTGTATTAGGGTTAGATGCCCTATCCGTAATTGCCCGGCTACCCCTCCCCACCTTGTGCCCCACCACCGAGCAATAAATGCAGCAGGAAAAAATATGCATTGCCATCTCAGATTGACAAAAGAGACATTGCTCCTGTTTGCATTTCACGTTTTACTTACTCTTGCACTCCCTAAACGTTTTTGTTTTTTCCAGTATAGGTTTCTGTAGTTTTTTCCATGCAACACATTACTCATGTATAGTGTGCACTGTGAAAAGAGTCTCCTCTATCTGTGCGAGTTGATATCAGGCCACGATTGAGAGCTGTGGAGTTCAGGCCCAGGGCAGTGTGAATTTCTCACATTGCATGTCGGGGGCACATAAGTGGCTCAGAATAAAATGCTCATCCAGTCCTTGGCCTCTGTGATGAGCGCATAAAGCAATGGTCAGGTGTGCCATTTGTAAATGTGATTCTATGTGAAACTCTGTGAAGGAGGAGCACAGCAGCTGAAATATTGATATGGAGAAAGTTAAAGAAAAGGCTGGGCTTACAGGTGAGTGGCTGAGTGGTGTGTGCAGTGGTGAGGAGAGGGAGATGCAAGGAAGCATGTGCCGGGGAGAGTGGAAAGAGGGTGTTGAAGAGGAAAAGGATAAGGTGTGAGGGATACAGATGGAGGGTTTCAGAAAGATATCAGGAGAAAAAAAGCATAAGTGTATAAGCCATAGACTATAGAAGAAAGCAGTGGCGGCCGGCACAGCTCGCGGGTGGCAGGGCGGGGGGGGGGGGCAGCAGGGGTGTGGGGATGGGGGGGGTTGTAGGTGGCGTAGGGGAACAATATAAAATAAAAAAACATACCGTGCTGCCGGGTCCCGCATCTCCGCTCCTGCTCTCCTCCATCTCAGATGGAAGCACACCCAGGCTCCCCTGACCAATCACAATGCTGCAATGCAGCTTTGTGATTGGTCTGAGCGCCGTGATATGGCGCTCAGCCAGGGGCTGGAGGTGTGGGCATGTTCTCCACGCAGGCTGTAATGTAGCCTGCATGGAGAACAGGGAAAGTGCGCATGACTGTTTTGAGCGGCCCGAGAGGGCCGACCAAACAGTCATTGCGCACTTAAGGAGGGTTCTACCTCTCCTCCCCTGCTCTGCAGCCCCGCCCTGTCACGCAAAGCTGCCGCAGCAGGAGGACAATATAAAATGATAACATTCCATTATTATCATTTTATTTTTTCCTGCTTCAAGGCAGTGGGGCGACGCTCGACGCCCCTTGAAGAAAGTGGTGTGAAGAGGAGAACTGGAGTGATTAAGAAACTCCAAAGACCAGTACCCCTTCCTTAGGCCATATTACTGCTTAAAATATTTTAAATGACCCTGTGTGTGGACCTTAAAAATCCCTTCTAGAGATGCCACTGACTGACCTTGGTTAACTATTACCACCATGTGGCGATGTAGGGATGAAAGCTCTTCAAAGACAGTGATATACTGTCTCAGTTTTATGCCACTTTAGCGCACACTATGTTTTTTCAGCCTAGAGTGGTGATATATTAGACTCTGCACTAGTAAGTGTGTGCACAAGGTGTACCCTTGCACATAATGGAGAGTGACAACTGTCCCTTCACAGAACTGTGGGGGTTATTTACTGATGGTCGCAGGGGTGTTTGCGTGGGGCTGCGTAATTTTCTGCTGCTTCTGTCGGCTTTTATAGTGGTAAAGAAATTGAGGCAATGCTTTGCATCATGCACGCGCTCCACAAAACTTTAATAAATATTGGGGCCTGATGTTGGAGTTCATCATATGTGGGATCACAGGCTTTGTAATATGTCCTTCAGTTTATAAAATCTGTATAGTTAACCATAGTTAAGATCCTATATGACGTGTATTGAATGATTGTGCTTATGTGCAGTATAGATAATATCCCGTGCAAGGGCACTGCATGGTTCAGATGATGGTGGTTCCCAGTGAAATGGAACCAGAACATTCTGAAATAAGTATAGCCTGAGAAAAATGTTCTGTTCTGAATTTCATTTGCAAAAATATCGCCAACGGGAGGATGTGGCGTAACGGCCAGACATGCAGACTTTGGAGCTAGGGAACCAGGTTCGAGCCTCAGCTCAACATCCTGTGATTCTGGGCAAATCACTTAATCTCCCCGTGCCTACCAAAAAATGAATGTGGATTTGTGTAACGTGACTTGTGCTCATGAAAAGCGCTCCAATACCTTCAGGTCGAGTTTGTGCTATATAAAACTGCAAAAAATAATACAAAATCTACACCCAATTGGATATTAGTTTTGTAAACAATATTTTGGACACGATGTTTGTCAGACAAATTTTTTTGTTAACGATTTTCTGACTTGCAACCTTTTCCAGCACGAGGTTTAAGGCAGCAATCTAAGTGTATAAAGCAAAGTATGGAAACAGCGATCCAGAGTACAATGGGCGCGTGGCCATCGAATGTGGGGCGGAGTCAGAGAAGTGGCTAAAAAGAACAAAACATTCTGTAACACGTATTACACACAGTATAAGATAGGTTGCACACATGCTGTTGTAAAATTTTGTTTAAATGTTTACACTGCTTTAAAAAAATGTTTTTAGTACTACGCTGATTGTATTTAGTGCAAACCTTTTTCATAAGTTTCCTTTACAAGCACACATTTCAGATTATATTAATTAAAGTCTATACTGGCCCCCAAGTAGCCTTTAGATTTGCGGATTCACCAATTGCACACATTTACATTTCTTGTAGGTAGCAGGGACCCTGGAGAGAAGGCTTGCTCCTTCTTTAGCTGCCTCTCCCTTCTCTCACTTAATGGTAAACAAGTTGCTTCCTCCTCTCCCCTTTCAACCTGCCGCAATTCAACCGTTCATGAACGGTTGGTTTTTAAATGAATATTATAGGAACTGTGTTCATCAAATCAGTAAAGCTTGGGAATGTCGTTCCCCTGCCCACTTCGTCCTCTGGTTTAAGGCCATTTTGGCTTCCCTGACTCTGGTTTTATAGCGCAAACTCGACCCGAAGGTATCAGAGCGCTTTACATGAGCACCAGTTGTGTTACAGACAGACACGTTCATTTTGTTAGGCACGGGGGAGATTACGTGATTTGCCCAGAATCACAGGCTGTTGAGCGTCCCTGCCCAGACCAGAACCTGGTTCCCCAGCTTCGAGGTCGGCCGCTCTAGCCGTTAGTTGCCCTGGAACAATGAACTGCCTGAACACAGTTTGGCTGCGGAGTTCTTCAGGGTTCTTCCCTGTGCTCAATTTATTAAGCTTTATTTAACCTTTCCTTCCTCGTACCTCATCAGGGTTCATCTGGTCAGTGTTTCTGCTATGTGGACAGTAAGACCTCATTCTGTATCTCAGCCACCATTCTCCTGCTCCCAGCTCCCGCTTCACTTTCATACCTGCCTTGCTGATATCATCACGTAAATGAACACCAACCACTTAAAGCTCAATATGGATAAGACGTATTTGGAACAAGCTCTCTGGTCTGATACCAAGTGACCCACATCGATGGGTGGCCCACCTCGCTTTATATGCATGTTTTGTGCATTTTGCTGCAGCGTTCGATACAGCAAATCGGGGAAGGCGATCAGTGCCCCCATATTGCATTGCATGCCACACCTCTGGGTTTTCCAGCAAGAACTGGATCCCTCAAACCATTAGTCCCAGTGGCTGATGGGAGGTCGCCTGTGTCCGCAGATGCGCAGTGTAACATCTTACACTGATGTAAGGAGAAAATGGTAGTTGACGTTTATTAATGGATCTGAAATACTCAAAATTTAGAGTGAGCTATCAAGCATCAGAGGAATAAAAAGTGAGGGGCTGTGTCAGTTTGACTTAAATATTCTTTCATTGTTAGCGCCAAGATACCCTTGGGTATTCTTGCACTTCAGAAATTAAATTAATTCATTCTAGCCGTGGTGGAACTAGATTTGCTGCAAGTGTGTAACCCAAGCAATTGGGCCACTTGGCCAAGAACACCACTCCTTTTCTTTGAGAAACTGTAGGCACTATTGTGCTGGAGTTTGTCTGGTTACACTTTAAACATTTTCAAAATGCATGGGCCGCTCACTGTAAATTCACCAGCCGCTACCATGGCTCACTTTTCAAGGGGCCTGCTTATTTTGGCCCTGTGGTGGACCTGTTTGGTTAGTTAAAGGATGGTGGGCCAATCAGTTTCCTGTGGGCTTTGCATTCCTTTGTTTGAAGTTCACATCACTCCTTTGGCAAACTTTGAGGTTCTTCCTGCCTCTGCTTCCGGTAGGTGACAGTCTCTCTCACTGGAGTAACAGAAGATTATAGAGCCCTCCTGCAGAAGATGGAGAAGGCACCCTCACACTATAAATCACAGATATTCAGAGAGTTTAAGAGAAGCACAGAGGTTGCCCTGCACTGCATGAGCGTCATTTTGCCCCTGCCTTTGTTGTGGTAATCCCATCCACTATTTTCTCTGTTTGGGCGGAGTTAACCCTGTGGTCTTTGATGCCCTTACATTACGGTGACCAGATTTTGAGAAGCAAAAACCAGGGCAGGCCAGACATAAAAGTAGGACTAAAGCCTTTAGTCTTACTTCTATATCTGGCCTGTACCGTTTTTTGCTTTGCTGTAGGAGGCTGGCTTAGTATATGGTGCACACTTATTTAAGTGAAGCACCTTGCACTAATCCGGACAACCCATATGGGGTTTTTAGTGGTCTTAGACAACCATAGAAAGCCCTCTAAGTGATAGCTGTGGAGAGCAGCCTCCAAGCTCAGTCCAGAAGGAGTGTTAAGCAGCTTGTTTTACCAGAACTAATAACATAGTGTAGGTTAAAAGAAAAAGAACCACACAGTGTAGTTATAAAAATTGTTATATTTATTATACACACTCACTAACACATTGGTATATCTCCTACCCGGAGATATCAACACAATATTTCAAATGTAAAACAGGTAAGTAAGCACAAATACAGAGTGGTCTCCAGGGGGAGACCAAATCATATACTAAAGAAGTGGAATGCGAACTGGAAGACTCAGAACAGCTGGGGACCCAAGGAACCACTCTAGGTAAGTACCCAGGAACAACACAGAGGTTGTGTTCAGAGTGGAAACACAGCCGCGTACTCAATGCAAGTCAATAGGAAAGTCGCAGTTGCAGTTTTTTTAAGAAGAAGGACCCTACCCAGTGGACCCTGAAGAAACCCCGTTGAAGACAGGAGGTTGGAGAGTCACCCCACCCATGGATACCCCAGGAACCAGGATAACTACACCAGGGAAGCTGAGTGTGAAGTGATGTCGGAAACCGCCGTAGACCACAATGGAGGACTTCAGAAAAGATGCCGCTGGCGAAGAAGGTGAAAGAGTCCGGTGGAATCCAAGGATGGACTCTTGAAGAGATGTACCTGCAAGCAGAGCGGACACTCGGAATGACCAGGAGGCACGGAAGACCACTGACCACCGATGATGGAAGATGTAGGAGTGATGACGGTGACCTTGTCGCTGCAGCTGTGAGGACCAAGCGACGCTTTTAGAAGACCAGGAGCCGTTCACAAGCTGTCCAACGTCAGAAGTCAAGAACCAGGGGTCAGTGTCCGGTGGGAGCACCAACAAGCATTGGCAGCAGCAACAGACGTGTTAAACGAAAAAGGTGCAGCGTTGGGACCAGCAAGGTCCAAGGGAGTCACCAAGTGCAGGCGAGTCAGAGCAGGCCCGAGCAAGCAGGGGAGTCCACTGAAGCCAAAGAAGACCCTCAAGAGGATCCACAGGCCGAAGACATAGGAGTTGCAAGAGGACCTCGAGCAGCTCACCAAAGATGCAGGCCCACAGTGCAGAGGATGTGGTGAGGATGAAGATCTTGGAAGGAAGATATTCTGGAGGCTGGAGCTTCTTGTAGCCCGAAGATCACTGGAGAACAGAGTCAACAAGCCTTGGTAACGGCAAGTCAATGCGGTGCACAGGGGTTCTGTTCTAGCAGTTTCGAGGAGGGATACTTGCTGAGAGGACAGGTCAGGCCTCAAGGGAGTTGCAGAACCACTACCTGTGTTGCTGAGCCTTTCGGAGTCCATGGGAAGTCAGAAGCTGCAGACCAGTCAGCTTCGTTGCAGTGCATGCAGATGCAGGCGAGGGACTCTTTCACTCCAAGGGAGATTACTTTGGGTGTCCTTGATGCCCACAGGCCTGGAGAGGAACCTGGTTGGAGCACAGGCACAGATGATGCAGAAGACTGGCAGGACGACAAGACCAGTAGCAGTAGTCTTCCTTGATGCAGTCTTGGTTCCAGGCAAAGTCCAAGGGCCCCAGACAGTTGAAGTGGTTTCGGGTTTGAATCTTGTCCCACGTCGAATCTGAAGAGCCACCCACAGGTAGGCCCTTAAGTACCCTAAGGAAAGGGTTGGGACGATTCAAGGATCCCTCCCAAAGGACGGGCTGGACAGAGCAGAGGATTCTCCCATGTCCTTTGTCCAGATTCGCTCCAGAGCTGGAGCCAATGGCTCCCTGAACTGGCTCAAACTGGAGTATGTAAGGAAGGCACCAAATGTGCCCTGCAAAGCAGTCTGGTGGCGCTGGCAAACGCCCCCACCCCAGCTCAATACACCAAGTCCTGCCTGGGAGGTGGTCACACCTACATGTGGCAGGAAACCTCATGTTCTGCCTTCTCCTGCTCGACTTTGGCTCAGCAGTAGGAGGGCAGAATCGTGTCTGTGGTCGGCAGCAGCACTAGCTTGCTGTTAGACCCTGAAAGGCTGGTACCGGGAATACAGGGGGGCACCCTAGGGGAGCCCCCCAGTACATGGGATCCTACATCCTGGAATCTGTGTTGGGGTAGCATTCCAACATGTTTGATACTAAACATGACCGGTTTCGGTGCAGCCAATATATGGTTAGACATCTCGTAATTGACTTGATGTCCACTATATGTATTAAATGGCCGACCTCACAAAGCCTGGAGAATCGACTCCGGGGTTTGTAGCGGTGCCCTGCTCACACAGGGGCACCCTCGCACTTGTAACCAAGCACCCTGCCCCCGGGACTGAAGAGTCGGCCATAGGGGTGACTTGTAGGTTTTAAGTGTAGTGACCTCAGATATAAGGAAACTTATATCTGTGGTGAGGGGTGCAAGCACCCACTCACACAGGCTGCAATGCAGGCCTGTAGTAACAGTTTAAGTAGTCTCTCATGGGTGGCATAGTACATGCTGCAGCCCATGGGAGACCCCTGTGTACCTATGCCCAGGGTACCTTAGTACCATATACTAGGGACTTACAAGGGTACACCAGTAGCCAATTGGGAAGGTACCAAAGTACTTACCTCTGTCAAATGTAGGGAGAAAAGAAACAGTGACTGGGGTCCTGATTAGCAGGATCCCAATCAGACTAGTCATAAAACAGAGCAATAACAGGCAAAAAGTGGGGGTATCCATGCTAGAAGGTTCCTACATTCCTACAACAGCCTTGTAAATATGTGCACATATATACATACACACACACCCCCAATAGGCTTGTAAATATATATATATATATATATGTGTGTGTGTGTTTGTGTATACACACAAACGCGCTAGGCTTGTATGTATATATATATATATATATATATATATATATATATATATATATATATATATATATATATGCGCTCCTCCACCCAGAGCTCCCCCTGTCTTCCTACCCACCCTGTCCCCCCTCTGCTGGGAGTTTGCAGCCATCCTACTCAGTGGAGTAACATAAGCCCTCGCGGTGCGGGGTGGGGCGAGCTCCAGGGGGCCCCCCTCAGCAAAACTGATAGGTGGGGAGTGGGGCCCCCTCCGTGTACTTTGCAGGGGGGCGGGGAGAGGGGCTCAAGTTTGGTTAAGCCACTGCCCCTCCTGTGCTGCCTGAGAGAAACAGATAAATTACTTCCAGCCTTCAGAGGCGCCTTTAAATGGAGCGTATAACTTTCAATTCTGCTTTGCAGAATGACTTGACATTTGTCCTAAAAACCGAGACATTTACTAAAATTAAAATAAGTGTCGGGAGACCGGGACAGTCCTCTGAAAACCGGGACTGTCCGGGGAAATCCAGGAACGTCTGGTGACCCTACCTTAACATGGGCAGGCCTTTCTGTACTGCAGCGTGACTGGGACTGTCTCCTCAGCTGGGCTAGGAGGAATCATTATTGGCAGCGTCACAAAGCGTTTTCACCTCAGCCCCCAACAAATACTAAATAAAAATGAGGATTAAACTGAAACGTCAGATGGATCTGTTATTTGTAATTCACCTTGAGTGTCTTTACGTCCCAACCCTTCATATAAATTCTTAATATGTAAAGGCGGGGGAGAGAGCCTCCCGGGATGATTGATTTTCTTGGAGGTTATGAAAGGCCAAACTCTGACGGACGTAAACACTAATGGGGGCGGGCAGAGCTTTGTCCTTCTGTTCATGCTTGTGAATCACGAGGGTCCTTATCTCCTGATACGCGCAGCTAAGTGCCGGTCACGGTCTCCTGCAGGCAGGAGGGTCTGTCATTGGCAGCCGCCTCCCCTGGTCTGATAGAGTGACTGCCCAAGGTCCTCTTCCCTGGCTCTGTGTTTTTAGGTGGAGATACTAGAATTCCAGAGTTTTGTTCAAGGGAAAATTCCGACTGCTAACGCGCGCCCTCAAACACCCCCCCCCTAGTGACCTACCTTCCCTCCCCGGCTCTCACCTTCCCCGCGGCCCTGCTCTGTTGCCCTCTCCTAGTTGGGAGCAGAGATGATGGGAACCTCCTCTCACTGAGCCTGGCTGCCACTCTTGCTGGGAGGACTGGCAGCCAAGTGGAGGGAGGTTCTGCTCTTGCAGGCAATTCCCATGTTCTACACTCTGTCGGTGTCAAGGCAATAATGAAGGAACGTGGCCTTGGAGGGGTTCCAACCAGTAACAACCGTAGTCGACATGAGCAGAGCATGTGGTGTAAAGGCCCGAGCTGCCGCCTTTTGAGCTGGGGAACCAGGTTCCAGTCTCGGTGTCGGCTAAACATTCTGTGATTCTGGGTAAATCACTTAATCTCCCCGTGCCCACCAAAAATGAATATGTCCTTGTGTAATGTAACTGGTGCTCATGTATAGCACTCCAAAACTTTTGGGTCGAGTTCTCGCTATATAAAACTGCCGTAAAAAAACTTGGAGTTACTGGCCCATTCAGTCTTTGTGGTAGCCGCCAGTGACAACCAGAAGCTAGTTTAGACTGTGAACATTAACTAAAACTAACTCACAGAAGCCCAATCTGTCACCCGGACTGTGTAGAACTTTTGACTCAAAACTTCTTAGAGGCAGTCAAACTTCATGAGCTATCTTGAACCGCTTCCTGTAAATGTAAATGTATTCACTTTTTAAAAACTTTGAATCAATTTCACATTTTTTACTGAATTAAATAAGTTTTATCATAGGTCAAAGTAAGCACATTTTATCCAAATTGCAAGCTGGGCCAAAGACATAAATATATTTACCGATCTTGAGCTAACAGTGCTTCTGAGTCATAGAAGCTTTTCACCCAGATTGATGTAATGTGCTCCTTTTCCAGGAAGGAACCAGAGTACTTTAGTGCAGCATAAGTATATCGTACAATTAGGAAGAGGCACACATGCCTGCCCCGCCAGCTATCTCGCCCGCCTCATATAATCTTAAATAAAAATACATATATACATGAATTGTGGAGTTTTGGGTCCAGCCCTCTTTATCCATTGGTGTGTAAAACTGGTATTCCTTTTTTTTTTCTGCCCACCACAGCATGGAGCAATAGGACAGCCCACTTCAGCTCTAGGCTCTCTCTCTTGCACTGTGAGTGACTGCATTTTTGCCTGATAGCATCATGTGTACATATGTCTAAAGAAAAGTGTATTTCAGTGCCAGGCCAGGTGGGCCAATACATTAATTTGCCAGTGCTTTTTTTCCATTCTTTTTCCATTTTGTATTTGTCTTGCTAATCACTGTGTGTTTAAACTTGGTCTTCTCATTTCAGTAATTGAAAACCAATAGTAGCTTTTCTTTTTACCAATAAGAATCATATTTTCCTGTGATATGCATTAAAACTAAAAAGGGGTTCTGTACCTGTTATAAGTATACCTACCAGGAAGTATCGATACTGCTCTATTAAAGCTATGTGCAATAATTTTTTTAAATAATTTTTTTATTGCAAGCATATTTTGTGGCATATGCTTGCAAAATCTTTAAAATTAACCATCACACTAGCATGCCAAGACCATACCTAATGGCTTGTTTTTAGCGATCTGTGCTGGATCCCCTGATCTCTCGTGTTTCTCCCCCAAGTGGATCAGCCATGATTGACACAGCATTGCACAAGGCCCCGCTTCCACCCCTTTTAGCCTAATTACCATTTGTTGCATTCAGGAGATCTTCCTCAAGGTTACTGGCTCTTTTCTACCACTTACAGCACAGCTCATATTGGCTTTAATGAAATGGGACTTAATGATCCATTATTTGAAAGCTGCCTCTCATTGGTTTCTTTGGGTGATAGCCTCCTGCACTTATGCTTTGTATTCCTAAACTTAGCCAATCCGAAGCCGATCTGTCTTGACAAACAGGTTTTCAAACTTGAGTGTTGGGGTGTTTTCTGTGTCCTGCAGTGTTGCTGTGAGAGGTCTTTTGCCTCATATTTACCTCATGTTCATGCTTACGCCTTCAGGGCCAGCACTCATGTTTTGATTCTTCCCGCCCACCCTCTCCTTGTCCGTCTAGCTTCACCCAGCCCACCCTCCCCTTGCCCGTCTAGCTTCACCCAGCCCACCCTCCCCTTGCCCGTCTTCCTTCTGACCGCTCACCCTCCCCATGTCCGTCTAGCTTCTTCCCGCCCACCCTCTCCTTGTCCGTCTAGCTTCACCCAGCCCACCCTCCCCTTGCCCGTCTAGCTTCTTCACGCCCACCCTCCCCTTGTCCGTCTTCCTTCTGACCGCTCACCCTCCCCATGTCCGTCTAGCTTCTGACCGCCCACCATCCCCTTGTCCGCCTAGCTTATGAACACCCACCCTCCCCTTGTCCTTCTTGCTTCTGACCTCCCACCCTCCCCTTGTCCGTCTTGCTTCTGTCCGCCCACCCTCCCCTTGTCCGTCTTCCTTCTGACCGCCAACCCTCCCCTTGTCCGTCTTGCTTCTGTATTGTCTGTCTTGCTTCTGCCCGCCCACTCCTCTTTCTGTCTTGCTTCTGAACGCCCACCCTTCCCTTGTCTGTCTTGCTTCTGACTTGTCCGTCTTGCTTCTGACCGCCCACCCACCCCTTGTCTGTCTTGCTTCTGCCCACCCACCCACCCCTTGTCTGTCTTGCTTCTGCCCACCCACCCCTTGTCTGTCTTGCTTCTGCCCACCCACCCCTTGTCTGTCTTGCTTCTGCCCACCCACCCCTTGTCCGTCTTGCTTCTGCCCGCCCACCCACCCCTTGTCCGTCTTGCTTCTGCTCGCCCACCCACCCCTTGTTCGTCTTGCTTCTGAATGCCCACCCACCCCTTGTCCGTCTTGCTTCTATACCCCCACCCACCCCTTGTCCGTCTTGCTTCTGGTCGCCCACCCACCCCTTGTCCGTCTTCCTTCGGCCCGCCCACCCTCCCCTTGTCCGTCTTGTTTCTGATCGCCCACCCTTCCCTTGTCTGTCTTGCTTCTGCCCGCCCACCCTCCCCTTGTTCGTCTTGCTTCTGCCCTCTCACCCTCCCCTTGTCCGTCTTGCTTCTGCCCTCTCACCCTCCCCTTGTCCATCTTGCTTCTGCCCTCCCACCCTCCCCTTGTCCGTCTTGCTTCTGCCCTTCCACCCTCCCCTTGTCCGTCTTGCTTCTGCCCTCCCACCCTCCCCTTGTCCGTCTTGCTTCGGCCCGCCCATCCTCCCCTTGTCTGTCTTGCTTCTGATCGCCCACCCTTCCCTTGTCTGTCTTGCTTCTGCCCGCCCACCCTCCCCTTGTTCGTCTTGCTTCTGCCCTCTCACCCTCCCCTTGTCCGTCTTGCTTCTGCCGTCCCACCCTCCCCTTGTCTGTCTTGCTTCTGCCCTCCCACCCTCCCCTTGTCTGTCTTGCTTCTGCCCTCCCACCCTCCCCTTGTCTGTTTTGCTTTTAACTGCCCACCAGCCCCTTGTCCGTGTTGCTTCTGCCCGCCCACCCGCTTCTTGTCCATCTTGCTTCTGTCCGCCCACCCGCCCCTTGCCCGTCTTGCTTCTTATTGTCCGTCTAGATTCTGCCCGCCCGCCCACCCCTTGTCCGTCTTGCTTCTTCCAACCCACCTTCCCCTTCTCCGTGTTGCTTCTTCCCGCCCACCCTCCCCTTGTCAGTGTTACTTCTTCCCGCCCACCCTCCCCTTGTCCGTGTTGCTTCTTCCCGCCCACCCTCCCTTGTCCGTGTTGCTTCTTCCCGCCCACCCTCCCTTGTCCGTGTTGCTTCTTCCCGCCCACCCTCCCCTTGTCCGTTTTGCTTCTTCCCGCCCACCCTCCCTTGTCCGTTTTGCTTCTTCCCGCCCACCCGCCCCTTGTCCGTTTTGCTTCTTCCCGCCCACCCTCCCCTTGTCCGTTTTGCTTCTTCCAGCCAACCCTCCCCTTGTCCGTCTAGCTTCTTTCCGACCCCCCTCCCCTTGTCCGTCCAGCTTCTTTCGGCCCACCCTCCCCTTGTCCGTCTAGCTTCTTCCCGCCCACCCTCCCCTTGTCTGTCTAGCTTCTTCCCGCCCACCCTCCTCATGTCCGCCCAGCTTCTTTTGTCCGTCTAACTTCTTACTTGTCCGTCTAGCTTCTTCCCGCCCACCGTCCCCTTGTCCGTCTAGCTTCATCCAGCCCACCTTCCCCATGTCCGTCTAGCTTCTTCCCGCCCATCCTCCCATTGTCCGTCTAGCTTCACCCAGCCCACCCTCCCCTTGCCCGTCTAGCTTCTTCACGCCCACCCTCCCCTTGTCCGTCTTCCTTCTGACCGCTCACCCTCCCCATGTCCGTCTAGCTTCTGAACGCCCACCCTCCCCTTGTGCGTCTAGCTTCTGAACGCCCACCCTCCTCTTGTCTGTCTAGCTTCATCCAGCCCACCCTCCTCTTGTCTGTCTAGCTTCATCCAGCCCACCCTCCCCTTGTCCGTCTAGCTTCTTCCTGCCCACCCTCTCCTTGTCCGTCTAGCTTCATCCCGCACACCCTCCCCTTGTCCGTCTAGCTTCATCCAGCCAAACCCTCCCCTTGTCCGTCTTGCTTATGACTTGCCCACCCGCCCCTTGTCCGTCTTGCTTCTGACCGCCCACCATCCCCTTGTCCGCCTAGCTTATGAACACCCACCCTCCCCTTGTCCTTCTTGCTTCTGACCTCCCACCCTCCCCTTGTCCGTCTTGCTTCTGTCCGCCCACCCTCCCCTTGTCCGTCTTGCTTCTGACCGCCAACCCTCCCCTTGTCCGTCTTGCTTCTGTATTGTCTGTCTTGCTTCTGCCCACCCACTCCTCTTTCTGTCTTGCTTCTGAACGCCCGCCCTTCCCTTGTCCGTCTTGCTTCTGACTTGTCCGTCTTGCTTCTGACCGCCCACCCACCCCTTGTCTGTCTTGCTTCTGCCCGCCCACCCACCCCTTGTCTGTCTTGCTTCTGCCCACCCACCCCTTGTCCGCCTTGCTTCTGCCCGCCCACCCACCCCTTGTCCGTCTTGCTTCTGCCCGCCCACCCACCCCTTGTCCGTCTTGCTTCTGTCCGCCCACCCACCCCTTGTCCGTCTTGCTTCTGCTCGCCCACCCACCCCTTGTCCGTCTTGCTTCTGAATGCCCACCCACCCCTTGTCCGTCTTGCTTCTGTCCGCCCACCCGCCCCTTGCCCGTCTTGCTTCTTATTGTCCGTCTAGACTCTGCCCACCCGCCCACTCCTTGTCCGTCTTGCTTCTTCCCACCCACCTTCCCCTTCTCCGTGTTGCTTCTTCCCGCCCACCCTCCCCTTGTCAGTGTTACTTCTTCCCGCCCACCCTCCCCTTGTCCGTGTTGCTTCTTCCCGCCCACCCTCCCTTGTCCGTGTTGCTTCTTCCCGCCCACCCTCCCTTGTCCGTGTTGCTTCTTCCTGCCCACCCTCCCCTTGTCCGTTTTGCTTCTTCCCGGCCACCCTCCCCTTGTCCGTTTTGCTTCTTCCCGCCCACCCTCCCCTTGTCCGTTTTGCTTCGTCCCGCCCACCCTCCCCTTGTCCGTTTTGCTTCTTCCCGCCCACCCTCCCCTTGTCCGTTTTGCTTCTTCCAGCCAACCCTCCCCTTGTCCGTCTAGCTTCTTTCCGCCCCCCCTCCCCTTGTCCGTCCAGCTTCTTTCGGCCCACCCTCCCCTTGTCCGTCTAGCTTCTTCCCGCCCTCCCTCCCCTTGTCTGTCTAGCTTCTTCCCGCCCACCCTCCCCATGTCCGTCTAGCTTCTTTTGTCCGTCTAGCTTCTTACTTGTCCGTCTAGCTTCTTCCGCCCACCGTCCCCTTGTCCGTCTAGCTTCATCCAGCCCACCCTCCCCATGTCCGTCTAGCTTCTTCCCGCCCACCCTCTCCTTGTCCGTCTAGCTTCATCCTGCCCTCCCTCCCCTTGTCCGTCTAGCTTCTTCAAGCCCACCCTCCTCTTGTCTGTCTTGCTTCTGACTGCCCACCCTCCCCTTGTCCGTCTAGCTTCTGAACGCCTACCCTCCCTTGTCCGTCTTGCTTCTGACCACCCACCCTCCCCTTGTCCGTCTTGCTTCTGTACCCCCAAACCCTCCCCTTGTCCGTCCTGCTTATGCCCACCCACCCTCCCCTTGTCCGTCTTGCTTATGCCCACCCACCCTCCCCTTGTCCGTCTTGCTTATGCCCACCCACCCTCCCCTTGTCCGTCTTGCTTATGCCCGCCACCCTCCCCTTGTCCGTCTTGCTTATGCCCGCCCACCCTCCCCTTGTCCGTCTTGCTTATGCCCGCCCACCCTCCCCTTGTCCGTCTTGCTTATGACCGCCCACCCTCCCCTTGTCCGTCTTGCTTATGAACGCCCACCCTCCCCTTGTCCGTCTTGCTTCTGTACCCCCAAACCCTCCCCTTGTCCGTCTCGCTTCTGCCTGGCCATTCTCCCCTTGTTCGTCTTGCTTATGCCCGCCCACCCTCTCCTTGTCCATCTTGCTTATGACCCGCCCACCCTCCCCTTGTCTGTCTTGCTTATGCCCCGCCCACCCTCCCCTTGTCTGTCTTGCTTATGCCCCGCCCACCCTCCCCTTGTCTGTCTTGCTTATGCCCCGCCCACCCTCCCCTTGTCTGTCTTGCTTATGCCCCGCCCACCCTCCCCTTGTCTGTCTTGCTTATGCCCCGCCCACCCTCCCCTTGTCTGTCTTGCTTATGCCCCGCCCACCCTCCCCTTGTCTGTCTTGCTTATGCCCCGCCCACCCTCCCCTTGTCTGTCTTGCTTATGCCCGCCCACCCTCCCCTTGTCCGTCTTGCTTATGCCCGCCCACCCTCCCCTTGTCCGTCTTGCTTATGCCCGCCCACCCTCCCCTTGTCCGTCTTGCTTATGCCCGCCCACCCTCCCCTTGTCCGTCTTGCTTATGCCCGCCCACCCTCCCCTTGTCTGTCTAGCTTCAGACAGCCCACCCTCCCCTTGCCCGTCTAGCTTCTTCACGCCCACCCTCCCCTTGTCCGTCTTCCTTCTGACCGCTCACCCTCCCTTGTCCGTCCTAGCTTCTGAACGCCCACCCTCCCTTGTGCGTCTAGCTTCATCCAGCCCACCCTCCCCTTGTCCGTCTAGCTTCTTCCTGCCCACCCTCTCCTTGTCCGTCTAGCTTCTTTCCGCCCACCCTCCCCTTGTCTGTCTAGCTTCTTCCCGCCCACCCTCCTCATGTCCGCCCAGCTTCTTTTGTCCGTCTAACTTCTTACTTGTCCGTCTAGCTTCTTCCCGCCCACCGTCCCCTTGTCCGTCTAGCTTCATCCAGCCCACCTTCCCCATGTCCGTCTAGCTTCTTCCCGCCCACCCTCCCCTTTTCCGTCTAGCCTCACCCAGCCCACCCTCCCCTTGCCCATCTAGCTTCTTCACGCCCACCCTCCCCTTGTCCGTCTTCCTTCTGACCGCTCACCCTCCCCATGTCCGTCTAGCTTCTGAACGCCCACCCTCCCCTTGTGCGTCTAGCTTCTGAACGCCCACCCTCCTCTTGTCTGTCTAGCTTCATCCAGCCCACCCTCCCCTTGTCCGTCTAGCTTCTTCCTGCCCACCCTCTCCTTGTCCGTCTAGCTTCATCGCGCACACCCTCCCCTTGTCCGTCTAGCTTCATCCAGCCAAACCCTCCCCTTGTCCGTCTTGCTTATGACTTGCCCACCCGCCCCTTGTCCGTCTTGCTTCTGACCGCCCACCATCCCCTTGTCCGCCTAGCTTATGAACACCCACCCTCCCCTTGTCCTTCTTGCTTCTGACCTCCCACCCTCCCCTTGTCTGTCTTGCTTCTGACCGCCCACCCTCCCCTTGTCCGTCTTGCTTCTGACCGCCAACCCTCCCCTTGTCCTTCTTGCTTCTGACCTCCCACCCTCCCCTTGTCTGTCTTGCTTCTGTCCGCCCACCCTCCCCTTGTCCGTCTTGCTTCTGACCGCCAACCCTCCCCTTGTCCGTCTTGCTTCTGACTTGTCCGTCTTGCTTCTGACCGCCCCCCCACCCCTTGTCTGTCTTGCTTCTGCCCGCCCACCCACCCCTTGTCCGTCTTGCTTCTGCCCACCCACCCCTTGTCCGTCTTGCTTCTGCCCGCCCACCCACCCCTTGTCCGTCTTGCTTCTGCCCGACCACCCACCCCTTGTCCGTCTTGCTTCTGCCCGCCCACCCACCCCTTGTCCGTCTTGCTTCTGCCCGCCCACCCTCCCCTTGTTCGTCTTGCTTCTGCCCTCTCACCCTCCCCTTGTCCATCTTGCTTCTGCCCTCCCACCCTCCCCTTGTCCGTCTTGCTTCTGCCCTCCCACCCTCCCCTTGTCCGTCTTGCTTCTGCCCGCCCACCCTCCCCTTGTCTGTCTTGCTTCTGATCGCCCACCCTTCCCTTGTCTGTCTTGCTTCTGCCCGCCCAACCTCCCCTTGTTCGTCTTGCTTCTGCCCTCTCACCCTCCCCTTGTCAGTCTTGCTTCTGCCCTCCCACCCTCCCCTTGTCTGTCTTGCTTCTGCCCTCCCACCCTCCCCTTGTCTGTCTTGCTTCTGCCCTCCCACCCTCCCCTTGTCTGTCTTGCTTCTGCCCTCCCACCCTCCCCTTGTCTGTCTTGCTTCTGCCCTCCCACCCTCCCCTTGTCTGTCTTGCTTTTAACTGCCCACCAGCCCCTTGTCCGTCTTGCTTCTGCCCGCCCACCCGCTTCTTGTCCATCTTGCTTCTGTCCGCCCAACCGCCCCTTGCCCGTCTTGCTTCTTATTGTCCGTCTAGACTCTGCCCGCCCGCCCACCCCTTGTCCATCTTGCTTCTTCCCACCCACCTTCCCCTTCTCCGTGTTGCTTCTTCCCGCCCACCCTCCCCTTGTCAGTGTTACTTCTTCCCGCCCACCCTCCCCTTGTCCGTGTTGCTTCTTCCCGCCCACCCTCCCTTGTCCGTGTTGCTTCTTCCCGCCCACCCTCCCCTTGTCCGTTTTGCTTCTTCCCGCCCACCCTCCCCTTGTCCGTTTTGCTTCTTCCCGCCCACCCTCCCCTTGTCCGTTTTGCTTCTTCCCGCCCACCCTCCCCTTGTCCGTTTTGCTTCTTCCCGCCCACCCTCCCCTTGTCCGTTTTGCTTCTTCCCGCCCACCCTCCCCTTGTCCGTTTTGCTTCTTCCAGCCAACCCTCCCCTTGTCCGTCTAGCTTCTTTCCGGCCCCCCTCCCCTTGTCCGTCCAGCTTCTTTCGGCACACCCTCCCCTTGTCCGTCTAGCTTCTTCCCGCCCACCCTCCCCTTGTCTGTCTAGCTTCTTCCCGCCCACCCTCCCCATGTCCGTCTAGCTTCTTTTGTCCGTCTAGCTTCTTACTTGTCCGTCTAGCTTCTTCCCGCCCACCGTCCCCTTGTCCGTCTAGCTTCATCCAGCCCACCCTCCCCATGTCCGTCTAGCTTCTTCCCGCCCACCCTCTCCTTGTCCGTCTAGCTTCATCCTGCCCTCCCTCCCCTTGTCCGTCTAGCTTCTTCAAGCCCACCCTCCCCTTGTCTGTCTTGCTTCTGACCGCCCACACTCCCCTTGTCCGTCTAGCTTCTGACCGCCCACCCTCCCCTTGTCCGTCTAGCTTCTGAACGCCTACCCTCCCCTTGTCCGTCTTGCTTCTGACCACCCACCCTCCCCTTGTCCGTCTTGCTTCTGTACCCCCAAACCCTCCCCTTGTCCATCCTGCTTATGCCCACCCACCCTCCCCTTGTCCGTCTTGCTTATGCCCGCCACCCTCCCCTTGTCCGTCTTGCTTATGCCCGCCCACCCTCCCCTTGTCCGTCTTGCTTATGCCCGCCCACCCTCCCCTTGTCCGTCTTGCTTATGCCCGCCCACCCTCCCCTTGTCCGTCTTGCTTCTGTACCCCCAAACCCTCCCCATGTCCGTCTCGCTTCTGCCTGCCCATTCTCCCTTTGTTCGTCTTGCTTATGCCCGCCCACCCTCTCCTTGTCCGTCTTGCTTATGACCCGCCCACCCTCCCCTTGTCTGTCTTGCTTATGCCCCGCCCACCCTCCCCTTGTCTGTCTTGCTTATGCCCCGCCCACCCTCCCCTTGTCTGTCTTGCTTATGCCCGCCCACCCTCCCCTTGTCTGTCTTGCTTATGCCCGCCCACCCTCCCCTTGTCTGTCTTGCTTATGCCCGCCCACCCTCCCCTTGTCTGTCTTGCTTATGCCCGCCCACCCTCCCCTTGTCTGTCTAGCTTCAGCCAGCCCACCCTCCCCTTGCCCGTCTAGCTTCTTCACGCCCACCCTCCCCTTGTCCGTCTTCCTTCTGACCGCTCACCCTCCCTTGTCCGTCTAGCTTCTGAACGCCCACCTCCCCTTGTGCGTCTAGCTTCATCCAGCCCACCCTCCACTTGTCCGTCTAGCTTCTTCCTGCCCACCCTCTCCTTGTCCGTCTAGCTTCATCCCGCACACCCTCCCCTTGTCCGTCTAGCTTCATCCAGCCAAACCCGCCCCTTGTCCGTCTTGCTTATGACTTGCCCACCGGCCCCTTGTCCGTCTTGCTTCTGACCGCCCACCATCCCCTTGTCCGCCTAGCTTATGAACACCCAACCTCCCCTTGTCCGTCTTGCTTCTGTCCGCCCACCCTCCCCTTGTCCGTCTTGCTTCTGACCGCCAACCCTCCCCTTGTCCGTCTTGCTTCTGTATTGTCTGTCTTGCTTCTGCCCGCCCACTCCTCTTTCTGTCTTGCTTCTGAACGCCCACCCTCCCCTTGTCCGTCTTGCTTCTGACTTGTCCGTCTTGCTTCTGACCACCCACCCACCCCTTGTCCGTCTTGCTTCTACCAGCCCACCCACCCCTTGTCCGTCATGCTTCTGCCCGCCCACCCACCCCTTGTCCGTCTTGCTTCTGCCCGCCCACCCACCCCTTGTCCGTCTTGCTTATGCCCGCCCACCCACCCCTTGTCCGTCTTGCTTATGCCCGCCAACCCACCCCTTGTCCGTCTTGCTTCTGATTGTCCGTCTTGCTTCTGACTGCCCACCAGCCATTTGTCCGTCTTGCTTCTGCCCTCCCACCCGCTTCTTGTCCATCTTGCTTCTGTCCGCCCACTCGCCCCTTGTCCGTCTTGCTTCTGATTGTCCGTCTTGCTTCTGACTGCCCACCCGCCACTTGTCTGTCTTGCTTCTGTCCACCCACCCGCCCCTTGTCTGTCTTGCTTCTGATTGTCCGTCTAGACTCTACCCGCCCGCCCACCCCTTGTCCGTGTTGCTTCTTCCCGCCCACCCTCCCCTTGTCAGTGTTACTTCTTCCCGCCCACCCTCCCCTTGTCAGTGTTACTTCTTCCCGCCCACCCTCCCCTTGTCAGTGTTACTTCTTCCCGCCCACCCTCCCCTTGTCAGTGTTACTTCTTCCCGCCCACCCTCCCTTTGTCAGTGTTACTTCTTCCCGCCCACCCTCCCTTTGTCAGTGTTACTTCTTCCCGCCCACCCTCCCTTGTCCGTGTTGCTTCTTCCCGCCCACCCTCCCTTGCCCGTGTTGCTTCTTCCCGCCCACCCTCCCTTGCCCGTGTTGCTTCTTCCCGCCCACCCTCCCCTTGTCCGTTTTGCTTCTTCCCGCCCACCCTCCCCTTGTCCGTTTTGCTTCTTCCCGCCCACCCTCCCCTTGTCCGTTTTGCTTCTTCCCGCCCACCCTCCCCTTGTCCGTTTTGCTTCTTCCCGCCCACCCTCCCCTTGTCCGTTTTGCTTCTTCCCGCCCACCCTCCCTTGTCCGTTTTGCTTCTTCCAGCCGACCCTCCCCTTGTCTGTCTAGCTTCTTTCAGCCCCCCTCCCCTTGTCCGTCCAGCTTCTTTCGGCCCACCCTCCCCTTGTCCGTTTAGCTTCTTCCCGCCCACCCTCCCCTTGTCTGTCTAGCTTCTGCCCGCCCACCCTCCCCTTGTCTGTCTAGCTTCTTCCCGCCCACCCTCCTCTTGTCCGTCTAGCTTCTTTTGTCCGTCTAGCTTCTTACTTGTCCGTCTAGCTTCTTCCCGCCCACCGTCCCCTTGTCCGTCTAGCTTCATCCAGCACACCCTCCCCATGTCCGTCTAGCTTCTTCCCACCCACCCTCCCCTTGTCCGTCTAGCTTCGTCCAGCCCTCCCTCCCCTTGTCCTTTTAGCTTCTTCACGCCCACCCTCCCCTTGTCTGTCTTGCTTCTGACCGCCCACCCTCCCCTTGTCCGTCTAGCTTCTGAACGCCCACCCTCCCCTTGTCCGTCTTGCTTCTGACCACCCACCCTCCCCTTGTCCGTCTTGCTTCTGTACCCCCAAACTCTCCCCTTGTCCGTCTTGCTTATGCCCGCCCACCCTCCCCTTGTCCGTCTTGCTTATGCCCGCCCACCCTCCCCTTGTCCGTCTTTCTTCTGTACCCCCAAACCCTCCCCTTGTCCGTCTTGCTTCTGCCCGCCCATTCTCCCCTTGTCCGTCTTGCTTATGCCCGCCCGCCCTCCCCTTGTCCGTCTTGCTTATGCCCACCCGCCTCTCCTTGTCCGTCTTGCTTATGCCCACCCGCCCTCCCTTGTCCGTCTTGCTTATGACCGCCCGCCCTCCCCTTGTCCGTCTTGCTTATGACCGCCCGCCTCCCCTTGTCCGTCTTGCTTATGACCGCCCGCCCTCCCCTTGTCTGAAGACCCGCCCACCCTCCCCTTGTCCGTCTTGCTTATGACCCGCCCACCCTCCCCTTGTCCGTCTTGCTTATGACCCGCCCACCCTCCCTTGTCCGTCTTGCTTATGACCCGCCCACCCTCCCCTTGTCCGTCTTGCTTATGACCCGCCCACCCTCCCCTTGTCCGTCTTGCTTATGACCCGCCCACCCTCCCCTTGTCCGTCTTGCTTCTGCCCGCCCACCTTCCCCTTGTCAGTCTTGCTTCTGCCCGCCCCCCCTCCCCTTGTCCGTCTTGCTTCTGCCTGCCCCCCTTGTCAGTCTTGCTTCTGCCTGCCCACCCTCCCCTTGTCCGTCTTGCTTATGACCCGCCCACCCTCCCCTTGTCCGTCTTGCTTATGAACTTGTCCGTCTTGCTTATGACCCGCCCACCCTCCCCTTGTCCGTCTTGCTTATGACCCGCCCACCCTCCCCTTGTCCGTCTTGCTTATGACCCGCCCACCCTCCCCTTGTCCGTCTTGCTTATGACCCGCCCACCCTCCCCTTGTCCGTCTTGCTTATGACCCGCCCACCCTCCCCTTGTCCGTCTTGCTTATGACCCGCCCACCCTCCCCTTGTCCGTCTTGCTTATGACCCGCCCACCCTCCCCTTGTCCGTCTTGCTTCTGCCCGCCCACCTTCCCCTTGTCCGTCTTGCTTCTGCCCGCCCACCCTCCCCTTGTCCGTCTTGCTTCTGAATTGTTCGTCTTGCTTCTGACCACCCACCCTCCCCTTGTTCGTTTTGCTTCTGCCCTCTCACCCTCCCCTTGTCCGTTTTGCTTCTGAACGCCCACCCGCCCCTTGTCCGTCTTGCTTCTAACCGCCCACCCGCCTTGTCTGTGTTGCTTCTGCCCACCCACCTGCTTCTTGTCTGTCTTGCTTCTGTCTGCCCACCCGCCCCTTGTCCGTCTTGCTTCTGACCGCCCACACGCCACTTGTCCGTCTTGCTTCTGTAAATGTCTGTCTTGCTTCTGATTGTCCGTCTTGCTTCTGTACGCCCACCCGCCCCTTCTCTGTCTTGCATCTGTACGCCCACCCACCCCTTGTCCGTCTTCACTCTTAACTTGTCCATCTTGCTTCTGCCCGCCCACCCACCCCTTGTCCATTTTGCTTCTTAACCGCGCACCCACACCTTGTCCGTCTTGCTTCTGCCCGCTCACCCACCCCATGTCCGTCTTCCTTCTGCCTGCCTACCCACCCCTTGTCTGTCTTGCTTCTGACCGCCCACCCACCCCTTATCTGTCTTGCTTCTGACCGCCCACCCACCCCTTGTCCGTCTTGCTTCTAAATGTCCGTCTTGCTTCTGCCCGCCCACCCACCTCTTGTCCGTCTTGCTTCTGATTATCCGTCTTGCTTCTGCCCCCAACCACCCCTTGTCCATCTTCCTTCTGAATGTCCGTCTTGCTTCTGAACGCCCTCCCACCCCTTGTCCGTCTTGCTACTGATATCCGTCTTGCTTCTGAACGCCCACCCCCCCCTTGTCCGTCTTGCTTCTGAACGCCCACACACCCCTTGCCTGTCTTGCTTCTGCCCGCCCACCACCCCTTGTCCATCTTGCTTCTGAGTTGTCCGTCTAGCTTCTGTCCGCCCACCCAGCCCTTGTCCGTCTTGCTTCTAATCTTCTCCGTCTTGCTTTTGACCGCCCACCCACCCCTTGTCCGTCTTGCTTCTGACCGCCCACCCACCCACCCCTTATCCGTCTTGCTTCTTGCCCACCCACCACCCTTTGTCTGTCTGGCTTCTGCCCGCCCACCCACCCCTTGTCCGTCTTGCTTCTGCCCGCCCACCCACCCCTTGTCCGTCTTGCTTCTGCCCGCCCACCCACCCCTTGTCCATCTTGCTTGTGCCAGCCCACCCACCCCTTGTCCGCCCTGCTTCTGCCCGCCCACCCACCCCTTGTCCGTCTTGCTTCTGTCTGCCCACCCACCCCTTGTCCGTCTTGCTTCTGCCCTCCCACCCTGCCCTTGTATGTCTTGCTTCTGCCTGCCCCCCACCGCTTGTCCCTCTTGCTTCTGTCCACCCACCCACTCCTTGTCCGTCTTGCTTCTGTCCGCCCACCCACCCCTTGTCCGTCTTGCTTCTGCCTGCCCCCCACCGCTTGTCCCTCTTGCCTCTGCCCGCCCGCCCTTCCCTTGCCCGTCTTGCTTCTGCCCGCCCACCCACCCCTTGCTCGTCTTGCCTCTGCCTGCCCACCCACCCATTACCCGTCTTGCTTCTGTAGGCCCGTCTTGCTTCTGGAATGGCCCGTCTTGCTTTTGCCCACCCATTCACCCCTTGTCCATCTTGCTTCTCGCTTGTTCACCCACCCCTGGCCGTCTTTCTTCTCCCCGCCCACACACCCCTTGTCCGTCTTGCTTCTGAAAGTCCGTCTTGCTTCTGCCCACCCACCCCTTGTCAGTCTTGCTTCTAAGCCCACCCACCCCTTGTCCGTCTTGCTTCTGACCGCCCACCCACCCCTTGTCCGTCTTGCTTCTCGCTTGTCCACCCACCCCTTGTCCGTCTTGCTTCTCCCTGCCCACCCACCCCTTGTCCGTCTTGCTTCTGAAAGTCCGTCTTGCTTCTGATTTTCCGTCTTGCTTCTGCCAGCCTACCCTCACCTTGTCCGTCTTGCTTCTGACCACCCACCCCTCCATTGTCCGTCTTGCTTCTGAATTGTCCGTCTTGCTTCTGTCCGCCCACCCTCCTCTTGTCCGTCTTGCTTCTGTCCGCCCACCCTGCCCTTGTTCGTCTTGCTTCTGCCCGCCCACCCACCCCAGTCCCGTCTTGCTTCTGCCCGCCCACCCACCCCAGTCCCGTCTTGCTTCTGCCCGCCCACCCACCCCAGTCCCGTCTTGCTTCTGACCGCCCACCCACCCCTTGTCCTTCTTGCTTCTGTCCGCCCACCTACCCCTCGTCAGTCTTGCTTCTGCCCACCCACCCCTCGTCCGTCTTGCTTCTGCCCGCCCACCCGCCCCTCGTCCGTCTTGCTTCTGCCCGCCCACCCGCCCCTCGTCCGTCTTGCCTCTGGCCACCCACCCGCCCCTTGTCCATCTTCCTTCTGAATGTCCGTCTTGCTTCTGAACGCCATCCCACCCCTTGTCCGTCTTGCTACTGATGACTGTCTTGCTTCTGAATGCCCACCCACCCCTTTTCCGTCTTGCTTCTGAACGCCCACACACCCTTTGCCCGTCTTGCTTCTGCCCGCCCACCCACCCCTTGTCCGTCTTGCTTCTACCCGCCCACCCACCCCTTGTCCGTCTTGCTTCTAATCTTCTCCGTCTTGCTTCTGACCGCCCACCCACCTCTTGTCCGTCTTGCTTCTGACCGCCCACCCACCCCTTATCCGTCTTGCTTCTTGCCCGCCCACCCACCCTTTGTCTGTCTGGCTTCTGCCCGCCCACCCACCCCTTGTCCGTCTTGCTTCTGACCGCCCACCCACCCCTTGTCCGTCTTGCTTCTGCCAGCCCACCCACCCCTTGTCCGTCCTGCTTCTGCCCGCCCACCCCTTGTCCGTCTTGCTTCTGTCCGCCCACCCACCCCTTGTCCGTCTTGCTTCTGCCCTCCCACCCTGCCCTTGTATGTCTTGCTTCTGCCTGCCCCCACCCCTTGTCCCTCTTGCTTCTGTCCGCCCACCCACCCCTTGTCCGTCTTGCTTCTGTCCGCCCACCCACCCCATGTCCGTCTTGCTTCTGCCTGCCCCCCACCCCTTGTCCCTCTTGCCTCTGCCCGCCCGCCCTTCCCTTGCCCGTCTTGCTTCTGCCCGCCCACCCACCCCTGCCCGTCTTGCTTCTGCCTGCCCGCCCACCCACCCCTTACCCGTCTTGCTTCTGTAGGCCTGTCTTGCTTCTGGAATGGCCTGTCTTGCTTCTGCCCGCCCACCCACCCAGTCCCGTCTTGCTTCTGCCCGCCCACCCACCCCAGTCCCGTCTTGCTTCTGCCCGCCCACCCACCCCAGTCCCGTCTTGCTTCTGCCCGCCCACCCACCCCAGTCCCGTCTTGCTTCTGCCCGCCCACCCACCCCAGTCCCGTCTTGCTTCTGCCCGCCCACCCACCCCAGTCCTGTCTTGCTTCTGCCCGCCCACCCACCCCAGTCCTGTCTTGCTTCTGCCCGCCCACCCACCCCAGTCCCGTCTTGCTTCTGCCCGCCCACCCACCCCAGTCCCGTCTTGCTTCTGACCGCCCACCCACCCCTTGTCCGTTTTGCTTCTTGACGCCCACCCACCCCTTGTCCTTCTTGCTTCTGTCCGCCCACCTACTCCTTGTCCGTCTTGCTTCTGCCCACTCACCCCTCGTCCGTCTTGCTTCTAACCGCCCACCCCTCGTCCGTCTTGCTTCTGCCCGCCCACCCGCCCCTCTTCCGTCTTGCCTCTGCCCGCCCACCCGCCCCTCTTCCGTCTTGCCTCTGGCCACCCACCCACCCCTCATCCGTCTTGCCTCTGCCCACCCACCCGCCCCTCGTCTGTCTTGCCTCTGCCCACCCACCCGCCCCTCGTCCGTCTTGCCTCTGCCCGCCCACCCACCCCTCGTCCGTCTTGCCTCTGCCCGCCCACCCACCCCTCGTCCGTCTTGCCTCTGCCCGCCCACCCACCCCTCGTCCGTCTTGCCTCTGCCCGCCCACCCACCCCTCGTCCGTCTTGCCTCTGCCCGCCCACCCACCCCTCGTCCGTCTTGCCTCTGCCCGCCCACCCACCCCTCGTCCGTCTTGCCTCTGCCCGCCCACCCACCCCTCGTCCGTCTTGCCTCTAACTCGTCCACCCACCCCTCATCCGTCTTGCCTCTGCCCGCCCACCCACCCCTCGTCCGCCTTGCCTCTGCCCGCCCACCCCTCGTCCGTCTTGCCTCTGCCCGCCCACCCACCCTCGTCCGTCTTGCCTCTGCCTGCCCACCCACCCCACGTCCGTCTTGCTTCTGCCCGCCCACCCTCCCCTTGTCCGCCTTGCTTCTTCCCGCCCACCCTCCCCTTGTCTGTCTTGCTTCTGTCCGCCCTCCCTCCACATGTCCGTCTTGCTCCTGCCTTCCAACCCACCCCTTGTCCGTCTTGCTTCTGAATGTCCACCCACCCCTTTTGCGTCTTGCTTCTGCCTGCCCTTGTCCGTCTTGCTTCTGACCGCCCACCCTGCCCTTGTCCATCTTACTTCTGACCGCTCACACTGTCCTTGCTTCTTCCCGCCCACCCTCCCCTTGTCCGACTTGCTTCTTCCCGCCCACCCTCCCTTAGTCCGCCTTGCTTCTTACTTGTCTGCCATTTCTTCTTCCCGCCGACCCTCCCCTTGTCTGCCTTGCTTCATCTTGTCCGCCTTGCTTCTTAAGACGCCCACCCTCCCCTTGTCAGACTTGCATCTTCCCGCCCACCCTCCCCATGTCCGCCTTGCGTCTTCCCGCCCACCCTCCCCTTGTCCGCCTTGCGTCTTCCTGCCCACCCTCCCCTTGTGTCGCCTAGCTTCTTCCTGCCCACCCTCCCCTTGTCTGACTTGCTTCTAAGTCCGCCATGCTTCTTCCCGCCCATCCTCCCCTTGTCCGCCTTGCTTCTTCCCACCCACCCTCCCCTAGTCTGCCTTGCTTCTGCTCCACCCACCCTCCCCTTGTCTGCCTTGCTTCTTCCCACCCACCCTCCCCTTTTCCGCCTTGATTAGGATCCCCCACCCTACGCTTGTCCGCCTTGCTTCTTCCGGCCCACCCTCCCCTTGTCTGCCTTGCTTCTTCCGGCCGACCCTCCACTTGTCTGCCTTGCTTCTTCCCGACCACCCTCCCCTTGCCCGCCTAGCTCCTTCCCGCACACCCTCCACTTGTCCGCCTTGCTTCTTTGTGCGCCTTGCTTTTTCCGCTCACACCCTCCCCTTAAGTGCCTTGCTTTTTCCCTCACACTCTCCCCTTGTCCGCCTTGCTTTTTCTATCACACCCTCCACTTGTCCACCTTCCTTCTTCCCACCCACCCTCCCCTTGTGCGCCTTGCTTTTTCCCCTCACACCCCACACCCACCCCTTGTCCTTGCTTCTTCCCTCACAAGCCCTGCCATGCTTCTTCCCGCCCACCCTCCCCTTGTCCGCCTTGCTCCGTCTTGTCCGCCTTTCTTCTTAACCTGCCCACCCTCCCCTTGTCCGCCTAGCTTCTTCCTGCCCACGCTCCCCTTGTCCGCCTAGCTTCTTCTTTCTTCCCGCCCACCCTCCCCTTCTCCGCCTAGCTTCTTCCCGCCCACCCTCCCCATGTCCGTCTAGCTTCTTCCCGCCCACCCTCTCCTTGTCCGCCTTGCTTCTTCCCACCCACCCTCCCCTTGTCTGCCTTGATTCTTCCCACCCACCCTCCCCATGTCTGCCTTGCTTCTTCCCACCCACCCTCCCCTTGTCTGCCTTGCTTCTTCCCACCCACCCTCCCCTTGTCTGCCTTGCTTCTTCCCCCCCACCCTCCCCTTGTCCGCCTTGCTTCTTCCCCCCCACCCTCCCCTTGTCTGCCTTGCTTCTTCCCACCCACCCTCCCCTTGTCCGCAATGCTTCTTCCCGCCCACCCTCCCCTTGTCTGCCTTGCTTCTTCCCGCCCACCCTCCCCTTGTCTGCCTTGCTTCTTCCCACCCACCCTCCCCTTTTCCGCCTTGATTCAGATCCCCCACCCTACGCTTGTCCGCCATGCTTCTTCCCGCCCACCCTCCCCTTGTCTGCCTTGCTTCTTCCCGACCACCCTCCCCTTGCCCGCCTTGCTCCTTCCCACACACCCTCCACTTGTCCGCCTTGCTTCTTCCCATCCACCCTCCCCTTGTGCGCCTTGCTTTTTCCCCTCACACCCTCCCCTTGCCCGCCTTGCTCCTTCCCACACACCCTCCACTTGTCCGCCTTGCTTCTTCCCATCCACCCTCCCCTTGTGCGCCTTGCTTTTTCCCCTCACACCCTCCCCTTGAGCGCTTTGCTTTTTCCCTCACACTCTCCCCTTGTCCGCCTTGCTTTTTCTATCACACCCTCCACTTGTCCGCCTTGCTTCTTCCCGCCCACCCTCCCCTTGTGTGCCTTGCTTTTTCCCCTCACACCCCACACCCACCCCTTGTCCTTCTTGCTTCTTCCCTCACAAGCCCCACCTCCCATTGCCTCTCTTGCTTCTTCCCTTACAAGCCCCACCTCCCATTGTCTGTCTTGCTTATTCTCTGCCACCCACACACTCCTATTGTCTGTGTTGCTCCCAACCACACCCGCCATAAGAAAAAAATAGCGCTATGATGCGACCAGCACTGACAATGTCATAGCTCTTTTTTCTCCGTCCTGTGGCATGCTTCCTGTTATCCTAGCACCCCTCACCTCCCACCCTCCCTCCTGTTGTCTGTGCTTTCACCCCCACCCGCATTAAGGGGAAAAAAAAGCAAACTGATGCGGACAGTCGTGGCGTGTCAAATTACTCATTTTTTTTAACATTTAGTCACACTGCTGTACAACATGGCTAAAAGATATTGCCAATAGGTCTCGCATAGGTGAAACCTAAGTTGGCTTTGCCAATGCTTGTTTCTTATGTTATTGTATTATATTGATTTGTATAGCGCACTAATCTCCTGAGAGAGTATCCAGGCAATTGGGAAGTTATGTAGGTGTTTGGTCCCTAAGGTGCTAATACGAAGCCAATTCTTAAGCTTCTTGCGGAACTCAAGAATTGAGGAGGCTCTGATGTCTTGAGGGAGGACGTTCCATGTCTTGGGTGTGATGGAGGCGAAGGAGCGACCTCCAGTTTTGCTTTTACGGATGCGGGGAATGTGTGCGAGTGAGAGTGAGGCAGAACGCAGATGTCTAGTGGGTGGGTGAAAGTGTATGCGGCTGTTCAGGTATTCTGGTGCTGTGTTGTGTAGGGCTTTGTATGTGTGCGACTCAACTCTCCTGCCATCCCTGTTGAAGCTTTGCACCTTTAGTACTTGAAAAATGTTTTTTACTTTGCAGGCAGGCCTTATATTACTTTTTGTAATATGAATGTACTGATTTCTCTTGTGCCAAGTCTGCTACTTCTAAATGTAACAACGGTTTATATCTGTTGGCTATACTACGTAAGACTTCTTGGCACTATATCTGCATATGGCATAAACAGGCGAGCCACTTCTTTACCACGCAACTGGCAAGAGGTAAACTGATTATGCTTGAGCGTTGAGCGTGATTGTTCCTGCAGCTGTTTCCTTTGTTGAGAGGACAATAAACAGAGTGCTCCACTCTCAGGTTTTTTGGATGTAGAAGCGTGCAAAGCATCCAACGGATAGTGTGCACAGTGAATTCGAGTTGGTGTGACGTGCTTAGAATCATTGTTGGCAAGAAGTTCCACCACATCCTTTGCACCATAGCTCACACGAGCATTCTTCATAGCACTCTACAGTGTCTATATTGTTTTCTCTGATCATATCACAATAGGTGAGAGTAATTGGTGTCAGTTATGTCTGTGCTTAAACATGGCACTCAGATTGGCCCAGCTGCAGTTGTCCAGTTGGTTGAAGAGGCAGCCTGGGAGTGCATTGTCGGATCCTTTTCTAAAAGGTACCATGGTACAATATCACCAGGGCCACTGGAATTATGCGGCAGGGGATGACTAAATTATGCAGCAAGAAAAGGCAAATAATGCAACGTGGCGCAGCACTTTTTGTGACAGTATTAATTCATAATTTTGGCATTTTTTCAGATGTTAACAGTGTCTGAGCAAAAGTTCCACCTAATTAGTGGCAGTTTAACATCATAATACAGTAATAAGCAACTGAAAGGGCCTTCCACTACGCGGCAGCACAAGTCGCTCAGATTTTGGTAACTTTTGATCTGTTTGCGCTTGAAAATTATTATTTTTTTGTTCAAATCTGCAAATTATGCAACAGATGAGGGATTTTGTGGCAAGTGCGGCAAATCCATACTTGTGTGGAAAACACCACGTCCGCAGAATCGCATAATTCCAGTGGCTCTGCATATCACCAAAGCACTTGCAAGCCAAGCAAAGGAGTTTAATGTACGCTACTCGGTTTCCTTTCAGTCAGTGCGATTGCCATCTGAGATGCATCAGCGGAGACCTCTCCTCGAAACAAAAAACACTCAGGATTGCAGTGTTAGGACATACCGCAGACCAGCATATATTTAGTTCCATGGTTTATTTTCAAGATCTCTTCCAAGTCTCAAGGACAGTTTGGTGTAAATAATTTGAAATGCATTTTTGAGTACAGGAGCCTTCACACGAGATGAAGCTAACAAGAGAGACTTGTAGTACTTAGGAAGGTGTGCAAGGAAAAAAACCTGAGATTTTTCTCTTGTTCAATAAATGTAATTTAATGGTCTTATAAAAGTTGGGAGGAGAGACGATTGAAAGCTTGAACAAGAACTGGAGCTGCAACTGAAGAATGCCACTGAGAAGTGTGGCTCAATGGTTAGAGCGGCAGACCCTGATGCAGAGATCTGGCCCGGGACCAGGGTTCAATTCCCGCCTCGGCGGGTCTTGGGCTCAATTTCCTCGGACCTGATAATTCTCGCCTCGGTGCCTATTCTAATCATGGGTCCCACTCTGCAACTCTGGGCAATAGCTTGCTTAATCTCCACAACGGCCCCAACAGCGCTGGGATGCCTGGCTTCACCCTGGGGGTGCCCAGGAGTGGACATTTCACAGGGAAAAGCCAGGAAGGGTTCCACAGCGGTATGCGTACAGCGCCTGGACACCCCTTTGGGGGTATGGGTGCGCTTTACAAGTACAAATTTCATTTCATTTCAAATTTCATTCACTGAAGGGTTTTGCCCACTATCTGGCTGGACTGTATCTTCCTTGTCTCTGCCTTCATACAGACCCATTGCCACAGACAGTAGCATTCTGAAGAGACAAACATATGGACTCTGAGCACTTTATAAAACTACCAAAAAAACAAACAGGACTTAGAGTACAAGCAGTATTATTTCCATCTTGGTGGCATTCAGTTTCAAGTCACTGTTCCCCGACCTTTCTTCCACATTCTCTGAGACGCTGTAGAAACACTCTCCTGTGGGCTCCTTACATGCACATAAATGGGTATCTTCTTAGTAAAGTGCAAGGTTAGCTGCTGGTCTCTCAAATGATCCATAAATGGTTTGAGGAAGTTATTAAATAGAGACTGGAGAAGAAGGGTGTCTTGAGATGCTTTCTAGAAAACCTGGAAAAGAGGAGAGGTTGATCAGTCCCAAACCTGGAAAAAAAGAGAGGTTGATCAGTCCCACCCCACAAACTGAATTCACACCAACTACAACCTGAATCACTCAGTGGCTACTCCTGGGATCAAGATGAAGGTAGGTAAATGGCCCAAGCGGAGTGCATGGTTTATGCTTATGGCATCCAGCCTGTGTACTGGGCTAGAATGGAGTTCAAGACAAGGCAGTGTCTATGCGATGTGTGGGTCTTAACTCTGGATGGTTGTGTATTTAGCAACGCTTCCTTGCCACTGATCCTAGAGCTTTTAACTAACAACCTACTTAGGGTGGCCCTGCATAGGTGCATCATGGCATTAACGGCTAGAGCGGTCGACTTTGAAGCTGGGGAACCAGGTTCGAGTCTGGTGTGAGGCTCAAACATCCTGTGATTCTGGGCAAATCATTTAATCTCCCTGTGCCTTAAAAAAAAAAAAAAGAATGTGTCCATCTGTAATGAACTGGTGCTCATGTAATGTGCTCTGATACCTGGGGGTCGAGTTTGCGCTATATAAAACTGCAAAAAAATAAATATCTACATTGCATGCATGCTGTACACTGCTTTTGACCAATGATTCTCAGTTCTGTGGGAAGACCTCTGTGCATACGTGACTGCCACCATCTGTTTTACTCATTTAGTAGACGCTGGGTTGGTGAAAAAGATAGTTCTGAGGTTCTTCCAGAAGGAGAGAAGGATTTGGAATCAATGAGGGTGGGATTCCCTATTCCATCCAGTAAAATAATCCATGCCATGCTCCTTGCTATTTTTGCCACCCTGGGATACCTGCTTTAACATTCCACATCAGTCATGCATGGAACCCATCATGTTTCATATTTATTGTTTTCTTGCAGGAGCATTCTGATCAATCTAATTGGCTGCAGATCAGCCAATTAAATTAGCCGGAGCCTCCAGCTGGGAGACAGCGTTTACAACGCAGTCATCACATCGCAGTTCCTTTACAACGCGGTCATTACAACGACCGTGTTGTTAGAATGCGATGCCTTTACAACGCAAGTCATTAGATTGACTTGCTGTAGGGGGCGCTCTAACATAAGGAATAGTATAATTTACTATTCCAACACCTTCCCTACTGTTGCGCAGGCTGGAGTTGGAATAGTAAATTATACTATTCCTAAGTCCAGCGCGTCCCCTACAGCAAGTCGATCTAATGACTTGCGTTGTAAAGGTATCGCGTTCTAACAACGCAGTCGTTGTAACGACCGCGTTGTAAAGGAACGTGATGTTCTAGCATGCGTAGTAACATGCTATATTCCGTTAGAGGATTTGGAGAGTTTGCTGTGGGGATATGGACGATTTTGATGCAGTGTTAAGGGGGAGTTGTGTTGAATATGGACTTGCAGTAGACTTTCACTCTGGCTCCTTTATGGGACCGTAAAGCAGTCTTTTGGAGAATGAGGGTCAATCGTCTGGTGGCTCAGATGACGAATGCACTTAATGAGTACCATTGAGTTGGTAAACAATAAACATATGTTACCTTTCATTAACAACAAGAGTCTCCAAATGGGTGAATAAGCGCTTAACAGATGCACTCGTTAGGTTATGCTAAGGGATCACTGTTTTTTGTGTGGCAGCATTTTGGACTTTTAAAGTATGTCCGATTGTTACTCAGGGACTTTATTAGAGAAGTTAGCTTAGCTGAGTTTGCTGTTGATTGTGATCCCTGTACTGCAGCATGCAAAAATTACATTTTGTCTTGAAGATATTTGAGAGATGTTCATGAATATCAGGCCGTTTAATCGCCTTGCCACCCTTTGTCTTTATGCTGTGAAACCATGTTTCCATGAAATACAAGACCTACTCCTTAGGTCGGATCTGCAGGCCTTCACCCCCACTCTCCAGGTATGCCAGGGCCAGTTATTTATCAACTCTCTTTTCTCATTGCAGAAGATGAAGTCTGAGACGGCAGCTCAAGCCACGAGGAAGATGAACCCGGACTGCAATGTTACCGCTCATCAGAACCGTGTGTCGCCAGAGACGGAGCACGTCTACAGCGAAGAGTTCTTTGAGGATCTGGATGGAGTAGCCCTCGCTGTGGACAACTTCGAAGCACGTAAGGACCTTCAGAGATGGCAAGTGTTTGCATAGATAGGAGTGGTTTGGCTCACGAAGCTCTCCTTGAGCAGCAATAGAAAGTCACATGGAGCCGTCTGTTTCAAAGTTTTGCATAGAACATCTAAAGGGGTCAGCCATTTTCAGACTTCTGACAGGAAGTGATATGAAAGCAAGGAAGAGCTGCCTTAGTGGATACAATTTAAAGTGCAATTGCAGCCTTTCCTGCCACAAGTTAGGATGATGTAATGAAAATGCTTTGTATTGTTAAATGTTCTGTGTATGCGTTGTGCCTGTGCTGGCATAGTAGGAATGCGTCCAGCCACAGCAGACGTGCACAAGCATTGTAACGTATGGGGCACTGCAAGTCAGTAAAAAGGCATAATCATGGAGTTGTGTTGTGTGGCACATTGCCAGGCATGCATTTTGCTTCTGGTGTTCAAAAAATCAAATAAAGTTATGATACAGGTGAGGTGCATTCATAGTATTGCATGGAGACGAGCGCTACGATACCAGTGGCTCTATCTGCCATAGTTCAGGTTTACTCAAGCAGTTGGAGTGTTAATGGTTGAATGGCATTTGGTACTTGCTGCAATTTACGGCTGAGGTGCATCGTCTTGGGGTGGGGATGCGGCATGGTTAAATTGTACTTTAAACATTGTTTGGGGACCCAGTACTGAAATATGGATGCCTGAGGCGAACAGTATGGTGTCTAGAAGGGGTTGTGTGCATGGCTTTAGTAGGAGAGTTCTAGGGAGCATTTCTGCACAGGAACAGTGTGTAGTTGCTTTCTGAGTACTTGAAAAGTGAAGACATTGCTGGGCACACTGCAGAATGTAGTGGGTACACAGTACACTTCGGTGCTGTCTGTCCACATACTATTGCAAGCAGCAGTATTCATTACTCATTGGGAAGGGTGCCATCTTCTTATAAGGAAGGGCGCCAGTTGCTGGTCTTGGCCCCATCTGTTGATCTTTGCACCCTCTGTTGGTCTTGGCACCCTCTGTTGGTCTTGTTCTCCACAATGAGATGCGGAGTGGGCATTAAGGTCTTTCTTGTTCTTTCCAGGCATGTACATAGACCGCCGCTGTATCTCCTTCCGCAAGCCCTTGCTAGAGTCTGGCACCCTGGGCACCAAAGGCAACACACAGGTCATCGTACCCTTCCTCACCAAGACCTACGGAGTTGCCAGGGACAACTCGAATGCTGCCTTCCCCATGTGCACTTTGAAGAACTTCCCTTATGCCATTGAGCACACGCTGCAGGTATGGAAATGCCAGGGGCGTCAGAGGGAGGGGCGGTAAGGAAGGATGGCTTGGGGGAGGAGCTGGGAAATGCAGGAAGTGGGGTTTGAGGATAGCCTTCAAGTGAAATCAGAGTGTACGCAGCAACGGGCTTGAGAAAAGCGACACAGAAAAACTCATCCCTGGTACAGGCATTGCATTAAATCCAGCCACTTTCACATTTATATACAGTATATGTTACATTTTTACTTAACCCAACATTCTGAACTCCATTGCTGCCACTTGCACTGCACAAAGGCTAGGGGCAAAATCAGAAACCATGAGATCACATACTGCACTCAGCACTCAGGGCAGGGGTACACGATCGTTCATCATGCAGGGTGCATTCCCATGCCAAAAATTCTCAATGTGCTTATTATCAAGCACATTGAGAATTTTTGGCATGGGAATGCACCCTGCATGATGAACGATCGTGTACCCCTGCCCTGAGTGCTGAGTGCAGTATGTGATCTCATGGTTTCTGATTTTGCCCCTAGCCTTACATTAATCTAGTGTGTGTACAGATGTCTAGGCCTGTCTCTTGACATGAGTATGGTCCTGGGTCTGTCCTGTGATCCAGTGTCCCAGAGAGGCACACCACTGTCCCTGTCATGGGTTTAGCATGTAGAACGGTGGTGGTAACGTACCATATTTAAAAAATCAATAGTTGTGACCAAGCTATTCTGTCTCTGCCACTGGAGTGGAGGCCTTTAGGCATACACGTGTAAAGGTCTGCTTCTGTGTGCTAACACAGATCCTAGTGCTTACATTCCAAGTGTGTGTTATGCATGTTTAGGTGTATGGCCAGTATGGTACATGAATTCTGAATGAAAGTGAGACAGAATAATCGAAGCCTGTACATCCAGATGTGATACATTTGCCCTGTCCCTGTGCACAAGATGGAGGTGAGCTTCTTTTCCCAGACAGTGGAATTGTACTGTTGACATTCCTGAAGTTGGAGGAAGGATACCTCGACACTGAAGTAGGGAGAGAGAGAACAAGTGTTCTTTAGAAATTCGATTAGGCTTTTTGCTGATAGGAGCAACTGATTAGTCTTCCTGTAGCACTGACGTTTGGTGGATGGTGTGGTTGAAAGGTTGAACTGCAGCCTTTGTGGTTTAAGGTGAAAGGGACCCGTTGGCCTTTTCCCTTTTCCCCTCATTACTGCTCAGTGTGGTTGATGATCGCCAGGTGTAGAAATTTCATACCTCTTTGCCTCTGTTGTGGGTGCTTCAGGTTGGAGACTACCCTTCTGTGAGGAACATCACTCTACACTAAGGCTGTGCTTCATGTGTGTGAGTAGTACTTATGTGTCACAGAGAGAATGCTGTGCTGTCAATGAGTGCTTAGTGCAAATATGCCACAGAGGGAATTTTTACCTTTGGTTATGCCACTTGATGCTGAGGTGCCACACAGGGTATCCTGTGCTTTGCGTGCGCAGTCTACTGATGGGTATAAAGTTTCTTAATTCAAATTTTAATTGTGACAGCTGAGATTACCTTTTATCGGACAAATGTCAAAGATTTGCCGATACTGAGGTTAGTTGAGCAGTTAATTTGCATGTGTCACAAAGCAAGACAAGAACGCAGCAGAAACCAGGTGATGGAGAGACAATTGGCATTATATATATGTATGTGGATGTATGCAGTCTCATTGTGCTGCTGTTGTGAACCGGGTGGATGGTGCTGTCTTTGTAAGCTGTCCAGGTACCAAGAATTTCTCTGGTTTGCATTTGAGGTTACTCATGTATTGAACTGTAGCTGCTTTTAATTGGACTGCAGATGAATTGGTCTGGTTTTAAGTGACTCCAGGTGGGTCTGCACGGTGCACCGTACCCTGATATGTGGATGATGTTTGTTATTGTAACTCATCTGAGGGTTCAGAGATACTGCAGAGAGTAGGCAGGCAGATCGGGCTGCGACCAGGAATGGCACCTGCAGCATGGTGAAAACTGATACAATACTGTCCTAAACACAATACAAATAACATACAATGTACTTAATATTGATAAACCAGAAAAGGGAATTCTGAATAAACAAACTGGTTAAGCAGCCCAAAGATAGATATAGTGGCACTGTAGGCATCACCCGCCGTCGACTCAATGAGTGCAGGCAAGCATGTTGTCACGTAAACTAGATAGGATGATATCTTGGGTGGCTGAGGATGGTATTGGTCAGGGCTGTTGACCCTGGGTGCCCTCTAGTGAGCAAAAAGACATGTTTGATACAGCTAAACTGAAGTTGCTGGTGGATGGTGAGGCAGATTACGACCCAAAAGCAAATGAGCTGGCAGCATTATGGGGTTGAGAGTTCAAGGAAGGCAGGGTAGAGAGGCTAGCATCATAGTATATTTGGTATGAAGCACTCTGGGCTTCTGGTAGTAGCAGAGAGCCAGAACAAAATATGGGAAAGCAGCAAAGGCAACCTTGGGGCATTTAACCCTGCACAGTTCAAACATGAATAATGCAGCACAGTCTCTAGGATAAAGGGTCCCTCCCAGAGTGTGGATCACCTTGCCCACCCTGGGTGTAGACTGTAGAGTTGACCTCTGGGCTTTCCCTGGCACAGATGGCGAACATGGAATGTTTGGAGTCTCTCTCAGCAGTGACATGCTGACTAAAGATTTAGGGCAGCATCTACAAGCAGGACAGGCTGGATGTGAAAGCAGGTGATATCCCACCTCCCGGCTGAAAGAGATGCAGTAGCAAGCTGGTCACTAAAGGCCAGGAGAGGATAAGTTCCTTCCCAGTCACACATCAGACTTCAGGAGGCAGCACAAACCTACAGTCCAGGGACATGCTTTGCCCACTGAAAGGTCTCTCTTTGCATGAGATTCTAAAAGGAGGGCTTTTTATACCTTCATCTTTTGCAGGACCACTGTCAATGGAAACAGACAACCAATCTAGATGCAGGGCTACTCGGGCCTCTGGGCAGCAAGATTACCACAGGGAGCTTGTTATCAGAATTGTCACTTGCAGCCTTTCTCTTCCCGTGTGTAAAAGTCAAGCTGAGTCTGAGCTGACCTTAGGCCAGGGCCTGAAATAGAGAGTTTATGCACACAAGGAGCTGCCCTGGTAAAAGACAGGGATCCTTGTACATTAGAAGGCAAATGGAATTGCAATCGAGCATCCGATGATCCTCTCCAGCCTGTTCAGTTCTGGAGATGCTGCCCCTCTTCAATGGATTGTCCTATCTCAAAAACCACCAAGGCCAAACAGAAGATTGAGGTTGCACTGTTCCTGTAAACAATGTCTGTTGTAACTTCTGACACTAATAGTGCTTGATCCAATATTCACTAAACCTGGTCAAGAGGTAAAACTAACAGTTGCTGTCCTGACTGGTGCTGGTGGCAAGTGAAGAGTGAGTCCTCTGGAAATGGGCCTACTCTCCCAGACAATTTTTAGCCTGTTTAAGCTGAAGAGGTAGCACATCGGCACCATGAATTGTGTGAATTGTTTATACCTGCTTTCCTAGGCTCTCCTGTCACCACAGCCTTCCCCCAAAATACAGGAGCCAGTTAGAGACCTTTATACAATGGCATGAATTTTCTGCACTCCCTCCCTCTAACATGCCGATAGCAGACCGCTGGCAAATGCTAGCTGCCCCAACCTTTCGCAATTCTGTGTCCTTACCGTGAACTTGAGGGGCTTGTGTGGGACAGTGGTCCCAAAAGTGCTGGTATGCACAAAAGCGTTGGGGTGCACAAAAGCGCTGGTGTGCCCAATAGCTGTAACACACAAGAGTGTACCAGTGTGTGGTGAGAGGTACAAGTTGTTACAACGGGTGATGGTCTTGGGGCTACAACTTTCAAAAAGTAAGGATCTCAACCTACCGACATTCATAGTTACCTCCTAAGTGCACCTGCTTAAATTTTTTGGTCATATGTGATGTGATTACTATAAAAACACTTGAACATCTTGTCATGCTAATACAGCGCCTTTGAATTTATGATAGAGAACGAAAGAAAGTGATGCAGAAAGAATTTGTGACCGATCCTAAAACTGCAATAGATATTGAAGATGAAAGGGAAGCCAGTGGTAACAGTGATACAAAGGGCTGGATACTGAAAATACAGAAAGGAAAAGAGACCAAGAGCCGTACAAAAAGGTACACGGAGTAGGTCAAAGGAATAAAAAGGTGGACAGGTAAACAGAATTGGAAGAACAGGCCACAAAAGAGAGTGATGCTTAGAGCTGGAGAAGGAAACAGAGCAGAGAAGTTGAGGTTTAGTGGTTCTATTACGGAAGACTTTTTGTTGTAATGGTTGAATCACTCCTTAGTATCTTTGGTCCAAATTGTAGGTTTAAATATCCAAATAGATCTAAGCAAGAAGGTGGTTGTTTAATTAAAACTTATGTATGTTTCATATGAGAATACAGCAAACGTGTTTCGCTTAAGGAGTTGTGTGTAGAGCTTCTTCAGGGCTAATAAATATTTTTAATTTAGACTCAATAGTGTAGAAAGTGTTAGTTTGGCTCCTGGTGGAGCAGAATCATTGTCTCATTGGGGTCCTGTACCGTCACTTGTCGAGCAATTACACTGGGATCCATGCGTGATGCCCTTCCATGGTGGACCGGCCTGTAGGTCACTCTTAAAATTGTCAGATGAGCCAGATTAAAATGGTCAGTGTTTTGTTCCTTGGGTCATGACAGGTGCAAAAAATCTGGGCTGAGCACATGTTGGCTATATTGTCCTATCAAATATACGGAGTAAACGTTCTAATTATACTACCGCAGGCCTACCTGGACCTGTATTAAATATTCTAACCTACATTTTGGATCATGATGAAATGAAAATGTTTTTGCTATTTTGCTCGTGCATTGTTCTATGTAAGTTAGCATTCGCGGCACCATTTTATGTTTAGCCGCCATTTTGAATCATGCTATTAACTGCGTATTCCCTCCTCGAGAAGCAGGCTGTGGAAAGTTTCATTTCTCCAAGGTTAGCTCTGACTGTACTAATGAATACACTGTTCTTATTAGCGCATATCTTTCCCACTAGATAGAGGCCTTCTCCAATAGTCTAGCGGTAGACATGGACAGAACGACCTTGGCATAGAGATAATGTGTACCCAGCCTCAGAGTCGTAGCTCATCCTACTGTACTTCTTTGTTTTCGCTGCACCTGCTTGTAAAATTCCATTATGGGCGGGTCTTCCTTGGTTTTGAAATGTACATAATGTATCACCATGTTTGCTGATGTCAGTCCTCTCTGCAGCACCCCTAAGCGACTGGGCAGACGGGGCTCCGCTCGAGTGTATCTGAATAAACATATACTTGGTTTGTATTCTCTACTGTCTGACCGACTCTTCATTTGTATGGAAGGCTGAGAGGTGGTCGCGAGTGACCCGGGTGGCCCTAATCGGGTCACTTCCTTCAGTTGGCGCCCGAACAGGGACCCCTTCGGGAGAGTGGCCCTTCCCGGGTGGGGAGGTCGAGGCCGTCGTCGGGTTGGACGGACGGACCAGGGATCTCTGCACGAGAGAGTTCTTGAACTCGCAGCTGCCCCTTCTGTCCCGCCAGAAGGTGCCTCGGCCAGCGGTCATCCTGACTGGGGTCCTGAATGGCGAAACCCTTGGATCTGACCGTTTGGTCCGAAGAGTCGTCAGTGGAGAATAAACTTGTTTGACCTGTGTGCACCAGGTGAGTTTGTTTTAGTTCTTTGTGGATATGATACCATTTTGGTTTGTATTTGGCATGGTCTGAGGACCAATTTTGGTACGAAGCGTTTGCGAACACTTCGCCAGGCAACATAAACGAATTTGGCTCACTTTTGAAAATGCCTGAATTTAGTAGGTTCTTGGTTTCTTGTTGTCGTTGTTCTGCAGATGCAGATGCTCGATTGGAAGAAAGTCATCCGGCGCCTCCAGAAGGCACTCCGAACTTTGATATGAATGTGAAGCATGGCCTTGGCCCTATTATGTTTAGTACGCTATGGCACAATTATACGAGGGACAATGCCGAGTTGCAGTGGCCGTTGATGGGCACTTTTGATGAACAAAAAATTGGGTTTTTACAGGAGAAGCTGTTAGCGAAAAGAAGTAGGCAGTCTATGTTTAATTCTCTTTGAACGTGGCAAAAGGAGGCTAAACAGAGGCGAATGAAAGCAGAGAAGGAGGCGCAAAAGATGAAAATGCAAACATTGACTCAGAAAGCTGTAGCACATGATAAAGAGAAGCAGGAGATGGGGATCGAACGTGCAGATAGGATGTTTCCATTGAATATTGATAAATCTTATGTAGCCTGAGAAGAAAATGATACTTTTGTGGAAGAACTGTTAGATACTCGACCCCCACCCCCATATGCCCCGCCGAGGATATATCCCGTTCTCTCCTCACAGGCACAGCTACCCGGTTCTTCTGTCTCTGCTGTTTCTGCTTCTGTTGATCAGACTGCCTTGGCCACGGCGGCCCCTGTCCTTTCTTTGTCTTCGCCGTCTGTGGCAACTATGACCGTTAGTACTCCTGTGACACCTATTGCTTTGCGTCTCTTTCGCCAGCTCTTACACCTGTGACGCAGCCGGCAGCGACTTTGATGTCTGCTCCTTCTGTTGCTACCCCCACTGTGTTCTTCCATTCCCCAACATTACCGAGTAGTGGGACACCAGTACGTGGATTTGAGGATAGAGATTGGACGAAATGTAAGGAACGTATGGGGCGGACGTTGGTCCGATCTGATGTGGGAGATGAGGAGATAAGGGTAGTAGCTAATCAGGCTGCCCAGTGGTCCCGAAACCCCATTTACAGTGTGGAAAATGTGTGGAGTGTGATGAAAGATTATGAGCCTTTTGTACAACAGCATGCCCTCAAGTATATGTCTGCTACTCTGATTGGTCTTTGGGAGCAGTGTTTCAAAGATGTAGCACCACGGATGTTATATGATATTAAAGATCATGTATATGTCACTAATATGGAGCCTGGCCAAGTATTTGGCAATGTTGCAATATTGGTTGCTTATCGGGGTAGGCTACTTGAGAAGAGTCCCACCCCAGTTTCTCAGTTTCCGATGCGGGAGGTTCATCCTATATAGCACCCTGAAATACCAGAGCAAAGGGATCAGCACGATAATGTTATTAGACAAGGTGTAGCGGCCCGTTTCCAAGAGCAATGGGTTTATACTCCGTGGAAAAGGAGTGAAGTCTTGTCTCTTAAGACTCAGTTACCTGATCCTAGGAAGAATCCAACTGCTTATTATAAGGAGTTGACTGAAGCTGCTAATTCTACAGTGATGATGCTAGCTGATATTGAAATGTTCCTTGGCTTACTAGTTCCGGTTGATATTTGGAGACAAGTACACACACAGGATCACGTTGCGGAATTGGGTGGTACCTGGGACCAAATTAAAGTACAGGATCAGGACCGGAAGCCAGGTGATAAGCCTAGACAAAAGATACTTGCTTTGCCCGGCCGTATCATTACATATATGCAGTCTCTTATCCCGCCGAGAAAAGTTGATTGGGACAAGTTATCGGCTTGCCGTCAAAAGAAGGATGAGAGTGTGTCTGATTTTTTCACTCTGTTTGAAGGTGTGTTTCTAGATTATAGTGGACAGGATTTGTCGATCGAAGGTGGTGTGCACCTGTTTGTTAATAGATTTGTTTCCAATTTGCTTCCTGAGATTGCAACCCGATTGCAGGCTTCCGAGAGCACCTGGTCCACATCTTCCCCTTCTGTTATTTTGAATATGGGACAGTAATATGAACACATGGAAAATGAGGATAAGGAGAGGATGGAGAAGAAGCACAAGGATTTGAAGACGAAGGTGTTGTTGCAGCAGGCTTCTAGGAGGAATGGTAGAGGACGTCGTGGTTTGGCCCGGCAGCTTCCACGTTCTAGCAGGAATACTACGCCTGTAGGGCCGAATCAGTGTGCGTATTGCAAAGAGGAGGGACACTGGCGTAGCGAGTGTCCTGTGCTTTTGCAGAAGGTGGCGGTCCCGAGAGGATGAGGTTCTCGTGGACGGGGTCGTGAAGCTGGAGGAGCGGACAGGGTTCAGAATGCTGCAGCCCCGCAGAGTCGTTCTGACCAGAATTATTTTGACGACCCTCGGGGAGGCCAGTATTATCATGATGATTACGGTGCGGATTAGGTGACAGGGATGTCTTACAGCTAGGACAGCCAGGGACAGAGTGAGGGACCAGTTCCAATACCTGTAGATCAACGTGGTCCGTACGTTAGTGCGGATGTGCATGGTTTGACTAAGGAGTTCTTGGTGGATACAGGTGCAACAAACAGTTCTATTTCTCGTTCCTTGGTCCCTGGGGCAGCTCTGTCTGGCCATAATAATGTTTCAGTAGGTTTTTCTGGTGTATCAGTTGTGAGCCCCATTTCAAAACCCCTTGCGTTGACTATTGGTCCTTTCACTGTGGATTCGCCATTCTTGTTGACGTCTAATTGTGGAGAGAATTTGATGGGTTTGGAATTGTTGAAGAGATTGCATGCTACGATTTATTGCTCCCCGGCAGGTGTTTACATGACAATGGGTCCGAATGTCGTGCACGCTACACAGTGTCTGTCCAAAGATGGGCCTCTTCCTGCGGAGTTTAAAGATGTGCCGCCCACTCTTTGGGTGACGAGTGACAGGTGACACTGATGTGGGACTTTTACAGATACCGCCAGTTTCGATCCGAGTTAAATACAATGCTATTTTACCTCGCATCCCTCAGTATAAAATACCACAGGCAAGTAAGCGAGCTCTATTGCAAATTGTACAGGATTTGATTGAGAAAGGAGTGGTTGAGGAGACGACTGCTAATGTTTGTAATAGCCCTATTCTTCCCATTCTTAAACGGACACCTACGGGTTCCTCTGATGATCATGCAGATGTTTATCTCTTTGCGATTGACTTGCGGGAAGTTAATAAAATAGTGATTCCCCAGTTTCCGGTGGTCCCTGACATTACGACTCTTTTGACAATGATTCCTTCTTCTGCTACATACTTTTCTGTCATTGATTTGAAAAATGCGTTCTTCAGTATTCCCATTCAACCTGACAGCAGGTATCTGTTTGGGTTCACCCTAGCTGGTAGAAGCTTTAGATTCTGTTGCGCTCCTGAAGGCTATACAGAGAGTCCGAGTATCTATAGTCGGGCATTGAAAGGTCAGCTTGATTCCTTGTCGCTCCCTACAGGTAATGTATTGCTTCAGTATGTCGATGACTTGCTCATTGCCTTGGATACAGAACAAGGTTTCAGAGACAGTACGGTTAAATTACTGTTACATTTAGCTCAACATGGCCATAAGGTATCCCTTTCCAAATTCCAGTATTGTCGACAGGAGGTCACCTACTTAGGTCACTTACTGTCGAAGGAGGGTAGGAGATTGACCCCTGAGCGCATCAGTACCATTGTTAAAATGCCCATCCCGCAAACTCAAAAAGATGTGGGCGCTTTTATTGGCATTACTCCTACTGTCACCAGTGGATTCCAAATTATTCCCTACTAACCAAACCCCTGCTTGCTCTGACTACTAAAGATGTGCATGAACCCCTGCCTTGGACGCCTGAATGTCAGCAGTCTTTTGAGCAATTGAAAACTGCGCTTTGTTCGGCTTCAGTGCTCGGCACGCCTAACTACAGCAAGCCGTTTGTATTATATGTCCATGAGACGGCTGGTTGTGCGCTTTCTGTTCCAACACAAAAATTTGGAGATAAGCAAAGGCCGTGTGCTTATTTTTCTGCTGTGCTTGATCCAGTCGCACGAGCCCTCCCGAGCTGTCTAAGAGCGGTCGTGGCCGTGGCTGTCTCGACAAGGCAATCGGTTGGACTCGTACTTGATACTGATTTCACAGTCATGGTACCCCATGCTGTGGATACACTTTTGAATAAGACAAAGACGCAGCACCTCACCAGTGCACGTCTGACAGGTTATGAGCTAAAGCTGTTCGCTAAACACATTACGATCAAACGATGTGCCACTCTGAATCCAGCCACATTACTACCCCTCCTTTCTGAGAATGAGGAGATTGACATACATGATTGTATCTTCCGGACGGAAGAAGAGACGAAAGGACGGGTAGACCTGACTGATGTTCCCTTATCTGACCCCCAAGGGGAACTATATGTCGATGGCTCTTGTTTTAAATTACCAGATGGCACTACAACCGCTGCGTATGCTATTACTACACTGCGCACTGTAGTTGAGACATCACGAGTTCCCTATCAGTCGACCCAACCTGCAGAGCTCGTTGCCCTAATACGAGCCTGCGAATTGAGTGAGGGACTGGTTGTTAATATTTATACTGACAGCCAGTACGCCTTTAGAGTCGCCCATAATTTCGGGCGACTCTGGGTAGAGAGAGGGTACCTTACTTCCCATGGGACATAGATTCAGCATGGTCATCTTATATATAAGCTTCTGTCCGCTTTGACACTCCCTAAGAAATTGGCAATAGTAAAGTGTAGCGCCCATAGGAACGTTACTTACGATGTAGGTAAAGGGAAGGCTTTTGCAGATCAGACAGCTAGGGAAACAGCCCGGACTAGGATGAAAAGAATGTTCGTAGCAGGTCCCACTAGGTGGGTGCCCGAGGTCACAATGTTTGAGGAAACACTTGAGAATGTGAAGGAAATACAGGGTGAGGCCACAGTGGAGGAATTAGCAGTGTGGCAAGAAAGTACAGCACAATTGAACGATGAGGGATGTTGGATTGACAAGTCAGGGAAGCAGAGATTGATGTTGCCAGATGCATATGTTCTTCCTGTAGTCACGATGGCTCATGGCCCAGCCCATATCAGCGCCAAGGGTATTTGCAAGTTGTTAGACCCTGTATGGCAAAATGACAACATTTCTAAGACAGCTGCACATTTAGTGAAGTACTGCATGGTGTGCATGATGCACAATCCTGGGAAAGGTACCCGTACACCACCCGGTAATTTTGCACCACCCACTTTCCCTTTTGAGGTTCTCCAGATAGACTATATCGAACTAGACAGGGTCAATAACCTGAAGTACGTGTTAGTGGTTGTCTGTGCATTTAGTAAATGGGTTGAGGCTTACCCAACCAAGGACAATACAGCCATTACGACTGCAAACTCCTGAAGGAGTTCTTTCCTCATTTCTGCTTGCCCCGTTTGATCTGGAGTGTAACGGAAGGCATTTTAATGCCAAAGTCATTCAGTTATTTTGCGACGGTTTGCACATAAAGCAGAAGTTTCATGCTGCAAATCACCCCCAGTCAGCAGGTTTGGTTGAGAAGTACAATGGTACTCTCAAACTGAAATTGACAAAGATTCAGGAGACAACAGGGTTACAGTGGCCAGATGCTTTACCATTAGCTCTTTTGTCGACAAGAACAACAGCACATTCTAGAACAGGATTGTCACCTTACGAGGTCATTTGGACGCCCTCAAATGTCTGGGGCGTCCCGCGCCCTCGTAAGTTTTCCGATATTGAGTATCCATTATTGGCAGATTACCTGTGCCAGTTAACCGAAAACTTGCGTTCTATTCACCAACAGATCCGGGGGCCTCTGCCTGATGTACCAGAGGGACCCGGACACAACATCCAGCCTGGTGATTGGATCCTGGTGCGCAATTTTCAGCGGAAGAAGAGTTTGGAGCACCACTGGAAAGGACCTGAGCAAGTCTTTCTAGCCACCAGAAGCGCAGTCAAGGTTGCTGGCCGAAAGAACTGGATCCATGGTGCTCATTGTAAACGGGTGCCTCTACCTTTGCCCTATGACCAATGGGTTGCTGACGGCATCGGGGATACTGAGTGTGAGAAGGTGCCTCAGTTCGTCCCCTTCAGCGACGCAAAATTAGCGTGGACCCAAACGGATGCAGAGAATGATGACGTGTTAAATGCAGCGGTCCCTCCAGAAATCCGAGCCATTAAAGAGCCGCTGTTTGTTGACCCCTCTGTGCCTGGAGTCACCAGGTACCATTTGTGTCCTCGGCTGAGGAATAGTGCACCAAAGGAGAAGTCAAATTAGTTAGGGATGGACTGTGTAAGTTAGGGTGTACTTTGCCATAGTACCAACGATGTTAGTTTAGGGTGTCGTGAGATTGGTGCCCTGTTCTGACATTGGACAGGATAAATCTAACGTCCTCCCTGGGAGGGGGGTACATTATCCTGAGCGACGTGGGATTCATTGTGAGCTTAGGACTGAGCAAGCTCCACCGCCGGTGCTCATGAGCGCCAACGTTGATGAACAATAGGAGCCTGTACCAGTGAGGCTCTGACGGACACTGGGAACACTTACCTTTGCTATCAGTTTTATTGCATTCCTCTTCTTGCTTCATAATGCATCCATTTGGTTGACCTGTTGAGGAGAAGAAACAGCTGTTTGCACCGCTGCGCTTAGCACGGGGTGGTTAACAAAAAGTAAAATAATTTGCATATTAATTGTTGTGATTACGCTAATAATAATACGTGGAATATCCTGGTTTCTAGAGGAGAAGTATCCTGTGCACACTTTGGTTGGTGCGACGCCTATTCCCCCTGAACACATTTTTGTTACTATGGCCCCTCACAAAGAAGAGCATAGAAAGTCTTACACAGACAATGTATTTATACAAATGTTGCATCAAGCTCATGATGTGTCCAATACAACTAATTGTTGGGTTTGTGGATTGCTCCCCTCAGTTACTCATAAGAGCGACAATTTCTTGTCCATGCCATTATCATATATATCGGCAGCTGTGAAGGTTGGTTTGAATTGTTCGTTATGGTGCACTACCATTTCCAACTCTCTACTCTGGTTATGACACCTGCTGATTCTCGCACTGTGGTAGAGTATATACGTTTTCATCATGGGTTTACTCCCAAAGGACAGGCAGGACAAGGGACCTCCGGTACACTATCCCCAAATTCCTGTATGAGCACATATGAAAAAGTAAAGAACGAAACATGGCTTCGAATGGAAATGGCTGATTTCCAAAGGTTCAACACCTCTGAGTATTTTCAAACGTTCCAAGCTTGCAATATTACCAAGGACAAACCGATGCCGGTGTCCGTGGTTAACACAACAGCTAGTTTCTGTATCCAGGGGACTGGGGAGGTGAAGGTGGGAGAGAGTAAATGCAATTTCACCTATAGACTGAGAACGATTAATAGTCCGCCTTTGATCCTACCCCATAATGTCTATTTTGTCTGTGGATCCCAAGCTCATGTCTGGCTTCCGAGGGGATGGTCAGGCAGATGTTACCTCTCTTTACTCCTTCCCCCTGTGTATGTTGCCCCATCCAATTATCATAAAGATCATCGGCTGCAGCGTAGGAGTACATACTTGCCCTGAGTCAGAAGGGTTGTTGACCCAAAGGATATAGATCAGACAGATACCACCGCAAAATAGTTTGAGGATGCCATAAAGGGTCTTTTACCTTTTTGGGGCCCCTTAGCCAATAGCCTTCAAATTCGTCGGCTAACAAGAGTTGTTGAAGGGGTTATCAATACGACTGGTGGGATAATGACAAATATCAATGCTGAGCTACGAGATTAGTCACTTTGCAGAACCGGATGGTGTTAGACGTCATCCTGGCAGATCGGGGAGGGGCTTGTCACGTCATTGGCAGCAGCTGTTGTGTTTACATACCTGATCACGCTCCCAACGTGTATGCAGCTATACAAAAATTGCATAGACTTTCGTCTGATATACATCAAGAGACAGGTACTGGGACCCTATCAGGGTGGTTCTGGAACATACTCACCTCCTGGGGTTGGAAGATCCTCACTTTTCTGGCTGTAGTTGCCGGTATCTTCTTCACGTGCTGCCTCTGCATACAATGTCTCCCAGCTTGTTGTTCCTGTTGTGTCACTATCCTTATTCCCAAGCCGAAAATGCCAGTTCATAATACTAGTGCAGCAGTTATGTTACAAAAACAGATTGATGAAATGATGCAAATTTACGAGGGCATCTTTGATTCTACATCATCCCTTGCAGCGTCTATTCCTGATGGCGAGTATATGGATTGTTCTGAGTACTGATGTCCTTTTGCTTATTAGAATGTTATGTCTTTTCCGCCCACCATATAAAAGTGTTAGCGAATGCTAATAGGAGAGTATGATGAAATGAAAATGTTTTTGCTATTTTGCTCGTGCTTTGTTCTATGTAAGTTAGCATTCGCTGCTCCATTTTATGTTTAGCCGCCATTTTGAATCATGCTATTAACTGCGTATTCCCTCCTCGAGAAGCAGGCTGTGGAAAGTTTCATTTCTCCAAGGTTAGCTCTCGCTGTACTAATGAATACACTGTTCTTATTAGCGCATACCTTTCCCACTAGTTAGTGGCCTTCTCCCACTAGTCTAGCAGTAGACACGGACAGGACGACCTTGGCCTAAAGATAATGTGTACCCGGCCTCAGAGTCGAAGCTCTTTGTTTTCGCTGCACCTGCTTGTAAAATTCCATTATGGGCGGGTCTTCCTTGGTTCTGAAATGTACATAATGTATCACCATGTTTGCTGATGTCAGTCCTCTCTGCAGCACCCCTAAGCGACTGGGCAGACGGGACTCCGCTCGAGTGTATCTGAATAAACATATACTTGTTTTGTGTTCTCTACTGTCTGACCGACTCTTCATTTGTATGGAAGGCTGAGAGGTAGTCGCGAGTGCAGTCCTGCCAAGTATCACGCATCAGGCGTTGGACTAACGCATTTCAGTGTGGTGCTCCGCATCACCGCACTGAAATGCATTGTCACGCATAATGCATAGTCTCAGCTGTGCACAGAAGAGCTGCAAAATAGTGTGTTTGTGGCAGCTGGCAGCGTGGGCGGCTGTAGGCCATAGGCCCCGCACGCTGCCAGCGGCCACAAACACACTATTTTGCAGCACTTCTGTGCACAGCTGAGACTCAGGTTGCTCCCACAGGCTCTGAGCGCTCCCAGCAGCTGAGCAGGCTCCCAGTGCTGCTTCAATATATCTGAGATAGATTCCCGCAGCGCTGCGGGGCTCTGTCTGAGTCAGACAGACAGAGGTCAGGGCCCGGCTGGGTAATGCGCAAAAGCTACTACCGAGACAGCCGGGGCCTGCCCTAGTCATGTTATGTGTGGCAACTTGGCCGTGGCGCCGCGTGGGGAAGTGACGTCACGTCATGCTGCCAGGGCGCGGGCAAGGAGTTCCATTTTGTAATGAACTTGGAGGTGGAGGCCAGCTGCCCCACTGGTTTGCGCCGGAATCATGGTGCTCGGCTGCCATGCAGCACTACCGATCGCACCTGCTGCACGATCGGGCCGCCCTTGTGGGACAAAATAATTATGACTGCCCGCAAATAATTATTTCCGAGCCGGAGCCCGGCAGAGTGAGAGTGCTGCAGCCAGTGACATCACCATCATGGAGTCACACTGGCAGAGTCGTGGCACTGGCTGCTTCTCTTGGCAGCTGTCCGGGTCTCTGCGGGACCAATGGGCCCTTTCCATGTCAACCGCACAACACTTACTCGAGCGTTCAAAAAACTGAGTAAAGTGCCAGTGGAGACAACAGCTGCAGAAAATACCATCAAAATTAAGAGCAGGACGAGCTGGGTAAGTCAGCCCCCTCCCATCTCCACTAACAGAGCCACCGGCATCATGTGTGCTAACCTGATTATACCCCCTTAGTTCGTAGAAATTATTATTTTTTATAAAAATGCCTCTCTCTTTTACAATACCTTCCTCCCATTGCCTTTTCATGCCTCCTTGTGCATTTTCAAGCACTTGCTACAGTGGAGCCTCTCTTATCAGGGATGTAATGGTGTCTTGTTTCTTCCGCTATTCAAGAGGTCATGCTGCTGTGGATGGGTGTTTTAGAGGGGGAACATGTAGGGCTGTGAGTGCCACTACTCTTTACTGTCTGTCTCAGCCCGCAGAAACCAGATAATTAACACTACCCAGCAAGGAGAGATCACACTGCCTGTGACTCTCTGTCCACTCCAACCTAGTCAGAATGGGACAGAAATTAGGCGCAGGCACCAAAATAAAAGTGCCCCACTAAGTGACCAGACCAATCCTTGCAAATTGTGCCAGGTTTCAGACACTTCATACAAGCGTTTTGCAAGGAATGGAACACTTGAGCACTGGTGCGTCGGACGGCCCCCGGCCGTCCGACGCACATGGCACAGGGAATCCCTCTGGTGCGGGCACCAGAGGGATTCCCTTAACCCCACAACAGACTCGGGAGCTGGGGAAGAGCTTCCCCAGCTCCCGAGGCTGAATGCACGGTTTCCCTGAAATGACGATCAGCGCGCACGTCACGCTGACGTCATTTCAGTAGAAACTGAAATGAGCCAAGAGGCTCATTTCAGTTTCGCTTTCTACGTGCTCAGGGGCTATCTCAGCCCCTGAGCACGTAGAAAGAGAGGAGAGGTATCATTGGAAAGGGAGAATCCCCCTTTCCAATGGTACCCCCTCCCAGTGGATCCCCTAGCAGGGATCGCCCCAGGAGGGCGATCCCCAGCAGAGATCCACCCACTAGGCACCAGGGATGGGGGAGCGGCCCCTTGGGCAAGGGCCTTTGCTCCCCCATTTTTTTTTGGGCACAGTCAGTCTTTCTGCCCCCCCTGGGGCAGATGGGGGCAGTAGCCCCCAATCTGCTCCCCCGGGGGGGCAGAAAGCCCACTAGAAACCAGGGATTTTATTTTAAATGCAAATTAGAGGTGGGGGCTGCCCAATATGGGCATGCCAATGCCCCCCAAATTACAGTCTTTCTGCCCCCCCCTGGGGGGCAAATGGGGGCAGTAGCCCCCAATCTGCCCCTCCTGGGGGGGGGGGCAGAGAGCCCACTAAACACTGGGTTTTTTCCCCCCGATGAATGTAGGGGTTGCCCAAGATGGGCATGCCAATGCCCCCACCCCTCCCCCCCACAAAATTCTAGTCTTTCTGCCCCCTCGGGGGGTAGATGGGGGGGACAGAAAGCACCCTAGATGCCAGGGATTCTTTTTTTTATAGGCCCAGGGTGGGGGCTGCCCAGAATGGGCATGCAAATGCCCCCACCCTACCCCCCAAAGAAAACAAAAGACTTTGTGCCCCCCCCCAGGAGGCAGATGGGGGCAATAGCCCCTGATCTGCCCCCCCGGGGGGGGGCAGAAAGCAGACTAAGCTCCAGGGATTTTTATTTTTAAATAGGTAGGGGTGGGGGCTGCCCAGAATGGGTATGTCAATGCCCCCACCCCCCAAAAAAAATGCTACAGTCTTTCTGCCCCCCTGGGAGGCATATGGGGCAATAGCACCTTATCTGCACCCCCCGGGGGGGCAGAAACCCACTAGCCACCAGGGATTTTTTTTCTCCAAAGTTCGGGATGGGGGCTGCCATGAATGGGCATGCCAATGTCCCCACCCACCCCAAAAAAGATGCCACAGTCTTTCTGCCCCTACAAGGAGGCAGATGGGGGCAGTAGCCCCTGATCTGCCCCCGGGGGGGGGCAGAAAACCCACTATGCGCCAGCAATTATGCTGGCTTTTTTATACGCAGGGGTGGGGGCTGACCAGAATGGGCATCCCAATGCCCCAGACCCCCCGAAAGAATAGCCACAGTCTTTCTACCCTCCTCGGGGGCATATCGGGGCAATAGCCCCCAATTTCCCCCCTCCACAGGGCGGCAGAAAGCCCACTAGGCACTGACTTTTTTTCGGAATGTGCCTACCTGTGGATTTTGGGCCCTAGCGCAGCCGGCACCTAGGGAAACATAGCAAACCTATGTATTTTTGAAAACTAGACACTGAGGGAATTCAGGATGGGGGACTTGTGTGGCTCTCACTAGGTTCTGTTACCCAGAATCCCTTGCAAACCTCAAACTTAGTTAAAAAAAACACATTTTCCTCACATTTCTGTGATGGAAAGTTCTGGGTTCTGCATGGATCCACAAAATTCCACCCACCACGCATTCCCCAAAGTCTTCTGAGAAAAATGGTACGTCACTTGTGTGGGTAGGCCTAGAGCCCGTGACAGGAAATGGCACAAAACGCAACGTGGACACACCATATTTTCACAGTGAAAACGGACCCTTTTTTTTGCAAAGTGCCTAGCTGTAGATTTTGAACCCTAGCTCTGCCGGCACCTAGGGAAACCTAGCAAACATATACATTTTTGAAAACTAGACACCCAGGGGAACCCAGGATGGGGTGACTTGTCTGGCTCCCACCAGATTCTGTTACCCACAATCCCTTGCAAACCTCAAACTTTGTAAAAAAAAAAAAAAACACATTTTCCTCACATTTATGTGATGGATAGTTCTGGAATCTCTGTGGGACCACAAACTTCAACCCCCCGCATTCTCCAAAGTCTCCCGATACAAATGGTACCTCACTTGTGTGGGTAGGCCTAGTGCCAGCGACAGGAAACTGCTCCAAACGCAACATGGACACCACATTTTCACAGTGAAAACTGACCATTTTTTTGAAAAGTGCCTAGCTGTAGATTTTGAACCCTAGCTCTGCCGCCACCTAGGGAAACCTAGCAAACCTATACATTTTTTAAAACTAGACACCCAGGGGAATCCAGGATGGGGTGACTTGTCTGGCTCTCACCAGGTTCTGTTACCCAGAATCCCTTGCAAACCTCAAAATTTGTCGAAAGAAACACATTTTCCTCACATTTCTGTGGTGGAAAGTTCTGGAATCTGCGTGGATCCACAAAATTCCACCCACCCCGCATTCCCCAAAGTCTTTCGAGAAAAATGGTACCTCACTTGTGTGGGTAGGCCTAGTGCCCGCGACACGAAACGGCCCAAAACGCAACGTGGACACACCACATTGACACAGTGAAAACTGACCCTTTTTTTGCAAAGTGCCTAGCTGTAGATTTTGAACCCTAGCTCTGCCGGCACCTGGGGAAACCTAGCAAACCTATACATTTTTGAAAACTAGACACCCAGGGGAATCCAGGATGGGGTGACTTGTCTGGCTCTCCCCAGGTTTTGTTACCCAGAATCCCTTGAAAACCTCAAATTTTGTAAAAAAAACAAAACACCTTTTCCTCAAATTTCTGTGGTGGAAAGTTCTGGAATCTACGTAAATCCACAAATTTGCTACCACCCAGCGTTCCCTCAGGTCTCCCGATAAAAATGGTGGGTGCCCCAAGTACCCGCGATGGGCAAGGGCCCAAAACGTATTGAGGAGACATCAAAATGACCTATCACAAAACAACCTGCTTTTGCAAGGGGAGTCACCTGTGTTTTTGGCCCCTGGCTCGGCGGCCATCTTGGGAAATCTACCAAACCCACACATTTCTGAAAACTAGACACCCGAGGGAGTCCAGCAAGGTATGGCTTGCGTGGGTCCCCCAACGTTTCCCTACCCAGAATCCCCTGCAAACCTCAAATTTAGCTGAAAAAATCCCTGGAAAAACGTTGGGGGACCCACGCAAGCCATACCTCGCTGGACTCCCCCGGGTGTCTAGTTTTCAGAAATGTGTGGGTTTGGTAGGTTTCCCAAGATGGCCGCTGAGCCCGGGGCCAAACACCCAGGTGACCCCCCTTGCAAAACCAGGTTGTTTTGTGATAGGTCATTTTGATTTCTCCTCAATACGTTTTGGGCCCTTGCTTGTCACGGGTACTTGACCCACCCACTCGAGTGAGGTACCATTTTTTTCATGAGACCTGGGGGAATGCTGGGTGGTAGGAAATTTGTGACAGCCCGGTGATCCTACAACTTTCCCTCACAGAAATTTGAGAAAAAAGTGATTTTTTTCATCAAAATGTGAGGTTTGCAGGGGATTCTGGGTAGAGAAACATTGGGGGATCCACGCAAGCCATACCGGACTCCCCCGGGTCTCTAGTTTTCAGAAATGTGTGGGTTTGGTAGGTATCCCTAGATGGCCGCCAAGCCTGGGACCAAAAACTCATGTGACCCCCCTTTGCAAAACCAGGTCATTTTCGGATACATAGGGGGCATCTGCGTTTTTGTTCCCGGGGTCGGCTGCCATCTAGGGAAACCTACCAAACCCACACATTTCTGAAAACTAGAGACCCAGGGGAATCCAGGGAGGTATGGCGTGGTTTGATCCCCCAACGTTTTCCTACACAGAATCCCCTGCAAACCTCATATTTTGATGAAAAAATCACATTTTTCTCAAATTTCTGTGTGGGAAAGTTCTAGAATCTACGTGGATCCACAAATTTCCTACCACCCAGCGTTCCCCCAGTCTCCCGATAAAAATTATACCTCACTCGCGTGGGTGGGTGGGTCAAGTACCCGCGACAGCCAAGGGCCCAAAACGTATTGAGGAGACATCAAAATTACCTATCACAAAACAACCTGGTTTTGCAAGGGGGGTCACCTGGGTTTTTGGCCCCGAGCTCGGCGGCCATCTTGGGAAACCTACCAAACCCACACATTTCTGAAAACTACACACTTGGGGGAGTCCAGCGAGGTATGGCTTGCGTGGGTCCCCCAATGTTTTCCTACCCAGAATCCCCTGCAAACCTCAAATTTAGCTGAAATAATCACTTTTTTCTCAAATTTCTGTCTGTGAAAGTTCTGGAATCTACGTGGATCCACAAATTTCCTACCACCCAGCGTTCCCCCAGGCCTCCCGATAAAAATGATACTTCACTCGCGTGGGTGGGCCAAGTACACGCGACAGGCAAGGGCCCAAAACGTATTGAGGAGACATCAAAATTACCTATCACAAAACAACCTGGTTTTGCAAGGGGGGGTCACCTGGGTTTTTGGCCTTGGGCTCCGCGGCCATCTTGGGAAACTACCAAACACACACATTTCTGAAAACTAGACACCCGGGGGAGTCCAGCGAAGTATGGCTTGCGTGGATCCCCAATGTTTCCCTACCCAGAATGCTCTGCAAACCTCAAATTTAGCTGAAAAAAACAAATGTTCCACATATTTTTGGGTCGAATCACCGTGCCGGCACAAATGTCCTACCCCACAGCGTTCCTCTCAGTCTACCGAGTAAAATGATACCTCACTTGTGTGGGTGGGGCAAGGGCCTGTGACTGGGAAGAGACCAAAACATAGGGATTTAGGGTATAGCACCGACAATTCTAAGCGCTACATTTAAAAAAAAATAAGTTTTTAGCCAATTCTGCATTGGACACCCACACAAGTGAGGTATCATTTTACTCGGGACACTAAGGAGAATGCTGTGGGGTAGGACATTTGTGCCGGCACGGTGATTCCACCCAAAAATATGTGGAAAATGTGGGTTTTTTCAGCTAATTTTGAGGTTTGCAGGGGATTCTGGGTAGGAAAACGTTGGGGGATCCATGCAAGCCATACCTCATTGGACTCCCCAGGGTGTCTAGTGTTCAGAAATGTGTGGGTTTGGTAGGGTTCCCTAGATGGCGGCGAGCCCGGGGCAAAAAAACCAGGTGCCCCCCCCCCCCAAATCCAGGTACTTTTGTTATAGGTAATTTTGAAGTCTCCACAACACGATTTGGGCCATTTCCTGTTGCAGCCACTATGCCTACCCACACATGTGAGGTACCATTTTTATCTGGAGACCTGGGGGAACGCTGGGTGGTAGGAAATTTGTGGATCCTCGCAGATTCCAGAACTTTCCCACACAGAAATTTGAGAAAAAGTGTTTTTCCGCTAAATTTGAGGTTTGCAGGGATTCTGGGTAGAGAAATGTTGGGGGACCCACGCAAGCCATACCTTGCTGGACTCCCCAGGTGTCTAGTTTTCAGAAATGTGTGGGTTTGGTAGGATTTCCCAAGATGGCGGCTGACCCGGGGCCAAAAACTCATGGGACCCCCTTGCAAAACCAGGTTGTTTTGTGATAGGTAATTCTGATAGTCGCCTCAATAGGTTTTGGGCCTTTGCCTGTCGCGGGCAGTTGACCCACCCACACAAGTGAGGTACCATTTTTCTCGGAAGACTTTGGGGAATGCGGGGTGGGTGGAATTTTATGGATCCACACAGATGCCAGAACTTTCCACCACAGAAATGTGAGGAAATTTCTTTTTTTTTTTTTTTTTTACAAATTTTGAGGTTTGCAAGGGATTCTGGGTAACAGAACCTGGTGAGAGCCAGACAAGTCACCCCATCCTGGATTCCCCTGGGTGTCTAGTTTTCAAAAATGTATAGGTTTGCTAGGTTTCCCTAGGTGCCGGCAGAGCTAGGGTTCAAAATCTACAGCTAGGCACTTTGCAAAAAAAGGGTCAGTTTTCACTGTGAAAATGTGGTGTGTCCACGTTGCGTTTTGGGCTGTTTCCTGCCGCGGGCACTAGGCCTACCCACACAAGTGAGGTACCATTTTTCTCGGAAGACTTTGGGGAATGCGGGGTGGGTGGAATTTTGTGGATCCAAGCAGATTCCAGAACTTTCCACCACAGAAATGTGAGGAAAATGTGTTTTTTTTTACACATTTTGAGGTTTGCAAGGGATTCTGGGTAACAGAAACTGGAGAGAGTCAGACAAGTCACCCCATCCTGGATTCCCCTGGGTATCTAGTTTTCAAAAATGTATAGGTTTGCTAGGTTTCCCTAGGTGCCGAAGAGCTAGGGTTCAAAATATACAGCTAGGTACTTTGCAAAAATAAGGGTCCGTTTTCACTGTGAAAATGTGGTGTGTCCATGTTGCGTTTTGGCCGTTTCCTGTCGCGGGCACTAGACCTACCCATACAAGTGAGGTACCATTTTTCTCGGAAGACTTTTGGAAATGCGGGGTGTGTGGAATTTTGTGGATCCACGCAGATTCCAGAACTTTCCACCACAGAAATGTGAGGAAAATGTGTTTTTTTTGACAAATTTGTAGGTTTGCAAGGGATTCTCGGTAACAGAAGCTGGTGAGAGCCAGTCAAGTCACCCCATCCTGGATTCCTCTGGGTGTCTAGTTTTCAAAAATATATAGGTTTGCTAGGTTTCCCTAGGTGCTGCCAGAGTTAGGGTTCAAAATCTACAGCTAGGCACTTTGCAAAACAAGCATTTGCAATGCAATAGGTCTCGCATTAGTTAGAGGTAAAGTTATTGGCATTGTTATTCACATTTTGGTTAAGGTTTTTGTTTGTGTGTAGTGTATGTATTAGGTTAGTATATGTCTTTATGTGTTGTAGGCATGGACAAACAAATAGCATATATAATATGTACAAATATAGTGCAATATAGCAGCATAGCGAACGGCCCAGGGAAAAGATATGCGTAAATGCGCAACTTTTTTAGATGTATTTGGAAGTGTGAGCAAAACTGTGCAATTGGCATATAAAAAAATGACAATGTACATGTTTATATAAGCTGTAATGAGAGTTACATTTTTAGGCGAGAGCCGAAATATATTTTTGTGTGTTAACAGGCTAATTTACATGTATAAAAGGAAACAGCTGTACGTATTGAATTTAAGGTTTAAAAAAATCCATAGTTTTACGATACCCTCTTCATACATTAACAGTTGCTGTACTATATATACGGCACATTACAGAAAACATTAAAGGTACAGTAGCCTTCTGTGCAACAAAATTATACTACGCGTAGCATAGCACACAACATAATAGTACGGAATCTCCTTGAAGCAAAAAGCTGCCATGTAATCACTAGAGCTGCTAAGCGGGAGCTGGGGAACGACAGAACTGGTGCAATAAGTTATAAAAACAAAGAAACATTGTACCGTATACACTACTAAAAGCCAACATGTCTTGGAAGTGTAATTAACATAGCACAGGTGCGGCGACCCCTGAATTATTGGGCCACTGCGACGCACAGCATTAACAAATCAAATTTCCGTAGCTACTGCAGCATAAATTGCATTACCACTGCTAGGCTCACATACGTAGACAGCGCAGCTTATGTGCTATATCCCGGTGGACAGAATGCTCTAAACAGTCCTGGCAGTTTTTGTGGTAATTTCGTATTTGCACAATACAAGGGCGGCTACTGTTACACAAACAGACACTGCGTTTCCATACAACTGTTACGGCACAGCAGCATGAACACTAGTTTGATACAGTAACATGGCAGATGCTTGCAGACACAGTTTTTACATAACAGTGGGACGGGCGGTTATATACTGTTACAGACTGAAAACAACATTGAAACTGTGATTACTGCAGTAGAAGTAGTGTTACAGTGGCCCGAGAATGAGTGCGTGCGATACAAACCTATGGCGTACAGTTTGTTTTTTTTGTTTCTAGGAGGGTTTATGACAGATTTATATGCGAGTATTAGGGTTGCTGCACCCTAGGCACGTGTCGAGTTGTGCTATTGTTAAACACGGCTCGATAATTCATCTACCATACACTGTGCATGCAAATGATACTAACCTGTGGGCAAGTATATCTATTGGGTGTAGGAGGGTTATGAGACATTTAGTATGCGAGTAATAGAGGCGCTGCACCCTATGCATGTTTGGAGTTGTGCTATTGGGAAATACACCTAGATAATGCATCCTTCCTATAAAGTGCACAAAGGAAAGGGGGGACACATCTTCAACTTAATTGCTTCTTTGTATCATTGCTGCAGCTGTAGACAGCAGTGCCTATGCGGAGATGCCTTTGTGGCAAGTGAACAGCTGCGGGTATTATGTTTTTAACCGCGGTAACATCTTCCTGTTTGCTAGCAGGGGCGGTGCGTCCATTAGGGCGCTTGGGCGTTGCTCCACTGAGCGTTGCCGTCACTCTCTAACTTGGACGGGACACTCACACAATGCAATCTCCCTGTATCGCAGCCAGAGCCGGAGGCAGTCGGCTTAGAAGGGGGCGGGGCAGCACTACAGGACAGAGTTCAGCTGCAAGTGATTGACATCCGCCATCACAGGTGGTCGGCGGAGCGCACAGCAAGAGTGCGCATGTTCTGTTTAGGGCTTAAACATTTTGCGACCAGCCCTGAACATGCGCACACTAGGCTGCTCATTAGAAGAGCGAGGGTTGTTCCATGCTGCTCTTCTAATGAGCAGCCTAGTGCGCATGTTCGGGCTGGTCGCAAAAAATGTTAAGCCCTAAACAGAACATGCGCTCTACTGCTCAAGCCAATCCTGGCGCTGCTGCTGGAGCAGCGTCTGGATTGGCTGAGAGCAAGCGGTACTTGCCAAGGCGCCAACGCGGGAGTCTGACACAGGCCCAGGAGGACTCGCAGAGGCGGCGCGGATCCGGTAAGTTTAGTTCCCTTAATAAGGGTGCTTTATTTTAATCTCCCCCCCCCCCCACCCGACCGCCAACACCCTCCCCCCCACCCCCGCGAGTATTGGAGCGCGAGCCGCGACTGAGCGTCCTGGTGCGGCTGCACTCGTTGCACCCGTGTAAAGCTCTCAGATAAATATTGACCCAAATGCTGCAAGTCACAATGCATCCTTTTCTTTAAGGCTTGATCAGCCAGTTAACGATGCATAAAGACATGAATATCCGCACAAGTGCTACTTTTGTTTCAAAACACCGATGTTGAACCTGAATAAAGGTGCACGCCATTAAATCGCACGTCTCCATCCTGGTCAGAGATCTTCGGCTCATCAGCTGGCCTGGTCTTTAACTGAACAAGTCAATACATTATGGGGGTTGCGTACTTCAGTGCCTAGATTTGGCCAACAGCAGAGCATTTAACATCATAATTCAATGTCACATGGTAGGTAGATGCCACAATTCCAGTCCTGGATTTTGATTTAACCATACCATACAGTTTAATGATTTTCTGCGAAGTACCTCATTTTAGGTAACCCTACATCACCGTGGACACACCATTTTCCGGTCTTGTTTTCTCCGAGTCACAAATGTGAATTCTGAGGATTGTAGTCGTTTAAAGGGAACACCTCAGACTCAGGGGAGTAACAGGCCGCGGTAGCCCAAGTGAAAGAGGTGCAACCATCGGTGGGTGGTGGAGGGGGCATTTAGCCTCAGGGTAGACTATTCTCTGGGATATTGGCGCGGCCCTCCCCACATTCTGCTGTATGGGGGGCGGGGCATAATTTTGTGTTAGAACACTATTCAGACTGGAAACATTGTATTGTAAATCCATAAATCAGTGTTAAGGAGTGATAGGAGTGTGCAAGTCACCTGTGGACCAATCCCCAGCAAACATAGGTGTTAAGTAGCCGTTGAAGGAGCGCGTCGGGTTAGCGGAGGTTTATCATCAACGTCAGGCTGCAGAGACGGGGGAAAGGGCTGCCTCAGCTCTGCCTCCCAGGAGTTGAGAAGACCCCGGGGCCGAGGATGGTTCGAGCCGCTCACCTGTAGCTGCGCGAGGACCCAGGCCTCCATTAACGCTCCCTGGCAGTTCGCCATGGCCTCCCGTCGCGCGCACGCACCTGGAGAGAAGTACTTCAGCTTTCAGAAAGGACTTCACGCTGCACCGAAACGAGCCATGAAACTGAGGGTAATAGCCGTGCACAAGGATTGTGCAGGGGCATAGCTTCAGGGAGGGGGTGTTCAAAGAAAGTCAACGGCAACTTGTGTACTAAGTGTGCTGCTTAGCACTAGCACTTAGCAGGTAGTTGTTTAATTTTCAGTTTTCGTGGTAAGTGTGAGATCGTCTCGTCATCATAAGTTAAGTTAGTGTGATGAATCCGTTTTCAGGCAGGCACCGCGCGGCGCAGTAGTTGTTTAATGTTTCAGTTTTCGTCAGTACTGGTTTTCGTGTTAAGTGTGAGTCTCGATAAGTTAGCGTGAATTGCTCCTGGTGTTCAGGCAGGCGCGCGCACTTTCTGGGTGACCTCTTTTAACAGTCTCTCTAGCCTGCTTGTAGCTGTACTGGCGCGGGCACTGTTTCTCATGGACTATTCCTTGTTCAGCGTGAATTTGCCACTGGATCCAGAGTCCCGCTGTGCTCACTCATTCCTGCCTTTTCTTGACACGGAAAATTAATCACATTTCCTAAATACCAAGTCCCCCTTATATTTCTCAAGCTCAGAATGCACGTGACTTAAGTAGAGATGTAGAGATATGAACGGGAGTGGTAAAGAGACCTGAGGCCATGAGAGACAAATGGAAAGAGGTGAGGCGGCCAGAAGAGTATTAACAGAAGTGAGATAAGAACAGGGAGATAGATATGTAGAGATAGAGGGAAGGGTTTGAAGGAAGGGTACCGCAGAAGATGTACGGTGACGTAAAGAGAGAAGCAAGAGACAGAATGTGGTGATAGAGGTGACAGAAGCAGGCAGAGAAAATAGTAAATAGATAGAAATGTGAGGTGGAGAGAAGGGTGTGGATGTAGTGACTGGTCAGATTGGGAGAAATAAGATATTACTAGGGCGTACTGGAACTATACGGGACCAAATTATACGGCAGGGATTAAAAAATTAAGCAGCAAGAAAATGCAGCCCATGAGGTGTAACATAGCACATTTTGCTGGCAGTATTACTTCACTATTTGGTGACTTTCACTCATTAACACACATTGACACTGTCTAGGCAATGGTTTCACCTGATTAGTGGCCAGTCACTGCCTAAATGCTGAGGGTCTCCCCAAATGTGTCATGATTTCTAAATAACCACAAACCCAGATGCGCTTGCATGTAAAGCTTGAGAGAGACTGCAAAAAAACCAAAGGACTTTCTAAAATAAAGGTGTTTTACTAGATGCACATATAGAGTGAGTCACTCGGGCACAACACCAACAACAAACGTATATGGGGGTTTATCAACCGGTCGAACATTAAAGAAAAATGTAGTCTCAGACACATTGTTCAGCTGTATTCGCCTCTGGATATTGTCTGAATTACACTGAAGTAATTTTGCTGATTTGTAAACCCCATAAATGACTGTGTTAAAAAAAAGAAGGGGGGTTTTGGAAATTGCATGACGAGTAAATAATGAATTTTATATGATGTTTGATTTGAGAAAAGTGCATGCAACTGCTCAGGGAAGTTTGTTTGAATATTATGATAATGTATGGCAAATGGGGATTTGGCAAGGAAGGGAGTACCTATATCCTCATTTTCTGTTTTTGAACGCATCCCATTTTCCTTTAAGGAAAACGGGCTGCATTTAAAAAGAAAGAAAAAGATTGCTTTATTTAAAACAAATGGGCATTAGAATAAAGTATAAATTACACCCACAACAGCATATTTTTGGGCAATGGGTAGAACAGACATAACTGCACTTTCACAATTGCTTTATTAACCTCCCTGCTTTCTCAAATTTGCTTGAAAATGCACCATTTGTCCACTCTTTTTTCAAAATTTTCTTGGGGGGGAAAACCCCCCCAATCTCCCCTTAGGTTGATCGCGCTCACCACGGTGCAGTATGAGAATCATTTTACGCCCACCACTTTCAAATGTCACCAGCCGCCACTGTTTGCTAGTAGACGGAAGTGGAATAACCGTATCGCCTTTTATGTCCGCCACCCAGAGGCTTTGGTTATGTTTAAAGTATATTAACATACCATAACCAGAAAGGTATATAAGTCTATGGAATGGATCACTAAAAAGATATTACAGGCGCTACATTCTATGCATGTTTAGAGCCGTGCTATTGTTAAATAGTCCTAGTTAAGTATCCACCCCACACTGTGCACGTGGAAGGAAAGGGGGGCCACATCTTTAACCTGATTGTTTATTATTGCTGCAACAGACAGCAGTGGCCATGCGGAGATGCCTTTGTGGCAAGTGAACAGCCGCAGGTATTTTGTTCGCAGACTAGGTAACAACTGCGTGTTTGCTAGCAGTCCGAAGTGGAATGATTGTACCCCCTCCGATGTTTGCCACCTAGACGCTTTGGTTACGTTCAAGGCATACATAGCATGACCATAAACAGCAAAGTATAACAGTATAGCGCAGCCCGAAGTAAAATAATTGTACCGCCTTTCATAGTCACCACCCAGACGCTTTGGCCCGTTCAAAGCATACATAACATGGCCATTACCAGCAAAGTATAACAATATAGAAACGGATCACTGAAAAGATGCGCGTAAATTTGCAGCATTTTTACAGGTATTTCAAAGAGCAAGCATAATTTCGCAATAGGTTTATTTTGTTAAAAAACAGTTGACATGTTTGTACAAACTGTAACTATAGCTACATTTTCCGATGGGATGTGCACATAAGCATAAAAAGCTAAAAAGAAAGCGGCACAAGTTGTTACATTTAAAACAATATTTTAGTATACAAAACATGTTTTGCAAAAAAAATGTTATAGCGGATAAAAATACAACACGCCCAATTACAATATTGTTAATTACTCACATTTTTTGGGACGTAGTAATTTGCGACGCTTTCAGCTTGCACACTATAAGAACGGCTCCGTTTGAAGAAAAGTTCCGAAATGCTTGCTCTTCTGTGTTTATATAGAGGAGTAGGTAATAAAACATAGCTATCTTGTCGGAGCAATAAAAGGCTACAATGTGAGGTTTCGGAAATGCATGGAGATGGTGTGGAGATGTGGACCTGTTTGTAAACAACGCGAAAAAGTGTTAGCGAAGATGAAAGGGATATGTAAAAGTGAATTGTATGATTCGCTAAAGAGTATGTGCTAGTTATAGTAGAAGTGTAATATGAGTAAGCTAAATAGATGTGACTAAATATCTTGAAAACAATAGCAGCGGGGCCTAAGGGAGACAGGATAAGTGAGGCAAAACAGAGACAGCAGCGAGCAGACGACGAGTCCCAGAGCGCGAGCAGAGTCCGGGTGGGCGGGGCCTTTGGGAGACAGGGCGGGCACCAACACCACTTCCAAAGCCCCGGACAGTAACACAGCGACAATAGATCTTGCCAGAGCGCGAGCAGCGCGTTCGCGCTGCCAACGCTAGGCGAGACCTAAAAACCAGAGACCTCTCCTTTCGCCAGCGGCCTGCTGATGGATGGGGTTAGACTTTGGCATCCGACGCCGGCAGCCCTTTTAAACAAGCGCGGTGAAAGTGGTTAGGCCGGAGCAGCTTCGGGACGGCTTTCACGTTAAAGCAAAACAAATGCAGCGTCCCGCGAGTGGTGCGAGTGTGTCCGTGTCTGAATGCGTACGCGTGCACATGTTTTGTCTGTCTCTGAAGACCTAACAAGCCCGCGAGCAAAAGAGACGCTGTGCGGTGCGCGTGCACATCGCCTGTCCGGGCGCGCACATGTTTTGTCTCCCTTCGCGCACCAAACCGACAACAATAGTCTCGCCAAGGCGAAGCAGCACATGCGCTGCGTTCGCTAGGCGAGACCTAAAAAGGATCATATTGAAGGCAATGAAGCTTTCAAAATAGACAGACACGTTTCTAGTAAAACAAAATGGATAAATAAAGTGACTTGGTCATGTTGGCACTAATAAGAAGCTGTATGGGGGGTGGCAGACAAAGGGAATGAAAAAGAGTGATGGGTGGTGGGAATGAAGAGTACTCAGGAGACAGAGGGGGTGGGCAGGGAAGAAAGAATTAGATTGGGTGCCAAGACTGAATAGCAGAGGGGGAAAGCGAGTAGCTTTTGGACAGCAGGAACGAGACTGGGGGCAGATGGATAGATAAGAAGGGGTAGGGACAAGGAGGACAAGAAGGGATGGCTGGCAAGGGTAAATGAGGGTTACACTGGGTAAAAAGAGAGGGCTGGAAAGATAGAAAGTAGTTGGAGGGTAAGAGAAATGAAAAGTGAGACACATGGGAGAGGTGGGAGGGAGCTGTTCCTAGAAATATAAAATGAACCAGCCCCTATGTGGATAACATAAAAAAGTGAAACCTCCACATGCAACTATACTACCAAAGCACAAGTCCAACAGATTACCACAACAGAGCATAAGTCAGCACGCTGCACTAGGTAGTGACCACCGAGCTCTCAGGACATGGTCAAGAATACTGAAGAAATAATAAAGGCCCAGAAGAGAGAAGAGAGCTCCAGAAAAAGACCTTCAACAAGAAAAAGCAGCAGAAGTTTGAAACCCATCAACAATAATGAACAAGAAAAGGGACAAAATGTGACCGTCAAGATACAACTTGTAGACACAATAACTAATAAACCGAATCAGTTTCAAAACTCTTGTGTTTTCCTCTTCTAAGAATGTGATCAGGAAAAATGGAAGGTTCAGAGGAGCGAGCCCACACAAAGGATACCAAGATCGAAACTTTGTAAATGTGCCACTCACGAGCAAGATACGGACTGGATTCTGCTAGCATTCCTTAATAGTCTGTTTTAAGCTCTCTGATGTAAATATCACATTTTGTGCCACAGCATCTTTTCACAAAATCACATGAAGATGGATGACCTTCAATTTATTAAAAACAAGTGGCACATGCTGCTGTCCTTATGGATAGGTAATTTATTATATTATTTTTATAATGAACGCTAAATAATTAACTAATGCAGCCAGAATTCATTGCAACATTGCCCTAACATTGGCAGGTTCATGCTTTTCATTTTGAGTGCCTTTGAACACTACACAAATCATAATCATTGGGGGGCTTCCATCCTTACACAATGGTTAGCTCAGAACCACTTCTTGCCATGACTAACTAGTGATCTATCTCATGCAGGGGATTCTGAGCGCAAAAATAAAATTTAAACCAAACCATGAAAATAAAAAAGGATAATGCGACCTAAAACAAAATCAAAGTTCGAAAAGTAAGAAATACTAATAACAAGGTAGAAAAAAGTGTGCATGCCCTCCACCACCAATGTCCATGGGTTTGTGTAGGACAGAAAGGGTGGATAGTACATGTTAAGATGTGACTTGCTATGCTATATTGTGTTATGGGTCACATACTGTATGTTATGTGAAATTTGCTGAAAGCAAGCTTCACCATTTGGAATACCATATCAAAGTCTGGATGGGACAAGGAAATATCAAGAAATAAAACAATGCTAAAATGAAATTCATGAAGAGATCTGGGGCTGTGTTATCCAATGAGTGGATCTTTATCACCCAGTAAAATCTGGAAGGCGCGTTGTAAATTCACTGCACTTGAAAACCAGCACAATGTTTACTGCTCTAGAATCCACGCTGCTGTCATTATTAGTCACCATGGGCCATTCCACGTGCAAATTATGAATGCCCTGTACTTCTAATCCTTTGCTAGCCTACAAAACATCAGGGGGTATTACGATATTGTCAGATTCCCCATCCATGTGGTAATGTGTCTGATGGACAAAAGCAGGGCCAGAAATGCCACAGCTGTGGCGCTCATGGGCCCCCGTTCTCTTTTTCTAGTGGGGAATCCTACAGCTTTGCCTGCACTCCAGGTAACGGGGGTGCTTTCCGCACACCTATGGAGCCCCAGTGGCTCTAACCAAGATGGCAGTGAAAAGGCTGGAGGACTTTTTTTTTTTTTTTACCAGAGCAGCAATAGGGCATGCAATGACATTCTGAATAAAAAAATGTAGGCAAGTCCAAACTGTGCACACAATAAGAGAACTGTACACTATTTGCTATTGCATGTGCTTATGTGATAGCCTTGAATATTGTTAACTGCCCTTATTTGATATGTGTTCTTAATGTATTTTTGATGTTAAGCTCAGACTCTTTTGTCTCCTTTTCATTCGGTTTTAAGAATCTAACACAAACCGGAAATTAATTGGTGGTCGGGGCGACATCTTCGTTCTTATTGGCTCAAGCAAATGGAATAAAATATTGCTAACCTAAAGGGGGGGGGACTTCAGACTGCCAAGTGGTTTCAAATTAAAGGTGGAATACAAAATTAATGAGTCACAAAACAAACAAGGAATGGCAAAGCCAATAGGTCTGGGTCAATGTGCTAACACATGCAGTGTTAGCACATTAGAGTGAGACACTCATGAGGGAGACAGCGGTAGGGGCTAGAAGTCTATATTGTATTGTAATTGCATTTATATAGCGCTTACTATCCCTGACGAGGCTTTAAAATAGTCTTTCATGCAGTACAATGCAAGCATTAAAGTAGAGATGGAATGAGACTCCCAAACAGCCAACAGTATTAGGGAAGAGATGAACAGTCCAATCAGATAAGCAGACTAGATTGACAAAGTCACACACCAATGTCAAAAAGAGGCTAGCCCAAGAAAGCCAATGGTTGAAAGAGGAGGGCCTGAAGCCCACACTAGGCATATTGCTAGCAATTGGTCTATTTGACAACTGTGCCGTCAAAGCCCAGACCTAATAGAGAAGGAAAAGTAAACTATAAAATAAACAAAAATATTACTGAGCAATAGATTCAAGTAACATTGGCTCATGAAATCAATAGTAATTGCAAAAGAAGATTTCTGTGGCTTGTTGGCACCAATAATGAGTTTGAATGTCCACAGAAGTGACCATAACTAGATTTTTTGCTATGTGAAATGATAAGAAGTGAAGAGATGTACTTGCAGAAGGACATGGTATAGATTTCTGAAAATCCCAAGCTTATTGACAGTGGTTGTAAAAAAACTGCAGGCAAGCGTAGGAGGCTGTGTTATTTTGATCTTTCAGCGCACAGCATTATTAATGATTAAAAATGAGGAGAAAATTATTTAATCCACCAGAAATGTTGCTATTTTAGCATCAAGGGAAAAAAGACTTTTTGTCTGTAAAGTCATATTCAAATAGAAAAACACATTCTGCTTGTAAAGAGGGTGGGCATGTATGTTATAGTACTTGCAATGTTCCTGTGTTATTTAGCATCTTATTATTTCTGCACCGGAATCGGGTGGGAAAGTTAAATCCAGCCCTAAATAGCGTATTCATGACCCCAATCCATACCACCGGCTGGACGCTGAAACGCTGTTGAAGGAAATGGGTGGTCTACGAGTGCGCACTGTGCTGATGTCTGACTGCGTCAGTGTCCTCGTCACAGATCTTCAGAGGCATAGCTTTGGGTGAGTCGCCCCACTCCCCACCCAATAAATGCATGCTCTAGTAAATAGTTGGGTAGAGGTGCTTTCAGTCGGTCATGGTGTCTGACAGATTTCACCTGGGATTTTTACATGCACACACAGACAACATTCTTTCTCTCATCTCTGTCTAGAAGTTCTTCAAAAATGTTGGCTATCTTACAAAATATTGTTTTACCTACCCCTTACATCCACACTGCTCTGCTTCCCTTTCCACTGCACCTTAAACTCCCTCGTGCCCTGCTTCTCATGTATGTATTTTGCTCCGATATGCAAGCCTGATTGTTAGAAAATCTTATGCTCACACCCTCCCAATCTTACTGACCGAGCTACACCCCTGCAGATCTTCACGTGCGGGTATGTATCACTGCGTCACGTGAAGCGGCGGCGGAGGGCGGCCGCCTCTTCCGCACGAATTTCACGTTGCACACGCAAGCTCCAAATTACAGTCATGTCACCCGTTTTTCGCTACGACGCTAGATATACGCTATAATTAATTCAGCCCTCACAGTTGTACTGCCACACGAGCAAATTCAATTAAAAGAAAGCTTGTGTCTGGCACATCACCACTCAGACGGCGAACAAAAGAGGAGGGCCGCACAAAAGGCCCGATTGTAAGACTACAACTGTTAAGCCATTACCTATAATAACATGAAACAAAAGCAACTAAGCGCATTTGTTTCCAATTATCCAAATTAGCACACAAACACGGATCATGCTGCGGGAATACAGTGCGTAAAACCCATCCTTAGAAGTTCGCCATGTTGTAAAATGCGTTTTACGACAGTCTAAATGCGCATCCCAGGCAAAGGGTGGGATTCTGCACCCTGAGCACGAAATGAGCATCAACAACCTGAGTTTTTTTATTTTTTTATTTCTTTATTTGTAAATTTTGCAAGAACAACATAAATAAAATTCAAAATCATGAGGACATACACAAATAAAAACATAGGTCATCGGCACCGCGTATCGTCCCAATTCGGATCATTCAGATTGTAATGTGAGCTGATGTCGCAACACAGGGAAGGTCGCTACAAAAGTGAAATATTACTGTCCAAAGGGGGGAAGGGACTCGACGAGCCATTAGCTATTTTACATATGACTGGGGTAGAGGCCCGCATCTATATCACAACGACATTTCAGTGAATCAATAACATACAGTACAATAGCACCAGCATTAATCAGTATGAACATCAATCTCAGTGCAGGCGGCTGCTTGGTATTGAACAAAGAGACCCCAGAAGCTCAAAGGGCGAGAGGTGGGCGGAAGCAGCTCATTATACACATCCGACTGAGTATTACAAAATATCATATCTTTTTTACACTCCGCTACCGTAGGGAGAGGGCCTCTCATCCACCTCATGGCTAGCCTGCGTTTGGCCAAAAGTAAACCCATGGCTATCAGCTTACGAACTTTTTTTCCAAGGGCTTCACGTAGCCCAACAATGCCAGCAGTGGGTCAGGTGAGAGAGGGATGCCCACAATGTCTGACAAGACAGCAAAAATTTGTCCCCAGTAGTCAGCGACAGGGGGGCACATCCACGCTAGGTGGTAAAACCCCGCGCCGGGCATGTCAGTGTTCACAACAGTCTGTAGCCCGCAGCCCATACCTGCAGAGGCGTTCTGGAGTGTAGTGTACCCTATTCAAAAACTTAAAATGTGCCAGTCTATGCCTGCCATTCAGAGAAATCTTACGGGTCACCTCGCAGCAGAAATACCATATCTCGTCTGAGAGTTGCTCCCCAAGGTCAGCCTGCCATGCCAATCTGGCTTTAGAATGAGGAACTACCTTGGTCTGTAAAGCCGAAGTGTAGAGTTTAGAAACCAACTTGATTGGGGACTGGGAATCAACAACCTGAGTTGTTGTCATAACTCAGCGAGTTAAACGCTCATGTTAAGATTTTTGCGTCGTCTGCAGGTCACAGGGTTAGATTTCTTTCAAGGCGGACTAAGTCCTTTTTGCTTTCAAGGTCGACGAGTAGAATACGCTCTGAACGGGAATACCTCATATTTACAGTGCTGTGAGATGACGAAACTGGCAGCAAATGCCACCTTGGAGCAAGCTGTTTTTGCAACATGTCCACAATATATTGTTGTAAGTGTGAAAATGCGTATTCTGTAGTTAACCTACAGAATACGAGCCACTCGCTTGACGTTACACAAGACACAGGTTCCAAATTTCAGCAGCCTATAAAAATATAAATATAACAAGCGGCAGTGAAAGCGATCGCGAAAGCGATCGGTATTGTTAAAAAAAAAAACACACCGAGTGGTGCGCGCGCCACAGCGAGCCATCTGGTTTCCATTATCGCGCCCGTGTCTGGGCACGATAATTGAAACCACATGGCCTATTGGTGTCTATTACGCGCACCAAGCGCGTAATAGACACCAAGATGCCATGGGCGGAGCAATGCGCCCGCCTTTGGCCAATTGCGTGCAGTCTTTTATAAAAAGACGCACGCAAAGGCCAATGGGGGAGCACAAAAGGAATCGCACACGCACGAGCATGTGTGATTCCTAGGTCAGTGCTGAATCCCCGTTTTCCCCCTACAAAATGTCTCGCGCTGTGCGAGCACTGCTACGCAGTGCAACGCTAGGCGCGAGACCTAAAAAGGGTCCGTTTTCACTGCGAAAATGTGGTGTGTCCACGTTGCGTTTTGGGCCGTTTCCTGTTGCGGGCACCACGCCTACCCACAGAAGTGAGGTACCATTTTTCTCGGAAGACTTAGGGGAACGCGGGGTGGGTGGAATTTTGTGGATCCACGCAGATTCCAGAACTTTCCACCAAAGAAATGTGAGGTAAATGTGGTTTTTTTAACAAATTTTTAGGTTTGCAAGGGATTCTGTGTAACAGAACCTGGTGAGAGCCAGTCAAGTCACCCCATCCTGGATTTCCCTGGGTGTCTTGTTTTCAAAAATGTATAGGGTTGCTAGGTTTCCCTAGGTGCCGGCAGAGCTAGGGTTCAAAATCTACAGCTAGGCACTTTGCAAAAAAAGGGTCCGTTTTCACTGTGAAAATGTGGTGTGTCCACGTTGCGTTTTGTGCCATTTCCTGTCACGGGCACTAGGCCTACCCACACAATGAGGTGCCATTTTTCACGGAAGACTTTGGGGAACGCGGGGTGGGTGGAATTTTGTGGATCCACACAGATTCTAGAACTTTCCACCACAGAAATGTGAGGAAAATGTGTTTTTTTTTTTACAAATGTTTAGGTTTTTAAGGGATTCTGGGTAATAGAACCTGGTGAGAGCCAGTCAAGTCACCCCATCCTGGATTTCCCTGGGTGTCTAGTTTTCAAAAATGTATAGGTTTGCTAGGTTTCCCTAGGTGCCGGCAGAGCTAGGGTTCAAAATCTACAGCTAGGCACTTTGCAAAAAAAGGGTCAGTTTTCACTGTAAAAATAAAGTGCGTCCACGTTGCGTTTTGAGCCGTTTCCTGTTGTGGGCACGAGGCCTACCCACACAAGTGAGGTACCATTTTTATCGGGAGACTTAGGGTAACACAGAATTGTAGAGCAACTGTTATTACCTATTGACTTTCGATGCATTTCTGCCTTCCAAATGAAAGACAATGTGAAAAAAGGAGTCATTTTGAAAAATTACTTATAATTCTCATGCTAGTATGGGTACTCACAATTTCGGAAATGTGCAAATATCTACTGTTTCTAAACTCTATATTTTGTTCCAATTTCAGAAATACATAGGTGTCTTTCATACCGATTTTTCCATGTATATATTTTCCCAAATTAATTGCTATATACCCGGTACATAATAAAAAACCATTGCAAGACACTGCTCAGTTATTAGCTCTGGGTTCGTCGGGTTCTTGGTGAACCTACAAGTCCTATATATCCCCACAACCAGAAAGGTCCAGCGGATGTAACAGTATATTGCTTTCAAACAGCTGTCATAATTTGAAGAAGTTACAGGTGAAAACGTTGACACAAATGGCTGTTTTTTTCAACAAATTTTCAATTTTTCCTATATTCAACTGTTAGTTTCTATAAAGAAACCTTGAAGGATCTACACAAATGACCCCTTGCTGAATTCAGAATTTTGTCTACTTTTCTAAAATGTATAGCTTTGCAGGATCCATTATTGCTTTCTTACCCATTTCTACCATTAACTGGACGGTGGTTGAAAGCACAAAAAATAGCAAAAATAGGCTGTCCCAGAAAAATGCCAAAACTGTGTAAAATATTTTGGTTTTCTGACAAAAGTCTGCTTGTTCCTGAAAGCTGGGAAAATGGTGATTTCAGCACCACAACCCCTTTGTTGATACCATTTGCAGGGAAAAAACCAGGCGCTTTCATCTGTAGCCCTTTTTTCCAATTTTTCAAAAGAAAACCAAAATTTAGCTATATTTTGGCTAATTTCTGGGTCCCCTCCAGGGGAATCCACAAACCCTGGGTACCTTTAGAATCCCCATGATGTTGGAAGAAAAGGACGCAAATTTGGCATGGATACCTTATGTGGTCAAAAGGTTACAGGGGCCTAAGCACGAACTACCCCAAATAGCCAAAAAAAGGCTTAGCACAGGGGGGGAAAAGGCCTAGCAGCAAAGGGGTTAATGAATCTGAGCCATGCTATGTTTGTTTTCAACAGTGAAAACCGGCACAGCAGAACACAAAACAGGGCCATGACAGACAGACAAAAAAACTAGTGCACACACTGACCTGGCAGACCAGGCCTTCCGCACTGCCTAATTGCCCCTGTTGGCCAGTCCGACCTTGGCTCAGACACATCTTTCAATTCCTGCATGCTTCTGCAGCCTGTGACCCTCCTTCCCAACCTGGCCAAAGAACACACAGCTCAAGTGGTGAAGAGCTGACCTGGCAAATTAAGCAAAATAAAAAAGAGAAAAGCATTCTTTTGCATTAATCTCATGAAATCTTCAATTGATTAATACAATCTCTAAGTTTTGTCCTGGTTGGCGCAGTGGTGGATAGTGACTTCTGTATTCTACTGCTCCAATGTCCCATGTGCCACTGAAAGCACTAGATTATGCACATTGGAAGTCTGAAGCAGGTAAAAATTGGAGCCTTGAAAGGTCTGACACAGAGTGTATGGTTGAGAGGGGCAAGTGCCGAAGCCATTTTTACGTCTTTATTGCTCGATTTTGCTCGCGAAAAAGTGTCACTCATAGTCCTTATATGTCACTCATAATTCCACTGAAATTATGAAAATGTCACACATAAGAAATCTGAAACCTTGGCAGCTATGCGAGTGACCCGGGTGGCCCTAATCGGGTCACCTCCTTCAATCAAAGATACTAAGCAGTGCCTCAGCCTCTGCAACAAAAAGCTAATCAGGAATTGCTGGGTCGGTGGGGTCACCAGAACCTATTGTTTACGAAAATATAAGTGAACAGTTCCACTCCAAGTGGCAACTAAAGATCCACTTTTTGCATATGTAAGAGGTGAAGGGGTTTGGGAGCAAAAGAGTTTGTTAAGAATAACATTCATGTTTAGGTGTGATGCTTTTCAAGCCTGTGGGCCATTGTTTCTGAGCTTTCTAAGAGGGAGAATGCCAAAGCGCGAGACTCACTCCCAGTTAGTGAGACACGAGGTTAGGTGAGAGCCACGTGTGTGCACAGATCCACGCGCCGCGAGACCAGGCGGGATAAAGACAGATTTTTGATGAGAGGGAGGCGAGTTCCGGAGACTGCGACGGGCAGACAAAGACTCAGAAAAAGAGCAAGAGAGGCGGCCATTGAATCGAAGGAGCTCAAATAGGTTTGCTCAAGGGTGAACAGCCATTACAACGAGGCTGTTTCACCGCAAGTCATTACATCGCATGCGTTACAACGCATGCGATGTAACAACGCGCACCATTACTACGCATACCATTACATCGCATGCGCTTTTATAACGCATCTGATGTAATGGCTATCAACATCATTGTGAGGAAACTGGGGCTCTTCCGTTTCCTCACAACGACGTTGTGACATGCACTGCCCCTCAGATGACGCTGGAACCAGGAGAGAGGAACCATGAGGAGAGAGAGGTAAGGGGGATTGGGGGTAGGGGGAGAGTCGTGCTGGGTGTAGTGTTTCAGTGTAGGGATCAGACTGGGGGCGGGGGAGGGTCGTGCTGGGGGTAGTGTTTTAGGGTTTAGGGTAGTGTTGTGGTGTGTGTGTAGTGTAGGTAGGGGGTGGGTCGTACTGGGTGTAGTGTTAGTGTTGTGGTGTTTTTGTAGTGTGGGGTAGTGTTTTAGAGTTTAGTGTAGTGTCGGGGGGTCGTGCAGGGTAGTGTTTGAGTGTGGGGCTCGGACTGGGGGTAGGGGGAGGGTCGTGCAGGGGGTAGTGTTTTAGGGTTTAGGGTAGTGTTGTGGTGTTTGTGTAGTGTAGGGTAGTGTTTTAGGGTTTAGGATAGTGTCGGGGGTCGTGCAGAGTAGTGTTTGAGTGTAGGGATCGGACTGGGGTGGGGAGAGGGTCGTGCTGGGGGTAGTGTTTTAGGGTTTAGGGTAGTGTTGTGGTGTTTGTGTAGTGTAGGGTAGGGTAGAGTTTTAGGGTTTAGGGTAGTGTTGGGGGTCATGCAGGGTAGTGTTTGAGTGTAGGGATCGGACTGGGGGTAGGAGGAGGGTCGTGCTGGGGGTAGTGTTTTAGGGTTTAGGGTAGTGTTGTGGTGTTTGTGTAGTGTAGGGTAGTATTTTAGGGTTTAGGGTAGTGTCGGGGGGGTCATGCAGGGTATTGTTTGAGTGTAGGGACCGGACTGGGGGGCGGGGGAGGGTCGTGCTGGGGGTAGTGTTTTAGGGTTTAGGGTAGTGTTGTGGTGTTTGTGTAGTGTAGGGTAGTGTTTTAGGGTTTAGTGTAGTGTCGGGGGGTCGTGCAGGGTAGTGTTTGAGTGTAGGGACCGGACTGGGGGTAGGGGGAGGGTCGTGCTGGGGGTAGTGTTTTAGGGTTTAGGGTAGTGTTGTGGTGTTTGTGTAGTGTAGGGTAGAGTTTTAGGGTTTAGGGTAGTGTCGGGGGATCATGCAGGGTAGTGTTTGAGTGTAGGGATCGGACTGGGGGGCGGGGGAGGGTCGTGCTGGGGGTAGTGTTTTAGGGTAGTGTTGTGGTGTTTGTGTAGTGTAGGGTAGTGTTTTAGGGTTTAGGGTCGTGTCGGGGGGGTCGTGCAGGGTAGTGTAAATGTAGGGAGAGGACTGGGGGTCGGGGGAGGGTCGTGCAGGGGTACTAAATTAGGGTTTAGGGCAGGGTAGAGTCACTTACCTTTCAAACTTTTACCATGATTATACCTTTACCACGCATGCCTTTGCGTTGTAATGGCATGCGTGGTAAAGGTATAGTCGTGGTAAAAGTTTGTGATGTAATGGTATGTCGTTGTCATTGACATCACGTAGTAATACCCGCGTTGTAATGGCACGCGTTGTATTAATATGCGATGTAATGAGTCATATTCTTGCTCAAGAGACAAGTGGCGCAGAGACGTTTTAAGGCATATGCAAAGTGGGCTCTGGCCCAGGGCCCCAGCCTTCGAGGTGGCCCCCTGATAGAGGCAGCTCTGTTCTGCAGAGTCTTGTCCTGAGTGCCTTGAACAATTCTTAAGCGGATTGTTTTAAATATCGTTTTCCTTCAATTTATTTTTAATGTGGGTGATGTGTGAGAATCTGTTAGACATTTTGCAGATAAATACTGTGTTATGTTTCATGCAACATCCATAAAAAAGTTTCTTTTAGCTCAAAACAGGACCTCACATATGAGAAATGGGAGGGCGTCACAGATATTATTTGTAGTAATATTAGTGAGCTGCTGCTGTGTTACAATATTGAAAACACACATCACTATCCCTGAATATTAGATGCAAAAACATTTAGAATTTGTCCGGAGTGCCTGTGTGCACTGTCAATGACCCGGCCAAAGAGGGCAAGAAAGAGCTAGAATTTTATCATAAATCCAAGGCTGTTCCGAACAGGGGGCCCCAAAAAACGTTTGGGCCAGGGCCCCCAAAATCCTTAAGATGTCCCTGAAGTGGCGGGAAAGAAGAAGACGGGAAGGGAGAGAGTGAAATGGACAGAGAACAAGTGACAGAAACGCGCAGATGGAAGAAGAGAAAGAAGTACTTGGAAAGGCGCGGTAAACTCGCTTGCGGTCCAGTTTTCTAGGTTCAGATGTTTCCATTTGAGATTGTCTTTAAAGAAGGGACGTTTCCTCGACTTCCCCATCTTCTCCAGCCTCCCCCACGCGCCCAGTCTCGTGCACTCACTCCCCACCGCCTGTGAGAGGAGCCAGGTGAGGTGGCTCAGGCCCTCCCGGCCCTGGCTGTCATCTTGCGTCTCGGCAGGAAACGGAGCCCAGCTGTTTCCTGCCCGGGCAGGCCCTTCTGTTTCTCACGGCTCCGGTTTCAGTGCGAGCGGAGCTGGCGGCAGGAGATGTGGGTATCTGTTCCCGTTCCAGAGATGATGAAAAGTGCGGAAACTGAGCTACTTAATTCGTCTACAGTGAGGTCCGGCCTTGGCAAGTACAGAACAAATTGCGGTCAATCTACTGCTGGAAGGGAGATGTGGCCTAGCGGCTAGAGCTACCGACATTCGAGCTGGGGAAGCAGGTTCAGCTCAGCATCCTGTGAATTTCTGGGCAAACGACATAACTTCCCGTGCCTAAAAAACAGAGGAGTGTAATGTCTCTGTCATGTAAATGCGCTATAATTCCCTTGAATCAGGCTCGCGCTACAAACAATGCCAGAAAAAAACTGCAAAAAAAAACAAAAAACGCTAAAATGCACGACTTAAATCTGCTCTATAGTGTCGTGGAGTGCAAGACGTCACCCGCTTTAAACCTCTGGCCTCTTTTCGGGGAAATGACCTTTAGGGTGACATGTGAATTATTTGTCCTGTCACAATAGGCATTTATACAGCGATCACGTATCTAATGAAAGGAGAGGCCAGTAAATGTGCTTGCTCTCTACCTGACGTATAATAAATACATTCCTTGAGAGTAAAAGATGAGTTTATTCTCCGTTCCCATTCTATCTATGGCCTCTCCGGAGCAGCTTTCTCTTTAGAGTGATAGGGGAGTGCAGTCTCGATGCTTTTTTTTTTATTTACGTATTTTTAGAACAGAATTCCAGAAGGTGAAAGGTGACTTTGATCTCTATCCTATCCGGTCTTTGATTTCTCTTGAAAGTGCCCTCTGTCAAGGTTGAAAGGAGAGTTTGGTTTCCACTCCCATTTTAGCGATGGCCTCTCTGCAAGGGAGTTTTCTAACGCTTTCAACAGGTTTTCTCACCATTCTTTTATGTCTTAATGACAAGGAAACAGTAGGAACTTGGGATAGGCATTTCATCGCACCAAAATGTTGACAGTGGACATTTTTGGAACTTATAGGATCCCAGAGGTCCAAGCGGCGCGGATTCCTATCCCAAGACCGCTCTGGCTTCATTCCTAAGCACTCTGAGAAATTGTCCTCATGTCTGATCCTCCTCAAGGACACATCTTTCATAGCAAGCTCTTCGATTTCAGGCTAGCCACCGGACATGTTGCAATCATACAAGTCTGGGTGTAAGGCCATTCTTCCCTTCAGCGCTGCTCTTTAAAGCACACTGTCCTACAGGTGTGGGACAGGCCCAGCTTCCGTTCCAGCTATGGCATTGAAGCTTCCTGCAAGGACCACCCGGCTCCAGAACCTGTGCTTCTTGTAAAGCTATGGCCATGAGACCACCCATCTCCAGAAGGCGTGCTGCTGCTCCATCTATGCCCGTAACCTATCAAGGAAGTACCACCCTGCTCCAGAAGTTGTGCTTCTGTTCCAGCTATGGCCCGAAGTCTGTTCTGCTCCACCCATGGCTGTGGGACTTCCAGGAAGCGCCACCGTACTTAGGAAGGTGGTGTTCTGCTCGAGCTGTGGGTGTGAAGCTTCCAAGGAGCACCATCCTGCCCCAGAAAGCATGTTCCTGTTCCAGCTATGTCCGTGACCCTTCCAGGAAGCACCAGCCTGTTCCATAAGGTGTTATTCTGTTCACGCTATGGCCCTAAAGTGTCCAGAAAACGCCACCCTGCTCCAGTAGACGTGCTTCTGCTCCAGCTAGGACTACGAGGCTTCCAGGAAGCACCGCCCTACTTCAGGAGATGTTCTTCTGCTTCAGGAATGACTGAAGCGTCCAGGGAATGCCACCCTGCTCCAGAAGGCACGTGTCCGCTTCAGCTGTGGTTGTGAGGCTTCCAGGAAGAGCCACCGTACTCCAGTAGATGTTCTTCTGCTCCTGAAATGGCTGTGAAGCTTCCAGGAAGCGCCACCGTACTCCAGTAGAAGTGCCTCCGCTTCAGCTGTGGTTGTGAGGCTTTATTTATTTATTTTTTATTTATTTAATGCGATTTTATATAGCGCGAACATTACCCGAAGGTGTCAGAGCGCTTTACAAAAGAACCAGTTGCGTTACATAAGGACTTTGGATTACATAAGTTACATAAGAGATACAAACAGAAAAAAATTGCAAATGAACAAAGGTGTAAAGTCACTCAAGGAAGAGATATGAACAGGAAAATATTGCACATGTACAAGTTGTAAAGTCACTCAAGGAAGAGATACAAACAGATAAACTCTAAAGTCACATAGGAATGGTAGTAAGTACAAAGGTCTACTGCATATACTAGTGGTTAGAGTTCTATATATACAAATAGTAAATTCACACAGGATTACATTTTCACAGCGATTAGGCTTGGACAATTATATAATACAAATGTACATATATATATATATTTAAGGCAGTCCAGCAAAAAGAGAAAAACGATCGAGGGTCATCAGGAGGAGTCGGGAGGGAAGAAGGAACGAACAAAGGTCAAACAAAATGGCGGGTCCGGGTCGTGGGTATAGACGGAGACCATCTCCAAAAATGGCGGGATGCACAAAAGTCACCAAAGACAGGAATCCAGAAGAGGAAACCCAGAGAGCAGGATTCCATTGCGTAGAGTCAGAGGGGGGACGCAGCCACAAAACCAAAGGCGAACGGAAGGCTGTAAGATGCGTGCAAAGGCTCTGGCCGGGGGATTATCAGGAGGTGTGAGCCTGGGGAAGTCCGCCTGGGTGCCAGGGGCAGCGGTCCCAGACCGAAGGAGGCAGAAACGCAGTCCAGGAGGGCGCACCCTCCAGGCTCGGATAGCAAAGAGAAGCCCGGGGGCGTCACGCCGCAGCGCCGAGAATCTCCCCGCAACGGCACCCCTACCTGGCAACAAGGAAGCGCCACCCTACTCCAGCAGGCGTGCTTCTGTTCCAGTTCATCTTGCTCTTTTGCCTACTCTCTGACCACTTAGTCTTTGGTGCTGCAGACTGGGAATGGTCTATCCAAGCCTAGTTTTTCCCCCTCACTTTTTTGTGAAAAGGAGATGATATTAATGAACACCATAAGAATTAATATCTTTGCTCCAGATTCTTTTCCCTTCAGAGCCATCAATGTCTGCTCAGCCTCTGGCTTGTAGGATGTGGGAAGTTGAGTAGCAGGGCAGATACCAGAGTGCTGAATTCGGCAGGGATGGAAAGTGGCAACATGATTCATTTCGAACTAGATGTAGCGGGGTCAATATACATGGATTCTAACACTGCATGAATGCAACCTGATTGGTGAAAGCCCTGCACCTTACGTGTGAGGTTTACTTCATTGGTGCCTGGAAAAGGCCATACTTGCTGCCCCTGTAGGTAAGCGCATCAGCGCTTCACATAAGCGCTATATAAATGCTGCAGTACAATACAGTATAACACAAAGTGTCACCACAGCTCGATCTCTCAGCATTTCAGCAAAGCCCAAGCCTTTCTTTAAAGAGAACCAGTAATGCATCCATGCCGTGGGCATACCCTCCCCAACCCTGGCGACCGCCTTCTCTGCCTTGTCAGCCTTATCATACTGCCTGTGGCATCCCTTAAACAAAGCTTCTGCCCCTTCCACTCAGAGTTAAGCACCAACTAAGCCCCTTTGACAGCTCAAGGTGGCGTTGCAACTCTCTAGTGTGAGGAAGGCTGGAGTGGGTCATGTAAAACAGCCGGAGATAACCCCAGACCTTTGGGTTCCTGTTATCATACAAATAGGATACGTCTTGCTGCTTGCAGACCTTTCACCCTCGGTCCTTCTCAGCCTGTACCAATCCTCCCAACAGTGAACCCTCAAAGCGCCTGGATACCCTCATGGTCGATTAGCTGTGCTTTATAAGTCCTGTTTGATTGAAGTCGTTCATGGCTACATAAAGGTTCAGTTACAGTATACATGCAACTAAGGATTAATGTCCACCCACATAAAGTACATGGGCTTTTTTAGGATGCTTGTAGCTTTATGTTGATGCCAGGTACAAGTCAATATCGGCTCGTGTTCTGAAGATATATTTTGCTGTGTTTCTCAAACAAACATAAATTCTGAGATGAGGGAGAAAATGTTGTCCTGAATGACGGAGTTTGGTATATGTTTAGGTTTTCTAAGGGGTGTAGTCTCTATTGACACTTGTCTAGTATTTACACTTATCAGTAAACTATTCCAGATTCACTATTATGGTGTCCTATTCTGAGCCTAGGGAAACAAGAAAAGTGATATATTTCCTAATTATTAACTTTCTATAGAATCTGTTGTGGGGAGACACGACTCCCTCATTCTGATGGACTAGCCAAAACTACTTATGAAAATGTGATACTTTTCATTTTAAATCAATTACTCCAAATTGTATAGATATACTTGAACAAGATTTGGCAAAGCCAATAGTTCTTGCCTTGATTGCCAGCCTTTTCGCTTAGTCACTGCTTGTTTTGTCACAGTTTTTGTAAAACTATAGTTGGGGAAACTGCAGGACCCTTGTCAACTTAGAACAGTGCCTAAAGGAAAAATATTTTTTGGGCTCAAAAGGTGCACATTGGCATAGTAAGTAATCCTTGGCACTGAAGAAAACTACTTTTTGTGTCCATGTGCTTCTTGAGAACCAGCAGAATATTGTGACTCATAGTATAACTAGCCAATGGCTGATGTGGGCTGAACCATTGTCGCATGCTTTAGTGGGTGGAAGAAAGATGTGAAAGACAAAATAACAGACCAATGGCGGAAGAGGGCTGTCTGAAAGCCCCTATAAGAAACTATAGTATACGTAAAATTTTTGTAAATCCAAAAAGTCTTGGCTAACGCCAGATCTAAAAAAAAAATGTGTGTGCACTGTATGGTATTATTGGCTTGTCTTTTAAGAAGTAAGAAAGGTTTTAGGTGTCATGGGGAAGTGTAGAGGTTGGCTCTTGCACCAAGCTAATGGCATTTACTATTTTCATTAGTGTTGCTATTAAAAAAGAATTTGTGTCTTCACAAGAACTATTTCTACCCCTCCCCGCAAGAGGGCAAACTCTGTAGATCCAAATACTGACCCAAAGAATAGTACTGGAGAGCAGAATGACCTGTACGGCACTGGTGCTACCATGTGGTCATGGCTAAAGCTTTGAAAGTGCTCCTCATAGAGCCTCCTGCCAGAGGTTGAGTACTTTTGTGCTCTGGTTTTATTCACAGATGCTCACTGAAGACTGTTCTCACAGTTGAACCCCAGGTCCTCAGACATTTACACATCAGTGCTAGGTAACATTAGACGTGAGCGAATCCGCTTGTAAGCATTGCATGTTCCTGCTAGTCTGGGACATAGCAGGGATTGGCAGCGCCATAGCAGACAGCCTGATCAGGCATCTCTACTCCCCACACAAGTGGAACATTGCTCAGGAAGTCCTCAAACCTGTCATCAAGGGCTCAGGTCATTCAACCACAGTATTGTCGCATTTGTAAAACTGCAGCACTTTCGGGTATTTGCATAAGAATATACTCAGTTTGGTGTTGTATGGGTAGTAGGGTCTGGGAAGACTTTGATATTGTGTGTGAGATTCCTGGGCAAGTCCCAATGTGTTGTGGTGAAATTGTTGCTGTACTTAAGCATGGTTTGAGGTGAAAAGAGGTAACAGATATAATCACTTTTGAGAGTGCTTATCATTTCTCACTGTGAAGCTACTGTTGGTTGTTAGGATGTAGGTGTATAGTCAGCTTTATAAGAAGCTTTTTGGTGGTGTTCCATTGCGACTGGAGTTGCACTGTGGAGAGAGAATAATCCATTGACTTGCCCAGTGGATGATATTATTAGGGAGCATGTACATACCACTGGCGTAACGAAACTCGAGGGGGCCTCCTTGCAAGGCACGTAGAGGGGCCCCCTCCTGGCTCAATCAGGAGCTCTGCCTCCAGAGTGCTGTGCTGAGGGGGCCCCCTGGAGCTTGGGCCACCCGCACCGCAGGGGCTGCGGGGGCCTGTGTTACGCCCCTGGTACATACTTGCAAGTCTTACTTTGTGACTATTTGGACCTATCAGTACTGGCCTGAAGGATTCCATATTTTCAGTCAATGAGGCCATCAAAGACATCCGAAGGACCTGATGCATCTATTCTCTACAAGAAGGCGTCTCATGGTCTCTTTGACCCTCAACCTTGTCTTGGTAGGCCTGGTGCATAAATCCTTTGATCTGTTGTCATTGTGTGACCTGATGTTTCTCCCATAGAAGGATAAATACATGGTGGTCATAACATTGACCAGTAATATAAGTGACTTGCAAGCCCTTTGCACTTCCAAAACATTTGCTAATCCACAGGACAAGATGGTCCTTAGGACTCATCACACCTTTGCTCTGAGTGCCTCTCCATCAACAAGGGACCTGTGTTCTATTCACCATCTATAGGTATCTTTTGAAGGCAATTTTGCCAGCCCATCCACTGCTATAGCCCCCCATTTCCAGAAGGATTAAGTCATGTACCACCTTTTGCTACAGTCTAGATAGGGCACATCCTCTATCCCCTATCCAGTGAGACCTCGCCAGGGCTATGGCTGCGTCTGTGGCTTTCTCTAACCATTTACCACACATGTTCAGCTGACACTACACTTCCAAACGTTGTTCTGGAGTGATGGTAAGGTTGGCCAGGAAGTTTAGCCCAACTTGTTTACACAGGCCTAACAACCATCTTACTCCTACCTTCTCCCATGCATATTCATTTATAACTGTTGAGCCTACCGACAAAGCTGGGAATTGAAAAGAGCGACAACGTAAGAGTAGGACAAGAGTACCTTTTTGGTGACTACGTTCCTCTCAGGTTGTATGCTTCTTCTCAGTATTGTTAATATCACGCTGACCCTCTGGCCATCGGCAAATCAGACACCTCTTGGTTCCTTTCTATGTCCATGAAGGGAACTGGAAAGGGTGCGCAAGTAGGGTAATAAGCCTTGTGTGATACACTCCCTTCCGCGCCACACATATGGGTAGTGGGCGTTCTATAAATTTACAGTACACGAGTGCTTGTGACCTGCTCCCAAAACCTTAATTTAATAGCATTTGAAGCAGTTTCTGGTTCTGTCATTGTTAGCATTGGGAAAGAGCCTGAGGGCTAAGAGTGAAGGGTTTCCCATAAATGTGGCTTTATCCTACTTGGGTCCTAACCTGCTACTAGATAATCCAGGCACACCTTGTACGTGCATATGGATATCAAACGCACTAAATTAAAACGAAACCCCTACTCTTAACACTTACTGAAATGAAAAGAGAAATACAGAAGAAAAATAAAAAAGTCATATTTGATTGACAACATGACCTCCTCGGGCCCTTCAGGAAAATGTAATGTATAGTCATATCTGTCTTTGTCTCGTGAACTCGTGATGCTTTCGTGACCTTTCACTAACAGGAGCCTGTCCACTATTATGTTGTTTGTGAAACCTACCTAAGTGAACAATGTCTGTCTGGCAGGTCTGCAGACCCCCGGCTTCCGCATACGTAATCAGGGTCCTCGTCACTCAGACAGTTTTGTTGTCTCAGTCGTTTCCATGTTGCAGCGTCATTCTTGACTTTTTCATATATGACGCCACTGTTCACAGTGGAGACAATGGGCACACTGTACTCCTCGCCTTCACCTATAGACTGGCTCACTTCTTAATATGTTTTGTTTCGGATAGTCTAAAGTACGAATATTACATGTGCGCGCACCTGACTTCAAAAGGGCTGTCACATGTGACCTTCTCTGCTCGCTGTTTCTGATTTATTGGAATTTCTCGGATAAGCGACCATAAAATCCCACCTTCTCTATGTATAGAAAACAGTGTATTTTATATAATCTAGGCTTAAGTAGGACTTCTCATTAGGGCTGCTGCTAACACACCTTGGTTTTGTTGTGCACTTGTCCCTGGTCCAATGTGCGATCCTACTTTAGTTTAACAGTCACTACTTAACTATAGAGGACAGAGGGGGAAATGGCTTGATAACAGCCTTCTAGTAGTTTGTAGCATTTTACGGGCAGTAGAACATCTGCGGATAATATATGTTTTTTTCTTTATTCCATCATGGTGTAAACGAAAGTTAGGGGTTCATTTAGAGGTTGACTTAAAAATGGCATATTTCCCCATCCGCAGACTTCATGGTTCCTCTGCCCCATTTAGAGGCAGGGGACCCACTTTGTGTAAAGACAAACACTCCGTATAGATTTAAGTATAAGCTTTAATGTAAGGATCCTGGTACATCATAAGGAGATACCTGCGACGGTTCTCCTAAGCGTCCTCCCGCTGACATCCCCAGCGTTCCAATGACATCCTTAACATTCTATATGTCATGGCTAATAATTTCACTACACTTTGATTCACCTTCAGAAATGACCAGCTGCTGACCAATGTACCACAGGACCACCAGCTTTACAAACTCCGAATGTCCACCTGATTTATGGCAGAAGTCGTGGTGCTGACCTGGACTGCAATAAAAGGCAGGACAGTAAAAAATGTAAACTGTCCCTAAAGCTCAAGGAGAAATCTACCTGCGTGTCGCAACATTTATTTTTTGTTTTTCAGAAAACAAAAAAACAGATTTGATTTTTTTCTAAGCAAGTGTTTTTTTAGAAGACATAAAGGGCCACAACTGGCATAACATCTTCGTTGAAAATACTAATGCTTCGGGATCTGCACTTTTGGCGAAAAGTCCCCACTACAGCGGTTAGGAACTTAAAATCTGGTGAACAGACTAGCACCAGTTTGGTGGCGACAGGACCTATGCTGCCTGGGAAGTTAAAGATTCTGTCTGCCAAACTATAAATAACCCCTCAGACTCCAAGCTGTATTCTGGAGGTATGGATGTTTCAGACTTGACACTTTGCAGAAGGCGAGGCTTTGAATATCAGTGTTTATGCCCATTGTTACGAGATGTTCCTATAGGCAAAGGGTACCACATGCGTGTTTTCCTGGTCATACTTTTTAATGGTCATGTCAAGACATAGTTTGTCCGCTGCCACATGTAACCCAAGAATGTATCTCCAAAGCCCACAAGTCCTTTGCCATTGCCCTCGCGTGGAGTTCTGTGGGGTCTCTGTTAGGTTTCAGATTGTGTGGAGCAAAGCCAGACAGGACCATGATAAAGGTGACTTGTAATCAAAGGAGCCTATTGGTACCAAAGGGCAAGCTACCTTGATTAGTCACAAGTATCCTGGCTGCGGGGGACCGCCACCAGGGGCAAGGGTTGGCTCCCTGCTAAGTCGTCTTTTCTTTTTCTTAACATCTTTTAATTGAGAAATATGCAATATAAAACATGTCAAAATCGAAATTGCAAAAGGAGAGAAGTCATGCTTGGAAATCAGAAAGTCCACAAGTGATCCATAACATCTCGATCTGAATGGTGTGTTGGTTTCCGCAAGGAACTACAGGGAAGTAACTGTACACAGTGAGGATGCAAAGGCAGGGGGTCCGAGACGTTCAAGGTGGGTGTTGTATTGTGTTAAGAATGAATTATTCTTTATTCCACCAACATTACAGCACAAGACAGCACATCTCTTGGTCCTCCAACAGTCAAATCCTTCTCTGCCCACTCCCCATATTCTGTTGTTGCCATGGTGCAGTCATGACATCTAATAGAACCCCTGTGAGCCAATGACCCTTCAGTACAGTAGGTTATAACATATTGCTTATACAGGGTAGTGACCAGGGGATGGCGGAGGAGCGTCGCCCCACTGAAAAATAAAATGATAATAAAACCATTTTATTATTCTTACCTTATTGACAGCTGAGCTGAGGTTGGGGCGGGGCCATGATGATGAACGTCACATCAGCAGTAGGGAGGAGTGGTAGGCACTTATAAGTGCGCATGTCAGTTTGTCCGGCTGTCTTTGGCTGGCCAAACAGGCATGCGCACTTAGGTTTCTCCAACCCAGCTGTATTGTGCAGCCGGGTTGGAGAAAAGCTGCAGGCTCCCTGTGCCTGAGCGAATTAAACCAGCCCGCTCAGGCCAATACAGGCGCTGCTCTCATGCTACATATAGCATGAGACCAGCATCTGGATTGGGTGGGGAGCCTGTGCAGTGAAGCCCTTCTACTTCTGGGACGAGAGGAGCAATGAGGTGGCCGGCAGCGGGAGCGAAGCAACAGGTAAGTCTTTTTATTTTATTTTTAAAACTCAATCCCAAGCCCCTCCTTCCCCCGCCCTACCACTTTACTATATCAGCAGCCGCTACTGGTAGTGACGGGTGGATAACTGAACAAAAGCATTTGCATTTTTATCCCAAAAAGGGGCTAAAGAATATAACCGAGGGAACTAGGGGTAAGAACAATCTAACAGTTAGGCTTGAGGGGACAGGGGAGAAACGGCTAGGGCAAAGCCTAGTGGAGAGGGAAGGATCATCGTGGGTAGAGGGGTGAGTTCTAATGGGGAGGGAACAAGGAGGCGTGACTAGAATCAGGAGACACCGGCTAAGGCTCCAGGGTCCAGGAGGCTCACGGTATGAGAAGGAAGTTTGGGTTTAGTCAAATGGGAGGAGTGTCTACTCGGAGCTAAGCCTTTATTTCTTTGCTCTGCAAGTGGTACCCTCACCTGTGACACCTGTAACGTTCTGTAACACCCCAGGCTGCTAGGGAAAGTGTGCAACATACTGCAGGCCAAGGTGTCACAGTGGCTGTTAGACCACACAGGATTTAGGGGAGCAGCCGTGGCACCGTAGAGCATTGTGCCTGACATAGGGGATGATATGATGGCACTACCTACTGAGCACATGGTTCCAGGAAGGTTTAGTGTTCAATTATTTTTATTATTATAGATAAAAAAAATACATTGGAATACAGTAGCAATACATGAGTCAGAAATAAATATATAATAAGGAATAAAAAAGGGCTATCTGACAAAGAACTACTGGAATGGGATAAAAATATGTCAAAGTTAGAAGGTTTAACATAATCTTGCATTTCCAAGTAGAAGTTCTGCGGATGTTTTTAGGCTTGATACTAACTACATGTGTGAGGGTGACATGTACCTGCATAGATAGATCGGTATATTTGTCTGGTGTAAGTTGATTAAGTAGACACACACGTCGTGTTTAATGGTACATGAATGTCGTATGATGCCATTTGGCGGCAGGTGGCATTTGTTTTAGTATTCTTCCATTTCAAATTTTTGGGAGTATAACACTACTCACCCACTGCTGGATTGGCATCATTGTTTTTGATAGGCAGGCTGGGATGGTACTTCTGTTTGGATCAAGAACTTTGATCTAGTGTGAGCGTTCATCAACACATTAGACATCCAGCTTGTCTAAAGCTGATTTAAGCATGCATATGTAGATGTATCTCTAACTATGGTATAGATCCAACTGCATGTGCATGCTTCCAGGTGTCATTTATATGTATCTCTATCAGGCATATATTGCCTGTTATTTTGCTTTCCCTTTAACTCTTGGTCATAGCAGCAGCAAGTGTTTCTTTGCATCTCATTTTAAAATATCTTCTACCTTCTCGGTTGCAAGGTTTCAGCCTTCGAAGTGCTTCTATGAACCTGGAGAGAGGCCTTCTGTTGTGTGGCCAGGGGTCTTGAAGAGTACCATGTTTCCTTCCCACTTGAAAACTCATGAAAGACTCGTGAGAGTTGTTACGTGTGAAGAAGGCAGTTATCTCTTTGAGTTTGTTTGTATATTTTGACCTGGTACAAAAAGAAAGGTTTCCTTTTAAAATTCTTTAGGGTACTCTTTTGAACTAAAAATAGTGGTGATCTAATTGTTATGGTTGACCAAAATGGCTTCTCTTTCCTGTTATTGTCGGATGTTAAGCATAAGCTTTATTCTTTCCAAATGTATTTCCTTTTCTTAAACAGCACTGCATGGAACTCGCTGGCAGGGTAGTGGAAAGAGAAAAGAGCAGAGGAGTAATGTGTTGTATCCACGTTCACACATGGACACTATTTACTTAGGTGAAATAAGTCTCCCAAGGATACTCTTGAGCCATCGTTAAAATACCTTGTCCAAGTTCAAATCTTGAACCTTGCAGAAAGTGATATTGATGCAAAGTTCAGTGCAACACAATTCAAAACATTTATAAACGAGCATTGGCAAAGCCAATAGGTCTGGCATTGTTTGCCAACCTTTTGGCTTTGCTAATGATTATTTTATTTTAGCACGGTTTTCGTAAAGGTTTATTGGTGGGGGAGCAGCCATGTTCTTGCCAGTATGTAAACAAACATTAGGTACAAGCAAAAATATCTTCTGTTCTCAAAAAGCACACATTGCTTAAAGTAGTACTTAAGAGAACTACTTTGCGAGTGGATGCACTCTTTGTGAAAAACCAGAATGCCGTCGGCTGTAATGGGCAAAAGAAACATGTGAATGACACAAAAACAGACCAATTGATGAAGAAGACTGGATGAAAGCATATATATATATATATATATATATATATATATATATATATATATATATATATATATATATCGAACATCTGATTGGCTCTCCCCACTTCCCAGTCGGCGAAGAGAGAGTCACGGACACCAAATTCGTGGCAGCTTAGGTCTTTATTCGTCTTTCAGCCATATGACGCGTTTCGGACAACAGAGTGTCCTTGTTCACATGGACACTATTTACTTAGGTGAAATAAGTCTCCCAGGGATACTCTTGAGCCATCGTTAAAATACCTTGTCCAAGTTCAAATCTTGAACCTTGCAGAAAGTGATATTGATGCAAAGTTCAGTGCAACACAATTCAAAACATTTATAAACGAGCATTGGCAAAGCCAATAGGTCTGGCATTGTTTGCCAACCTTTTGGCTTTGCTAATGATTATTTTATTTTAGCACGGTTTTCGTAAAGGTTTATTGGTGGGGGAGCAGCCATGTTCTCGCCAGTATGTAAACAAACATTAGGTACAAGCAAAAATATCTTCTGTTCTCAAAAAGCACACATTGCTTAAAGTAGTACTTAAGAGAACTACTTTGCGAGTGGATGCGCTCTTTGTGAAAAACCAGAATGCCGTCGGCTGTAATGGGCAAAAGAAACATGTGAATGACACAAAAACAGACCAATTGATGAAGAAGACTGGATGAAAGCATATATATATATTTTTTTTTTTTTAAAGGTCTAGGCTAACACCAGACCTAAACAGTAGTAAAAGCCAGGTAAATTATATCTGAATCAAAATATAATACATGGGAGCCTGCAATCCATGTAAAAAAAAGTCTGTCTCCAATTTCTTTATTTCAGATGATTCGTAATGGGCATAGTCTCTCAACTGTAATAAGAAACTACAGTAACCTTTGACATCATAATGCTTGCTGCTAGAGCCAGCAACTAAGGGCAAAGGCAAGACATGGAGCATAATTACAGCAGCAGTTTAGACAGAGAAAATGTAAACTGGCTTTTCCTCCTTCAACTCTTTTCTAGATGAACAGTGATCAGGCGCAGAAAGGATGCCAGTGGGTGGCAAGACGCCAGTGGGTTGGACACTTCAGCAGATGTTGATCTGTTCTCCTCTAGCCAACTTATGGCAACAGTGGAATCCACCTCTTTTACCACAGTGATCAAGTAAAGACACATGTTTTAACCAAGGTGCTCAATCGAAGTCAAAAGAGCCAAGAGTAAAAAAGCCAAGAGACTCTACTTCCCTTCAATATGTTGCCCTTACCGATGTCCTGCTGGCCACTTGGATGATGCCAGGATCTTGTCCATAGGTTAATAGGCAGGTGGTAAGGTGGTACAGACCTGCCCCGGGAATCTGGTCTTTCTTCTATAACAAGCCACCCCAGAGAACTTGGTGGTGCAGGCATTCTCGAGTCGTCTTTACCCTAATGTGTTTTCTAGCAACAACTCCTCCTGACACAGAGTCAAAATGCATGGAGGCATTAACCAAGTGTGTGTTTTTCTTCGCCAGCCTTGCCCTAATATCTGTAAATAGAAGTTGCCTCCTGGCGAGGTACTTGCATGCGTTTTGGGACAGAGTTGCAGACATTTTACCAGCTGTCCGGTATGACATTCAGCCAACCCTTCAACGTCTCATTATGGAAGTACTCCATTCACTTATGCTTGGAGATGGCTCACTGTCTGGGTAGGACAGTCAGAACAAACATGGTGCTTTGGCACCACACCCCGATTCGCTCTACAGGCTTCTCTACAGATGTCCAACAATCTTTGATGGACATGCCCTTTGACCCGGACTTTAAATATTTAAAGAGAACAAAGTCACTGGTCGCTCCCCAGTCCCTTCCATGTTGCCCTGAGGAAGACCTGGTTTCAAAGCATATATGGGTCGAAACGTTGACAATTAAATAAATTAGGAGCTTGATGCAGATTGACTGTTATGGGGCAAAATAAGCAGTTGACAAAATGCCCCCTTTTGACTAACTTTGAGCATAATAGTTCGCAGGCTCCTATTGATATAATATACATTGTACATACTCTTGTTGTCATTTCACTTTCACAAGCACTGTGCCGATCACACTGTGTGAAACACCCATATATAATATTGTTGTCTTACAATTCTTAAATATAATGTGTTTTGGCTAAGTGGTGTGTTGTTGTAAGTCACTACATAATCTGTTAAGCGGGATTCTTGGACCCCTTACTAAATAATTTATTGCTAAAAATCCGTTCTGCTACTTTCCCAGCAGAATCATCCTGGAATTATATATGTAGTAGACCCAGAGTCTGAGGGTTACCATCCTGTGTATATTTAAACTGCGAAACCACTTTAAGCCATCCTTAGCAGCACACGGTGGGATGACACATCGCCTTTCACCTCACCGGGTGGAGGATCATCACTGCTCCTTCAGGAGGACCTCCTGTCGCAACAGCAGGGTCGGATCTTGCACCTGAGCCTGCATAACCTACAACTTTATGCATGGAGATTGAACTGCGCCAGTTGATGGTTTTTGATCTCCCTCCTGAAGTGGTGGGTGTCATCTTGGCAGCCAGGCGTCCATCTAACAAATCACTATATACGGGACGCTGGGAGGAGTTTGTTGCAAGGTGTTCCTCCTATAACACACAACATTTAAATGCAAATTTGTCTGATGTTCTCTTGTTTTGTCTCTCATTAGCTCACTAAGGCATTGCTCTGACGACAGTTAAGGGTTATCTTTCATCCCTTTTTACAGTTGCCAGATCAGCCATCTCTTTTCAAATCACCTGTTCTGATGCATTTCTTGAAAGGGCTTATCCGCATGTTCCTGCCAACCCATTTCGTTATGACGCAGTGGGATGTTAATTTGTTTCTTACCTACCTGATGTGCACTCCCTTTGAGCCGATGCACAACTGTCCTCTCCGCCTACTGACAATCAAAATAAATTCCTCTTTGCCACAACATCTGCTAGGCGAGTGAATTAGCTTCAAGCTTTTTCTGTAGAGCAACCATACAATTAATTCTTCCCAGACAGACTGGTCCTCTGCACAAAAGCGGCGCTCCTGCCGAAGGTAGTCAAACTCTTCCATATAGGGCAATCCATCACCTTGCCGGCTTTGTATGCTCCACCTCACCCCTCCAAGAGGAGGAATAACTCCACCTTATGGATCCCAAGAGGGCCCTTAATTCTATATCTACCAAACCAGGGTTCACCAACAGGATGTACAATCTTATGTCGGTTTCTCTGGAGCAAAAAAGGACGAAGCGGTACAAAAGAGAACTTATTCTTGATGATTTAATTGATTGTTATGCATCAAGATATGTTATGGACTGGCCAAGAAACAACCTCTGGAAGATTAGCGGGGCCATTTCACCAGGGCATTGGTGTCCACCACAGCACTGGTGCACGGCGTACCGGTTCTGAACATTTGATAAGCTGCTATGTGGGCATCTTTCCACATGTTCACGAAGCACTGCTGCCAGCACAGTCTGGTCTGGTGGGGCGGGCACTTCGCCGAATATGTCATGCAGAATTTCCTGGTCTGAGTAATTTCACAGACCCACCATCTGGTGATGCACTGCTTTGGTATCTATTTACAAGGTCAGGAATCTGCGGTTAGAAGTCTCTATCAGAAGAACAAGTTACTTACCTTTGGTAATGCTTTTTCTGGTAGAGACTAACCGCAGATTCTTCACTGCCCCACCCTTCTCCCTGTTCTGTGGAATGGACTCATACAGTCCATTATTAAGATCTCATTCTAGAGACTTGCACACTTGCATTCTGATGTCTATGGGCTCCGCGTATGACAGCGTGTACTGAAGTCAGTGCACAGAGGTGGGGCTGATATAGTGGCCCCAACATCACATACAGGTGGGACGGATTGGCACAGCGCCTCACAAAGGCAACTACCGACACACAAAGGAATTGCCATTGAAAGTATCTGGATCCAGCTTGGCGCCTGCAGAAATTCACTAGGTGAGGAATTTGCAGTTAGACAGAACTTCTGCCAGAAAAGGCTTTTAGCGAAGATAAGTAACTTTTCCTTTTGCACTCTTTAGGCAATTATAGGAAAGATAGAATCTCTCTTTATGTTTCTACATATTCAAAGGCTACAACTTTAAAAAAAATAAAAAACAGCTTGCACTAAACTGATTCCAGTCTCTTTTTGTAGCAAATATTGAACAGTTTTTTGGTGTCTAACATTGCACTACAGAGTCTACTTTTATTCTTCATGTCTGCAAGCATCATATCTCTATCATAATTAATGATTTAAGTAGTTCATGGGACGGGTGGTGGTGTTACCATGTACTATAAGGAGTAAAGTACCTCTTTCCTTACATCATAAAGCTAGTGCTTGTCTTAATTTCAAAGTTCGATTACCTCTTGAAGGAACTCTGTCTTTTGCCTTGTTCCTCTATGGTCACGGAACCCCTCGGTGACTTGCACTCTCCTTATAATGTATGACGGGGGTACTTTATCCTATATATTTTAAAAGACAGTGCTCTTGGCAAAATAATGCAACACCGTCCCCAGAGAGGATAAACAGCTAGCCTGCGAAGATAACATTTATAGGCTTAGAATAACAATGTTGTCTAGGAGACTGTTAAAGGCAGTGGGTATTTGGATGTGTGAGAGGAGTGAACATACTTCCTACCACATTAGGCAGAGAAAACTACCGTACCCTTATGCGGGGGATATATCTTTGTGATCACACTGCAGTTGATCTGCAAAGATCACTTGGTTCCCTGGCAGCATACCATTCATTTAGTTATGAAATCAGAAATGAAATCAGAGAAAACAAACTCACAAGTATTTAGGGCTGGACCCTTGAGATACTTCATGAGTATTGTTTCCTGGGGGTTAGGAATGATGACAAACTGAACTGGCCCCCATCATGACGAAAGAATTATCACAGCTACAAGAAATGCTCTGGGGAAGGTCAGTAGGAGCAGTGGAAGAATGTTCTTGGCTTAATTGATTAAGTGGTATATAGATAAATGATCCCAGCTGTGATTCACATGGTACTAGTCTGTCTGCCCTTCTTAAAGAGGGATCCTAACGTTTTGCAAGGAATGTCATGGATGAATGCCTTATATCTGCTACTCCATGGACAGCATTAAAGACAAATTGGGACTTTTACATCTATTTTTCATTTTGTTTTAGATTTCCAGTATGATTTGTAGATCTTTGATTGCCCTTCTGTCTATGGAGATCATGGCTAATCAATCCCAGACTATGAATGCTTGACGTGGGCTAATAATCTTGGACGGCCTAAGCTGGCTAAAAGCACAGTGCCTTTGGGCTACCAAAAAAGAATATTAAAGGAAAAGGCACATGCTTGATTTACTAATCGCATACCAGGTTAATTTGTTACTCATTTATTTAAATCTGTAGTTTTCTTAACAGGGGAGAGCATGCAGAGATAAGTGGGTAAAGTATGAGGCTATGAAGTCAGACAGCCTTTTTAGGTTTCACCCACAAATAGCTTTAACTGACTTGTCTGTTGTTGAAGACCAATTGTCTACAATACAATACACAGAGGGGATTTCTGATCATCCCCTTTTTCATGATTGGATAGCTTCATTGTCTAACTCAGTTAGATGCTCCTGATTTGTTAGCACATTCCTTGAGCATCTCTTTTTTACTATCCTTTTGATTGGGTGAGTTTTAACCTTCCACTGCTGATGTCAAGAATTGTATTTGTCTTTTAGTACTCCCTAGGAGTGCATTGCGTTGCCTGACCCAGTTTTCTCCCCTTCTACATTTACCATCAACTTAAGTGTTTGATTGTTGCTCCCTCGCCCCTCCCTATCTCCTGTTCATTAAAAAAAAAAAGTGTTTTAATAATAAAAAAACCATAATTTGTACGAG